>CM024603.1:87455-687455 GCA_014182555.1 Eucalyptus erythrocorys
TAATACATAAATCCAGTTGAACTTGCTCCTTTTTTTTTTTGCCTGAGTGCATTTATTGTATATACCTGATTGAAATGTGAATGAAGTTGCATATAGGTTGGAGTTGGTTGCTGTCCAGAACTTGCTGGATAAGTATTATACTTTCAAGTATGTCCAGAGTATGCTGATTTCTTTGCAATGAGTGCTATCCATGGTTTGAGTTTGTTTGACATATGTTCGTGTCTGCTGTTCGCAACCATTTTCGTACAAATATTGAAGGTTTAGTTTCAATTTGATTATATCTTGACTTAATAATAAATAAATAAGAGACGTGTCATTGTGGGTAAGGGTTATGTGGGGTTTATGACGATCTCTTGTCGAACCATCGCACATTGTTATCTTGAATGCTGTGAGTGTCTTCTAAATGCTGGATGTTCTTTATTGCAGGTGAGTTAAAAGGATTTTCGTTTCATCCAGATGTTGTTTTGTTTGCTTATAATATTACATTGACAAACCATTGATCCATCACCTTTTTTGACATGTTTGGGCATCACGCTCATGAGTGAGATGTAGGTCATTTCCATTGGTAGTTTGCTGGATATTCTGGGCTAGATGTGATTTAGTTGGGTCATGACATTGTTTGAGGGCATATTGGTTGCTAAAGTATTACATAGACATGCTATTCACTTCTCATCATTTTTAGGGAGTTCGCTGTCATTATTTTTAAAGGAAAACGTGAAATGTGGCCTGTAATTGTTTGGCTATAATGCATAAATCAAGTTGAAGTTGCTTTTATTTATTTTTATATTTTTTGACTGAGTGCATTTACTGTATATAGCTGATTGAAATGTGAATGAAGTTGCATATAGATTGGAGTTGCTTGTTGTCCAGAACTTTCTGGATAAGTACTATACATTCAGGTATGCTCAAAGTATGTTGATGTCTTTGCAATAACCTATATCTCACTCATGAGCGTGATGCCCAAACATGTCAAAAAGGTGACCGATCAATGGTTTGTCAATGTAACATTATAGGCAAACCAAACAACATTTGAATGAAACCGAAATCCTTTTTAACTCACATGCAATAAAGAATGTCCAGCATTTAGAAGACATTCATAGCATTCAAGATATCAACGCAAGATTGTTCGACAAGAGATCGTCATAAATCACAAATAAACCTTACCCACAATCACACTTTTTTTTTTTAAATAAAGTCAAGATGAAATTGAATTAAAATCAAACCTTCATTATTTGTACATAAATGGCTGCAAACAACAGACCTGAAGATATATGGAACAAGCTCAAACCATGGACAGCACCCATTGCAAAGAAACCAGCATACTCTGAGCATACCTGAATGTATAGTACTTATCTAGCAAGTTCTGGACAGCAAGCAACTCCAACCTATATGCAACTTCATTCACATTTCAATCAGCTATATACAATAAATGCACTCAGGCAAAAAAATTTAAAAAAAAAAAACAACTTCAACTGGATTTATGTATTATAGCCAAACAATTACAGAACACATTTCACATTTTCATTTAGAAATAATGACAGCAAACTCCCCAAAAATGATGAGAAATGAATAGCATGTAATTCATATGTCCTACTTTAGCAATCAATATGCCCTCAAACAATCTCATGGCCCAACTAAATCATATCTAGCCCAGAATATCCAGCAAACTACCAATGGAAATGACCTATATCTCACTCATGAGTGTGATGCCCAAACATGTCAAAAAGGCGAAGAATCAATGGTTTGTCAATGTAACATTATAGGCAAACGAAACAACATTTGAATGAAACCAAAATCCTTTTAACTCATGTGCAATAAAGAACGTCAAGCATTCAGAAGATATTCAAAGCATTCAAGATATTAATGTGCAATCGTTCGACAAGAGATTGTCATAAATCCCACATAATGGAACTTTTTTTAATTAAAATCAAGATGAAATATAATTGAAACCAAACCTTCATTATTTGTACATAAATGGCAGCGAACAACAAACCCAAAGATATATCGAACAAACTCAAACCATGGACAGCACTCATAGCAATGAAATCAGCATACTTTGAACATACCTGAATGTATAGCATGTATCCAGTAATTTCTGGACAGCAAGTAACTCCAACCTATATGCAACTTCATTCACATTTCAATCAGCTATATACAACAAATTCAGTGAGGCGAAAAAAAACAAAACAAAACAAACAAACAAACAAAAAGATAACTTCAATTTGGATTTATGTATTATAGCCAAACAAGTTTCGAAAGACAATGAAGCTAGAATCATAGCCTCGACATATTGAAAGTTAGACTAAGACAAACTGATAGAGAATGTGTTCTTGACTATCTAACACAAGCACACTCTCTCAGCATAGTCAATTGTGTTAATGTAAAGGGACTTCGTTGTCAAATCATACAAAGTAGAAGAGTTGATTGCACCAAAAACAGTCCAAAGAACAAGCTGCACAAATAGCACAAGTAAGAGAATAAAAGAGAACTGTCCCTTCATGTTACATGAAAGTCTCTTTTATTCTATAGAAATAGTAGCAGTTTGACTTAAGCGAACTTTGGCTGTATTTGACTTTTGAAATTGTTTCAACTTACATGAGCCAGAGATAAGCTGAGCTCAAGTATGCTGAGTTTCTCTTTGTTGTTTTTTTTTTTTTTATTTCTTTTGAAAAGAATAGAGAACAAGTTGACAGCAAAAGCTATGCGTCATGTTCAGAAAAACTGAAAAAAAAAAATGTTCAAAATACATACTAGAATGTAACCACAAACCCACGTTGCCCACTAACGGCTTGCTTGGTCCACAAAACTAGCAACAAATCAGAATAGCTAAAATGCATGCAGCTAACTGCTCCTACAAGATAAGATTGACCAAGTAAAACAATAATTAACCAACTCCTAGAAAACAGGACACCAACAAACTGACTAAACAAAACAAAGAAGAAAGGAAAAAAAAAAAAAAAAAACGTGCAGTCTCAATACATCAACACTCTGCTCCTGGATCAAGTACTGCACACTCCTAGCTTTGCCCTGAGAAGTTCAAATCGACCAACATGAAATTACTTCGTGTATATATCTGCAATCTGGTTTTTTGAATTGCAGTACACCAGTTTCAACTCTTCAGCCTTTTGCACTTCTCTCAAGAAGTAAAACTTGACCTTAAAATGCTTTGTTCTTCCATGAAATACTGGATTTTGTGAAATGGCCAGAGTAGCTTGATTATCCACAAACACTTCTATGTCTTCTTCTTGCTGCATGTGCTAATCATCCATTAGCTTCTTTAACCATAATGCTTGATTCACAATTGCAAAAGCTGAGTTATGAACTCAGCTTCTACAGTTGATTGAGCCACTAGTTCCTGCTTCTTTGAACACCGGGAAAAACATGCCGACCCAAATGTAAAGCAATAACCTGAAGTGCTCCTCATATCATCCATTGATCCTGCCCAGTCACTGTCAGAATACCCCTACAACTTAAGCTCCTGAACTTTACAAAACTTAATTCCATATGAAAGAGTACCTCTTAAGTACCTCAACACCCTCTTTGCAGCTACCATATGCAACTCACTTGCACAATTGAGAGATCTAGATAAGACACTTACAGGAAACATGATGCCTGGCCTAGTTGTAGTGAGATACATAAGACAGCCAATTAAACTTCTATAAACTCTTTCATCTACAAGTACTGATCCATCCTCCTTTTGAAGCTTTTCCTTATGACCCATTGGAGTACTCACACTCTTGCACTCCTCCATGTTGAATCTCCTTAGGATCTCCTTCAAATACTTCTTTTGACAGATAAAAACTTCATTCTGAGTCTGTCGAACCTCCATTCCTAGAAAATATGACATCTCACCAAGATCAGTCACTTCGAACATCTTCATCATCTCTTGCTTAAATGCAGTAATTTGAGCACTATTACTCCCTGTCACCAGCATATCATCCACATAAAGAGACACCACCACTAAGTCAGATACTAACTTCTTAACATATAGGGTGGATTCACTGAGGCTTTTCTTGAAATCTAGACCCAACAAGTGCTCATCTATCTTACTATACCATGCTCTGGGAGCTTGCCTCAAGCCATAGAGAGCCTTTCTCAGCAAATAAATTTTCTCCTCCTAGCTTGGTGTGACAAAGCCTTCTGGTTGCTCAACATAAATCTCCTCCTGCAACACTCCATTCAAAAATGCAGATTTCACATTTAACTAGTATAGCTTCCATCCTTGTTGAGCTGGCAAAGCAAGAATCATTCTAATTGTATCAAGTCTTGCCACAGGAGCAAAGGTTTCAGAGAAACCAACTCCCCAAACATGTGCACATCCCTTCTTCACCAACCTAGCCTTATGCTTATTCATTGAGCCATCAGGATTAAATTTGGTCTTGAAAACCCATTTTACTCCAATCATCTTCCTATCTTCAGGCCTCTCCACTAGCTCCCATGTTTGGTTCTTTTCTATCATAGCCAACTCTTCATTCATTGCATTCATCCACCTTTGATCGCTTTTAGCTTCCTCATAACCCGTAGGTTCCAAAACAGCCACACTACACCTTTGATATATATCAGTCAAAGATTTGGTACCTCTTACTAGAACATCATCCACCAGTTCGTCAGGTTCCAATGAGACCTCTTTGTGCTTGCCTTGTAGCTCATTTGTCCAATCCCATTTCTCATCTTCTAGGAACTGAACATCCCTACTAGTGATCACCTTCCCTGTCTGTGGTTGATAAATCCTTTAAGCTTTTGACACTAAACTGTAGTCAACAAAGATCCTAGGTTTAGCTTTCTCTCCCAACTTGTCTCTCTTGACCTGTGGAATATGAGAAAAACACAAACAGCCAAAAACCTTCAAATTTCTTAGAATTGGCTTGACATCAAACCAAGCCTCAAAGGGTGTCCTCATCTCTAATTCCCTCATAGGTAATCTATTTAGCAGAAAAACGGTTGTGTTTGTTGCTTCTGCCCAAAACTCTTTTGGTAGATTCTTCTCATAAAGCAGACACCTAGTCATCTCCATAATGGTTTTATTCTTCCCCTCACTAACTCCATTTTGCTGTGGAGAGTAAGGAGCAGTAAGCTGATGCTCAATTCCAGCCTCTTCACAGAAAGAGTTAAACCTCTGCGAAGTGTATTATGTTCCATTATCAGATCTAATGACCTGAATCTTGCTGCCACTTTGGTTCTCAACCCATTTCTTAAACTTCAGAAATACCTCAGCAACTTCTGAATTCTACTTCATAAAGTAAATCCAGCACATTCTAGTAAAACCATCAATGAAAATAATGAAATACCCGCTGCCATTTAGTGAAGGAGTCACTTGTGGACCACATAGATTTGTATGAATCAGCTGCAGCTTCTCTATCACTCTCCAAGTGGATTTCTTGAAAGGAAGTCTTGTTTGCTTGCCCAACAAACAAGCTTTGCACCTTGTGATCTGCTCCTCCAGGCTTGGTAACCCAGTTGCCATTTCATTCCTCTGCATGAACAACACACATTTATGATGAAAGTGCCCCAACCTCTTGTGCCATAATTCTGAATCATTAGCATGACAATTGAATGTCATCTGCTCCTTCTCAAGAGGATTCAAAGAAAAACTCTTCTGTTGCATCTTTATCTTGAACAACTCCTGACCATTAGAGTCAAAGATCAAACACTTCTCCTCTTCAAATATCACCTTAAATCCCTTTTCTACCAACTGCCCCACACTTAGCAAATTCTAATCAATTTTAGGCACATACATCACATCAGAGTTCAGCTTAGTTCCAGCACAACTCTCCATTGCTACAGTCCTTTTACCTTTCACTTCTAAGTACTCCCCATTCCTAATCCTCACTCTTGACTTCAATGACTTGTTAAGGTTTATAAACATCATTTCATCACTTGTCATATGGTTTGTGCAATCACTATCAACAAGCCAACTGTCACATGGAGTACTAGAGGAGAAACAAGAGGCAACAAACAATTGATCAACCTCTTGCTGAACTGCAGCATGTGTCTCACCATGCGGCTGATCTCTCTTCTCTTTGCATAACTTCTCAATGTGTCCAAGCTTATGACACTTTCTGCACCTTACATCTAGCCTCTTCCAACACCTAAAGTGTGGATGATTCTTTTTTCCATAGTGCTGACATGAGGAATATCTTCCCCAATTGTTCTTGGAGTTGCTCGCACTATTCTCTCGTGCAGCAGCTTCTGAACCATTACTACCATTTCCTTTCTTCCCTTTCCACTCCTTGACTTTTCCTCCTACATTCTGCTGTTCTTTGGCCAACAGAGCTCCTTCTGTACTTCCTTCCACCCTTATTAACCTCCTCTACTCTTGTGCTTGCAAAGCACTTAGCAATTCTGCCAACTTGATTTGAGACAAATCCTTGGTATTCTCCAAAGAGGCAATGGTTGCCTCAAACCTTTCAAGCAAGGAGACAAGAATCTTCTGCACTAGCCTATTATCAGAGAGGTCAGTGCCTAGAACTCTTACGTGATTTGCAATGCTTATCAACTTATCAGAATACTCCTTAATTGTCTCAGACTCCTTCATCTGCAGTCTCTCGAATTCTGTGATTAGATTTAGCCCCTTCATGCTTTGGATCCTCTCATCTCCTTGATACTTAGTTTTGAGGAAGTCCCAGATAGCTTCGGCTGATTCACAAGCCATAATTCTGCTGAAAATGGCAGGTGAGACAGTAGCATATAAACAAGACTTTGCCTTTGCTTTCCTTGTAGTCCTCTTCTTGTGAAACTTCATTTGATTGACCAGGAAGGGGAGCAACTTTTATCCCATTGCATGGGCACCCCAGGGGATGGATTTGAGTTGGTGAAAACTATGGCCTTGGTTGATGAGGCCTTACCTCATAAGGTATCTCATCAGTACAGATCATGGTATCGTCAAGTTTAAGATGGGGAGAGAGAAGGTCCTACACCTGAGTCCGAGGTCCCCATGTATGTGCTGGAAGTCGCCTTTGGGAAAGGCACAACAGATCCTCCCGTAGGTTCAGTAGTGGATGTGGAGCTGGACATGACAAACCGTGAGTCCCTAGTGTACTCAGCTGAAGGCTCCAATGAGGATGAAGAAGAGGAGGAAGACTAGTAGTTGTTTCAGAGTTGACCACCTTCCCCCTCCCCCCCCGGGGTTTTGTAGACCTGACTTCTTCATCTTGGCTTGTATTATATATATGACTTGTTTGTATGTATATATAAAGAGTGTTGTCAGTTTTCCAAATTATGGCCCTACTTTCCTATATCATCATGCTATTGTCTAGGGATTATTTATTTGCTTCTGCATGTGCATTAAAATAAATGCATTGGCTTGTTGTCGCTTGGCTTTTTCTGCGGCTTCCTTCCACTCATAATGAGCATGTTTATCTTAAGTGCAAGTTTTTGGAGCTATGTTGCCTGTGCAGTTTGACCTCCCCATTATATTGCTTATTTTTACCAAAAAAATAAAAATAAAAAATGAATGGGTCGGCGATGCGTTTTGGGGTGTCGCTTTTAATCGACCATAGAGGGATGGGCACGCTCTCGGAGGATCAGGGCGTGACAAGAAGAGCTACCAATTTTGCGACATTGTCAGATTAAAGATAATTCTAATGTTTTGTAGTTAAAATAGGAAAATGGAAGGAGAAAGCAAACATATGACGTTCTTCTCAGGATGCATCTAGCAGAAGCCCTGGAGATAAATGGGGAAAGCCAAAAAAAACCCATATGAACTAAATTTTGTTGCTGGTGAGGTGGACAGTTATTTATAATACATGATAAGCACGTAAATTATCTCATTTTAATGTAACATTGACCTAAGTGAAAATTTGACTTAATAATCGAAGGTTATCACGAGGATTCTTTCTTCTATGAGCAAAAGTAGGGAACAGCCTTTTAAGTTTCTGGAAGAGAAACCGGGGGCACTTTCTCTGTGAGCAAGAAAGGAATTTTCTACAGAACATTTGGTTAATTTGGGACTAAAAAGTGAAAATGTTGCCCGGACAAATGGGACCCGAAATGGGGTTATCAGTATTAATAGTTAGAGCTTATGGCCTAAGATGCATGTGCTGGACTTTATCTCGAAAGATGAATTAAAAGAGTTGCATGATATAAGGAGTGAGTATGAGGTATGAAGCCTATGTTAGCATGCAAAAACTGATATGTATCCAACTATCTCGATTAGAGCTCATAAACAGCTATAAATAGAGAAATTGTTTAATCGGTTCTAAACTTATTATACGAATGTTAATTTGTATCATAAACTTTTCAATTTTGTCAATTGAGCTTTAAATCTTTGCACGGAAATCCAATATTGTCATTCGGGCCAATTTTCGATAGAAATCGCTGAAGCAACGGTGTATCTTGTAGGACGGCCAGCAATGACCAGGTAAAAGAGACCTTGAATGGGGTCATCAATACTTGAAATTGCAACTTAAGGCTTAACATGCATGTCGTGTAATTTATCTCGAAAGAGTGAATATAAGGAATGCCGGATATAAAAAGTTACGGAACATAAGAATTCGGGCATTTTCAACAAGAGTATGAAGTCAAATAATGCCAAGTCCATGTCCAAAATTTACATCACATGTACTCAATTCATACGACCTCTTTTAATTTAGGTAGACGCTTGTGAGATTTCAATGAATTCAAAGGCTTATAAATAACAGGGAGTCGTTCCCTACGGCTTCATGGAACATGCTTAAACAAGATTCTCTCTTTAACTTTTGTACAAAAAGTGGCGACATACATGGCTGGTCTGGCAATACTTCTTCAATCTTAAAACGAACAAAAGACACTTCACAACAGAAATTTGTGGAACCTGTGAAACTTACAGAACCATCATGAGTCCTTCAACGCCTACGCCGGACCTGAACAAGACCAACTGGATCGTTCAAGTCACTGAAGAAGTCGAGCACATGTCCTCTAACTCCGACTATGAGCGGCAATGGAAGAAGCACTCAATATACAGGGTTCCGGCTTGCGTGACTAATCTCAACCAGAAGGCCTACTGGCCGGAGGCTGTCTCCTTTGGTCCCTACCACCATGGTAAGTGCCACCTCCGCCCCATGGAGAACCACAAGCGCCGCGCACTCCTCCACTTCCTTAGGCGGTCCAGAAAGCCCGTCGAGCACTTCCTTAAGTCCCTGAGTAAGGTGACACAGGAGCTCCAGGATAGTTACGACTCACTGGACCCGCGGTGGAAGGAGGGTGGTGGTGAAGGCACGGTGAGCCCTTTCCTGGAGTTGATGATCACCGATGGCTGCTTCATGCTTGAGATCCTAAGGACCAGGACACAGGTGGGGCAGGAGGAATACGCATCCAACGACCCCATTTTCGGCAGCCTTGGAGGGTTATACATAAGACCATACATTATCCGAGACATGTTGATGCTAGAGAATCAGCTGCCGATGCTAGTGCTCGATCGGCTGGTTGCGGTCGAGAGTGACAGCGTGCAGGTTAGTTTCCTAGATTTTGCTCCATGGTAGGAGAAGTTATTGCAAGTAGGCAAGTTGCCTACTATGGCCCTATTTGGTAACACTCTCGGGAATAACTAATTGTATTATTTTCTCTCTTGGAACAAAAAAAGAACAGAAATCTGTTTGGTAAATTTTTTGTTCACAAAAACAATAATCTTTTTTTTTTTTTGTTCCCAAGAACAGATTTTGAACATAATCAAGAAGTAGAAAAAGTAGCTTATTGTTTCTGGGAACAATTTCAAGAATTAAGCCCAACTTTTTTTTTCCCTTTTCTTTTCTTTTTTTCTCATTATCTCTTCTTCTTCCTCCAAGCCGATCATCAGCCATTGCCGGCCACCGCCGCCACCGCTGCTGATGGCTAGCGACTGTCTAGGCAAGGTCTGGCAAGCTCGTCAGAGGCTCGCCTATCTCGACGAGGCTCGACCTCACCCAGGTGGCGCAAGGTCAGCCTCGCCCTGGCCCGGCCAAACCGAGCCTTGTATTGGCCAATGAGGCTAAGCCTCACCGGTGGCTAGGTGAGGCTTGTATCACCAAATCTAGATGAGAAGAGCCTCACCTGGCCACTGGCAAGGCTCTAACGAACTTGCCGGACCTCACCCTACCAATTGCCAGCTGCCAGCCACGGTGGCCGGCGACCAGCAACCGGCCACAAAAACGGAGAAAGAAGAAGAGAATGGGAAAAAGAAAATAGAAAAAGAAAAAATAGAAAAAAATAGAAAAAAAGAAAAGTATAATAGAAGTATTAATAAATTCAAAGAAACAAAAAAAAATTAATAGTCCTACCAAACGCATTTCTATTTCGGGAATAGAAATTTTTAACAATTGCCACAAGTCTTTAAATGCGCAAAAACTCGTCTAGGGAGCAGAATCGAGAAAAAAAAATTGATACAAAAATTATTCCTAAAAGTAGAATGGTTACCAAACACGTCCTATGTTGACCTAACAGTACATCTGGTGATTTTAGATCAACCCCTCTTGAGACACATCAAATCATGCTCCAAACTCGTTGGATGCATATTTCTTAGATCAACTAACAATCCATTAAATCTATCTTAGAAGAAACTTCTTGGTTTTTCCTTTCCTGCAAGTACTATAGACATGACAATGGTGTAATATTCTGTTACACAAGCAAGCAATCGTACACAATAATAAGCAAAAAAAATTAAATTAGATATCAAATTCATGTGATTTGATTGGTGTAACCTACTTCACCGGAAAAAAATATAGAATTCCACTATAAGTTGGAGGGATATAATGAAGATTACAATCACACTTATGTTGCTCCAATACTCTTGGTGTTTTTAAACCTCCAACTATACTCTCACACTTGTGTTTAACCCTCCTGATTTCTCACAAAACAATATCTCAATCTCACAAAAGAATTTTTAAGTCTTACCACGAGATTTACTAGCTTCAAAACACTTAAAGTTTCTTTAGGATGTAATTTTTGAGCCTGCAGCATAATTGGATGTTAAGGCCAAGAGCTCGCTTTCTGATAGGCAAAAACCAACAACCACTCTTAAATAAATACTATCTAGATCCAAAAGGAAACCCTTTAGGAATGATCGAAACTAGAAAATTTACTTGAATCGGATTTCTGTTATGGGTTCAAATAAGGGACATATTTTCGATGTACTCAATTCACTGACTTTACTCCAACAACACAGGATGACGAATCCGTAAACAGGCTCATCCTCCAATTTTTCTACCCCCGTGACCCGCCCATTGAGAAGATGGGCAAATGCCTGCACGTCTTGGACGTCTACAGGAAGAGCCTCCTGCTCCATGGGAACCAGGACGAGGTGGGTTCTGAGGATGGGGAGAAAATAATCTGGTCAGCCACCGAGCTAGAGGAGGCCGGGATCCGGTTGGAGAAGAGCCAGACTAACAGCTTCAAGGACATCTCCTTTGCTGGCGGGGTCCAGAGGCTCCCTCCTATCATGGTGAACGACACCACCGAGTCCAACTTCCTCAACCTCATGACATTCGAGCGCTTTCATCATGGGGCGGGGAACGAGGTCACGGCCTACATGTACTTCATGGATGACATCATTAACACCAAGCAGGATGTCACATTGCTCAACACCCGTGGCATCATCCAAAATGATTTTGGGAGCGACAAGGCGGTCGCCGAGCTATTCAACTCCTTGAACAAGGACATGACGTTAGATTTCAACAGCCTCGAGGCCTTGCGAAAGAATGTCAATAAGTATTGCAAAAAGCCCTGGAACAAGTGGAGGGCTAATCTCATCAAGACCTACTTCAGGAGTCCTTGGTCTATATTGTCTCTCCTTAGCGCCATCCTCCTCCTTACCCTCACCACAATTCAGACCATATTTACCGTTTCTCCTGCTGGCTGATGCATGAAAATTATCTCTTCATAGTCGATTGTTGTTGTGAATGATATTCGTCCAGTTTCCAGTCATGTCCATTCCCCTATTTAAATGACGTACATTTGGCTGTTTATTTATCATATCAAATGATGATCTGAGAATATATAATTATTAAACCATAATATCTCTTTTATGGTTTTCTTGTTTTAGTCTTCTTCATGCTTATCCAATTTGGATTGGTAGTGTGAAGGATGATCTAGTTTTAGGCAAATGAAATCTTCCATTTGCAACATTTTCTTCTTGATTAAAAATGTTAAGAAGTTGCAGCGAATTCAAGTGAAAAACAAATATGGCCTTCAAAGTCATCTGCCCTGCCCATTAGCTTCAAAATTCAAAGTTATCTATATGCTTCCCGATCGCTGACGACGGAGAATAAATATAACTTTTTATGCCTGAGAAAGAACCATTTTGAAATTTCCAACATCCTTCTTGAAATAAAAAGAATATAAGAGATTGTAGACTCCTGCTATAAAATCCTATATTGAAATAAACTGATAACGAACTGCTTATTATGTATAGAAAAAAAGCCCACAAACTCGGGAGAAAACTGCAGTTATCTGACTTTAATGACCAAAACTCATATTTTATATGAATTGCAATGAACCACAATTTAGAAGATGAGGTTAGTCGCTTCAGTAAATATTCAGTGATCGCAAGTCTCCTGCCAGATTAGGAGTATGATATCAAACTTCCTATCATCTTCCAATTTCGATTAAGCTCAGCTGCCACTAGAAGAAATACCAATTTAGCGACATTGTCAGATTAAAGATAATTCTAATGTTTAGTAGTTAAAATAGGAAAATGGAAGGAGAAAGCAAACATATGACGTTCTTCTTAGGATGCATCTAGCAGAAGCCCTGGAGATAAATGGGGACAGCCAAAAAAACCCATATGAACTAAATTTTGTCGATGGGGAGGTGGACAGTTATTTATAATACATGAAAAGCACGTAAATTATCTCATTTTAATGTAACATTGACCTAAGTGAAAAATTGACTTAATAATCGAAGGTTATCACGAGGATTCTTTCTTCTATGAGCAAAAGTAGGGAACAGCCTTTAAGTTTCTGGAAGAGAAACCGGGGGCACTTTCTCTGTGAGCAAGAAAGGAATTTTCTACGGAACATTTGGTTAATTTGGGACTAAAAAGTGAAAATGTTGCACGGACAAAGGGGACCCGAAATGGGGTCATCAGTATTATTAGTTAGAGCTTATGGCCTAAGATGCATGTGCTGGACTTTATCTCGAAAGATGAATTAAAAGAGTTGCATGATATAAGGAGTGCGTATGAGGTATAAAGCCTATGTTAGTGTTACGCCCCGAACCTCAAGCGCGCGTGCATATCCCTCAGTGGTCGATAAAATTGCGATGACCCGGGACATGTCACCGACCCAATCGATTATGCACATGTGGAAGTGTATAAAAATTCCCAGACAACAATCGACATGGGATAGAAAAGCAGGACAACAATTGCATCGTCCCTTGTCAGGTTGGTGAAATGGAGAGGCTGAAGTCAATGGTGCCCGACACTCTCAAGGCGGTGGTGGGTGCAAGCAGCGCCGATGATATTCTCTCCACCTCCTCCTCTTCTCCACTTCTTTCTTGCCTTGCCCGAGTTTCACCTGGTTCTTTCCTTTTCCTTTTCCTTTTCCCTCTCCATTAAATATGCTCTGTACCTTTTTCTTTAGCTATCATACTAAGCTTGATTAGGATCGTTTGTTAGATGGTACGGGACTTGGTGGATCCTGAGAGGTGTGTTTGTGGTAAGGACAAGGATGCTGCACTGGATGCAAAGCAAAAGGGCAATCGCTGCTTCTCCAGTGCAGACTTCTCCGGGGCATTAGCCTTCTATTCCCAAGTAACGTTAACCTTCATGTTCCTCTAGCATGCCTTTGTGCTTTCCTTATTATGCCACTTCACTTTCGCTTCCCTCCTCCTTATTGATAGGCGCTCGTCGTTGCTCCCTTTGATGCTCACGACAAGGACAAAAATCTCCTCTGTTTTGTATGTGAATCACGCGGTCACATTGAATGTAAGTTCTTGTGCTGTACGCCCTCATTTCATGCTTTTTCTATATATTATATTGCCCATGGCAGTTTCTTTGTTCTGAAACCCATATCTTTTACTTTTGGGGCTTTACAGTATTTTCAACCGAGTTATGCCAAAGGAAGTTTCTTGATTTTGTATGCATCTTGGTGATTATCTTTTGGATTTGTAGTGAGATAATGTGGCTGATGTTGGAATAAGGCTTGGCCCTTAATGCTCAATTTCAAACTTCTCTCTGATATAGGCTAGTGAATCCACCTAGAGGGGGGTGAATAGGTGATTATGGAATTCTTTTGGAACCTTTACTTAAAAATAAAGAATATATCAACAATAAATAGATTATGCAATCATAAAGTAAATAGAGTAGGGTAAGAGAGAATTGACACAAGGATTATAGTGGTTCGGCTTATTCCAAGCCTACGTCCACTCTCCACGCTGGCAGCCAACTGGCTGTAATCACTATGTAGCAAATGAGAGCTGTTACAGTTCACGAACTAGACTTCTTCAATAGACAGTCTCTCCTACAGCTTCCTGCTATTTCGCATTATAAGTGACTCTCTTTGATACACAATTTGAACATGAGAGTATTTTAGAGAACAAGAGATTTCAGAGGTTCTAACATCAAGATTTTTCTATCGAGTCTCTCATTACTTTCGAGCAACACTGATCCACCTTAAATAGCCTCCGTGCCACAATACCCGTTGGCACTTTCCGAGAATTCATCCAATCAACCCGTTGAATTGAATCAATTTAAGTGATCTTCACGTCGCCGAAAATATAAGTAGACAATAGCTCGTCAATCCTGTTCGCCCATACAATCAGGATATTGAGTTTCCAAAGTTAGATCTTTCCAAAAATACACTTGATCTTCAACGGATAAAATCCGAAGAATGAATCTTCCGAGTTCACAATCACAGCCAGAGATATTCCATGGATCAAATAGGAAATATAATATCAAAATCTTACTTTCCTTAACCATAAAAATAACTTGTTGTCAACCTGTCAAAATCGTAAACTGTCTTCAAACTTAGATTTGGGTCTTAAGGTCTTCAGACTAAAACTGGGTCTTGACTGTCTTCAAACGGAAAACTTCAGACCGAACTTTGGGTCTTTGAACTCTTCAAACGTAACCAACTGAGTCTTGGATTCTTCAGACCTTACTGTCAAGGCTGTTTTGTTAACTTCAAAACCCCACAGGATTTTTCTTCAACAATCTCCCCCTTTTTGATGGTGACAAAACCCTTGGCAGATTTGCGAATTTAAGACTTGCAAAGAGAACTCATATATATTTTGAGGATTAATTCTGCAAAACAGAAAATGTTAGTCCAATAATAATTATCCTCACAAATATAATAATCCTGCAGTGCAAATTCACAAGTCTAGAAATCCAAATATCGAATCACAAGGTCACAGAAGCTCAAATAAATAGCCCAATCAAAATCCAAATCAAAAACAGTCTAAGCAAAATAAAAGTTCAAGCGAAATAAAAGTTCAAAACAATAAAACAAGCTTCAAATCTGCAAACTCTCCCCCTTTTTGTCCCATCAAAGAGGTAGAGTGAATGAAGGATGGTTTTGAAAATGATTTAGGGCTCTCCAGGGATGCGAACAAGCTGAAATTTGCTGAGCGTCTGTATTGTCTTCTCGAGATTAGCAAGAGCCTCCTTCACTGAAATCAACTCTGCACTGTTCTGATTTGATTCCACTTGAGCTCTCAGTGTGTTGATCTGATCTTGCATATTCACAGAAGTACTCAATAGCGCCTTCTTTAGATCCCTCAGCTCAAAGTCCATTCCAAACACCTGCTTCCTATGGTCCAACATAACATCCAACAGTTGTGTAAAAGCTATCGAATTAGTGTTACCTCCACTAGGACCAGTAGATTCAGTTCTAGGAGTTTGGAAACTTGGAGCATCCTTTTCAGCCCTTTCCTTCTCCAATGGTGAGGATTCTTCATGTTCTGGGAAATGAGATGCGTAGACCTCATCAGGGTCAGCACCTAACCTACTCACATCACTAAAATGTAGTGGCGATATTATTCCCTGTTCTGCAGCAACTCCCCCTGTGTTGATACCAGTGGGTGGAGTAGAATATTCCTCGCCAACATCCATATCGGTACTTTGATGTTTCTCGGTCTCTTCCCCAAATTGAGCAAATGATGGCTCAATTCCTGCAGCCATATCCTCCAGTATTCTGCTCTCCTCTTCATCCTTCTTCCTTCTTTCTTCCTCTTCTGCTTTCCTCTGTCTTTCCTCTTCTTCTCTCTATTCCTCTTCTTTTCTTCTCTATTCTTCTTCTCTCCTTTTCCTTTCTTCTTCTCTTCTCTTTCTTTCCTCTTCTCTCTTCCTCTGTTTCTCTTCCTCTTTCCTCTGCTTCTCAGCTTCCTTCTCCTCTGCTTCTTTCCTTGCCCTCTCTCCAGCCTCTGTTCTCAAACTGATAGGGCTCCTCAATTTTGAGAGAGTAGACAAAGTCATGGCATCTTCCTCATCCTCTTCGTCCTGCAGGATGATTTTTCGACGCTTTTTCTCAGTCATGGGCTCTTTGCCCTTTCTCTTTGAAGAAGCAGTGGGGATCTCCTTTGAAAGTGTCTCTTTCCTCAACTTTTCCAGTGCAGCATTTAGCTCAAGAAACTTCATCTTCATCACCATCTTGTAACCAACAAGCATTAGACTTAACTTGGTCAGGCATAGAGGAGCAGGAATCTAAATATCGAAATGCCTGAACAACTTGGTGATGATCAATGAATAAGGCAATTGACCCTTATCCTTAACCACTGTTCTGTACATGTGGAAAAGAATAACATGTGGGAGAGAAAAGGGTCTGCCTTGGTTGATGGCAAACATCAGCTTGGCTTCGGTCTTGGAGACATCAGTCTTCGAGGTTGTCTTGGGCCGAATATAGTTGATGATGATTTTGTGCAGTAATACATTTATGGCATTCATCCTTGTATAGGATATTTTGCCCTCAACCGTTCTATCACACACAATCTCCAAAGTTGCATAGGCTGTAGAGACTTTTATTGGTTGGAAACTCCTTCTCTCCACCCCAATAACATCAGCCAAAGTATCAACATCAACTATATAATCCTTATCCATAAAAGAAAAGGACAAGCGATTCGCATCCAAAAACGACAAATTCGAGTAAAAATAAGCCATAAGTTCAGAATGGGCATTTGTCGTATCCGTGCAGAAGTTCTCCAATTGCAACCTAGCAAACTTCCCTCTAAGATTTATTCCCAACGAACCAAGGAAGTCAAAATCCACACTTCTTAGATTTACTACACCCCTCTTCAACAACTTCATGTATACTCGCTCACGCTCTTTAGACCGAAACAAATCTCTCGAAGGACAAACAGAGTCCACAGCTACACCTGACCGCGGCTGGAACTGAGAGAAAAGTCTCTCATCATCGTCTAGAGTCTAGGTTGGAGTATTGTCAAACGGATTACTTGAAATATTTTCAAGCGTCCTTTGTGCAGTTCCTTCCTCAAAAAGTTTCAACTTTTCCATCTCCATCAAGAAAATATACTCGCTTTTATACCCATTTTCTTTCAAAAAATCCTCAATTGTCTTTAAGCTCATTCCCCTAGCCTTTAATCTACTATAAAGATCAAAAGCATTCAGTAGTCTAAGGGTTCTTACCGGCTCTGCTTCAGTAACCCCTTCCTCAAAATGTTCACTTTCAATCTCCCTTCGAGGAGAATCTTCTTCTGTGAGGTCCACCCTTGTAGGACCCTCTGGTGGTCTCTGTGGTCCCCTGCTGGCGATTCTGGAAGACTTTCGGGACGACATACTTGGAGCACAAGCGAAAGTTCAACTTGTTCACAAAAAGATGGAATTTTTGTCGAAGAAGGTAATGAAATAGGAACGGCAAGTAGAGTTTTTGGGGTTTCGAAAGTGAGAGAGAATGGAGATGAACTTCAAAAAGTAGTCGTTACCAAAAAAAAAAAACTTCAAAAAGTAGTAGCAAATGAAAGTGACGATTCAAGTGTATAAATAGAAGGAGAAAATAAAAATAAAACCGGGATACTGAACCATCGCGTAAAGGTAAATAGAAACTGCCAAAAATAAATTTGAATTTGGAAAAAGTAAACTGCCTTTTGAAAATGTAAACTGCTACAATTGCATGTCGAAATTGAGTAAAAAGAGATTTTGAAAATTCGAAAAGCAATTAATAAAATAAAGTAGAGAATACGGAAAAATTAAATTACGTAAAAAAAATAAAACACGTAGTCCGAAAGTGTTTAGACTTTACATCAGAGTCTGAACCCTTTTTAAGACTTTACCATTGAGTTTGAAAGCCATCAGACTTTGCATTAAGTCTGAATGCCATCAGACTTAGAAAAATCCCTTTCCGGCCATTTTTTGGATGAAAAACCCCGACAATGGGGAAATCTGGGGGGATTTATGGCTTCCAAAAGCTTTTGTCGTAGGACCCATCACTTAGGAGATCTCGGTGCCACAAGGCCCGGCGACACAAGTGAACGAAGATTCCCGAGAGAAAATTCCCTATTTTTACTTAGAAAATTCCCTTTCCGTCCATTTTTTGGCTGAAAAACCCCAACAGCAGGAAATCTGTTAGGATTTATGGCTTCTAAAAGCTTTTGTGCCGTCGGACACATCATTTTGGAGATCACAGTGCCCTGAAGGCCCGGCGAAACAAGAGAACGAAGATTCCATAGAGAAAATTCCATGTTTTTACTTAGAAAATTCCCTTTCCGGCAATTTTTTGGCTAAAAAACCCCGACAGCGGGAAATCTGCTGGGACTTATGGCTTCCAAAAGCTTTTGTGTCGTAGGACCCATCATCTTGGAGATCACAGTGCCTTGAAGGCCCGGCGAAACAAGAGAACGAAGATTCCACAGAGAAAATTCCCTGTTTTTACTTAGAAAGTTCCCTTTCCGGCCATTTTTTGGCTGAAAAACCCCGACAGCAGGAAATCTGCTGGGATTTATGGCTTCCAAAAGCTTTTGTGTCGTAAGACCCATGATTTTGGAGATCACAGTGCGCCGAAGGCCCAGCGAAACAAGAGAACGAAGATTCCACAGAGAAAATTCCCTGTTTTTACTTAGAAAATTCCCTTTCCGGCCATTTTTGGGCTGAAAAACCCCGACAGCGGGAAATCTACTAGGATTTATGGCTTCCAAAAGCTTTTGTGTCCTAGGACCCATCATTTTGGAGATCTCAGTGCCCTGAAGGCCCGGCGAAACAAGAGAACGAGGATTCCACAAAGAAAATTCCCTGTTTTTACTTAGAAAATTCCATTTCCGGCAATTTTTGGCTGAAAAACCCTGACAGCAGGAAATCTACTGGGATTTATGGCCTACAAAAGCTTTTATGTCGTAGGACCCATCATTTTGGAGATCTCAGTGCCCTGAAGGCCCGGCAAAACAAGAGAACAAAGATTCGACAGAGAAAATTCCCCGTTTTTACTTAGAAAATTCCCTTTCCGGCAATTTTTTGGCTGAAAAACCTCGACAGCAAGAAATCTGCTGGGATTTATGGCTTCCAAAAGCTTTTGTATCGTAGGACCCACCATTTTAGAGATCACAAGTACCCTGAAGGCCTAACGAAACAAGAGAACGAAGATTCCACAGAGAAAATTCCCTGTTTTTACATAGAAAATTCCCTTTCCGGCCACTTTTTGGCTTAAAAACCCCGACAGCAGGAAATCTGTTGGGATTTATGGCTTCCAAAAGCTTTGTGTCGTAGGACCCATCATTTTGGGGATCACAGTGCCCTGAACGCCCGGCGAAACAAGAGAACGAGGATCCCACAGAGAAAATTCCCTCTTTTTACGTAGAAAATTCCCTTTCCGGCCTTTTTTGGTTGAAAAACCCCGACAGCGGGAAATCTCCTGGGATTTATGGCTTCCAAAAGCTTTTGTGTCGTAGGACCCATCATTTTGGAGATCTCAGTGCCCTGAAGGCCCGGTAAAACAAGAGAACAAAGATTCGACAGAAAAATTCCCGTTTTTACTTAGAAAATTCCCTTTCCGGCCATTTTTTGGCTGAAAAACCTCGACAGCAGGAAATCTGCTGGGATTTATGGCTTCCAAAAGCTTTTGTGTCGTAGGACCCACCATTTTAGAGATCACAGTACCCTGAAGGCCCGACGAAACAAGAGAACGAAGATTCCACAGAGAAAATTCTTTGTTTTTACATAGAAAATTCCCTTTCCGGCCACTTTTTGGCTGAAAAACCCCGACAACAGGAAATCTATTCGGATTTATGGCTTCCAAAAGCTTTTGTGTCGTAGGACCCATCATTTTGGGGATCACAGTGCCCTGAACGCCCGGCGAAACAAGAGAACAAGGATCCCACAGAGAAAATTCCCTCTTTTTACGTAGAAAATTCCCTTTCCGGCCTTTTTTGGTTCAAAAACCCCGACAGCGGGAAATCTCCTAGGATTTATGGCTTCCAAAAGCTTTTGTGTCGTAGGACCCATCATTTTGGATATCGCAGTGTCCTGAAGGCCCGGCGAAACAAGAGAACGAAGATTCCACACAGAAAATTCAATGTTTTTACTTAGAAAATTCCCTTTCCGGCCATTTTTTGGCTTAAAAACCCCGACAGCGGGAAATCTCCTCGGATTTATAGTTGGAAATCTGTTGGAATTTATGGCTTCCAAAAGCTTTTGCTTCATACGACCCATCATTTTGGAGATATCAAGGCCCTGAAGGCCCGGCGAAATAGGAGGACGAAGACTCCACAGGGAAAATTCCCTATTTTTCCATATAAAGTTCCCTTTCCGGCCTTTTTTTGGCTAAAAAACCCCTACAGTTGGAAATCTGTTGGAATTTAGGGCTTCCAAAAGCTTTTGTTTCATACGACCCATCTTTTTGCAGATATCAAGGCCCTGAAGGCTCGGCGAAACAAGACGACGAAGACTCCACAGAGAAAATTCCCTGTTTTTCCATATAAAGTTCCCTTTTCGGCCTTTTTTTGGCTGAAAAACCCCTACAGTTGGAAATCTGTTGGAATTTATGGCTTCCAAAAGCTTTTGTTTCATACGACCCATTATTTTGGAGATATCAACGCCCTGAAGGACCGGCAAAACAAGAGAACGAACACTCCATGGAGAAAATTCCCTGTTTTTCCATAGAAAATTCCCTTTCCGGCCTTTTTTTGGCTGAAAACCCCCTACAGTTGGAAATCTGTTGGAATTTATGGCTTCCAAAAGCTTTTGTTTCATATGACCCATCATTTTGGAGATATCAAGGTCCTGAAGGCCCGGCGAAACAAGAGGACGAAGACTCCACAGAAAAATTCCCTGTTTTTCCATAGAAAGTTCCCTTCCTTTTTTTTTGGCTGAAAAACCCCTACGCTTGCAAATATGTTGGAATTTAGGGCTTGCAAAAGCTTTTGTTTCATACGACCCATCATTTTGGACATATCAAGGCCCTGAAGGCCCAGTGAAACAAGAGAACGAAGACTCCACAGAGAAAATTCCCTGTTTCTCCATAGAAAATTCCCCTTACGGCCTTTTTTTGGCTGAAAAACACCTACAGTTGGAAATCTGTTGGAATTTAGGGCTTCCAAAAGCTTTTGTTTCATACGACCCATCATTTTGGAGATATCAAGGCCCTGAAGGCTCGGCGAAACAAGAGAAAGAAGACTCCACAAAGAAAATTCCCTGTTTATCCATAGAAAATTCCCTTTCCGGCCTCTTTTTGGCTGAAAAACACCTACAGTTGGAAATCTGTTGGAATTTAGCGCTTCCAAAAGCTTTTGTTTCATACGACCCATAATTTTGGAGATATCAAGGCCCTGAAGGCCCGGCGAAACAAGAGAACGAAGACTCCACAGAGAAAATTCCCTGTTTCTCCATAGAAAATTCCCTTTCCAGCCTTTTTTTGGCTGAAAAACACCTACAGTTGGAAATCTGCTTGACTTTATGGCTTCGAAAAGCTTTTGTTTCATAAGACGCAACATTTTGGAGATATCAAGGCCCTAAAGTCCCGGCGAAACAAGAGAACGAAGACTCCACAGAGAAAATTCCCTATTTTTCCTTAGAAAATTCCCTTTCCGGCCTTTTTTTAGCTGAAAAACCCCTACAGTTGGAAATCTGTTGGAATTTAGGGCTTCCAAAAGCTTTTGTTTCATACGTCCCATCATTTTGGAGATATCAAGGCCCTGAAGACCTGACGAAACAAGAGAACGAAGACTCCACAGAGAAAATTCCCTGTTTTTCCATCAAAAATTCCCTTTCCGACATTTTCTTGGCTAACAAACCCCTACAGTTGGAAATCTGTTGGAATTTAGGGCTTCCAAAAGCTTTTGCATCATACGACCCATCATTTTGGAGATATCAAGGCCCTGAAGGCTCGGCGAAACAAGAGAACGAACACACCACATTGAAAATTCCCTGTTTTTCCATAGAAAATTCGCTTTCCGGCCTTTTTTTGGCTGAAAAACCCCTACAGTTGGAAATCTGTTGGAATTTAGGGCATCCAAAAGCTTTTGTTTCAAACGACCCATCATTTTGGAGATATTATGGCTTCCAAAAGCTTTTGTTTCGTAAGACGCATCATTTTGGATATATCAAGGCCCTGAAGGCCCGGCGAAACAAGAGAACGAAGACTCCACAGAGAAAATTCCCTATTTTCCATAGAAAATTCCCTTTCCGGCCATTTTTTGGATGAAAAACCCTTACAGTTGGAAATCTGTTGGAATTTATGGCTTCCAAAAGCTTTTGTTTCATACGGCCCATCATTTTGGAGATATCAAGGCCCTGAAGGCCCGGCGAAACAAGAGAACGAACACTCCACAGAGAAAAATCCCTGTTTTTCCATAGAAAATTCCCTTTCCGGCCTTATTTTGGCTGACAAACCCCTACAGTTGGAAATCTGTTGGAATTTATGGCTTCCAAAAGCTTTTGTTTCATACGACCCATCATTTTGGAGACATCAAGGCCCTGAAGGCCCGGCGAAACAAGAGAACGAACACTCCACATTGAAAATTCCCTGTCTTTCCATAGAAAATTCCCTGTCCGGTCATTTTTTGGCGGAAGCACACCTATTGTTGGAAATCGGTTGGAATTTAGGGCTTCCAAAAGCTTTTGTTTCATACGATCCATCATTTTGGAGATATCAAGCCTCTGAAGGCCCGGTGAAACAAGATAACGAAGACTCCACTGAGAAAATTCCCTGTTTCTCCATAGAAAATTCCCTTTCCGGCCTGTTTTTGGCTGAAAAGCACCTACAGTTGGAACTCTATTGGAATTTAGGGCTTCCAAAAGCTTTTGTTTCATACGACCCATCATTTTGGAGATATCAAGGCCCTGAAGGCTCGGCGAAACAAGAGAACGAAGACTCCACAGAGAGAATTCCCTGTTTCTCCATAGAAAATTCCCTTTTCAGCCTTTTTTTGGCTGAAAAACACCTACAGTTGGAAATCTGCTCGACTTAATGGCTTCCAAAAGCTTTTGTTTTGTAAGATGCATCATTTTGGAGATATCAAGACCCTGAAGGCCCGGTGAAACAAGAGAACGAAGACACCACAGAGAAAATTCCCTGTTTCTTCAAAGAAAATTCCCTTTCCGGCCTTTTTTTGGCTGAAAAACACCTACAGTTGGAAATCTGTTTGAATTTAGGGCTTCCAAAAGCTTTTGTTTCATATGACCCATGATTTTGTAGATATCAAGGCCTTGAAGGCTCGGCGAAACAAGAGAACGAAGACTACACAGAGAAAATTCCCGGTTTCTCCATAGAAAATTCCCTTTTCGGCCTTTTTTTGGCTGAAAAACCCCTACAGTTGGAAATCTGTTGGAATTTAGGGCTTCCAAAAGCTTTTGTTTCATATGACCCATGATTTTGGAGATATCAAGGCCCCGAAGGCTCGGCGAAACAAGAGAACGAAGACTCCATAGAGAAAATTCCCGGTTTCTCCATAGAAAATTCCCTTTCCGACCTTTTTTTCGCTGAAAAACAACTACAGTTGGAAATCTGCTCGACTTTATGGCTTCCAAAAGCTTTTGTTTTGTAAGATGCATCATTTTGGAGATATCAAGGCCCTGAAGGCCCGGCGAAACAAGAGAACGAAGACTCCACAGAGAAAATCCCCTATTTTTCCATAGAAAATTCCCTTTTCGGCCTTTTTTTGGCTGAAAAACCCCTATAGTTGGAAATCTATTGGAATTTAGGGCTTCCGAAAGCTTTTGATTCATACGACCCATCATTTTGGAGATATCAAGGCCTTGAAGGCTCGGCGAAATAAGAGAACGAACACACCACATTGGAAATTCACTGTTTTTCCATTGAAAATTCCCTTTCCGGCTTTTTTTTTTTTGGTTACAAAACCCCTACATTTGGAAATCTGTTGGAATTTAGGGCTTCCAAAAGCTTTTGTTTCATACGACCCATCATTTTGGAGATATCAAGGCCCTGAGAGCCAGGCGAAACAAGAGAACGAAGACTCCACAGAGAAAATTCCCCGTATCTCCATAGAAAATTCACTTTCCGGACTTTTTTTGGCTGAAAAACACCTACGGTTGGAAATCTGCTCGACTTTATGGCTTCCAAAAGCTTTTGTTTCATAAGACGCATCATTTTGGATATATCAAGGCCCTGAAGGCCCGGCAAAACAAGAGAGCGAACACTCCACAGAGAAAATTCCCTGTTTTTCCATATAAAATTCCATTTTCGGCCATTTTTTGGCTAAAAAACCCCTACAGTTGGAAATCTGTTGGAATTTATGGTCTCCAAAAGCTTTTGTTTCATATGACCCATCATTTTTGAGATATCAAGGCCCTGAAGGCCCGGCGAAACAAGAGGACGAACACTCCACAGAGAAAATTCCCTGTTTTTCCATAGAAAATTCTCTTTCCCACCTTTTTTTGGCTGAAAAACCTCTACATTTGGAAATCTGTTGGAATTTAGGGCTTCCAAACGCTTTTGTTTCATACGACCCATCATTTTGGAGATATCAACGCCCTGAACGACCGGTGAAACAAGAGGACAAAGAGTCCACTGAGAAAATTCCCTGTTTTTCCGTAGAAAGTTCCCTCTCCAGCCTTTTTTTGGCTGACAAACCCCTACAGTTGGAAATCTGTTGGAATTTAGGGCTTCCAAAAGCTTTTGTTTCATACAACCCATCATTTTGGAGATATCAAGGCCCTAAAGGCCCGGCGAAACAAGAGAAAGAAGACTCCATAGAGAAAATTCCCTGTATCTCCATAGAAAATTCCCTTTCCGGCCGTTTTTTGGCTGTAAAACACTTACGTTTGGAAATCTGCTCGACTTTATGGCTTCCAAAGCTTTTGTTTCGTAAGACGCATCATTTTGGATATACCAAGGCCCTGAAGGCCCGGCAAAACAAGAGAACGAAGACTCCACAGAGAAAATTCCCTATTTTTCCATAGAAAATTCCCTTTCCGGCCATTTTTTGGCTGAAAAACCCCTACAGTTGGAAATCTGTTAGAATTTATGGCTTCCAAAAGCTTTTGTTTCAAACGACCCATCATTTTGGAGATATCGAGGCCATGAAAGCCCGGCGAAACAAGAGAACGAACACTCCACAGAGAAAATTCCCTGTTTTCCATAGAAAATTCCCTTTCCGGCCTTTTTTGGGCTGACAAACCCCTACAGTTGGAAATCTGTTGGAATTTATGGCTTCCAAAAGCTTTTGTTTCATACGACCCAGCATTTTAGAGATATCATGGCCCTGAACGCCCGGCGAAACAAGAGAACGAAGACTCCACAGAGAAAATTCCTTGTTTTTCCATAGAAAGTTCCCTCTCCGGCCTTTTTTTGGCTAACAAACCCCTACAGTTGGAAATCTGTTGGAATTTAGGGCATCCAAAAGCTTTTGTTTCATACAACCCATCATTTTGGAGATATGAAGGCTCTGAAGGCCCGGCGAAACAAGAGAACGAAGACTCCACAGACAAAATTCCCTGTTTTTCCATTGAAATTCCCTTTTCGGCCTTTTTTTGGCTGAAAAACACCTACAGTTGGAAATCTATTGGAATTTAGGGCTTCCAAAAGCTTTTGGTTCATACGACCCATCATTTTGGAGATATCAAGGCCCTGAAGACCCGGCGAGACAAGAGAACGAACACACCACATTGAAAATTCCCTGTTTTTCCATTGAAAATTCCCTTTCTATCTTTTTTTCGCTAAAAAACCCATACAGTTGGAAATCTGTTGGAATTTAGGGCTTCCAAAAGCTTTTGTTTCATACGACCCATCATTTTCGAGATATCAAGGCCCTGAAGGACCAGTGAAACAAGCGAACAAAGGCTCCACAGTGAAAATTCCCTGTTTTTCCATAGAAAATTCCCTTTCCGGCCTTTTTTTGGCTGAAAAACACCTACGGTTGGAAATCTGCTCGACTTTTCGGCTTCCAAATGCTTTTGTTTCGTAAGACGCATCATTTTGGATATATCAAGGCCCTGAAGGCCCGGCGAAACAAGAGAACGAACACTGCACAGAGAAAATTCCCTGTTTTCCATAGAAAATTCCCTTTCCGACCATTTTTTGGCTGAAAAACCCCTACAGTTGGAAATCTGTTGGAATTTATGGCTTCCAAAAGATTTTGTCTCGTAAGATGCATCATTTTGGATATATCAAGGCCCTGAAGGCCCGGCGAAACAAGAGAATGAACACTCCACAGAGAAAATTCCCTGTTTTTCCATAGAAAATTCCCTTTCCGGCCATTTTTTGTCTGAAAAACCCCTACAGTTGGAAATCTGTTGGAATTTATGGCTTCCAAAAGCTTTTGTTTCATATGACCCATCATTTTGGAGATATCAAGGCCCTGAAGGCCCGGCGAAACAAGAGGACGAAGACTCCACAGAGAAAATTCCCTATTTTTCCATAGAAAATTCCCTTTCCGACCTTTTTTTGGCTGAAAAACCTCTACATTTGGAAATCTGTTGGAATTTTGGGCTTCCAAAAGCTTTTGTTTCATATGACCCATCATTTTGGAGATGTCAAGGCCCTGAAGGCCCGGCGAATCAAGAGAACGAAGACTCCACAGAGAAAATTCCCTGTTTTTCCATAGAAAATTCCCTTTCCGGCCTTTTTTGGCTTAAAAACCCCTACAGTTGGAAATCTGTTGGAATTTAGGGCTTCCAAAAGCTTTTGTTTCATACGACCCATCATTTTGGAGATATCAACCCCCTGAAGGCCCGGCGAAAAAACAGAACGAACACTCCACATCGAAAATTCCCTGTTTTTCCATAGAAAATTCCCTTTCCGGCCTTTTTTTTGCTAAAAACCCCTACAGTTGGCAATCTGTTAGAATTTAGGGCTTCCAAAAGCTTTTGTTTCATACGACCCATCATTTTCGGGATATCAAGGCCCTGAAGGCCCGGCGAAACAAGCGAACAAAGGCTCCACAGAGAAAATTCCCTGTTTTTCCATAGAAAATTCCCTTTTCGGCCTTTTTTCGGCTGAAAAACCCCTACAGTTGGAAATCTGTTGGAATTTATGGCTTCCAAAAGCTTTTGTTTCGAAAGACGCATCATTTTGGAGATATCAAGGCCCTGAAGGCCCGGCGAAACATGAGAACGAAGACTCCATAGAGAAAATTCCCTATTTCTCCATAGAAAATTCCCTTTCCGGCCTTTTTTTGGCTAAAAAACCCCTACAAAGGTCAAAACCTTCCTTCTTCAAGGATTTGAATATGTTTTTTGAGCTTTTCTATCTCCGGCTTTGGGCTTTCAAGATGATGGTACCCGAGGCGTTGTCCTGATTCCAAGGCATCAAGCCTTTTCTGGAACTCGAAAAGCAATTTTTTGGTGGACTCATCATGCCTTTGAAGGTCTTGTTGCACATTTCCTATCTTGTAATCAATGACTTTGAAAGCATTGTTCTGTGCTAACAAAGTCTCAGATTGCCAATTTAGGACAGCTTCAGCAGCAGTGGTTCTTTTTGAGCTCCTAGAAGGCCAAGCGAAACAGGAGAACAAAGATTCCACAGGGACAATTTCCTGTTTTTCGGTAGAAAATTCCTTTTCCGGCCTTTTTTGGCTGAAAAACCACGACAGTTGGAAATCTACTGGGAAACATGGTTTCCAAAAGGTTTCGTTCCGTACGGCCCATCATTTTGGAGATCATAGCTCCCAGAAGGCCTGGCGAAATAGGAGAACGAAGATTCCGCAAAGAAAATTGCCTATTTTTCCACAAAAAATTCCCTTACCGGTCATTTTTTGGTTAAAAAATCCCGATAGCTTGAAATCTTCTGGGAAACATGGCATCCAAAAGGTTTAGTTCCATAGCACCCATCATTTTGGAGATCATAGCATTCTGATGGCCCGGCAAAACGAGAGAACGAAGATTCCACAGAAAAAATTCCTGATTTTTCCATAGAAAATTCCATTTCCGGCCATTTTTGACTAAAAAAACCCTGACAATTGGAAATCTATTGGGAAATATGGCTTCCAAAAGGTTTAGTTCCGTACAACCCATCATGTTGGATGTCACAGGGCCTAGAAGGCCCAATGAAGCAAGAGAACGAAGATTCTACAGAGAAAATTCCCTATTTTTCCATAAAAATACCCTTTTCGTCCATTTTTTTTGCTGAAAAACCCCGACAACTGGAAATTTGTTGGGAAATAGGGCTTCCAAAAGGTTTAGGTCCATATGACCCATCAATTTGGAGATCACATCATCCTGAAGGCCGAACGAAACAAGAGAACGAAGATTCCACAAAGAAAATTCCCTGCTTTTCCATAGAAAATTCCCTTTCCGGCCATTTTTTTGCTGAAAAACCCCGACAGTTGGAAATCTGCTGGGAAACATGGCTTCTCAAAGGTTTAGTTCCATACAACCCATCAATTTGGAGATCACAGCTCTCGGAAGGCCTGGAGAAACAGGAGAATGAAGATTCCACAGAGAAAATTCCCTGTTTTTCCATAGAAAATTCCCTTTCAGGCCATTTTTTCACTGAAAAACCCCTACAGTTGGAAATTTGTTGGGAAACATGGCTTCCAAAAGGTTTAGTTTCGTATGACCCATTTGGAGATCACGGGGCCCAGAAGGCCCGACGAAACATGAGAATGAAGATTCCACAGAGAAAATTCCATTTTTTTCCATAGAAAATTCCCTTTCCAGCCATTTTTTGGCTGAAAAACTAGGACAGTTGGAAATCTACTGGAAAACATGGCTTCCGGAAGGTTTAGTTCTATACGTCCCATCATTTTGGAGATCACAGCTCCCAGAAGGCCTGGCGAAACAAGAGAACGAAGATTCCACGGAGAAACTTCCCTATTTTTCCATAAGAAATTACCTTTCCGGCCATTTTTTGGCTGGAAAACCCCGACAGTTGAAAATCTGCAGGGAAACAAGGCTTCCAAAAGGTTTAGTTCCGTACCACCCATCATTTTGGAGATCACAGCATTCTGATGGACCAACGAAACAAGAGAATGAAGATTCCACAGGGAAAATTCCCTGTTTTTCTATTGAAAATTCCCTTATCGGCCATTTTTTGGTTGAAAAACCCTGACAGTTGGAAATCTGCTGGGAAACAGCACTTCCAAAAGGATTAGTTCCATACGACCCATCAATTTGGAGACCACATTGTCCTGAAGGCCCGGCGAAACAAGAGAACGAAGATTCCACGAAGAAAATTCCCTGTTTTTCCATAGACAATTCCCTTTCCGGCCATTTTTTGACTGAAAAAACGCGATAGTTGCAAATCTGTTGGGAAACATGGCTTCCAAAAAGTTTAGTTCCATACAACCCATCATTTTGTAGTCCACAGGGCCCAGAAGGCCCGGCGAAACTAGAGAACGAACATTCCACGGAGAAAATTCCCTGTTTTTCCATGGAAAATTCCCTTTCCATCCATTTTTTGACTGAAAAACCCCGACAGTTGGAAATATGTTGGGAAACATGGCTTCCAAAAGGTTTATTTCCATACAACCCATCATTTTGGAGTTCACAGGGCCCAGAAGGCCCGGCGAAACAATAGAACAAAGATTCCACGGAGAAAATTTCCTATTTTTCCATAGAAAATTCCCTTTCCGGCCTTTTTTTGACATAAAAACCGCAACAATTGGAAATCTGTTGGGAAACATGGCTTCCAAAAGTTTTAGTTCCATACAACCCATCATTTTGGAGATCACAGGGCCCAGAAGGCTCGACGAAATAAGAAAACGAAGATTCCACAGAGAAAATTTCATGTTTTTCCATAGAAAAATTCCCTTACTGGCCATTTTTTGGCTGAAAAACCCCGACAGTTGGAAATCTGCTGGGAAATAAGGCTTCCAAAAGGTTTAGTTCTGTACGACCCATCATTTTGGAGATCATAGCGCCCTGAAGGCCGGGTGAAACAAGAGAACAAAGATTCCACAGAGAAAATTCCCTGTTTTTCCATAAAAAAATTCCCTTTCTGACGATTTTTTGGCTGAAAAACCCCGACAGTTGTAAATCTGCTGGAAAACGTGGCTTCCAAAAGGTTTAGTTTCGTACAACCCATCATTTTTGAGATCACAGGGTCCTGAAGGACCGGTGAAACAAGAGAACAAAGATTGCACAGAGAAAAGTCCCTGTTTTTCCATAGAAAATTCCATTTCCGGTCATTTTTTGGCTGATTATTATCTCAATTTGACAAATTCAACTCCATTTCACTAATGCATAAAACTTAGAGGAAAAAAACAAGTAATCTACGCTCTACACTTGGGTGTGAGAACAAAGCACAAGAGAATAGAAAAAAAGCCTCGAGGGTGAATTGTGTGTCACAAGAAGTGCGCGTTAAAAAAGAAAAGAAAACAATGTTTTTCTTCTTTCCCCCTTTATTATTTTTCATTTTTTTACATATTTTCATTTAGACTACTTATTTATTGAAATTTTTATAATTGACCCCGTACATGTCGAAATTCAAGAAAGTTGATACGACATGAAGACTTTCAGAGAATGTTGGTGCGTCATAACGCACAACCTATTGTCTTCATTTGAGAAAAAAACTACAGAACCTCACACTTATATAATGGCTCACTTCTTTTCAACCTTCCTGTGTGGGACAAGGAAAAGCACCATTAACCAACATTTTATCCCCACCAAACGGTGTTATATTTTATATTATATCACTCGACCATTAAGTTTGTCTCGTCTTTATATATGAGATCTTTCTCCATTTAATAATCAAGAGGATGTGTTTGAATTTACATTTACTCGAGGCCAATTTTGGAGCAGCTTTGTGCTAATGGAACCAACCGGCAATATTCAGTATTAAGGCCACAAACACTTTGACATTCTTTTTTCTTTAAAAAAAAAAAAAATTGAAGCACCTCAAACTTTGATAACATACAAATATGATACCAAATAAATTCGCATATAATTTTCGACATTTGAACGAAATTATAGTTTTTAGCGGAAAAGTAAAACGTTGCATTTAGGTTGGTCTTTTTAATAAGTTTTTTTTTTTTCAAGAGCAGACAAGGAATAATACAATAAGAAATGAAATGCAAAATAGAAAGCGTGTAGCGAAACGTTTGGTGGCTGCCTAGCTGTGGCCAGATAATTATTATGGGCTAAAACTCAACTTCGAGAAAAAGAAGATTGGGTGTTACCATAACGTTGATTATCAACTGTGACAAAGAGAACATCTGAGAACCAGTTGAAATGTTTGGAACCCAAGTTGAAATGTTTCTCAATTACGACAGAGACGATGTGACGGAGAAGCCAAGAAAACTATATAGCGAAGGCTTGATTGTGGCACCCCTCGACGGCCTCAAAATCTGTTAGGGTCGCCACAAGTACCTTTCACTTTGTCCTGAAAGTTTATTACTCTGATACCAAAAAATTTCAATATAAATTATAATTCCTGAGGGTTTATATTCTTTGAAATCGGTCCCTGCACAGTAAATATAGCGGAAGCACAATCATCTATTCCCCATCCTAAAATATAAAGCGATGCACACCAACTAAAACTTTTATAAGTTAAAGCCAAACACTCTTATTTACATAACTAGATGGACATCATTGGCCGGTACATCAAAATGCCAAGTTTTCTATACTTGGCTATCCTCAAAAGAGATCTGACCATGCTAACAGATATCTACACGTGTCCATCGATCAGTGCTAGCGTCCAAAAATGTTTCTTCTGCTATCCATTACTCTCAATCACACCCACCTGTCTGGTTCGTTAGCTAGTGGCAGTGGCAATGGCCCCAATGTATGTCGATCTCGGTGAACAAAGACTGACAAGTAGTCCTGAAGTATTGGGCCGGCAAGAGGACCAATATCAAACACTATCAATACCCGCACTCGAACGAACACCAGCCCTCGTACCTCGAGATGGTGATGCTTAGACCATTCACACTGCAGGTCGACTAGAATCCCATAGAACGTGCCGGGAGGTACAGGCAGCAGAGACATCTTTACTAGTCTAAAATGTTAGTCCCCAAAAAGGGGTGAGTACAACCACCCAGTAGTTGAAGATCCACTAAGCTATACTATGCAAGTCATCACAATCCAGGTTCATGCAAGATAGATAAAACAGGTAATCCAAAGTATGAGTGTGTACCAAATCAATGAGTCTTTTCAAAACAATGGCAAATGCAGTTTCAAAATTAGTATGCATTCTTTCAATCGCACACAAGTCTCGATTATAGGGCTAAACCATAATGACACGTCCCATATCATATCGTACAATTTAGTCCCACAATTAGGCGCAGTTATTAGTAGGGTCGTTATTTTTAGAAAAATCCAGTTCATTTCTTTTCCTTTTCCTATGTCTAGCCTAGAGGACCAGTGTTTGCGTCGCGAAAGCCTCCAGCATTTAGCCACAGGGCCACCGGGTATCCAAAGCTTGTTACATCACACCTCCAGGCATCTCGCATTCCACCTAGCATCACAAGGAATCACCGGGGCTCGCCATAAAAATGGTTATCCCTACCCTTCGGATTTACGTACCACGTACAACCGGGCATCCCGACACTCCAAGGGACCTCCGGGGTACTACGGACCCCAGGCATCCAGCGGCATCACCTCATGCGACCCTACAGGCATTTCGACACTCTCGGGGCATCGTCGACTCAAAGATTCGACGGCATTCACCACATATCAGTATGGTATCTCATCCATATCGTTTCAATGCCAAAACATTTTCAAAACAACAAAGACAGGTTTTGAAATCATATACCAAAGCATTTTCGAATTTTCATTGAACAAAACTTAGCAATGAAACAAAAAAGTCCATAGGTTCATTCCCACGGCTAATCTCCAAATGCATTTCAAAATCATATGAAATTTTTATAAATCATGCTTGCAACTCTTGCTCAAAAATGAAAGAAGTTATCAAGACAAACAACTTGAATCCAGCACATTGGTGAATTTAAACCCCACTCCTTACTTCATGATTTTATAACAATCGGTTCACATCAAAGTTCGGGGTTTTAAGAGCGCCAAAAACCTTTTCTTTTCTTTTTAAAACATTAATGAATGGCGCCTCGGTTTATATGAAAATTCCAGCGAGGGTCGGGAGGTTTTTCCACATCAATTCAATGCTAAACTTTGTTTAAAAGCGACAACTAAATTTGAAAATCATCTAGTAAGCCGAAATATCAACCCGAGCTACACTGGTTTGGCAAATTCAATACAAAACTCGAAAATTTGGAATGCACTGTGCGATTTTTAAAACATTTGAGAATGGTGCCATAGTAAATGGAGGTTCAAACATAAGTCAAGAGGTTTTTCTCTTCCAAAAACCGAAAACAATGGCCAAACACCTCATGATTTCTTAGTCACCAAAAACCTGTTTTGATTGAAATTCGGAGAATCAACCACATGCATGCGAAATCCGAACAATCCATCCATTTTTCAACCTCAACACAGTCTCGGTTTCTCAACAAACCAGAAATCAAACACATGCATGAGAAATCTGGGCATTTCATAAATCTTTCAACCTCAAACAGTCTTGGCTCCTCAACGAAACCATCACTCAACTTCAAAATCCGACAATCCAGCCTATTAATGCACTTCCTAAGATAGCAACAGCACTACATTGTATAGTTTAGTAGACTTCAATTTGCCTTAGGTCCTACGACTCAACAGCAGCAAAACAAGGGGGGTTGCGGGTTGCGGACACGGCTCAACGGCAGCAAACACGAGCGGCATCAACAGCGGCAGCACGTGAGCATGGATGGAGAGCGGCCTTCTCTCCTCTTTCCTTGCTGCACGCTCACGAATCCCTCTCTCGCTCATCGCTGCTCACTCACTCTCTCTCTCTCTAGATTTTCTGTTTTGGCCACTCTCTCTCTTCCTCTGTCTCTCGACTAATCCGCCTGTTTTGTTCCTCAATTATTTGATTAACAAGCCTTTGCATGCTGGTTGTTCGGTGGCTGCACGCGCAAGGGACAGCTGTTGCAGACGTGGCCATCCCCAAGAAGCTTCGACGGCCACTTCTCCCTCTGCATGCCGTGATGTGTCCTTTGGTGGAAGCCTCTCGGTCAAATGTTTTTCAATTGTTGACCGGTGAACTCAACTCCTCACTCGACGGGTACAATGTGCTGCATGATGACTAATCTTCTTTATTACTCTATGACCGGAATTTTGTGACCGTAAGGATGGGATTGGCCGCATGGCCATTTAAGGAGAATTTCATTCTCTCCGAAAGCTAATACCTCGGGACGTCGAGTGGCTATGAAACGGGGTTAAATGAGATGCCGACAGTGACGAATTCCGATAACAATTTCGTCAATCCATGATGTATAATCATTATTCTCCAAAGTCGACAAAATGCGGATGACATTGATAGTACATAGGGACAAAGCTACAACTCATCAGACAATCGAACCATTCCTAAATGTGACCCATCGGTTTGACGTAAAAAATAAAACAATGTCCATTGTGGTGTCGATAACACCATTCGACGATACTCCCGTCACTTAGTTATGGACCATCGTATATCTAAGGGTTGTCAAAATTTCCGGATGCCACATTGATTGTGGCCAAAGTCGAGGGAAAATTCTAAATAAATATATGAAGTTATGTTGTTCTCTTAAATAATGACTTGAAGTTGTATAACTCTTTCAAATAAGGGCCTATCCTCACTGGCTTAATAGCCGAAAAAATGTTCCAACCCAACAGGGGTATTTCCGTCGAACACATTTTAAATTTTAATTAGATTAAAAATTTAAAAAGATGGAATCCAGTTCAGAATTTTCCTTGAGAAAGTTATTTTTTTTAAAAAAGGCAAAAATACAAGGAGGGAGTTTGGTTTGAGTTTAGTTTCTAAGTTTTATTTTTTAAGGTTTTTTTAATGGAAAGAGAAAACCAGAAAAAAGATAAAAAAATTTAAAAAATTTAAAAGACATAATTTCCCTTACGAGCTAGTGAGTTCAAGCCATTCTTTGAGACTAATACGGTCATTTCAAACCTTTATTTGAAATAAAGTCCATTTCATATCTTTATTTGAGAAAATAAAGACCAGGTCCTTATTTGAAATAATATCTACTTTATACATTTATTTAAGAAAATAAGGGCACTTTAGATCTTTATTTCAAAATTTCACCCAAAGTCAAATGAAAATCCCATGACTAGGGCGAGTTGACTTTCACGACTGTTAACACTTAATTTTAGAAAAATAAAATTTGCATTTTGAACAAATAAATGAAAAAATGGAAAAAATGGGGAAATTGATTTGATTGTTCATGCATGGAAGTTTGAAATTCTGATGAGTATTCGGATCGTCGTTAAATGCAGAAACAATTTTGAAATCAAGTGAGTAAGGGGCAAGAATTTTTGCAAAATGGAAGAAATCCGAACAAAATCGAGCTGATTGCGAAATGATGCTCGATTTATAGCTCGATTTAATGTGACTGGAGATGGAAACTCATAAAATGCCATACAAAGCGGCGTTCGGAATCATTATAAAAGAGAAGTCCATTTTTCGTAACATGGGGGAAGGATTCGAAATTTTTTGAGAGAAAATTCATAGGGGAATTTTCGGAAATTTTTTGAGAGCTAAAATACGAGGGAATTTCAAAGCAAAGGGTGTTCCTTCGGTTTAGGGAGGCTTTTTGGAAAAAAAAGAAAGAAAGAAAAGGAGAAAATCAGCCGAGAGAAAAGAGAGAGAGAGTGGTCGGAAGTAGGTGAGCCGAGGGAGAGAGAGAGAGAAAAAAAAAAAGAAAGAAAAAAAAAAAGGGCCGAAGCCCCTTTCTCCTCGGGTCTCTTCGTCTTCCCTGAGGGGGGGAATTCGTCGCCGTCGCCGTCGCCGTCAATGCCATCGCCGCCGTGCCACGGTTCGTGCCGCCTAGACGCCGAGCCCCTCGCCGTAGTTGCGATCTCCGCCGCGCCCCTCACCATCGTCGCCCAGCCCCGACAACCTCCTCGGCTCGATCCGCGACCCTTGCTCCACCTGTGAGGTTGCCGCCGCCGAGCCAGCGACGCCATCGCCGCCGCCTGCCCTGCCATCGCACTCCTCCACAGCTCGCGTCGCCCAGACGCCGGAGCTCCCTCGCCGCAACGCCCGCGCCCGAGCCGCCCGTCTCTGCTCCGTGCGCGCCCGACCCGCCGAGCCTCCTCGCCGCTTAAGCAGGTGCCGCGACGCCGCCCTAGCCGCTCGTTGCACCGTTGTCGCGCAGCCCCGAGGGACCCTGCAGCCGCTCGAGGTCCTCCGCCTCCCCGCCGTCCCAGATCTGCTCCCCCGAGGCCAGATCTGGGCCGCCCCGAGCCGCAGCTCCCCCTGCCGCCGCACCTCCGTCGCCGACGCCTCGCCGGGTCACCCGCGCCTCCCGACGTTGCCGCCGCCGTGCCGCCGCGCCCCGTACCGCCGTCGCGCCGCCGCCGGAACCCTAGCCGTTCCCCCTCGCCGGCCCTTTTTTTTTCAAAAAAAAGAAAAAAAGAATAAAAAAGCAAAAAGGCAAAAAAAATTAGGTAGATTTCCTTTATTTTATTTACTTTATTTTATTTTTATTATTTTATTGTTATTTTATTGTTATTATATTATTGTTATTCTATTTTTGTTAATAACATTAAGCCTTGATTGGAAAATCCAATTTACCCCCTAATTCGCAACCGCACCGATTTTTTATTTCGTCTATAAGGCTTTACACGAGGTAGTTAATTATGTGGGAATAAAATTGATATTTTGATCTTTAAGGCTTAAGATCAATTTATCGATTTTACCAAAAAATATTATCCCCGAGTTTGAATGATGTGTGATATTTTCTGGATAATTTTGGATGGTCTTGATTGCTTTATTTATATTGAAATATGTGCAAGTTGTGATGTTGCTTGTTTAGGGTAATTTGCATGTTTAGGCTACCTAATTTAGGTATCATGAATTTTCAAAAAAAATCAAAAAAATCAAAAATCAAAAATCAAAAAAATCAATTAGTTTAGATTGCATGTTTAATTATTAGAAATTGTTAAAAAATCAAAAAATCTTAAACTAGGGTTAGCTTTCATTGTCTTGCATATTTAGAATAGGAATTTTAATTAGGTCGTGAAAAAATACGAAAACATAAAAAAAAAAAAAAGCAAAATTCACTTAGGATGTTAGTTGAATTGCATGTTAAATTTTAATTAAAAAAGTAAAAAAAACAAATAAAAATCATTAGGCATTTTAGAATAGAATTGCATGTTTAATTTTAAGCTTAGATCATTTTTTAGATAGATTGCATCTTAGGCTAGAAATTACTAAATTAAAATAATGTCTTAGTTTAAATTAGGATGACCTAATCCCTAATTTAAATTAGATAGAATTTTAATTTAGTTAGGAATTTCATTCAAATATCCTAGGATAGATTATTTCCACTTTTTAGGGTAAATGGTAATTTTTAGAAAAATAATAAAAAAATCATAAAATCAAAAAGGAAAAAAATCAAAAATCTTGCATGAGCGTGTAGAATTAGGAATACATTTAGTAAATAAGACATTTAGGCTAGCAAATTAGGTTTTTTTTATAATCACATTTTTAGGATCATTTTTTTTAGAAATCTCTTTTTTAAATAGATTAGGATTAGATTTAGATAATTTCATTCTTAGGAAACTTGGCACTTTTTTTTTTAAAAAAAAAAAACCAAAAAATGAAGAAATGATTTTCTAAGTCAAAATAAGGTTAATTTAAATTAATCCCAAACTTGAATTAGAAAATTATTCGTTTTAGGTAGTTCAACTAGGGCTTTTATTAATTCAAAAATTCCAGATAAAAAATCAAAAAAATTAGGTGCATGTTAATCAATTTGCATTCTAGGACCATTTAGGTTAAATTTGCATATTAGGTCATTTAAGTTGCAATTATTGCATTTCATATCATATAATTTAGATCATTTTGCCAGGTCATATTAGGTTATTAGCATGCATTGCATTTGGATTAAATTCCATTAAATAAAGTGAAAACAAAAAAGAGAAATTTGCGTGTTAATTAGAGACCATATCTAGGATTGTTGATGTGGAATTTAATCTAACGATGCAGATGCTTTCGTTGCTACAAGGTAAGTCCATTAACCTTATTCATTGTTTTATTGGGTGTTAAATTGGTGGATTGCGCACCCGCATGATCACCTCACATGTTAGGGAGATAAATTAAAATCGATTCAAGCTACCTGCCAAATATTTTTCAAAATAAAAGAATGGTACCGAAAGGGCATTAGAGAAATCTAGTGTAACCAAGTCCCCGTACCCATAATCTCTGGTTCATAGGAGTAAAGTAATCTCCCATTACTTTACTTGGGTTTCTAATCGACCCACCAAAAACTGATTAGTGGCGACTCCTTAATAAAAATCATTTGCATGTTAAGAATTAAAACCTAAGTCGCGAATTGGTATGGGCTTGGGAGAGCCCGAGTTAAGTCTAGGCTTAACAATTCATTAGCCAAACCCTAGGTGGTTCACACCCTGAAAAATTGGTCGCGACAGCTTTGGCGACTCCACTCGGGGACTTGTGTTAAAACACTTAGTGGACTTAGGCCAATTTTTCTTTTCTTTTGAAAAATGTTTTTGTTTGGCGCGAGGATTCCAGGTATGTCCCTAACATTTAAGGTGTTAAATGTTTTTGCAGATTGGGAGGTATAAGGGGAAGTGTTTGCTGACCTTTGTTTTGCAGGAGGCGTAGGAATGAATGGTTTATTTTTATGTATGAAGTGTTGCTTGATATAAACTGTTGTGCATGGCTTGCATTTAACACTACACTTTTGCACACACAACCTGCCGCCGGACCTGGGCCGCACTAGGATATTTAGGATGGTATTGAGTTGGATACGGCTTCGACCGCGAGGCCGCGTAGTAGAGGTTGCCCAACTCAATCCCAAAAGTTTCTTTCTTGGTGTCAAGGATGTTTACCTCTGCCCGCGAGGCCGCGTCGCATTGGGGTATCATTCTTGACTGAGCCGGAGTTAGAAGGGCTTGACTTGGTATGCGAGGCTGCAACTAAGTCATCCCACCCTTTTAGTTCCACCTTGTTTAGCCTTCCTAGTTAGAAATCGAACCTCACATCTCATGCGCATGTCTATGTGATTGCCATTGATTTTCCTTGGCGAAGTAAGTCTTCTATCCCTATACCTTGCAATTTATTTTGTCGTGCTTTTGGTCGGTCCATGATAATCTAGGTTAGTCATTTGATTTAATTCATTTGTCAATTAGGAATGAAATAAAGAAATTGCCATGCAATGAGTCATTTGGAAAATAAAATAAAAAAAAAAAAAGAGAATTTGTTTTCAATTCATGTCTAGGAAATTTAATCTTGCTAGGGTGTCTATTTTTCTAGCTTTCTTTAGGAAATTCCATTCTTGCACAAGCTTTTCATGAAATCGAAAAATTGATTAGATCATTGTCATGGATTGGTTCTTTATCTGCTCCTCATGCTGACATATCTTCATTCATTCAAATTAGGTGACAACGGACTCTCCACGCTCACCCATTATCACGCGATCAAAGGCCAAAATGGCGGAACAAAATGAGATGCATGATCGTATGTCCAATATGGAAGATCAGCTCCGTCGCTTAGCTGCCTCCATGGAGGTTATGATGACTCAATTCGAGCATTCCAAGTCAATCCGACTCCTCCACCCGTTCTTCCTCGGCCGTTATCCCGAAGATAGCGAGATAAGCCCCGATCAAGTAATAATGGCATACCCGATTTAGAAGAAGACTCAATCCGATCAATGTGGAAAAGGGAAAGTTTGTTGACCTCCCCAAGACGAGCCGGATGAACGCTTTGCGAAACTTGAAGAAAAGGTGAAGCAATTGCAGGAGTCACAAAACTCACTCCCCTTTGACTTGTTGGTCTACGAGAAGGTCAAGATGCCGAAGAAGTTCAGGATGCCGGAATTTGAGAAGTACGATGGTACATCTTGCCCAAAGTCTCATTTGCAAATGTATCATGTACGCATGGCCCATGTCAAAAATGAGCCCCTCATGATCCAATCATTCCGTGCCGGTTGACCGGACCGCATTGAACCGGTATGTGATGAAAAATATCAATCTTCTTGATACCGGAATGAAGTGGCTGATGCATTCCTCAAGCGGTACAAGTTCAACATGGACATTGCACCTTCCCGAGAAGATCTTGAGAGGATGGAGAAAAAGAAGAGCGAGTCGTTCAAGGAGTATGCCGTGAGATGGCGGAATCTGGCTGCTCAAATCACTCCTGAGCCTACTGACAAGGAGTTGATGAAGCTCTTTATAAAGACCCTCCCATCTGAATTTCACAATCGGATGGCAAGCACTTATGTTGAGAGTTTCAACCAGCTGATTCCAGTGGGAGAACAAATTGAGATGGGAATAAGAGAAGGATGGTTCACCGAGTCATCAAGTAAGAGATTCTCCGTCAAGAAGGAGAAAGAAGCCGTTGTGGATGTGAATGTAGCCTATAGCCAAGAAAGTCCCGTTTGTACCCCGATGAATGTAAGGCAACAACAAGCTCCTGGCCATCAGTCATTTGCCCAAGCAAGAAGACAGTTCACTCCACTCCCGGATCTCCATCCCAGGTTTTAGCAATTCTCCGTAAGAAAGGTTTGCTTTCCACGAGCCAAAGCGCCCTAACCGCGAAAGCATGCGTAGTTACGACTCGACAAAGAAGTGTGATTACCATAGTGGGGAATTGGGGCATTCAACCGACGAGTGTTTTACCCTCAAACACAAGATTCAAAACCTTTTGGACACGAAGGCCTTTTCGTTCCAAACCGCTCGACCAAATGTTCAAAAGAATCTCGCACCGGAGCATGAGGGTACAAAGTGAACGCTATTCGGAATCGAAGTTGGTCGCATCAAGAATTCGAAGGTACATGTGGCGGATGCTTACAATGACCTAGTAAGAGCTGGGTATTATCCGGACCATGAAGATATCCCCCTATCATTGATGAAGGAAAGAGTCGCCAAAATGGTGGATGATGGCATCATTGTGTATGCCGATCGTAACTGCACAGTTTCCACTATTTCCCACATCATCATCGATTGGGAAGAGGAGCAGGCTGCGCTTAAGGAAGAGGTTGATTCTTCACTCGCGGACATGCCCCAGTTAGAGGACACGTCCGATGATGAGATTGTGATTGAAGTGCCACAGCCATACGAGTAAGTCAGCAACAAGTCCATCCCTTCGTCCTATGACTTGGATGTTGGCGTTGTCACAAAGTCCTGCCGGACTTATGCTCAAGCAAATGTTCAACCCGCAAAGCCATCACCGATGAAGAGGCCAAGAAATTTCTGGCCGTAATAAAAGCAAGTGAGTATAACGTGGTCGATCAATTGAGGAAAATGCCCTCCTAAGTCTCTTTGCTTGAGCTCCCGCAGACATCGCCCGTGCATCAAAAGGCACTAATGAAGGTGCTAAGTGAAATTCATGTGCCGAGACGATCGAGGCGGACAATTTAGAAGAGTTTGTAGGATCAGTCCTTCTCAAGGATTTGATCGCCTTTTCCGATGAGGAATTCCCTCTTGAGGATAGAGGGCACAACAAGGCACTTTACATATCCGTCAAGCACAAGACTACCCATGTGTCCCGAGCGCTCATTGATAATGGGTCCGCTCTAAATATATGCCCGTTGGCTACTCTTCACCGCCTCAAAGTTGACCCATCCAGGATACATGGTGCAACGACCTCTGTGCGAGCTTGCGATGGCACGAAGAAGGACGTGATCGGGCAAATCCACCTTGATGTACAAATAGGGCCGGTTGTCTTCAACATTCCCTTTCAAGTGTTGGACATCCCTACTGCATTCAACTTCTTACTGGGACGTCCCTGGATACACACCGCGGGAGCGGTACCTTCAAGTTTGCATCAGGCTGTAAAGTTCGTGATTGAAAGGAAGTTGGTCACCATATATGGTGAGGAGGATCACCGGATCTATCAGGAGACGGCCATCCCCTATGTGGAGCCAGACTCTGAATTCGAAGCGAGCTACTACTCGTTCGAGTTAGTATCCACCATACATGTTGCTCCTGACTTGACGCCCCCTACTCCCGAAGTTTCAAACGCTGCCCTTATGGTGGGAAGAGTGATGGTCGGGAATGGTTTCGTTCCTGGTGGTGGTCTTGGAAGAAATGGCCAAGGCATTCGAGACCCCATTGAAGCCCCTCAGAGGTCCCATTTCGCTGGATTAGGGTACCATGGAAGAGGTGGACAAAATTCTGGAGGAAGAAGACAAGAAGGACCGAACCCGACGCCTAACCGAAGGCAGGGGAGGCAAAACCCGTTGCCCCCAAGTATTCATGAAACATTCCCTGGTCCTCCGATAATGATGCGGGATGAGGTGGAAGTGATAGACACCCTAGGGCAGCCGAGCGGCAAGTTTGACTACCTGGTGAAATATTCGGCCCCTCCAAGCTTCTACATAGATCCCCTGAGCATTGTCCCGGATGGATGGGGGCATGGATGATCCGACACCCCCCCGAAGACCGAGGATCCTGAAGACATGCTGGAAGGAGTAATAAACTTGTTCGATGACATCGTCATAGGAGCCATTGACGGAGGATCCCCCGAAGAAATGGGCCCTAGCCCACAAGAGGATAATCTTACAGCACGCAAAGGCGTGGAAATGGTCCAATTCAATGCCACAAATGCTAGTGACGAAGTTCCCTGGAGACTTGATTGAAGATTCCATTGAAGTGCAGGCGTAGGCCGGGAGCAAACATGAAAAAGCCAAGGCTCTTACATCCGAGCAAACTGTCACTATCAATTTAAGTGATACTGAAGAAGCCAAGGAGGTCAAGATTGGGGCAAATCTCCCAAAAGACGAGGCCGAGCGCCTAATCCAGCTACTAAAAGAATATCAAGAAGTCTTCGCGTAGACCTATGCTGACATGCCCGGTTTAGACCCAACAATCGTGGAGCATGCCTTGCCTACTAATCCGAACGTGCCACCTAAAAAGCAGAGGCTACGGAGGACCAAACCTGAGCTCTCAAAGAAGATTGAGGAAGAGGTGATGAAGCTTTTGAAAGTGGGATTTATTGAAGTCTCACAATATCCTGAATGGTTAGGTAACATTGTGCCAATAATGAAGAAAGATGGTCGAGTTCGAGTCTGTGTCGACTATCGGGACTTGAATAAGGCTAGCCCGAAGGATGATTTCCCGTTACCCCACATAGACGTCCTTGTGGATAGCACTGCTGGATTTGAGTTATTCTCGTTCATGGATGGTTTCTCCGGGTACAATCGGATAAGGATGAAGGAAGAAGATAAGGAGAAGACTGCATTTATTACCCCGTGGGGACCTTCCATTATAAGGTCATGCCTTTCGAACTCAAGAATGCAGGGGCAACTTACCAGCGAGCCATGGTTGCATTGTTTCATGATATGATGCATCAAGAGATCGAGGTTTATGTCGACGACATGATTGCGAAGACCCGACCTGGAAGAAGCCATTGAAACCCTGAAGAAGTTGTTTGATTGTCTTCGTGAATTCAAGCTTCGATTAAACCCTGCTAAATGCGTGTTTGGAGCAACATCCGATAAATTACTCGGATTCATTGTGAGTAGTAAAGGAATTGAGATTGACCCATCTAAGGTTAAGGCCATATGTGAGTTGCAGCCTCCATCGACGGTCAAAGAAGTCCGAAGCCTTTTGGGGAGGTTGAATTACATTGCCCGATTCATTTCCCAACTTTCTGAAACTGCCAAGCCGTTCTTCAAGCTCCTAAAGAAGAATGCACGAGTCAACTGGGATGTCGAATGTCATGAAGCATTTGACAAGATAAAGCAAAGATTTGATGAAATCACCGCTTCTTGTCCCACCCTCACCGGGGCATCCTTTGATTCTCTATCTCACTATCCATAGTGAATCATTGGGAGCGATGTTGGCCCAAGAAAGCCCTGTTAACATAAGAGAACGGGCCATTTATTACTTGAGCAAGAAATTCACTGTATCAGAGCTGAAATATTCTAATACTGAGAAAACTTGTGCTACATTAGTATGGGTGTTGCAGAGATTGTGGCAGTACACATTGCACTACCACACGTTCCTCGTGACTGAGAATAATCCTATCAAGTATTTGCTTGATCGGCCAACTTTGGTGGGTAAATTGGCTAAGTGGCAAATTTTAATATCAGAATTTGATGTGCAGTTCATGCCGCAAAAGTCGGTTAAAGGTCGGGTGATCGCGATATCTTGGCCGAGAACCCGGGAGTCTCAAGTAATGATGACGGTTCCCCCGATGACCGTGTTTTGAGTGTAGATGAAGGCTCATGGACAATGTTCTTTGATGGAGCCGTGAACTTGTCCTAGCTCTGGTATCAAGGGGGCAGTCCTAATATCACCAGACGAACAACATCATCCGGTAGCTGCAAAGTTGGTGTTCCCATGTACTAATAATATAGCTGAGTATGAAGCTTGCATCCTCGGACTCCAAGCTGCCATCGAGATGGATGTGACCAAATTGAAAGTATTTGGGGATTCTGCACTGATCATACTATAGACCGTTGGAGAATGGGAAACCAAGAACCCTAAACTGCTCCCATACCACAATTATCTAGGAGACCTGGTAAAGGAGTTCAAGGAAATTTCGTTTGAATACTTGCCAAGGTGTCATAATCAATTTGCGGATGCACTCGCAACTTTGTCTTCTATGTTACAAGTCACCAATGGATTGGAAGTTGAGCCATTGAAAATAGAAGTTTTGCCAAGGCCGGCTTATTGTATGAACGTGACTGAAGAGCCTGATGGAAAACCATGGTATTATGACATCATGAATTACATTCAAAAACGGGAATTTCCCGAGGGAAGCACTTCACTAATAGGAAGTACGTCATGAAGATGGCCTCAAAATTCTTTGTTAGTGGCGAAAATCTGTACAAAAGATCTTATGATTCAGTCTTGCTGCGGTGTGTGGATGCAGCTGAAGCCACTCAAATCATGCAAGAAGTGCACGCAGGAGTATGTGGCCCTCATATGAATGGACACGTGTTAGCCAAGAAGATTATGAGATTAGTCTACTATTGGCTCACATTAGAAAGTGACTGCATTAAGCATGTACGGAGTTATCACCAATGCCAGATCCATGGGGATAAGATAAATGTGCCCCCAACTGAGTTACATCAGTTCTCCGAGTCATGGCCCTTCTCAATGTGGGGTATTGATGTGATTGGCCCGATAAACCCTAAAGCTTCGAATGGGCATCGTTTTATCTTAGTGGCAATAGACTATTTCTCCAAGTGGATTGAAGCTTCATCCTTTGTAAATGTCACCGCTCGCAATGTTGTGAAGTTCATCAAGCGTGAGATAATTGCTCGCTATGGCGTCCCCGAAGCAATCATCACGATAATGGGACAAATTTGAACAACAAACTTGTGGATGAATTGTTCAACGAGTTCAAGATCAAGCATCTGAATTCGTCTCCTTATCGCCCTCAAATGAACGAGGCCGTTGAAGCAGCCAATAAAAACATCAAGAAGATCTTGGCTAAGATAGCTGAGAATTATCGAGATTGGCATGACAGGTTACCCTTCGCACTAATGGCATACCGGACATCGATCCGCACTTCTACTAGGGCAACTCCTTTTGCTCTGGTGTACGGCATGGAAGCTGTTTTGCCCGTGGAAGTGGAGATTCCTTCTCGAGAGTTTTATCCCGAGTAGGGTTGTCTCAAACGAATGGTTGCAGCAAAGATTTGAGCAATTGAACCTAATTGATGAGAAAAGACTGAAGGCTCTCTGTCATGGCCAAATGTATCAACAGAGTGTAGCCAGATCTTTCAACCGGAAGGTGCAGCCGAGACATTTTGAGGTAGATGATCTTGTTCTAAGGAAGCTGTTGCCGATTTTTCCAGACCACTCGGGGCAAGTTCGCCCGAACTACAAAGTGGCCCATATGTGGTGAAGAAGGTACTCCCTGGAGGTGCTTTGATCCTAGCAGAAATGGATGGTCGTGAGTTTTCCACCCCAGTTAATTCTAATGCTGTCAAGAAGTATTATCCATGATAGATTTTGACATCTCATGTTTTGAATTACAAACATTTCTGTGATGAATAAATTGCCTCAATAAGTTGAATTGTTCAAATGTTTTGCAAATCTTGCATGCTTTCCCGATGAATTGTATGAGATAAATTGAATGTGTCAAATGGGATACTTTGGAATGACGAAAGGCGAGCCTTATTTCATACACTGATCCCCGGTGAGTTGTGTGGAAAAATTTTCATGTCCACAAGGTAAAGGGTAATCTCGCAAAGGGTACGACAACTGAAGTGACGAGAGGCAATTTTTTCTCTTATCCTAAACACTTGCAGTATACCCATTGTTTAGCCCTTTGAGCCCACACACATGAGGTGTTTTCGAAATTACCCCTGTCAAGGATCATCCCACACTGGGACCAAATTTGAAATGAATGGTAGGGATTCTCTTACTTACACTTGCGTCAATCTTCGGGTATTGCTTTCGTAGTGTAATTTGTACGATAATTGAAGTGCCTTAAGATGATGAAGAGCAGTCATTTCTCTATCCTATACACTTTTATCCATTGCATAGCTCACTTGAGCTTATGAATTCATTTCATAATTAAACCCAGTTGGCTGGTGATCATCCCCCACACTGGGGCAAGACAAATTCAAGTGGCATGAATTAAGATGCCCACAAAAAATGAAGGTTCTGATAAAAAAAAAAAAAGTGCAAAAATGGGGCATAAAAAAACAGTGTGCCTGGTAAAAGCAAGGCCGATGCCCAAAAGAAAAAAAAGAAAAAAACTCAAATGCTGTTGCAATCAATGAGTGCAAAAGAAGATCTTCGACATTGAGGCAGAAAATCAGTGGAAGTGTCAAGATGATCACCAACTTTACCCTTTAAACACTTTTTGAGCTCAATGATCCTTTCATTTCTCAACCCATAAACCAAGCTTACGTTACGTCCCTTACAAAGTCTCTTCAGATTAGGGCACTTGAATTAACGTAAAGGTTCATATGTTCGAAAGCATCACTCGAAGAAGTGTGAGTAAGGCAATTTCTACTTCATTTCGCATGTCTCTTGACTTGTAAACCCAAAGATGATTTCAGCAATATCATTCTTCATTAAGCCTTGACTCAAAGAGTCCCCTTTGTTAAGCCATTGATCAAGCCCACATTACGTTCCATGTTAAAGACCTCTCAGATTGGTAAGGTCGTACCACTTGCGAGATTACTCGAATCCCTGTTCGGCATGATGATAGAAAGACAAAGTGATTGTCGAATTCCTGCATCAAAGGTCAGGACAAATCAGCCTTTTCGTGAGAATGAGTGAAAAGTCCTTTCAGACCGGAAGATCTCTCATTTGACATATCCATGACACTCATGACTTCAGATTGGAAAATTCTTTTGAAATATTTCCAAATGGGATTTGGTAATACAAGATTGATAGAAATCATCACACGTGAACCTCATGTCTGTGAATGCACGTTGCCTCCCTATAACCGTGTTTTGGAGACATATCCCTTAAGGAACGAACATGTCATTAGGTAAGTACATCTCTATCCAGACCTTAAAATACTTGTCATTGTGCAGTATTCCTTTTCAAGCACCAGCACTCGATGGAGTTGCCCCCAAAGATTTTTCTCCGATTCAATCGATTAAGGCGACCGAAGAATGGTTCGGGTCCCGGTCGGGTAATCTCTCGTTGCAAGACTCGGGCGACCGTAGAATGGTACGGGTCCTAGTCAAGCAAAACCTCGCCTTTAGGCGACCGTAGAATGTTACAGTCCCGAAAACCCTTTTTCGTTTAGGCGACCGTAGAATGGTACGGGTCCTGGAAAACCCTTTTTCGTTTAGGCGACCGTAGAATGGTACGGGTCCTAGACACCACTCAGGCGACCGTAGAATGGTACGGGTCCTGGAAAACCTTTTTTCGTTTAGGCGACCGTAGAATGGTACGGGTCCTGGGAAAGCAGTCTTTTTGTAAAGTCATGTTACTATTCTAGGCGACCGTAGAATGGTACGGGTCCTGACATGTAACACCGCTATCTTGAGTTACTCTACCCTCTTGAAGGTAAGTTATTCCGGTAAGTTCCTTTATTATTTACATTAGTATTTTCATGCATAATATAGATTTCATTTTAAAATAGGATTTATTTTCAAAAAATAAAAATGAAAACAAAAATGAAAAAATTTTGCATTTTAAAATAGGCTCATTTATTATTTGCATCTTATAAATTGCATTCAAAAAATGGAATTCATTTTCCGACCAAAAAAAAAAGTCATTTAGTGCATGTGCATGATCTAAAATTAGGTCTCAATTTGTCTTTGAAGGCAACCTCTACGAGCTCACCTTCAAAGAGGGGCAGCTGTTTACACTTAATTTTAGAAAAATAAAATTTGCATTTTGAACAAATAAATGAAAAAATGGAAAAAATGGGGAAATTGATTTGATTGTTCATGCATGGAAGTTTGAAATTCTGATGAGTATTCGATCGTCGTTAAATGCAGAAACAATTTTGAAATCGGGTGAGTAAGGGGCAAGAATTTTTGCAAAATGGAAGAAATCCGAACAAAATCGAGCTGATTGCGAAATGATGCTCTGATTTATAGCTCTGATTTAATGTGACTGGAGATGGAAACTCATAAAATGCCATACAAAGCGACCGTTCGGAATCATTATAAAAGAGAAGTCCATTTTTCGTAACATGGGGGGAAGGATTCGAAATTTTTTGAGAGAAAATTCATAGGGGAATTTTCGAAAATTTTTTGAGAGCTAAAATACGAGGGGAATTTCGAAGCAAAGGGTGTTCCTTCGGTTTAGGGAGGCTTTTTGGAAAAAAAAAGAAAGAAAGAAAAGGAGAAAATCAGCTGAGAGAAAAGAGAGAGAGAGTGGTCGGAAGTAGGTGAGCTGAGGGAGGGAGAGAGAGAGAGAGAGAGAGAGAGAAAAAAAGAGAGAAAGAAAAAAAAAAATGGGCCGAAGCCCCCTCTCTCCTCGGGTCTCTTCGTCTTCCCCGAGGAGGGGAATTCGTCGCCGTCAACGCCATCGCCGCCGTGCCACGGTTCGCGCCGCCTGGACGCCGAGCCCCTCGCCGTAGTCGCGATCTCCGCCGCGCCCCTCGCCATCGTCGCCCAACCCCGATGACCTCCTCTCGTCGATCCGCGACCCTCGCTCCGCCTGTGAGGTTGCCGCCGCCCAGCCAGCGACGCCATCGCTGCCGCCTGCCCTGCCATCGCACTCCTCCACAGCTCGCGCCACCCAGACGTTGGAGCTCCCTCGTCGCAACGCCCCGCGCCCAGGAGACGCCCGTCTCTGTCTGTGCGTGCCCGACCCGCCGAGCCTCCTCGCCGCCTGAGCAGGTGCCGCGACGCCGCCCTAGCCACCCGTCGCTCCGTCGTCGCGCCGCCCCGAGGGACCCCGCAGCCGCTCGAGGTCCTCCGCCTCCCCGCCATCCCAGATCTGCTCCCCCGAGGCCAGATCTGGGCCGCCCCGAGCCGCAGCTCCCCCTTGCCGCCGCGCCTCCGTCGCCGACGCCTCCCGACGTTACCGTTGCCGTGCCGCCGCGCCCCGCACCGCCGCCGTCGCGCCGCCGCCGGAACCCTAGCCGTTCCCCCTCGCCGGCCCCTTTTTTTCCTTTTTTTCTTTTTTTTTTTAAAAGAATAAAAAGAATAAAAAAGCAAAAAGGCAAAAAATTAGGTAGATTTCCTTTCTTTTATTTACTTTATTTTATTTTTATTGTTTTATTGTTATTTATTGTTATTATCTTATTGTTATTCTATTTTTGTTAATAACATTAAGCCTTGATTGGAAAATCCAATTTACCCCCTAATTCGCAACCGCGCGATTTTTTATTTCGTCTATAAGGCTTTAGACGAGGTAATTAATTATGTGGGAATAAAATTGATATTTTGATCTTTAAGGCTTAAGATCAATTTATCGATTTTACCAAATAAATATTGTCCCCGAGTTTGAATGATGTGTGATATTTTCTGGATAATTTTGGATGGTCTTGATTGCTTTATTTATATTGAAATATGTGCAAGTTGTGATGTTGCTTGTTTAGGGTAATTTGCATGTTTAGGCTACCTAATTTAGGTATCATGAATTTTCAAAAAAATAAAAAAAATCAAAAATAAAAAATAAAAAAAATCAATTAGTTTAGATTGCATGTTTAATTATTAGAAATTGTTAAAAAATCAAAAAATCTTAAACTAGGGTTAGCTTTCATTGTCTTGCATATTTAGATTAGGAATTTTAATTAGGTCGTGAAAAATAAGAAAACATAAAAAAAAAAAAAAAAAAAAAAGCAAAATTCACTTAGGATGTTAGTTGAATTGCATGTTAAATTTTAATTAAAAAAAAAAAAAACAAATAAAAATCATTAGGCATTTTAGAATAGAATTGCATGTTTAATTTTAAGCTTAGATCATTTTTTAGATAGATTGCATCTTAGGCTAGAAATTACTAAATTAAAATAATGTCTTAGTTTAAATTAGGATGACCTAATCCCTAATTTAAATTAGATAGAATTTTAATTTAGTTAGGAATTTCATTCAAATATCCTAGGATAGATTATTTCCACTTTTTAGGGTAAATGGCATTTTTAGAAAAATAATAAAAAAATCATAAAATCAAAAAGGAAAAAAAAAAATCAAAAATCTTACATGAGCGTGTAGAATTAGGAATACAAATTTAGTAAATAAGACATTTAGGCTAGCAAATTAGGTTTTTTTTATAATCACATTTTTAGGATCATTTTTTTTAGAAATCTCTTTTTTAAATAGATTAGGATTAGATTTAGATAATTTCATTCTTAGGAAACTTGGCACTTTTAAAAAAAAAAAAAAAACCAAAAAATGAAGAAATGATTTTCTAAGTCAAAATAAGGTTAATTTAAATTAATCCCAAACTTGAATTAGAAAATTATTCGTTTTAGGTAGTTCAACTAGGGCTTTTATTAATTCAAAAATTCCAGATAAAAAATCAAAAAAATTAGGTGCATGTTAATCAATTTGCATTCTAGGACCATTTAGGTTAAATTTGCATATTAGGTCATTTAAATTGCAATTATTGCATTTCATGTCATATAATTTAGATCATTTTGCCATGTCATATTAGGTTATTAGCATGCATTGCATTTGGATTAAATTCCATTAAATAAAGTGAAAACAAAAAAAGAGAAATTTACGTGTTAATTAGAGACCATATCTAGGATTGTTGATGTGGAATTTAATCTAACGATGCAGATGCTTTCGTTGCTACAAGGTAAGTCCCTTAACCTTATTCATTGTTTTATTGGGTGTTAAATTGGTGGATTGCGCACCCGCATGATCACCTCACATGTTAGGGAGATAAATTAAAATCGATTCAAGCCGCCGCCAAACATTTTTCAAAATAAAAGAATGGTACCGAAAGGGCATTAGAGAAATCTAGTGTAACCAAGTCCCCGTACCCATAATCTCTGGTTCGTAGGAGTAAAGTAATCTCCCATTACTTTACTTGGGTTTCTAATCGACCCACCAAAAACTGATTAGTGGCGACTCCTTAATAAAAATCATTTGCATGTTAAGAATTAAAACCTAAGTCGCGAATTGGTATGGGCTTGGGAGAGCCCGAGTTAAGTCTAGGCTTAACAATCCATTAGCCAAACCCTAGGTGGTTCACACCCCGAAAAATTGGTCGCGACAACGACTTTCATAACAATTGTCTTTGTCCTCCACATGCACAACACCCCAGTTTAATGGAAATGTATGATTATTTTTATCTCTTCCGGTGGCAGCCAATACCTCTTTTTTGTATAAACCCTTCAAAAGCATTCATCGCTGTTGTACAGCCAGCCAAAACGCCCTTTTTGCGTCCCTCAAAATAGAAATACATCTCATCACATTTTGTGGCTAAGTCAAGCACCGGCCTCCTCCACATAAACTCTATTGTCTGGCTTCCAAAGCCTGCATTCCCATTTAATCTCAAGACACGTGCATATTCTTCGCTTTTTTAACCCATCGATGTTTACATCACCTTGTCCTTGCCCTTTTGCATTGATTTACACACACATTAACCACTAGTTGTTTCTTCCTTAGCTCTTTCAATTTTTTATTTTTATTTTTTTGGTGAAGTAACTCTTTGAATTGAGGACACTTATGGTAGACATGCCCTTGATATTGTTGAAGAAGTGCTTGGCCAACCACAAACTAATTATCCCTTTATTGTCCAATACATACCCTCCTAGAATGAGTTGACCTGGAATGAGCCAATGCTAACATTGAGTTCCATTGACAATTCTCTTGTACACAATTTCCTCTAACATATTTCTAGATCCTTTAATGAGATAAATTTTCCTCTATTCAACAATTGAGTACTTCACACTAGCATCTTTGATTTATTGTACATAAAAATTTCAAAGATACGCAAAACACATGTTTCTAGCATTTGAATCATAATAAGGATACTTCCCGTTCATTCTTCAAATAACTACTTCATTTTCATTCTCGTCCAGTGATCTAACCCTCTCATCATCACCATTGTGATATTACCCGAGATAACAAAAGAACAATGGACCTAAAATAAATTGGGTTAATACCTTAAAAAACCCCAAACTGGTACACTTGTGACAAATTTACCCCAAACTATTTTCTTGACCATGAAAAACCCCAAATTGGTACACTTGTGACAAATTTACCCCGACTAACTATAAAAAATCATAAACTGGTACATTTATGACAAATTTACTCCAAACTAATTTATTCGACAAAAAAAAAACCCCAAACTGGTAAATTTGTGACTAATATACCCCCCGTTAAATTAGATTAATACCACAAAAAAATCATAAAAATTGTAAACTGTGACAAATAAAGTGTAAAATCCCAAATTGATATATCAGTCAATTGTCACGTGTCATTTAATTTTATAATTTAACAAGAAAATTTAACTAAAACTAACATAGGGTAAATTTGTCACAAGTGTACCAGTTTAGGGTAAATTTGTCAAAGGTATACAAATTTGGGGTTTTTGGTGGTCAAAAAAATAGTTTGGGGTAGATTTGTCACAGGTGTACCAGTTTGGAGTTTTTCAGGGTATTAACCCAAATAAATTATCATCAATCCATCATACACTAGAAGGACTACAAAAGAATCATCTTCACTGTAATCTAGTTTCATAAAACAGGACTAGAACCTTTTGCATGTAAGTGCCCTTTGATTACTGAGGGCAGAGCGTTCCTTTCTAAAAAAAGATCCTACAACTATAACTAAAGAGCAACAAGGGAACCATCAAATGATCACCTCTCAAAAAGTCAACATTTTCAAAAATATAAGAGGTGTGGAAAGTTTCATTCGATTCTAAGACTTCGAGCTATGGTTTTTGGGCTCTAGGACCGTTTTCGGGCGTTGGACGGTTTGATCGAAATTTGACCAGCAATTATTTCCTCATCCAATATCTGATCGACCAGATCTTTGTTGCATCAGATTGCTTGCAAGCCCTAGTCTCAAGATGTGCAATTGAAATTTGAAAATCATAAACTTTCCGATACTGTGAAAATCGAGTGACTAATCTAGAAGGCTAAAAAATTACTGCTGGATCTTAGTGGCAATATGAATAACAAGAGACTCAATTAGATGAGCATAACCCATTTTCTAAGTTAAAAGTTGTTTGGAGCCTGGTAGCTCCTCTTCAAGAAAATTGTCCAAAAAATCCTAAACCTATTACACTTTTGTCAATTTGATCATAAATTTTTTAATTTTGTTAATTCAGTCCTAAACCTTTTTACTTCTTGCCAAATAAATCCATCTAGTCAATTTTAGCTAAAAAAATGCTGATGTGGACATTGGCGGTGCTACATAGGACTATCGGTGTTGACATAGACTTTTTAAATAATATTTTAATATTTTTTGAATTATTATTTTTATTTCTTTTCTCCTCGGGCTTCTTCTTTTCCTTTTCCGGTGGCCAACCACCAATAATGCCCCGGTGAGGGTCAACCTTGCCTGGGCGACGGCTAACCTTGGCAAGGATTCCCCTCATTAGATTTGGCAAGGCCGGCCCTTGCCCATGCTAGCACAACCTCGCTCGCCTGACACCCATTGAGGCCGCCCTAGCCTAGGTAAGGGCTCGCCGAGGCTTGCCGTTGCTCGGCCAAGCCTTGCCTATGGCGGGCGAGGCCAACCTATTGGCTATCGCCTATGGCTGGTGGCCGGCCACCGAAAAGGGAAAAAAAATAATAATAAGGCCAAGGAGAAAAGAAAGAAAATAATGAAAAAAAGTAGAAATAATAATTTAAAATTTATTAAAATATTATTAAAAAATGTCCACGTTAGAATGGCAGTCCTATGTGGCACCATCGGCATCCACGTCAATATTTTTTTTGCTAAAATTTGCCGAATAGACTCAATTGGTAGTAAATAAAAAAAATTTGAGAATTGAATTAAAAATATTAAAAAGTTTAGAACTGAATTGGCCAAAAGTGCAATAGGTTTAGAACTTTTTAGACAAATTTCCCCACGTTACTCAAATAGGGTTCCACTAATAGAAGCTCATTAAGTGTTCTATCATCCATGTATTGGAGCTTCTTCAATCAATCGTAAAGATTGCCTAGGGTCTTGGGCTAATTTACTAGTATCCTCCATTGAGATTGTCTGCCCTTTCTTACCGGAGATAATATCAGCGGGGCTCCTTTTTCTTGCTGAATCTTTGAACCCCAGGGAGTTCATCTGAAGCCTTTTCCTTGATTTTTATTTTGACAATTCTCTTCTTCAACGACGTCAACCCTTTCGTCGGCCAATAAGGCCACCTCTCTTCCAAGAGCAACTCTCCCTTCTCTTGTTTCCGCATAATCATTTCCTTGAGAAAAATAATTTGTCAAGAGATTAGTTACTTCACTTTGTACTCCATTAACATGTGTATTAAATTTGTGTTTCTATTTAGTAAGTTCGTGCTAAAAAAATTGTCACAACAATAAAGGTACGTGTTTATATTTGACCTAGTATCCTAAAAAACCTCCAATTATGATTTTTATCCTAATTTTACATTTTCTCTTATAATTGGGACTAGAATTAGAGTTGGGGGTTTTTATTAAAAAAAAGGGGGGGCCGCTACTTTATATTGCTTTTGCCTTATAAATAAGAGGGGCCGGCCCACCAGGCTCTGAAGGAGCGGCAGCTAGCTAAAAGATAAGCCTCAGCCTCCCCCTGTCTATCTTATCTCTTATTCTATTGGATCCTGCAAGCTGAGGTAGAGAAATGCTGCATTCAGTTCCGGCGCATAAATCTGTGATTTCAGGGTTCGGTCGGTCGAATGGGCAAATCTCCCTTCTTGAATCATGGTCGACCAAATTTCAGACCCGTTTCCCAATCAGGTGCTCCATTACTTCCTTCGGTTGGAGCGGGAGGGGAGGATTCAAGAGGCACGTGGTCGTCCAAGGAGCCCATCCAAATTCGGATCAGGAAGAGGAAGACCAAGAAGAGTTTCAAGTAATGACAGCAGCGAGGAGCCAGTACAACGACATTGTCATAGTGGACACTGCAAGATCCCGGTTCCTGTTGTTGGACTCCACCCACAACGTTCACAGCATGGTGAACAAAGGAGAGGACAAATGGAGTGGTTCCTACTGGGACGAGTTTGCAAGCCTGCCAGCCATAGTCCCCGAAGGCCCCATCGCCATCTTTGGATTAGGGGGCGGGACTGCTGCTCATCTGATGCTGCAACTGTGGCCTTGGTTGCAGATTGAAGGGTGGGAGATTGACAAGGTTCTGATTGACAAGGCCAGAGAGTATATGGGGCTCTCTGATTTGGAAAAGCCTAATCGAGCAGGTGGGATGCTCAGCGTTCACATTGGCGATGTCCTTTCTCCTGTGGTAAAGGATGATGGAGGATATTACTCAGGGATAGCAGTCGACTTGTTCGCGGGAGGCAGGGTGTTGCCGCAGTTGCAGGAGGTCGAGACTTGGGTGGAGTTCAAGGAGAGGTTGATGCCCAGTGGCCGCATTATGGTGAACTGCGGGGGAATTGATGACACCGATCCCACAGGAATCACTAGAAAGTGGGAGCTGAATTCCACAATCAAGGCAATGCTGAGTGCATTCCCAGGAGAGTTGAGCTGGAGAAGAACTGCACAGGCAGAAGGCGAAAACTATCTAGCCCTCACCGGACCTTTGCCTGATCTTGATTTGTGGTCTGCCAGAGTCCCTGGTCGTTTGAGCAAGAATGTCAGAGAATGGAAGCCTTGCATTTGACTTATCTTGCCCGAACAAAATTGACATGAAAATAGCCCTCATTTCATGATATGTTTGAGACGTGCAGGAACCGTGTTCTATCCATATTACTAAAGAGATCATTGGCATCTGCATCTCCTCTCTTCATTCAACTTCATCTTTGTTTGAATGTACCATCCATCAGTCAGGTAATGGTACTGCATGCCTCCTCCACTACTCATGCTAGATTCTACAGTGGTATGATTAGACTTCGCAGCGGTCCACAGCAATGTTTCGTTCTGAATGGTCTTCCAGCTTCCAAGGATGCGGAGAGAGAGAGAGAGAGCGTGTGTTTTTTATGTGAGGGTAGGCTTTTTGACATATAAGATAATTATAGTGTAAGCTAGAGATAGATTGATGCTGTTTTTAGCTAGCCTTTTTCCTTAAGCTGAGCACGAGGGAAAACTTATCCCCACTATATGCGGATGCGTATTCCAATTTTGACAGTAAATCATTTAGTTCTGCTATATAAGCAATGCTTACCAAACCTATACAAGTCAAGACTTTGTCCTTGCAATATCCAGAAAAGGAAATGAGGAAGGGCATATTTCTGGTATAAAAGAACAAGAAAGGGGACCTTCTGGACATGATTCCAAAAGGGAACCGACTTGATGACGAACGCCTTGAACGTGAGAATCCAATGGGTGAGTACGTCAAAGTTTTATAGCACCCATCACGCATTAATGAATGGAACCTCGGGATAATTTAAGGAATCATGTTTGAGACCTCGTATTTTAATACCCATTAGACTACACTTTGTTCTCAACATGAGATTTTTTGCACCATAGTTATGTCAGGGTTCGCACCTGCACTGTATGCATATTCCACTTATTCGGATCTACAGGTGATTAGTTTGGGGTACGGAAGTACCCTCTGAAGTCCTTCGGATCTAACGCCACCACTCGCTAAGCATTAATTCAATGGAGGTGTTGCCAACAAGGTCTTAAGAAAATCAAGCAACTATACGAAGAAAAGAGGAAGAGAATTTGGAAGCAACATGTGTAACCCAGTCAATCAAACAATCATCAAGAGCCTGCTTTTCACCTCAAGAACAATTTTAACCCACTTTTCAAAAGTCTAAAAAAAGCACAGCGTTCTACCCGCACGATAATTTTGGCATCTGTCAAACTCCGTCGAGAATCACCGTTTTTCAAATCTTAATGGCTTAAATCGTGGAAATTTGGTACTAGCATCAATTTCGCTTTGTTGCACGTTCGATAAGAAAAAACTTTGGATGAATAATTAAACGTTGTTGGATTTTGGGTTTTATTTCCAGCTAAAAACAAGCTTTATCTCCTCCCTCCCCACCTCAATTTCAGCTGAACCATCACCGCCATGACACTGACCATCATCGCTTCCGGACACGTTCATTGCCATCGTCGCTATCTGGGACAGCATTCGCCATGCCCAGTCGCATCCATAAGGCCGCTGATGGAGCCACCAACGATCGCTGTCATGGCCATATCACCACAACCACTCACATCTTTCTCCCGCATATCTCTCTATAGAAGAAATTTTGTGCCTTACTTCAAGTTCTATGAGGAAATTGTCCGAAATATCTAATGTTTATTGGACTTTGATCAATTTAGTTTTAAATATTTTTAAATTTTTCTATTGAGTCGTAAATACTTTCACATTTTGTTAATTGGGTTCATTCAAACAATTTTAGATGGGAATTGCCAATGTAGATGCCGATCATTCTATGTGGCACAACCTATTGAGGTCAAAAATATGTAATGACTCCTATTATACTTTCTTGATGATAGTTGCTCAATCTCAGGTTGTGGTGTTTCCTAACTACTTATTGATTTAAGGATTTGTTCATCCCACCGACATTTCGTGTGATGGACGTTGAGAAACAAGGTGCAATTCGCACCAATACTGAACTTTGACATAACGAACATGCAGGAAGAAAGTCGGTGAAAGACGACTTATCTATTTCCGATGCGTAGTCAATAATTTACCTTGGAACGATTGTTGAATTGTGGATGAATGGTGAACAAAAATACTTCACGTTGGTCTGAATGCAGTCACGAGGAAAACATGCAATTTCCACAGCGTAAATGTCAATTATTTTCGTAAATGAGAAAATGAACGCCTTATTTTCTTTGATGAAATGGGAACAAAAAAATAATAATAATAAGAGTTGCTTTCTGAGCCTATGTTTTGCCAACTGTGCCAACGGTTATCTTCAGAAAAATTTTAGATGACTCCCTCATACCCTTTCAAATGATGTCTTTCCATTGTAGTATATCAAGACGAAATGATGCGTTCTAATCACACCCCATCATAGACATCCTAATAAAGTATAACATCTCCCACTCGGACATGATAAGCTTGATAGCACTCTATCAAGAATATAAGGCATTCAACATTCATCAACTTTAGAAAACAATTCATACTGGCAAGAAAGCCATGCGACCAGTTAATACACCTGCATTTAGGAGCTCAAATTATGCACCTATTAAGGATGACATAATGGCTACAACTCTTAAAAAAAAAAAAACAATTGATGTCTCACAGTGCCCTAGACATATTTTGTTACATTAATCCAAGTATACTTATCCCTTAAAGGCTATACTTTAATATTCTCATAACACCATGTATTTACAATTATATCCATAACCATAGAAGGCAATATAATTGGTCGACTAGTAAATACATATGATAGATGTAAAACAACAATAGTCTTCCTTTGCCTCATGTCTCTCTCCATTTCAGAACAACTGCTTTCCTAGACACGTCCCATAAAGCAATATCTATTCATGACCGCCGGTAATATGTTAAAGTAACAACATTGATCTTTCACTTTGAGAACATAGTCAGAAGTAACATAGGGCATAAAATAAGGTAAATTATAAATTTACCTCAAGGGCTCACACGGTGAGTAAATAGGGATAATTTCACTCACCTTCCCCTATTGGTCGAACAGTGCACATGTAGTATGAATTACATGCTATAGTGGACTTCTCTTTCTATAAAGGTGTATGTCATTTATTAAATATATTCATCATATGGATATTTGCCTAAATATAGTCACATGCTTCTTACGTACTCAAGTTTAGCTCGAGTACTATATCAACTCACTTTCTATAGCGCCCAATTAAGTACTCGCATCCGGCATCTTTTAGGCATACATGATTGTGGGATTATCATGTTCGACCTTATATATATATATATTACAGACCTCATATTGACTCCAATCAAGGCGACATATTTTATGTACTAAACTTGTTCTTCAGCATTTATTTGTGCATAACATCCCATCTTAACGTGTTAACTATAGCACTTGAGGTGATTGCTCGTGTGAGTGAGTCAATCATTACCTGCTGACATACTTTCCAATAATATATGTATGTTTGTGCTAGTCTCATAATAGATTTGTACTTATTGATAAAACATCAAGTCACTAATAAACAAATAAGTACAATACATATGTCCACATATATAAACCAATGATCCTCTACAATAACACATATCATATTCTACGTAATACTAGTGACATCCTATGGGTCAAGAATATGTCTCTAGGAACAGCCTTCACAAATGGATCAGCAACCATTCTATCAGTTGAAATGTACTATAGGATCACTTCTTTCTACGTTATTATATATCTGATGAATTTGTTCTTTATGTCAATGTGCTTCATCCTTCCATGATACTTTGGATCTTTCACATAGGCAATGGCTGTTTGATTATTATAATAAACTATCACCAGTCTTGGAACCTCAATGACAGTGACTAAATTTTCCAAGAAATGTTTTAGCCATACTATTTCTTGCACTGTGGCAGAGTATGCAATAAATTCCGCCTTCATCGTATACAAGGCCATGCATGTCTGTTTCTTGCTATTCTAAGAAATTGCACCTCCACTAAGCAAGAACGCATATTCAGAAGTTAATTTATGCCAATCTAGGTCTCCACCCAAGTCAGCACCTAAATAGCCTAATAGGCATAAATCATTCTCTTGGTAACAAAGACGATAGTTCATGGTGCCTTTTAAATATCTCAAGATCATCTTCACTCCTTTCTAGTGTGCTTGACCGAGATTTGATTGATATCGGCTCACCAATCCCATGGCATAACATATGTTGGGTCGAGGACACATAATAGCATATATGAAACTTCCGACCACACTTGCATAAGGAACAGTTTCCATAACTTTATTTTCTTCTAGTGTCATAAGACACATCTTAGTACTTAGGTCTTCACCTTGTATGAAAGGGGTATCAATGAGATTATAGTGCTGCATATTAAAACGTTCAATAATCTTCATTATATAAGACTCTTATGATAAAGCAAGAAGTTTCCTTGATCAATCTCTTTTGATCTTAACTCCTAATATATAAGCAGCTTCTCCCAAATCCTTCATTTTAAAATTAGAGGACAGCCATTCTTTTATGGTAATAACCAAAACCTTGTCTTTTCCAATCAATAGAATATCGTCCACATAAAGTGATAAGATCACAAATTTATCTTCGGACCGCTTGACATAAACACAGTGATCTTCTTCAATCATCGTGAAATCAGAAGTTGTTATGGCTCGATGAAAACGAAGATACCACTATTTAAATGATTGCTTAAGGCCATATATTGAGCGATGAAGCTTGCAAATTTTATGCTCTTGACCTTTAGCTATGAAACCTATTGGCTACTTCATATAGATTGTTGAAGAAAAATCCTTTGGAGTTTTGAAGTTGACAAAACAGCCTCTACAGTATGGTTTGAAGAAACCAAGACTCAGTCGGTTATGTCTGAAGAGTTCAAAGACCCAAAGGTTTTCCATCTGAAGACAGTCAGACCCAAAGTTCGGTCTGAAGTTTTTCCATCTGAAGATAGTCAAGACTCAGTTTCAGTCTAAAAACCTTCAAGACCCAAATCTAAGTTTGAAGACGGTTTGCGTTTTTGACAGGTTGGCTACAGGTTATTCTTATGGTTAAGGGAAGTAAGATTTGGATATTATATTTCCTAACTTATCTATGGAATATCTCTGGCTGTGATTGTGAACTCAGAAGGTTTATTCTTCGGATTTTATCCATTGAAGATCAAGCGAATTTTTGGAATGATCTATTTTTGGGAACTCAAGATCCTGATTATATGGGCGAACAGGATTGATGAGCTATTGTCTACTTACATTTTTGACAACGGGAAGATCACTTAAATTGATTCAGTCCAACGGGTTGATTGGATGAATTCTTGGATAGTGCCAACGGGTATGTAGGCACGGTGGTTATTTAAGGTGGATCAGTGTTGCTCGAAAATAAGGAGAGACTTGATAGAAAAATCTCGATCTTAGAACCTCTGAAATCACTTGTACTCTGAAATCTCTCTTGTTCAAATTGTGTATCAAAGAGAGTCACATATAGTGCGAAAACAGCAGGAAGCTGTAGGAGAGACTGTCTATTGAAGAAGTCTAGTTCGTGAACTGTAACAGCTCTCATTTGCTACATAGTGATTACAGCCAGTTGGCTACCAGCGTGGAGAGTGGATATAGGCTTGGAATAAGCCGAACCACTATAATCATTATGTCAATTCTCTTTTACCCTACTCTATTTACTTTATGAATGCATGATTTATTTGTTATCGACATATCCTTCATATTAAAGTATTCCACGGTAAAAGATTCCAAAAGAATTTCGCAATCACCTATTCACCCCCCTCTAGGTTGATTCACTAGCCTATTTCAATTGGTATCAGAGCAGGTTGCTTATTTATTGGAAGTGTTATTATTTCTAAAGCAAAAGATCTATGGCTAGTGTTTTGGCTCCAGGTTTAATTAAAGGGCAAAGCAATACAAGACCTCCCTACTTCGGTGGGAAGGAATACAACGTATGGAAAAACAAAATGAAGGCATTCCTAAGATCCAAAGATCCTTTGGAATGGGATGTAGTGGAGAATGGAATTGCTCCTAATGTTGCATCAATTATAAGGAAAGAATTACCTGAAGGAGTGGGAATGTCACGAACTGATATTCCAAAGAGACAAGCCCTTGATGCAAAGGCTATCTATTCTCTTTATTGTGCATTATCTCCTACTAAGTATAATAGAATTTCATCTTGTGAAACAGCCAAAAAAGTTTGGGACAGATTGCACGTCACCTATGAAGGAACAAATCGGGTCAAAGAAACCAAGATCAACATCCTTCTTGGTCAATATGAAGCCTTCAAAATGAAGCCAGGAGAATCCATCTCAGATATGTTCAGTCGATTTACAAAAATTGTAAACGGCTTGGCATACCAAGGACAGCCAATCTCAGGACCTATGAAGGTCAATAAACTGTTGAGAGGTCTCTCCAAAGATTGGAATCACATCAAGACATCTATAAGAGAAACACAAAGGATCATGCCTCTTTCAGTAGATGAATTGGTCGGCACTCTTCAATCTTATGAAGTCGAGCAATTCAATGAGGAATTTGACACAAAAGGTAAGAAGACAATTGCTTTAAAATCTAATGATGATTCCGATGCTACAGATTCAGAAGAAGACTTGGACGATGAGGAGTTGGGACTTTTGATTAGAAAATTCAGAAGGCTAAATAGAAAAGGTAGAAGGTTCAATGGAAAGAGACAAAACAATCAAAGATTTCAAAAGAAATCAAATGAAGAAGAAGACACCAGCAAAGAGGTCGTTTGCTTTGAATGCAGGAAGAAGGGACACATTAGACCCAACTGTCCCTTATTAAAAAAGAAAGGAAAACCTAAAAGGTTCAAAAAAGCACTCAAAGCTGAAACGTGGAGTGACACTGAGTGTGAAGAAACTGAAGAAGAGTATGCCAATATCTGTCTTATGGCTAACTTAGACTTAGACTCAAACTAAGACTCAGACTCAAACAGCGGTATCAATGTTAGAAATTTAACAATTCCTACCAAAGTATCAAAATACATTGATGAACTTTCTCTCAGTCTTAAAGGCTCCCTTAAGAGGATTTCTGAACTAAAAAGGGAGAATTCCAAATTGAAACAACAAGAAAAGATTTTAATTGAAAAAGCTGAAAGTCTAGACAAGTGTCTTGCTATTTCAAAAGAAAATGAGATTGAACTTTCAAAAGAAAATGCTTGCTTGAAAGAAGATTTGTTGAAAGTCACAAAGAAATTTTCAATGGGTTCTGAAAAGTTGGATAAAATTCTTTCTATTCAAAAACCTTATTTTAATAAATCTGGTCTAGGAATGACATATGAAACTATTCCTTTAATTGATTTTCCAAAGGTAAAGGAAAGAATTAAGAGTAAACCAACAAAATCTTTTTATAAGAATCATTTCCAAAAGGTTTTTGTAAAACCTGTTGGTAGAAATGCTCTTACTTGTTCAAAATACAAAAGTGTAGAACATTTTGAAAAAGATTGTCCCAAAGTTTGGAGACCTGTTAAGAAGAGCTGGGCTAAGACTGTTTATGCTACTAACAATGATGGACCCAAGAAAATTTGGGTACCAAAGAAGACTTGAGTCTTTCTTTTAAATGCAGGTCACTATCAAGAAGAAAATCAAGTGGTATTTGGATAGTGGCTGTTCAAGACACATGACGGGAGACTCAAATTATTTTACAAAATTCTCTCATGTAAAAGGAGGAAACGTTTCTTTTGGTGGCAACAACAAAGGAAAGATTGTTGGTCGAGGAACCGTGAAAATTGGAAACCTCACAATCAACAATGTTTCTCTGGTTGAAGGATTGAACTATAATCTATTGAGTATTAGTCAACTATGCGACACTGGATACAAGATCAACTTTCAAGAAAATACATGTTATGGAACAAGCAAAGATCTCACACAATCCTTTACTGGACGAAGACATGGAAATATTTATTTGCTAGATGTAAAGTCTAACAGTCCACAATGCTTGATATCAATCCAAGATGAAGCCATTCTTTGGTGTAGGAAGCTTGGACATGTCAACCTAAAGCAAATTGCAAAGGTGTCATCCAAAATACTTGTTCGGGGACTTCCTAACCTCAAGTATCAAAAGCATGAGTTATGCACTCCTTATGTACTTGGAAAATAGGTTAGAAATTCTTATAAATCCATAAATCAAGTATCCACTAATCGTGTTTTGCAGCTATTACACATGGATTTGTTCGACCCAACAAGAACTCAAAGCATTGGAGGTAAAAGATATTGTTTTGTAGTAGTTGATGATCATTCTTGTTTTACTTTGGTATTCTTTCTTGCAAATAAATCTGAAGCATTAACTTATTTTACTAAGTTTGCAAAGAAAATTCAAATTGAGAAAGGATATGTAATTTCAAGTATTTGAACTGATCATGGTGGAGAATTTGAGAATCATGATTTTGCTAAATATTGTGATGACTATGGGATTCAACATAATTTTTCATCCCCATACACTCCACAACAAAATGGAGTTGTAGAGAGGAAAAATTGTTCTTTGCAAGAAATGGCAAGAACTCTTTTGATTGAAAGTAATGTTTCTCCTCATTTTTGGGCTGAAGCTACTTCAACTGCTTGCTATATCATAAACAAGATTTTTCTAAGACCTATTTTAGAGAAAACACCTTATGAACTTTTCAAAGGGAAGCACTTTACCAAAAAAAAAAAAAAAAAAAAACTTTTCAAAGGGAAGCAACCTATTGTTTCTTATTTTCATGTATTTGGTTGTAAGTGTTTTATCCTAAAGAATTCTAGTGATCGAATTGGTAAGTTTGAAGAAAAATCAGATGAAGGAATTTTCCTTGGATACTCAATGACAAGCAAAGCCTTTAGAGTTTTCAACAAACGGACTCAGACTGTGGAAGAATCCATGAATGTGAAGTTTGAAGACTTAGTACAAAATCAAACTCAACCTGAAGATTTTGAGTCTCGCCAAATGTCTACAAATTCTCTTGAAGAAAATCAAATCTCAGACACACAGCCGCAAACCAATTCAGAAACTCCAACTGAAGAAGAGCTTCATCAAAGTGACAAACCAACTCCAAATTGGAAGCACAAATCAAGTCACCCAGCAGAACTCATCATAGGCAACATTGATGAAGGAGTTCGTACAAGATCTAAAAGGCGTGAAGAATCTAGTGCTTTTGCACTCATTTCTGAAATCGAACCCAAAAACATAGAAGATGCATTGAAAGATGAAAACTGGATTGAAGCAATGCAAGAGGAGTTAAACCTATTAGGGAGTTAATGATGCTTAGGGGGGGTGATTAGTTTAGGCTAATTAGGGATTAGGTGGTTAATTAGTATGAATTAGTGATTTAATTATCCAATTGTGCATGTTAGGTGGTTAGAATAGACTAATTAGAGACTAGATGGATCGTGCTATTTATCTAGATAGGTTCGAAAATTTTCTAGGCCCGTTTAGGTGGTGAATTTAGCATGTCCAACCTAAGTTGGTATTTGTGGTATTTAATTGCATTTATTTAATTAATTTTGGTATTTATTTAATTATTAAATATTTTTCAGAAATTAGACCGAGATAGCCGGTGACCGGAATTTTCGTACTGATTGCAGTGGTGTGCTTAGTTTATGCAATTGAGTGTTGATTTATCCAAATCGAGTGGTGATTGGAATTTTGGTTATTTATTCCAAAATGTGAAATTTTGATATTTAATTAGAAAATCTCAGGTGTTGGGTTTTGACATCGAAAATGGTTTTCAATACTATATCAAATAGTGGGATTTTAAACGAAAGGATATCAATTTTTTGAGTTCGATTCGACCGTGTCCCCACTCACAATTATTTTCATCGCGTATTTTTAATACGAAGAAAAATGGTCAAGTGCATTACCTTAATTGAAACATTTAAGTGCAATGCACGATGTCCTCGGCCATAATTGATTGATCATGTGTTGGTATGTGAACCCGTCACGAGTGTTTACGCCGGACGAAGCCCCTATATGGGTTGCCCTTAGACAACGGAAGCTGATCACAGTCGATTCTAGACCGATGCTTCTTCGGGATCGCCATTTGATAGAGACGTTGTCGTGCTCAATAGGGTGAGACAACGCCTAGCTACGCCAGAAGACCGCCGAACATCAAGTAGGCCATGCCCATTAGGCCAAAATCAAAATTAGGAACGCATGATTGATTGAGTTAAATGCGCCGGATTATGGGACAAAATTGTGTGGCACGGTATAAGACGTATCATAATGATTTGGCCCTATAATCAAAACTCCTGTGATCATTTGAGATTGAGTGTAGCGTTCTAATTGATTAACCTTGATCACCGCTCATGTATGTGATATGAATTGTGCTAACATGCAGGGAGGAGTTAAGACGAGGTGAGTCTCTATGGTTGTATGGTTGTGTGGTTGCGTGGTTAGGACACCTCTAGGAGTATTTTCTTCTTGGTCGGAGCTTAGGCGGTGAACTTGCTGAGACATTGTCTCACCCTGACGTGGGCTCAACCTTTCCTTAGATGGCGGTTCCTTCGGAACATTTTGGTCAGCTTGTGAGGGTTACCAAGCGGAGTTTTGACTACCCTATCCCGGGGCTCACTAGGTCTATGAACTCGTGGCGACCACCGTTTGGGTCGATGAGGGTCTACCTTAGAGGGTACCGCATCGATTCAGAGTGTGGTTTCATCATGGATTTAATGGATATAGGGAGGATCCGCTCCAGGGTTTTGAGATCCCCACTATGGTAGTCGACGCTACTCTAGGCGAGAGTGTAGCTAACCCTCCTAATGGTGCTGTGGAGTAACCGAAGCCCCTGGAGCCTGTGGAGACCAAAGGATCGGCGATTGGGTCTGACTAACTGGTCATAGGACAACTTCATTTTGAGAGCTGATCTTTTGTAAACTCTTGTCGATAGGCTAGCTTTTGTACATAAACTGAGGTGTTCATAAAAGTGTGTTTTGACTGTGAATTGTTTTCATGTTTTTCTATCCAATGCTATTTACTCTTAGGGGATTTACTTATTCGCTTCCGCATGTGCAATAAAATGAAAGGATCGGTGACTCATCTTGGGAAGTCTAAATTTTTTTTTTATCAACCACCGAGGGATGAGCCCGAGCTCGAGGTTCAAGGCATGACAGAAGTGGGAACACATCACGATAGACTTTGTGATGGGCTTCCCAAGGAGTCAGATGGGTAATGATTCCATTTGGGTTGTGGTCGATAGACTGACGAAGTCGGCTCACTTCATCGTTGTACGAAAGCACTATGCATTAGACACATATGTAGAATTGTACGTGTGTCAGATTGTTCGTTTGCACGAAGTGCCAGTGACAATTACATCTAACAGAGACCCGAAGTTCACGGTAGCCTTCCGGAAGTTTGTAGACTGCCTCGGGAACAAAGCGGCAATATTGTACAGCTTATCATCCGCAGATAGATGGCCAATCTAAGAGGACGATTCAGACTCTCGAGGACATGTTGAGAGCGTGCGTGCTAGAATTTAAGGGAAGCTGGTGTTAGGGAAATTCCTTATGATGTTTTGAAGATGACAAAATAAATCAAAAGCTACTCACATGTTTAATGGTTTAGTAAGAGACTATGCAGATAATAGAACGTATAAAGGATATTGTCAAAGTTTATACTTGGAAGAACCAGATGACAGACTCTATTTTGAAGCTGAATTTATTCAAACTGTGTTAAAACCTTAAGGCTAAATTTGTTCAAAAGTAGAATATGTTCAGACTTACATCCAGATTGTAAAGTCTACTTCAGTCTGAAGACACTCAAACTCTACTTTAGTCTGAAAACTCTCAGACTTTACATCTAGAACGTGACAGAACGTAACACAAGCCCCAAACATATAACAGCTAGTAATCTGGTTTGGATTCTACATTAAGATAGATTTGATTGACTCAATCTAATTGATTGACAATTGGATCATGAAGACGAGAACTTTCTATACGAAGAAGCTCTACTTATGGAAACCAAGATTCTGTTTGTGTGAGCAACCAAAATCAATTTTGGATTATACTTTTGTCACTCAACGGCTACCAAATCTTCTAGATACAAATCTGTCCAATGGGTAAATTGGAAAACAATCCTCAAGATACTATCCAACGGCTAGTTTGGAAGTGGATGAGTATTTAAGGAAATCAGGGACCAATAAGCAAGTAAGAGACGAAGCGTAGAATTTATAATTCCAAATTCTGAGCGACCTTCAATCATACACTTGTCTCTCGTGAGCTTAAATGTTTGTAATCGTGAGAGAAATACCAAAAGAGTGAATTGTGAGATAATGTGATCTACCACTGAGTGTTTGCACTCAAAGTTGTAATCTCTTGTTGATTGCATAGTGGAATCTAGCAGAAGGCTGATAGCGTGGGAGAGTGGACATAAGCTTGATTTAAACCGAACTACTATCTATGTTCTTATTCTCTTCCTTGAACTCCTTTATTTTGTTTGTAGTTCTATTTAACTGCTGAAGTCTAAACTCGCTCAAAGTCTATTATTCTTCAGACTCAGTTTCAAAGTCTGATCATTATTCAGACTTTGCTCGCAATTTATTTTATTCTGCATTTATTTGCCAATGTTTCTTCTAAACACCTATTCAAGCCCCTCTACCCGTTTGTACTAGCCCTTTCAGCTGGGAGGAACAGCTTCATTCCGTCAAGTTCGCCTACAGCAACAATTACTAGCAGAGTATTCAGATAGCACCTTTTGAGGCGTTGTATCGTAGAGTGTGCAGAATGCCAATGTGTTGGGATGAAGTCGTGGAACGGAAGATTACAGGCCCAAAGTTGGTTCAGTAGTCAGTGGATGCAGTTGTAGTTATCAGGGTTAGATCAAAGACAGCTCAAAGTCCCAAAAAAGTTATGCAGATAAGCATCGAATACCTTTGGAATCCCAAGTTGGTGAGCATGTCTTTCTAAAGGTGTCACTAATGAGCGGTACTTCACGCTTCAACAAGAAAGAGAAACTGAGTTCGAGGTATGTAGATCCCTTTTAGATTCTGGAAAGAATAAGAACTCTAGCGTATCGTCTTGCATTATCGCTGAGACTGGTATAAGTACATGACGTCTTCCATGTGTCAATGTTGAGAAAGTATGAACCTGACCCGACCCACGTGCTGAATTTTGAAGAATTAGATGTGGACGACAAAGTGTCATACATCGAGAGACCAGTTCAAATTATAGATCGGAAGGAACAGATTCTGTACACCAAGACAATCTCTTTGGTCAAAATGGTCTGGCAACATCACGAGACAAAATGAGCAACGTGGGACAGTGAAAACTCGATGAGACGACAATACCCCCACCTTTTTGTTTAAAGAATTGTAATGGTTTAAATTTCGAAGACGAAATTTTTATAAGAGGGGAAGAGTTGTGACATCCTAATTTTTAACCCTGTTTTCGATTGGATGAGTTGGGCTTTTCATCAACATGCCTATAGTCTTTTTCTCTGAGCTGATCACTTACGAGATAACTAATCTATTAGGTGAAACCGTTAAGGAATTTAAACGCAATAGACTTGACAATTCAATCAAAAATCAATTGCTCAGCCATGCTAATCTACAAGGGTCAATACGACACTATCAAAATTGACCAAAGATTGAAGATAGGTCCTTTCGACAGAGGCATGTGATTAGAGTGTGGGTGATTCCACATAATTGTAAAATTTTCGTCGAACGACACTAAACCGATTTTTCTATCATTTCCGTACCTTGTGTCCGCATTTGAAACCTTGAGATTTTTACAATAATTGAGAGTTGCCAATGGGTCGAAGATGTACAATGTGGCTCGAAAATCATCGACCATGGGTCAAATGTGCTAAAAATTCCTAAAAGCTACCCGGTACATTAGGTCAAGCTAAAATTGCGCCCGGTTGAAATTAACCTCGAAATTGAACCCGATTTTAGAAATTGAAAGTTCTGTCAAGTCATGATTTCTTTTAGGAACGTCATCTCATCCTCCAAAAATTTTTTTGCAAACTTGAGTTTTCGGCGAAAATTCAAGTTTGAGCATTTTTAGACCAGGAAAATTAGAGGGTTGTTTTCGTGTGAATTTTTGGCATTCAAGTTGGATTCATTGGTGAGGAAAATCATGGATTTAATGTGGACACCTTGGCTAGAATTTTTGGGCATCAGTTGGGTTGTTTTGAGTTGGAATTAGAATGAATTTGGAAGGGAAATGTACAAAATTCGTAGCCATGGAGGGGAGCAACCTTTTGGCATCTCGGGAGGCTTGTTAGGGAAGCTTGTTGAAGGGAAATGGCTAAGGATTGAGGCAGCCACAAGTGGGGGCCAAGTGATGAGTGATTTGGATATTTGTTGAAGACTTTGGAAGCTTGGTGGTCCCCTTTCAAGCTGCAGCTCTCTTCTTCTTCTTCCTTGCCTTTGTTTTCTCCATTGTTGAAGTGTTTAAGAGCTCAAAGACCAGCCAAGACGTCACACACCCGCCTAGCTCCCCCGTGCCTATTGAGCACCATTGCCGCCACACGCAAGCCAAGCCACGCGTCTTGCTCGCGCAACTTCCTCGCGAGCCCAGCTCACTGTCCTAATCTGCCTCTGCCGTCCAGACCGTCGTCTAGCCGCCCTTTGCTGCCTCTAAGTTGTCGAACTCCCACCTAGACTTGCCGTGCCCTTTTCCACGCCAACCGATCCCCGAACAATCCATTTCAGCAGCCAAGCAAAACCAAAGGTTCAGCTTCGGGCTGAGCCTTCGTGGGCCTTTTTCGGGCTCTTCCGGACCTTCGTTAGTGTCACCGTGAGCCCGAGTTTTGCTCACCATTGCGCTGCCATTGCCATGAACTCATCGACCCTCAAAACCTATGAGTTTACTTGTTAAACCTTGCTTAGGAGGTTAATGATGCTTAGTAGGTAATTATATTAGCTTAAGATTGGTTTAGGTGGTTAATTTAGATTAATTAGTGGTTTAGTTAGTTAATTAGGCTAATTAGGTGGTTAGACTATATTAGTTAAGGGCTAAATAGATTGTACTATTTATGTAGATAGGTGCATTATTTTTCTAGGCCTGTTTAGGAGGTTAAATTAGTGTTTTAGACCTAAGTATGTATTTATTGATTTAATTTGCATTATTTAATTTTTTAATATTTCCCGGAAATTATACCAAGATAGCTGGTGGCTGGAATTTCGTACTGATTGCAGTAGTGTGCTCAGTTTATGTAACTGATCGTTAGATTGTGCAATTGAGTGATGATTGTGAATTTTGAGTATTTATTTCGAAATTATGAGATTTTGGTATTTAATTTGAAAATAGCGGGTGTCGGGTTTTAACACCGAAAATATTTTTAAATACTATATCAAATAGTGAGATTTTAAAATGAAGGATATCAATTTTTAAGGTTCGATCTGACCGTGTACCCACACACGATTATTTTCACTGGGTGTTTTTAATACGAAGAAAATAGGCCAAGCACATTATCTTAGTTGAGGCATGTGGCCGGTATTGATTAATCGTGTGATGGTTAAGAGAACCCATCCTTAATGTGCATGGGGTGGACGTTGCCGTGCTCAAGTGATGAGACAATGCCTAGCTATGCCAATAGACCGATGTACGTTGGGTGCATCGTGCCTGTGCGGACAGTAATCAATTGGAATGCATGATTAATTGAGATAAACACACCTGATTATGGGACAAAATTGTGTGGCACAGAATGGGACATATCATAACGGTTTGGCCTTATAATGGGGACCCCTGTGATTGATTGAGTTATGAGTAAAGCGTTCCAATTGATGTGTGCATTTGTGCATCTGTGATATGAATTGTACTAATGTGTAGGAAGGAATTGAGGTGAGGTGAATCTTCTATGATGTGTGGTTAGACTACCCCTAGGCGTATTTTCTTCCTAATCGGGGTTTAGGACGTAGACTTGCTGAGACATTATCTCCCCCCCCTCTCCCCCCGCGGTCATGGGTTTAACTTTTCAAGTCCATAGATGGCAGTTCCTCCAGTACATTTTGGATAGCCGAGGGGGTATACGAAGCAGGGTACTGATGTCCCTGTTTGTGACATCCTGATTTTTCAGGTTCTGATTTCGATTGGATAAGTTGGGCCTTTCATTAACGCGCCTATAATGTTTTTCTCTAAGATGGCCACTAGTGAGATAACTAGACTATCTGAGAAAGTCATTAAGAGATTTAATGCAACAGACTTGAGGATTCGACCAGGAATTGGATACTCGACTGTGCTCATCTACAGAAATCATTTCGGCACAATAAGATTGATTAGAAATCAAAGACAAGTCGATTCAATTGAGATATGTGGTTAAACGTGGGTGATCCCACTAAATTGCAAAATTCTCATCGATCGACACTAGATTGATTTTTCTATCGTCTTGGTACCCTGTGTCGGTATTTGAAACCTCAAGATTTTCACGGCCACCGAGAGTCGCCAATGTGTCAAAGAGGTTCATTGTGGCTCAAAGAAAATTGACCACAGGTTATTAGCACTAGAAATTTCTGAAAGCACCCGTTAGCTTAAGTCACACTAAAATTGTGCCGGATTGAAATTAACCGCAAATTGGAATCTTATTTCAGAAATTGAAAGATCTGTCATGTCATAGGTTATTTTAGGAATGTCAACTCAGTTTTCAAATATTTTTCTACAAATCGAGACTTTTTGGGAAAAAGTCGAGATAAGGTCATTTTTGTCCGGAAAAATTCATAGGACCGTTTTTAATGGCAAAATTGGGATGCAAGTGGGTTCCATTGATGAAGAAAAAAACCAATTTGATCGAGGACTTGATATTGGAATTTATATAGGCCAAATTGAGTTAATTCAAGAGCCATTTGAGTCCAATTGGAGGGTAAATCATTCAAAATTCGTAACCACCCCTTAGGCCCAACAATTGGACCACTTCAAGCTTCTAGAAGAGGGCATTTTTGACTGAAAATGGGCTGTGGAAGATAGCTGGTGGTGGGGACCAAAGGGAGGGAACAAATGGATAAGAAAGAAGACCAAGTGGTCCCCCCTTCAAGCAACTTCCTCCCCTTCCTCTCCCCCCCCAATCCGTCGACCACCACCTTCCTCTCTTCCTTCCTCTGCTGTTCGAAGCCCCCTGAAGTCCAAAGAAACCGCAATTTCTCCTCCCCAAGCCGCTGAGCAACTGTTCCCTTGCCAGGAACCGCCGCAACGCCGCCACTCGCCCACGTACGCCCCGCCACCTTTGCCGTGTTCAGTCACTTCTATCTTGCTGCCCGAGCTTCTTACCATTGTCCAGCCATATGCCTGAGTCTTTTGGAGGCCATCGGAGCCGTCGTGGAGAGCTTCCTCAGCCCGCTTGAGCCCAATTCAGCCCCCTCAACCCGTCTCAACCCATTTCCGCTTCAGCCAGCCAACCGATCAATCTCTCTCGGCCCAAATCAGCACCAAACAGAAGTTGAAGCCGTGGGTACTTCCAGCCACTGTTGGCCTGCTTTCAAGGCTTTCACGACCCCGAAAGGCTTGCCTGCTTTGGAGTTTCCTGTCCCTTGCCGCGCCCCATTGTTTTGATTCGAACGGATCCTAAATCAAGTGAGTTTGCTCACTAAACCCTACTTAATAGGTTAATTATGTTTAAGGGTTATTTAAATTAGCTTAAGTATGGATTATTAATAAGCTAGAATGGTTATATTAGCCTTAGAATGGATTAGTATTAATCTAATTAGTGAAATTAGCACCATCGATGATGGATTAGTCGAATCCAATAGAATTCCTACAATTCTGATTTCTGGACCCTTGCTGTTTACCATTTTTGTAGATCGAAATGGGTTATGAATTTGAGGTTGATGTTTTCTTGAGAAATATTTTAGACATCCTCAAATACAACATATATTTTTCTCAAGATTTTTAGAAATTCAAAAGAAGGAAATATCAGCTCCGTCATTTTCAAACAGAACCTTAGTTTTTGTTGGAACTAGTGACCTTTTAGGATTCTAGGGGTTTTTATCAACTCTTAGGGTTCGAATTTCAAAATAGTCTCTTCACAAAAGTTGTTTTTCATACCTTCTGGTTTAACATTCAAATTTCATATCAAACGGACAAGTTTTGGACCTCGAACCAAACTAATTTCGGAAAATAGACTTTTTGGAAAACGGACACAGTTTTTGAACTGGATTGAACGATTTACTGGGCTGAACCTAGAAGGATATGGGTTATGGTGTCTCCATAATAAATGTTCGTTTATGTGTCTTTTACAACATATTCAAATTTTGGAATTTTCCTAACTTTTTTTATTAGGTTTCTGGATTTAAACTTGGAGACGTGCGAGTAGGCCTATTCTACTAGTTAGGGCCGGTTCTAATTTTATGATGGTTCTTAAGGCTTTGATTGCTATAAAGTGCATAACTGATGATATGTGGTTGGTTTGTAATATTCTTAGAGTTTATGCTTGATGATCGTGTGATAGTTAAGAGAATCCGTCCCCAGCATGTGTTGGTGGACGTCAATAGTTAAGAGAACCCCGTCTCCGACGTGTGTCGGTGGATATTATTCTTTCTCAACGTATGTTGGTAGTTATTATTCTTCCCCGGCGTGTGTCAGATAAAACTACTCGTGCGAGTAGTAATAGTTAATTAATTGGAACGCCTGTTGAGTTAAATTGATGGATTGGTGTGTGTTGGTAATTCTTGCTTTGATGTATATTGGTAGTTCTTGCTCGTGTGACTAGTGATTTAATTATAATTCTTGCTTTGGCATGTGTCGGTAATTCTTGCTTTGATGTGTATTGGTAGTTCTTGCTCATGTGAGCAATGATTTAATTATAATTCTTGTTTTGATGTGTATTGGTAGTTCTTGCTCATGTGAGTAGTGATTTAATTATAATTCTTGATTTGATGTGCATCAGTAGTTCTTGTTCATGTAAGCAGTGATTAAATTGTGATTCTTGCTAGTGTGAGTAATGATTGGTTTGGACATTCCAAATTGGTGTGTGAATTTGCTATATACACATGGTTGTGATATGAACTATGTTGACCTGCAGGGAGGATCTGAGACAAGGTAAGTCTCCGTGATTGTATGATTATGTGATTAGGACGTTTTAGGTGTATTACCCTCATAATCAGGGTTTAGAGCGTGAACTCGTTGAGATTTATATCTCACCCCGTCGTGGGCTTCATTTTTCAGGATCGTAGGGTGGGAGACCTGGAGCCGAGTTGAGGGGATCTAAAGTGTAGGTCAGATAGAACAGTTTCTTTTTAAGAGTCAATCATTTGAAGTCTTATGGCTGTAGACTTTTGTATTTGATTCGATGTGTATTTAAAAGCATGTTTGTTTGAAAATCTGTTGTCCTACTTTTCTATCCTGAGATGATTACTGTCAAGGGATTTATTATTCGCTTCCACATGTGCAATAAAAAGAAAGGATCGGTGACTCGCCTTAGGAAGTCGCAAAATTTTTATCAACCAAAGAGGGATGTGCACGCACTCAAGGATCGGGACGTGACACTGTTCCCAAGAGTCTCTAGCTCCATGAGCTCATCGTGACCACCATCTTGGTCGATGAGGGCCAACCTCAATTGGTACCTCATCGGTTTAGAGCATGGTTCCGTCATGGGCCTAATGGGGTCCAAGAAGGTCCCCTGCAGGGTTTCTACATCCCTGCTGTTGCGGTCAATGTCGCAGCCGGTGAGGGGGTAGCTGATCCCCCTGAGGGTGTCATGGAAGACCCAGAACCCTCGGAGGTCTCAGAAGTAGGCTTGGGGACTCTTCTTTTTGGAGTAGGCTTTTGTTTATAGACTAGTATTGTATATAAACCAATTTGTTTATATAAGTGTGGTTCGTTGAAATTTGTTTGTCCTACTTTTTCTATCCCATATCTTTTTTGTCTTAGAATTGTTTATACGCTTCCGCATGTGCATTAAAATTAATGGGTCAGCGATGCATCCTGGAACGTCACAAATTTTATCAACCATCGAGGGATGCGCGCGCGCTCGAGGTTCAGGGCATGACAATGATTCTATTATTCGTATCTGAAATGTTGTTAGATATGTGAGGAGGCTGAAAGGATTACTTATAAGGGTTCGGTTTGTTTAGATGTTGCCACTAGATGGAACTCTACTTATCTCATGTTAGACATAGCCATGAAGTTTAGAAAAGCTTTTGAAAGGATGGTAGAAGATGATTTGTCCTTCGAAACTAAGCTTAATAATGATTCTCCAAAAAATGAAGATTGGGAAAATGTCATTATTCTTTCCAAATTTCTAAAATAGTTTTATGACGCCACTACTCAAATGTCATGGAGTTTATATATTACTTCGAATGATTATTTTGAAGGGATTTTTTTGTATAAATATTTAAAATATGCAAGTAATACTATGGATCCTAAGCTTAAAATTACGAGTACGAAGATGAAGGAGAAGTTTGATAAATATTATGAGAGTTTGGATAAAGAAAATATGATGGTTTTGATTGCAATAACGTTAGATCCTACCAAAAAAAAAAAAAAGTTGTATTATGTGAAGTATTATTATGAGCAAATTTATAATGATGAAGCAAAAATTGATGAGATGCATGATAAGATAAAGTACGTGTTGGAGTGTTTGTATGCATTTTATGAGCAATCTTTTCCTGATCATGATAAATAATATTTGGGTGGTCAAACTATGACTACTAGAAGTAGCCGTGCTTCCAATACCGCCAAAAATAACGGAAACGATAAGATTAACATCAAAGCTTGGCGAAAAAACTTTTTCCATTAAAAGAAAAGAGGGCGTGATGACAATGAAGCAGAGCTTGAACAGTATCTTAAAGAGGATTCCAAAGATATTCTTGATTTTGACATTTTGATGTGGTGGAAGAGTATTGGCTCGAAGTATAAAATTCTATCATTGATAGCTCGAGATGTTTTATCTATTCTTATAACTATTGTTACTTCAGAGTCAACTTTTAGTACTTTGGGCTGGGTTCTTGATGGTTTTAGAAGTTCATTGACTCCTAGAGTGGTGGAAGCTTTAATTTGTACTCAAGAATAGTTGAGAGCTGCTCTTGTGCCTATTAATGTTGAAAAGTGCCTTGAGAATGTCGAAAAGTTTGAATTTGGTAAGCTTAAATCATGCATATTTCTTTTTACTTATTAATTCTTTTGTATATCTAATGAATAAATTCCTTTTTTTTTTTAGATATGAATTGTCTTACCGAGGAGATTACCATCAGTAAATAGAGTTTGCACATTGAAGTTGAATGACCATAAATGGTGAGATGTTCCATCAATGGCGCTAATCGTAATTTCAATTTAAAAATTTTGTTAAGTATTAATTATGAGTGTTGTTTGTTTTGTTTTTTGGTATTCAGAAGCTGAAGTTATCATCTAAGAGTTAACAAGAAGTGAAGTTGTATATTCAGGGTTCATCTTAAGTATTTTGAACTTCTTGTGGTTTAATTATATTTCACCAGTAATTTTCAGTTGCACTTTGATTTTTAGTTTGCATATAGTGTTACATGTATTATTGATAGATGATTATAGGAGCAGATGCCTAGAAAACATTTTTTTGGCCTAGAATTTTTTTCTCTTAAACTTCTTATCTCATCCCATTTCCCAGATGGAAGAATGATTCAATGACATATCAAAAGTAAGAAAATTATAGCATGCTTTAGCGATGGAAACACTTTATCTGTATGAGCAATCCCGATCGTTTTTATAGTTTGTTGTTTTTAATAAGTGTGAAATTTCTATAGTTACCTTACCTTAAATTTATGTTGAATATATACTTGTGCTTATAGTTTAGTTGCTCAATGCCGTATTATTGATTGATATGTAATTTAAATTAATAGGTTTGTTCTTTCAGGGAATATGAAAAATGAAATAAAAATATTATCAGTTGGTCCTGAGTTAATCTTGTAATTGGATCGAATCCATATGATTGATCCGATTCTCGATTTCAAGCTCAATTTGGTCGATTTTCAGTTTTGAAAATTAGAGACTAATGTGCAGGTTGGCTTTTGAATTAGAGGCTGAACCAGCATTAACTGAAGAACACGTTTCCTTGACATGGACACACGGAAGACACCGGGGCGCTAGACAGCTTCATCGGTAATGCGAGTCTTTAATGATCGTTTCCTAGCCTAGAAATTCGGTGGACGAGAATGGGAATGTCGTAGAATGTGCGGCATTAAATGAAGAACGCCTTTTGTTTATTGAGTTGACTTGTGCTCCATCTACGTGGCTTTCTCCCCTTCCCTTCTTTTGTCTTTGTCAATAATTGAAGAGAAAGGATGGCCCTGTGCAAGAACGGCTATAGTTTTCTTCCCCTCGTTCATGCATGCACATGCATGTGCATAGAGGCACATAAATTTGGTGGACGTCGGTGCTCATCGTGGACACCTGTGCTGCCATTCAGTGAGTTCATATTTCTGTCTTGTTTCTCCTATAAAAGGAGGACCGCAAAAGACGACCGAGGTAGAGCAAGAAGAGAGAAGACTCGTGAGCCTTCCCGGAGACAAAGGTAGAAGCTCTTGACAGAGGGAGATTTTCTCGTTGTAATTACATATATAATGATTTAGCCAGTTAAATTTTTATGTGTAAAATCTATTTAATTCCTTAAGTGAGATTTTATTGGGAATTGTGAGGAACTAGATACTATGCGAGTTATTAAGTATAATTGGAGAGTTAGAAAACATCAAGAGAGTGTTTGAGTATTCGAGTAATTACAATCTCTATTGTGTCGCTTGTTTTAATAGTGGGATTATGTGTCATTCTCTTTGTGAATGTTGGTTTCGATATTTAAATCGAATCATATAAATCCGGCGTCCGATTTCCTTTCTTTTCTTCTAATTAATTTTAACCGATTCGCTAGGCCATCTTACTTCGCAGCAAATAGCGTCCGCACTCCTTTCTCAAGAAACCCAGTCATTCAAGAAGCAGAGCATTGCAACTGCAAGCAGCCAAAGCCAAACGCGTACAGAAGGAGAGAGAGAGAGAATAGAAGCATGAGTGCATGCACGAGCCAAGCAATCACGACGCCCAGTGAAGATGAAGAGTTCTTGTTCGCCATGGAAATGAATGCTTTGATAGCACTCCCCTTCGTCTTGAAGGCAACCATCGAACTGGGGATCCTCGAAATACTGGCCGAGTCTGGGCCTATGGCTCCACTTTCGCCTGCTCAGATTGCCTCTCGTCTCTCCACAAAGAACCCGGAAGCCCCCGTAACCCTTGACCGGATCCTCCGGTTACTCGCCAGCTACTCCATCCTCTCTTGCACTCTCACCCAGGACACAGAAGGCAACCCCCTGAGGCTTTACGGTTTGGGACCCAAAAGCAAACACTTTGTCAGAGCCCATGGCACTGCCACTTTTGCTGCCCCCTTGATGCTTCTGCTTACCGACAATATCGTCACTTCTGCCTGGTTTTTGCTTCTTCCTTCCTTTCTTTCTGCTGTGTTGAATTGGCCATGTCTTCCATCACATGCGCCGTAAGTATATCTTAATTATACCGTGCATGACTTACAGGTACTGCTTAAAAGAAGAGATTATGGAAGGAGGAGACACCTTCAAACTTGCCAATGGACTGCATGTTTTTGAGTACACTAACAAAGACAGGAAATTTAATGAGATATTCAACAACGCAATGCAAGCCCCGACAAACATGTACATGAGTAAAATTGTGGAATCTTATCAAGGCTTCAACAATGTCAAGACGGTGGTCGATGTGGGTGGTGGCATGGGTGCAAGCCTTAGGATTTTGCTATCCAAGTACCCCCACATTCATGGCATAAACTTTGATCTACCTCATGTGGTCAAAGAGGCTCCTCCTTATCCTGGTAAAGTTTATTTATTTTTCCCCTTCTGCCCCATCTTCTTTTCTTAAAAATATCTCTCATAGGGATGAATTTTATTAAGGAAAGTTCGATTACGTCACTAAGTTATTCATATCATACCCTTAACACAATTGTTCGAGTGAGCCATTGCAAATCGAACACAATTCATACTGTACAAAATCGGCTTCCACATAGGGATAGAGAATGAGCTCTTTGGATAAAGCTGAGGTGTTTGAGGATGGATTGAATCACTTATCTTTTGATGACAGGCATAGAACATGTGGGAGGGGACATGACAAACTACATTCCTAAAGCGGACGTCATTATCATGAAGGTTATTCCTTTGTTCAAAATTTCCTTATTAGACACTATCAAGTTCTTCGCATGATAATATCATTATTTCCATATATTGCGGTTTGTTCGGTTTAATAATGGCTACACAGCTCGTGTAACCCTTATCTACACATCCCTTATCCATCACTACTGCAATGAATGGTTAATTACTTGCTAAAAATAAAACTACTCATATCAATAACGTTATAAGTGGAATGTGTAAAGAAATGTTAAACAACCTGGATGATTAATATGTGTCCAAAACTAACTGATAACCCGTCGTTTTGTAGTGGATAATTCACGGCGCAGATGACAAGTTATGCGTCAAGCTACTCAAAAACTGCTGGGAGGCATTGCCAGAGAAGGGCAAGGTCGTGATCGTGGACGCTGTCCTTCCGGAGTATCCCGAAACAGATATCATCACGAGGAACGCCCTCCTAGCGGATATGTCCGTGCTGAATATCACTCCCAGCGGAAAGGATCGGACAGAGAGAGAATTTGAGGTCCTGGCACGTGCATCCGGCTTTGATGCTCCGAAACTTGTGTGTCGAGCTTACAACATGTGGGTAGTCGAGTTACACAAAAGGATGTGATCTCTTCTCATCACAAGCATGTATTGAGCTTTCCCTAGGGAATTCTCTGTATATTCGTGTTGGGTTTGGACACTTGAGCCGGCCCCTTTACCTTGTGTGCCATCGTAAGGAATAAATTAGTGTTTTCATGCTTTACCTGAACGGTCCCCAATGTCCTATAATCATTCTTTTTTGGGAAAATTCAAAAGTCCATTTCACCCTTATATACGAAATGTCGTGCAAAAAACCATTAATGTCATTACCATTCAAATAAGAAGAAGAAACTAATTAAAGATAATTATCTTTAAAAGGACCAAGTACCCAAAAAATAAAAAGCCCATGCACATCCTTTCACATCAAGAACAATTCTATTCACTTTTTCGAAAGTCTTAAAAAAGCACAGTTTTCGGCATCTGTCAAATTGCAGCGAGTCCGTCAAAACATGGGGATTTCATCTAACAAAAAAAAAAAAAAAAAAAAAAAGGCTGAATTGAGTCCGTCAAATAAAGTCCGATGACTGATCAAAAAAAAAAAAAAAGTCCGATAACATGGGTTCGGATAGATTTTAAGTTCAATCCATGTAAAAATTATGGGAATTGATTAAGTAACGGCACCGTTACTCTTTCAGTGGTGACAGTGGCATCTGCACCGCTAATTCTTTTACTTATTTCTTCAGAAAATATGAAAAATAATTTGTCACTTGGGACTTGCTTCACTTCCACCCTTATTTTGTCACTTGTAATTTGATTTTTCTTTTTGTTTGTCTGACATCAAAATAAAGAGAGATCAATTAATTTATTTTCAAACTTAGAGAAGTATGAAAGTTCGCAAATCAAAATATTATATTTGCACTTGATATTTTATTTTCATCTTACGTGAGTTTTCTTAAGTATATCATTTATATCATTTTTTTCTTTTTATACCAATGTCTACCATTAAAAAAGAATAGGTCAATTACCCCCATGATTTTTTTCTCCCTTCAAGAACTTCATCCATTTGTTTCTTTAAATATGAAACTAGTCATCTTCATCAACAACTAAAATGGGTGGCCAGTATCGCACCGTTACTCATTGGAAGTAACAATACCGTCATATCAGCAGTGCCCTAAAATTATTCATAAGTACCAGCAGTCCCCACAACAAACACCATCGGTCATGCCAGCCACCATAGTCGTAGGTGCTCTCTCCTCCCCACCCCCTCCCTTTCCCTCTTAGGGGAAATAGGCGCAGTTTTATATGGTCCACCAAGGGACGGATCCTCGATCTTAATAGATCATAACTGCTCATATTTATTTGTAACCCCTATATAAACTGTCGTAACACACAAAACTTAAGTATGAACAAGATTTACTCTTTTTTTCCTCCAGCGGTCATAGGGCGACTAGAGACCCGTTGCTAAAGGGCCCTCGAATTTTTTATTTGGGATGTTTTGAGAATATTGTATTTTTGTGTGCTGGATCAAAATAGGTTAATGGTTGGGTATGTGGTTTCATTGGTTGATTCAATGTAGGTTTGTAACAAAAGTAATGGTTATTTAAAAAATGAAGTTCCTAGAAAATAGGAGGAATCAATCTACTAGAGCACATCTCCTCTTACTTGTCCTAAACCTTAAACCTTGAAATCCTAAACTCTAAACCCTATTGCCTCCATTCAATAAAAAAGGAGAGGCTTTGTGTGATTCATTTTGCTGATTTTTTGTTCAAGATAGAATTCCAAAAAAATAGACTAATTCATACTTTGAAGTAATAACTATAGAACATAATAAAAGCGTTGTCTAATTCAATTCATCATCATGAATAGCCTATGTAGCTTTTGATAACTCTTCTAGCCATGCATTCTTTGGAAGCTTTAAATTCTTTCCAATCTTAGGCCTTGACTCACCCACCATGGATGAACATTAAAGAAGAACCTTTAGGTTTCCGGGACATTGAATTCTCATCATGGTTGTGGTGATATCTGTTCCTCTTCAAATTTTTGACGATATGAAAAAATCAAAAGCCCTGCCATCAAAATCTCTACCATCCCTATTCAATCATGGAAGCGCAAATGCCTTAAGTGTCCCCTATAGTCAAGAGTTGAGCATACCAATCACTAATCAATATATTTTTCTCTCATGTGTTTCTTCATTTATGGTTTGATATTCTTGTACTACAGGAACTACACCAATCTATCCCGGTTATAGCCTAGCTTTATGTGACATCCGGATTTCCCCAGACCTCGAGTACGTAACGATCCGTGACGGATCGACGAGTTTGTCATCGGACTACGTCGTTGGTACCATGTATGATCCCATTTCATCATTATCATTGTCGGACCGAGACGTCATGTTTTGTGACATACCCTCGTGATCACATCTTTGCTGCATCGAGACAATCTGATTTTCGTATATCTTATCGTCTTGTTGAAAATCTTCTTACGTAACGCCACATGCGAGACCAACATCTTTCGCGTGTGTACCTTGTCAAGTGAGCTTTTTATACACGCGGAGACGTAGACTTCCGAAACTTCAGTCCCATTAGACCATGCAAAATCAAGGCCGGTTCTCCACAGCTGAACGGCAAAAAGGGAAATAAAGGCTTCGACAATGCTGGCGAAGAAGGCCACGCTCAAGTCCATGGAGGTCAACAAAAGAAGAATTGAAGACTTTACCCATGCATAACCATGCATGCACCCTTTGATGGTCAACAAAAGGGAGGATGTTGACCGAGAGAGGGAGCCCACGACAGCCACGTCATGCATGCATGCAATGTTGACCAAGTGCTGCCACGCTCCTTTTCTCTTCGGTGGCCAGCGGAGGAAGACTTCTACATGCAATGGGACACGCCCATGCATGCAGCAAGATGAGTGGCAGCTGAAGTCTTCAAGGACGGCCACGATTCTTCGAGCTGTCCTTGCTCGTCGCTGCCACCAAGGAGAGCGGTTGTTGACTTGATTAGTCAACCCAAGGGAGGAACAAAACCAGAGAGAGAGAGAGAGAGAGAGAGAGAGAGCGTCGATCACTTAGGACGCCTCTCATTTCTCGCCGATCCTGTTTCCGTCTTAGCAAAACCCCGTCCCAAGAGCTTGTGTCTTCCTGCCTGTTCTCCGCCGCTCCTCGGCAATCACCTTGCCACGCCACTCGCACCACTCCCTCATCGACCTCCTCACCATTCGGTACCTAGCCACTAGCCGTGCCTCTGTCCACTGCTGTGCCATTCAGCCGCCTTAGCCATGCCCATAGCCACCGTACCACCGCTAGCCATTGACGCCGTACGTAAGATACCGTTGCCATTCAACTCATCTCGACTGTGCCGTAGTCCGTAGCTCGCGGTTCATCTTGACATCAACGTTGCCGGACCTAAGGCAAGTTGATATCTACTAACCTATATGACGTGGATTTTGTCGTTGTCCGATGAATACTAATATTATTTTAGGATGCTTGTGTCGATTTACAAATTCAAAGGTCGTTGGATTTATCTACATAGATGCAAACACTGGTCCTCCGAAAGATGGTGGTAGTGAGTCGTAGTAAACTGAGTTTTAAACATCTACATGTTTTATTGTACAGTGTTGTTTAAGATTCTTTTGAACTTATGCACACTCATTGCTTTGGCTGTGAGCCCTATTTTGGATTTGGATTGCATGGAAGTAGATGATGATAGTTTTACGTAATATAGTTTAGTAGAGCTTTAACTGCTGAGTAGTTGTACTCACCCCTCGTGGGGCTAACACATTTTAGACTAAGAAAGATGCCGCTGCTGGCCCCATCCTCCAATACCTTCTACGGCATTTGCATCAATCTGCGGTGGAATAATCGAAGCATCCTAATCTAGATCTGTTAGGACTGACTTTAATCGGAGTGTGGGTGATTTTGACATTCGATGTCGGCCTTCCTTCAAGCCCTGTGGACCAGGAATATGTGGTCCTATATGTCCGAAGCAACGGATGTACCCTAGGGCCACCACCGCCACCACCCGAGGACGATGATGGAGGATAGAGTGGAATAGAGTAGAGAGGGACTTGGGAAGAGCGGCAAATTTTTGGGGTGCCAACACCTGAAGACAAATGACGCTGCAAATGACTAATGAAATAGTCAGTTTTTTTGGGATATATAGTCAATATAGAAAACGTTTGCTTTTAATGTACCAACAAGTGACATCTGTTAAATATATGTAAATAAAAAGGTGCTCTGTTAATGGGTATATCTAGTGTGCATCATTTGGAAGTTTAAGAAAGGGAGTTGATGGATCCACTTTCGTCATATTATTGTGCAGGGAACAATGAAAAATGTAATACACCCCCAAACTTGCGGACCTGCCGAAATCCATTAGTATCAGAATAAAGGTCATCTAGAACAAGGAAATGCTATGACGACCCCAACAGAACGCGGGCAGTCGGGGGCGTCACACCTTACTCTGCTTACACATGAGCTCCCATTCTAAATTGTATTGGCAAAATTGATAGGGAATTGCCTTCAAGTGTAGATAGGGTCAAATATGCAAGGAATGCAAAGTCACAGACCCCTTCCCTTTCTCTTTTGGATGAATGGTGCGGTTTAGAATTGCTCTTCTTAGACAAACTTGGGAATTGCAATCCAAGGTAAGATCAGTTCAGGATCATTGGGTCTTTTACTATCATAAAGATGTGCCATTACTCAAAAAAGTACTTCTAGGTAATTGCCCCACATATTCTATAACTATTTATGTGAAAAAGAATTATGTGACAAAGGGGATTCTTATTTGTACATGTGGTTTTGAGTTTCTCATCTTGTGCTCACTGGCACGTATGGATCCCCCCGGCTCTAATTACTTTTCCCCTCTTCATATTATTCAATTTTTTCTTTTTAAATCGTGGATATTGTTTGCAAAGGTGAACCATAAGGAGAAAAGTTGATGAATTATTAAGCTCAGAGAACTAGTTCGAACTCTCCCAAGCTTAAACCAACTGCAACTTTGAGATTTTGATTTGTTCTATTAATCGTGCAAATCATTTTATTACTGTAAGTTATTAATAAATTGATTAGATACCTAAGTAAAGTGTGGAGAGCATTTCACTTCTACAAACTACAAACTAGAGATTTATATTCATTTATGAATATGGAGACTTGATTGCATTGGATAAATTTAACGCCCTTTCGATGCATTTTCTCTTTATTTCAAAAAAATATTTGTACTTTGTAGGTAGTCTTAGTCAATTTTAAGTTAAGCCACTAATACGTAAATGGTGGTCATGCGAGTGCAAAAATAAGAATTTAATAATCAATAATTAAAGCAGTAAATAAATTACTAGAGATAAGGAAAGAACATAAATATCTCAAGCAAGCGAAAGCAAAAACTCCATTAACTCCAACACGCTAAGTGTTCTGCAAAATGTTAACAAAACAATATATGCATGGCCTAAACATGATTTGTAAATGCAATAATAATTATTTTCTTTTGGATTTTTCTTGTTTAACAAAAGATTAAACTATATGCAATGCAACCTATATGTAATTTTAATGACGTGAAAAAGGATTACTTATGAATTAACCCTATCATTTAACCATGTGAAAGATTTTTGTGTTTTCTTTAAGAGACTAAACTCTAGGACACTAGAAATGACTTAATGAGTTTTATTTAAAAAAGTAGCGACCTAATGATGAAGTGATAATTTTTATATTTTCTTTTACGATACTTAAATGATATGCAATACATGAGATGCATGAAATGTGACTATTAATGATGTGATTCTATTAACACAATAGCATTAAATTAAATGAGTCACTAATTGACATGTGACTTATAGAAATAAACGTGCAAGTATGTCAATTAAATCATAATGCAATCTGAATATTCTATTTTATATGTAAGGATTGTTGTGAATATAGACAAGCGAATTAGATAAAATTACGCAAAAGGAAGGAAAGGAAATGGGATATCGGATTTATGTAATTCGATCCAAATATCGGTGCTTACATCCATAGAAAGAGCAGCACAGAATTCCACTATAAAAACGAGAGATACGCCGGAAAGTATAATCACTCAGGCATCCAAATACTCATTCAATGTTTCCCCGCCCCCCAATTCACCAAATAAGTCACATAGCGTTCAGCTCCTTACAATTCCTAGCAAAATCTCACTCAAGGAATTACACAAATTCTACTCACAAGATAAATTCTGGCTAAATCACTCAGGTGTAATTACAACAATACTCAACCCTCTCGACCACCAAAGAACTTGTTGCACTCTCTTCTCTCTGGCCACCAAGGACTTGGCGCACTCTCAGCCACTAAAGGAACTTGGCACACTCTCAGCCACCTTGGCACAATTCTTGTCCTACATCAGTCACTCTTTTATAATAAAGAAGAGAGAGTCTTCATCATTCAATGGCCATGACCATTGAATAACCGGTATTAGTTCATGATGTTCACATGAGAAAGACATATCTTGTACATTGACTCTCTTTCCTTGGCTCTATGTGAAATGTATCTTACTCCAATCAATGTCCTCACACTACCATTATGCATTCTAATTTTAACATCATCAACAGTCACAGCATCACATTTAGCGTTGTTTCCTAACTAGACTTTATCACTACCCGTGCACTGATAAGTGACAAACCAATTCCTACTTTGTGTAGCGTGAAATAAACAACCAAATTCCATTATCCATCCGTCAAATGACGAATCCTCAGTGACAGACAAGACACAATTGACACAATTATAATTATTCTCAACTATAGTTGCAACATAATCTATAAACTCAACTCTAATTTCCTTACGCTTTTCATTTTTTAGCTTAAAACGGTCTCTTCTACAATACCCACTCCTACCACAATTCAAATAGACAACTCCATCAACCACAAATTGATTATGTCTGTTCATGTTTATACTACTTCTGCTAACACATGTACTAATTCTTTCTCTACTTTCACCTACTAAAGTAGTAGGTAGAAGTTCACCAGATTGTTTCCTACGAATGTCTTCACTTAGAATCAAATCACATACCTCATCAAATGTCAAGTTTCTTGAACCAGAGGAATTACTAACAGTAGTAATAGTAGTATTCCAATTATTAGGAAATGAAGATAATAAAATCAAAGCACTAACTTCATCTTCAAAGTTGATCTTAACCAAACTCAATCAGTTAGCGACCTCATTGAATTCATTGATATGCTCAGCTACTAATGTACATTCACCCATTTTTAAGTGAAACATGCATCGCCACAGATAGACCTTATTGATTGTAGAGGGTTTCTCATACATACTTGACAGAGCTTTCATTAGTCCCACAGTGTTTTTCTCCTTCACGATGTTAAGCGCAACATTACGAGCCAACGTCAACCAACTAGAACTCATCACTTATCTATCCAACAATTCTTACTAGGCATCTTTCATCGAGTCTAGTTTCTCCCTTAACAAATCGGTCAATTCTCACATTTCTTTCTTCCATCATCACTGATAAGCTTCAAATCAGCCAACTATGGCTCTGGGTCCAATTGTTGTGTATATGGACAAGCAAATCGGATAAAATGAGGAAGAAAGAATGAAAGGAAATTGAACACTGGATTTATGTAGTTCAATCCAAATATCGATATCTACATCCACGAGGAGAGCAATACGGAATTCCACTATAGAAATGAGCGATACCCTAGAATTAAAAACACTCGAGCATCCAAACACTCACGTAGTGTTTCCCAACCCACCAATTATACTAAATAACTCATAGTATTTAGCTCTCACAATTTCTAGTGAAATCTCACTCGAGGAATTACACAAATTCTACTCACAAGAATTTATCTCGCTAAATCACTCAAATGTGATTGCAACAATACTCAATCCTCTTGGCCATAAAAGAACTTGGTGTATTCTCCTTTCTGACCATCAAGGACTTGGCACACTCTCGGCCATCAAAGGAACTTGGCGCTCTCTCGACCACCTCGGTGCAATTCTTATCCCACGTCTCTCGCACTCTTTTATGATGCAGAAAGAGAGAGTCTTCATCATTCAATGTTCATGACCATTGAATAATCATTACTGCACGTCATGATGTTCACATGGGAAAGAGACATCTTGTACGTTGACTTATCTTCTCAAGTTTTGAAAGTCCACATTGCATTTATTAAGATGGACTCCATGCAACTTTCTTTTACATTCCTCCATCGGCTAAGCCTTCCACATGCTTCTTCATGCGGATTCCTTCATTTAGTATACAAACAGAGGAATTTTTATTGTTGTTACTTGAGCAAATCTCTGCATTGACTCCGATTATAGCTTCACATAAAGCGAAGGAAAGAGAGTCAATAAAACATACAGGTTTTCTCTACTACTTTTCTACACATGCAGAAAGATAAATGCAAAATGAAATCCATACACAATCTTCTTATCACAATTGCGGCTAAACATAAATACAATCATATGTCGTTGGACGAAGAAGAAGTCCCACAAAATCACAAGGTTGAGTTTCGTCCAGATTTAAATTCGAGACATAATTTAACAATGCATATTGAAAATTCATGAAAATAACAACAAGCAAGGATTAAGAGTTTGTGACAATCGTGCAACCATTGAATATCAGCTTACTCGAGCAAAACTTATGAACTTCTATGAAGCAACATATATTGATGTCATTCAAAAACATGATGAGCTTTCTATTTGTTTGGAGGAACTCGACTTCAATGTAGTAAGATTCATCATGAATTAAGCAATAAACCTTATATGATAAACTAGGACATGCAGACCCCTGGAGTGTCATAACTTTGCACAAAGGGACACTTAAGTGCCATAACTTACGAAAGGTACACTTAAGTGCCATAACTTACGAAAGGTACACTTAAGTGCCAAAATTGGAGTAAAAGGGATCACTTGAGTGCCAATCCGGCCAAAATCCGGCCAAATTGCACAGGTTGCATTTTTCCGGCGAAGCGAGCCCAAAACGACACCGTTTTGCACGCCGACGTGGCCAAATAATGCGAAACGGCGTCATTTTGAGCTGACGTGGTAAAAAATATATATTAAATAAATTAAATTTAGTTAAAATATTTAAAAATAATAATTTTAATATTTAAAAAAATTTTAAAAAACTAAATTTAAATTTTTTTTTTAAAAAAAAAAGGAAAAGGGGGAGGCGGGCCGAGGGCTCGGCCCTAGCCGCCGCCGCCGCCGTTGCCACCGCCTCCCCGCCGTTGTCGGGAAGGGCCGGCGACGACAGTGGAGGGTCGGCCGAGGTCGTCGAGCCTTGGCCGGGGGCCGCGACCCCGGCCGACCGGCGGCGAGGGCTCACGAGCCCTCGCCTTGATCTAGGGCGAGGGTCGCAACCCTCGACCAGATCCGGCGAGGGTCGGTGGCCCTTGCCCGGGCGAGCCGGGGCCATCGCCGCCGAGGCGACCCCGGCGAGCGACGGCCCTTGGCCCAGCGAGGCGAGGGCCGTCGACCCTCGCCGGATCTATGCGAGGGCCGCCGACCCTCGCCGAATCTGTGCAAGGGCCGCGACCCTCGCCATTGCCACGATGGTGAGGGCTCGCGGCCCTCGCACGGATCCGGCAAGGGCGGCGGCCCTCGCCCCGCCGAGCCAAGGGCCGCCGCCCACCGGGGGTTGCACAAGCCGGCGCGGCCCGCCCGGCCCGACCGAGCGAGGGCCGCCACCGATCGACCGGGGTCGCCAACCCCTAGCCGGGGCCTAGCAACGCTGGCCGACCCTCCACCCGCCATCGTCGGCCCTTCCCGGCGACGACGGGGAGGCTGCGGCAACGACCGAGAGCCGAGCCTCCCCCCCCTCTTTTCTTTTTTTTTTTTTTTTCTTGTTTAATTTTTTAAATTTTTTAATATTAAAATTATTATTTTTAAATATTTTAACTAAATTTAACTTTAAATTTAATTTTTTTAATTTTTATATTTTTTTATCATGTCAGCCCAAAACAACACTGTTTTTGCATTATTTGGCCACGTCAACGTGCAAAACGGCGTTGTTTTGGGCTTGCTTTGCTAAAAAAATGCCACGTGTGCAATTTGGCCGGATTTTGGCCGGATTGGCACTTAAGTGATCCGTTTTTTCTTCGAATGTGGCACTTAAATGTACATTTCGTAAGTTATAGCACTTAAGTGTCCCTTTGTGCAAAGTTATGGCACTTGAAGCGTTCTTTTGCCAATAAACCAGCTAAGGCAACATCCTGATATTTATTTCATAAAACCTATCAGTTTAATTCAATTCAATTGATAACGTGATTAACTCTTAATAGACTATATAGCCTAGTATCGAATTAATCTCCTTTTTCCTAAAAATCAAAGAAATCAAGCACTGTCAAACACTCTCAACCATCAGTCACTCCAACGTACTATACAAGCCTATCCAATGATAATAATTGTGTAGGTTTTCTTTTAGCAGAGCTAATTGACATGGTAAAAGAAAAATCCGTGCATAAATACTCTTTGTTCTAGGAGTTTAACCATATATATGAGAGAGAGAGAGAGAGAGAGAGAGAGAGAGAGAGAGAGAGTCACGACCCGAACCTCGAGCGCGTGCACATCTCTCTGTGGTCGACTAAATTTGCAACGTTCCCAAGACGCGTCGCCGACCCAAACGAATCATGCACATGCGGAAGCGAACTATAACTCCAAACACCAACCAAGAAGAGATAGGAAAGTAGGACAATCAAATATCACAAAAACACTTTTATAAACAAACTGAGTTTATATACACCACTCTATAACAAAAGCCTAACTCCAAAAAGAAGAGCTACTAAGCCATCTAGGCACTAGACTCCACGGCCATGGGCTCCGGTGGCTCAGGGTCCACCACAACACCATCAGATGTTTTAGCTACCCCCTCGCCCGCAACGGTGGGTACGTCAAAACCCTGAAAGGGACCTTCCCGTACCCCATTAGGCCCATGACGAAACCACGCCCTGTATCAATGAGGTACCCATCATGGTAAGCCCTCATCGACCTAGATAGTGGTCACGATGAGCTCATGGACTAGGGACAGGGACGTCGATACTCTGCTCACTAAACCCCTCGACTGCACAAAACGAACTGGCCTTACCTCCATCTATGGACCTGCAAAGGTTAAGCCCATCATGGGGTGAGACAATGTCTCAGCAAGTCTACGCGCTAAACCATGATTAGAAAGGTAATACGCCTAGAGGCAGTCTAACCACACCTCATAGAAGACCCACCTCACCTTAGCACCTTCCTGCACGTCAGAACAATTCATTATAGATGCATATAGAAAATCAACACATCAATTGAAACATCTCACTCATATCTCAATCAATTATAGGGGTCTCGATTATAAGGTCAAATCGTTATGACATGTCCCATACCGTGCCACACAATTTTGTCCCATAATCCGATGCGTCAATTCCAATCATCCATACATTCCAATTAATTACGACCCAACGGCCACAGCCGACTTTACAGTTAGCGGTCTTTCGGCATAGTCGGGCATCATCGAGCACCATCTGCATCTAGACGACATTCCACATAGGAGCATCGATCCAGCTTCCACTGCGACCAACATCCGTTAACTTGAGGCATTCTCGAAGGAGCATTGTTCGGCTCAAAAGTATCGTGACGAGTTCTCATAGCAATTCTATACATATCCAATCCCGACTAAAGACATCGTGCTTTGCACACAAATGCCTCAATTAAAGTAATGTACTTGGCCCATTTCTTTCATATTAAAAACACCAGGTAAAATAATCGTGTGGTGGTACACGATCAAATCGAACCTTTAAAATGTGATATCTTTCCTTTTAAAAATCACACTATTTTATACAGTACCTACAAATATTTTTGGCATCAAAAACTGATCCCCGATATTTTTTGATTAATTACAAAAAAAAATGCAAAATTTTGAAATAATAACTGAAAACTCACAATCATCACTCAATTGCACAAATTAGCACATATTTGCATAAATTGATTACACCATGACAATCAGCACGAAATTCGACAACCGGGATAATTTTCAGCAAATATTAAATAATTAAATAAATTATAAAATTAAATAAATAAATGCAATTTAATTCAATAAATCTCTAATTAAGCTTAAAACACTAATCTAACCACCTAATTGGATTTAGAAAAAATAATACACTAAGCTCAATAAATAATACAATCTAATTAACCCCTAAATAAACTAATCTAACCACCTAATTAGCTTAATTAACTAACTAAGCCACTAATTAAACTAAACTACCTACCTAATCCAATCTTAGGCTAATCTTATTATTCACTAAGCATAATTAACTCCTTAAGTAGAGTTTAGCAAGTAAACTCACCGGATTTGTGAGCCGATGAGTTCACGGTGATGGCAGGTGCACAAAACACAAGCCTAGAGTGACGCCAAACGAGGTTTGGAAGAGGTCGAAAACCGGCCACAAAGCTCACAGCTAGGTTGTGAGGTTCGTCTCTGTCCAAGGGCCGAGAGGGTTGGACCGAACGGCTTGGCTTGGCTACAATGGCAAGGCGGTCGATGGATGGCAATGGAGGGGAGCTAGAGCGGCGTGTGGTGGGCGGTGGGCGGAGGCGGCTCGACGGCTTGGACGGTGGCCAGGTGAGCTCGAGATGGCAGGGGATGTGCGGGACAGTGCACAAGCGAGATGAGCACACGGGTGGGGTCGAGAAGCTTCCACTGGCTCGGCGATGCTCGGACGGCGTGCAGCGGCTTGGCTTCGGCACTATTGGTCTTTTGCTGGTTCTTTGGCTCTCCAACTAGCAACAATGGAGGCTAAAGCAAAGAGGAAGAAGAAAGTGCTACTGAAGAGGGAACACAAGGCCACCAAAGTCAAGGATAAATATCTTAGAACTCAAGTGGCTGCCCCCACCACCTTCAGCCCTATCCCCTGCCCATTTTCCTCCCTCAAGCTTCCCCAAAGAGCCACCAAAGGGGTCCAAAAGGATGCTACCCCCATGGCATACGAATTAATGGCAATCCCTTTCAATTTCAGTTCAAATCCTCTCCAAATCAATCCAATTGGTGGCCAAAAATTCCAGCTAAGGTGTCCACACTAGATCCGGCGAGGGTCGGCGGCCCTCGCCCCACCGAGCTAAGGGCCACCGCCCGCTAGGGGTCTCCCCGGCGGGCGGCGGCCCCGACCCAGATCGGCAAGGGCCGCCGACCCTCACCGGATTTGGGCGAGGGCTCGCGAGCCCTTGCCATCGGTCGGCCGGGGTCGCCGACCCCGGCCGGGCCCGTCGACCATAGCCGACCCTCCACCACCGCGTCGCCGAGCCTTCCCGGCGACGGCAATATTAAGATTATTATTTTTAAATATTTTAACTAAATTTAATTTTAAATTAATTTAATTTATATATATTTTTTACCACTTGACCTAAAAACGACACCGTTTTTGCATTATTTGGCCACATCGGCGTGCAAAACGGCGTCGTTTTGGGCTCACTTCACTGGAAAAATGCCACGTCGGCGTTTTGGCCGGACTTTCACCGGATTGGCACTCAAGTGATCCCTTTTTTTTCCGAATATGGCACTTAAGTGTACCTTTCGTAAGTTATGGTACTTAAGTGTCCCTTTGTACAAAGTTATTGCACTTGAAGCGTTCTTTTGCCGAATAACATCGATATCTTTTGTATCCTAATAGGTAGCCCAAGAAAATGCACCGATACGATCGTGGTTGCAGTTTGTCCTTCACATAGGGTCAAAGATTAGGATACACTATGCAGCCAAAAACTCTAAGATGAGCAATAGATGGAACCATTTGAAATAAAATCTCCCATGGTGATTTATGCGACAAATCAGTGTGGGCAATTGATTAATAATGTGTACAATGCCTCAAAGGCAAAGTCCTAATAATAATAGGGGACAAAAAGCATGATAGAGCATCGCGAGTCCCATTTCAACTATGTGGCGATGTTTGCACTCAGCTGAGCCATTCTTAAGGGGTAGGCATGGACAGGAGGTCCTATGAAAAATACCTTTCGCTTGCACCAATCAAACAAACGATGCAAAGATAAACTGTCCAGCGAAGTCAGATTGAAAGACTTTGACCTAGACCAACCCTGGATCGGCCCTAAAGGGTTAACCCTAGACTAACCCTAGCCCAACCCAACCCCAACCCAACCCCATCGGTCTTGGTCCAATTCCTAGGGGGACTGGGTTGATCATTGGTCCTGAAATCCTTGGACTAGCACAGTGTGAGTTGGTCCTTAGTCTTGGAAGTTTAGGATCGGTCCAACCCAAACCAACCTAACTATATATATTATATATGTATATATATATATATATATATATATATATATTATATATTATATATATTACATCTAAAAAAATATTATATATTTTTTATAATTTTTTATATATATTCTCAAGAGAGAACCCTAAGTCAAACGGCTTCAACAACATTAAACGGTTTCTCACGGAGTCCAAAATAGCATAAACAACATCAAACGGCTCCTCACGGAGTTCCCTTATGTCTTCTTTGTCCTCTTAGTCTTTAATTTGCCAAAATCGAAAAAAATAACCTCCCCGCTTGTCGCTTCACACTCGCCCCTCTCAACTTCCCCGCTCGCCGCTCAACTTCCCATCTTGTCCCATATTTTTATGAGAGGTCTTAATCATTTATATAGTTTCTTCCGTTTAGCAAGTATGAAATTTCTATTGTTGTCTTATCTTAAATTTATTGAATATGTACTAGTATTTATGCTTTGGTTGCACAACGTTGCATTGTCGATGGATATACAATTTGAAATGTTAGGTTTGCCTTTTTAGAGAATACATACAAAAAAATGAAATAAAAAAATTATCGGTTAGTCCCAAGTTGACCCTACTGAACCCATTGGATTAGTCTAGTCCTCGGTATCAAGCTCAATAGGATTGGTCATCAATCCCAAAAATTGAGGACCAAAACTGTAGGGATTGATCTTAGGGTTAGGGGGTGCACTGGCCCAATCTGGACCATACTTACCTCTACATATAACCTCAACCACTCACATCTTTCTACCATGTACCTTTATAGAAGAAATTTTGCACCTTACTTCAAGGGCCATGGAAAAATTATTCAAAAAATCTTACATATATTACACTTCTACCAATTCAATTCTAAACATTTCTAATTTTCTTTCAATTGAATTATAAACTCTTTTGTGTTATGCCAATTGAGCCATCATCTAGCTAATTTTAGTGAAAAATTGTTAATGTGAATACTAACTATTATAAGTGACACAACTGATTGGGGTTGAAAGAAAACATGTAATGACTTCTATTATACCTTCTTGTAACACTTGCTCAGTCCCAAGTTGTGGTGACAGACAAGGTGCAATTCGCACCAATACTGGACTTTAACATAACAAAGAACATGGTCCCCTTCGATTTTTAAGGATGACCACTAAATGAAATACATCATATAAAACAACGGTACTGAGTTTTGCTTTTCAACACGTATGTAAGACATGGGTCCAACCCAACGGGCCTTATCCAATTGTACTCCACGTGAATTTTAATTCACCAATGTCACGGAGAGAAGATCTTTCCATATATACAACCAAAAGGATAAGGAATTTTTAATAGATAAGTTGTTGTAGGAGTGATGATAAGGAAGGGACTGCTTTTTATTTTCTAAATGGCCACAAGTTGGGTATTTCCCCTATTCTCATCTTTAAAATATACATGTTAGGTTACCCATAATGCCCCTTAGATCGCGGGTTTGGCTAGATTTTAAGTTACTCCATTTTCAACCCATTTAATATTATTGACGAATGTGTCCACTATTCTGACCCCCACGAAAATCTTTAATATCCACAACCTTGGGATGACGGCAATCGCAACCTCAGCGACAGTGGGAGCGGTTCTAAGATCCAATGAGGAACGGATCGTGTTGTTTTAATGAACCGTAGCTGTTTGAATTTTTTTCGTGATTCCTATAAAAATGTCGTAATATGTGAAAACTTATAAGTGGATGAGAACTGCTCTTTTTTAAATCCAATGGTGGTAGAGAGATTAGGGATCCGTTCCTCAAGGGCACCAAGAAATATTCGGAGCAAGAAATTGATCGCCAGGTTTTTCTCGCTGAACAACGTCTTTTTGGGTCGTGTATGCAAATGAAACTTGTTGAGTGAGGTCATTTTGGTCTTTTTATACTAATTGAAACCTCTAACAAGCCACGTTAGTCGAAAAAAATATTAAAATATTACCACGTCAGATTTTCAGCATGTAAAATCAGAATTAACATTGAAGTGATTGTTTCTTTTTTTAAGCAACATTTAAATAATCCGGAAAAAGATCTTAGTATCAAAATGGATCTTATATGAAACTTTTGACACTTCATCTTCTTCTTTTTCTCTTTTTTTGAATGAGCAGTGACTTTGCCACTCAGTTACCGTTAGTCATGATGATTGACCCGTGGGAAATAAGAACTTTAAAAACACGTCCAACCACCGATAATTTCATAATATCAAACGGGTGATGTTTTTTTGTACTCCCCAATATAAGTTAATCCCATTAAACTAGGCACTCCGTATCTTCTCAATCATAACCGTTTATAGCGCTTTTAGTTCAGCATTTTCAGAAGATTTTGGGCCTATAAAGGCCCATTGTGCCTATAAAGGCCCATTGCTCCATAGACATTCGAGCAAAAATTAGCGTTTCTAAAATTCTTGATGAAAGTCCGACTCAGCTTTGGCTTTAAGGACTAGTAAAATGCTATATTAGAGAGTTAATGCAAAAAAATTTCCTAATTTTGATATCGCCCAACTATTTCAATTCCAATTTTACCCTCACTGTCAATTTGCTTTGCAAATTAGATAGGCATCATGTGATGATGGCGGCGGCAAGCTCAAATCTAATAATCATCAACAAACTAGATTTGACACTAACAACCCTTGCCTCATGTAATGCAACCTCAGCATGGCATCATTTGGAGAGGACAACCTCAGCCCTCGCGTTGGGTTGTTGTGGCCGTTGCCTAAGATGAGTCGTACAATCCATCATCAAGCTCATACGATCTCTCTCTCTCAATTGTTTTTCAAATTTCGGGTGTCAACAACTGTCTAGGTCAAAGAGAATCCACCTCATAGGATACCTCATCGATTCAGAGTGTGGTTCCACTACGGACCCAATGGTTTCAGGGTGGGTCCCCTTAGGACTTTTGATATCCCTGCTGTGGTAATTGATGCTGCTCTGGACAAGGATCTAGTTGACCTTCCTGATGGCATGGTGGAGGACCCGACGTCCTGTCCGTATCCTGTGGAGACTGAAGAATTGGCGAACGAGTCTAGCTGGTCATAGGACAGCTTGTTTTAAGGATCAATCTTTTGTAGACTTTTGTGAATATATACTAGTTTTGTAAATGACCTAGTCAGCTTTGTATAAAGGTGTGTTGTGGTTTTCAAAATTTGTGGTCCTGCTTTTCTATCCCATCTTGATGTTATCTAGGGATTTATTTATTCGCTTTCGCATACGTAATAAAATTAATGGGTTGACGACGCGTCCTGGGACATTGCAATTTATTCGACCATCAAGGGATAGGCATGCATTCGAGAATCGGGGCGTGACAAAAATAGTTGAAAATGCATCTACAATTGGTGAATAGGAAAAAATATATATTTTTACAATCACAGTGGATAATGGTAGTGTGATTGGTGATTGGTTTTAGCTGGTGAGGCTTTACATGTAAGGAGCATTGCATAGATATTAAACTTGATTTTAAAAGATGACTTGTCTGAGGTACATGATTCTATTACTCGTATCCAAAATGTTGTTAGATATGTGAGGAGTTCTCCCATGAGAACTAAAGTATTCCAATCTTGTATTGAGGCTGAAAGGATTACTTATAAGGGTTCGGTTTGTCTAGATGTTGCCACTAGATGAAACTTCACTTATCTCATGTTAGACATGGCCATAAAGTTTAGAAAAGCTTTTGGAAGGATGGTAGAAGATGATTTGTCCTTTGAAACTGAGCTTAATAATGATTCTCCAAAAAATGAAGATTGGGAAAATGCCATTATCTTTCCAAATTTCTGAAATAGTTTTATGATGCCACCACTCAAATGTCATGGAGTTTATATATTACTTTGAATGATTATTTTGAGGAGATAGCTTTTTTGTATAAATATTTAAAAGATGCGAGTAATACTATGGATCCTAAGCTTAGAATTATGAGTACGAAGATGAAGGAGAAGTTTGATAAATATTATGGGAGTTTGGATAGAGTAAACATGATGGTTTGGATAGAGTAAACATGATGGTTTTGATTGTAGTGGCATTAGATCCTACAAAAAAGTTGTATTATGTGAAGTATTGTTATGAGCAAATTTATAATGATGAAGCAAAAATTGATGAGATGTATGATAAGGTAAAGTACATGTTGGAGCATTTGTATGCATTTTATGAGCAATCTTTTCTTGATCGTGATAACTGATATTTGGGTGGTCAAACTATGACTACCAGAAGTAACAGTGCTTCCACTACCGCCAGAAATAATGGAAATGATAAGATTAACATCAAAGCTTGGCGAAAAAACTTTTTCCATTAAAAGAAAAGAGGGCGTGATGACAACAAATCAGAGCTTAAATGGTATCTTGAAGAGGATTCTGAAGATATTCTTGATTTTGACATTTTGATGTGGTGGAAGAGTATTGGTTCGAAGTATAAAATTCTATCATTGATAGCTCGAGATGTTTTATCTATTCTTATAACTACTATTACTTCAGAGTCGGCTTTTAGTACTTTGGGCTAGGTTCTTGATGGTTTTAGAAGTTCTTTGACTCCTAGAGTGGTGGAAGCTTTAATTTGTACTCAAGAATGGTTGAAAGCTGCTTCTGTGCCTATTAATGTTGAAAAGTACCTTGAGAATGTCAAAAACTTTGAATTGGGTAAACTTAAATCATGCATATTTCTTTTTACTTACTAATTCTTTTGTATATCTAATGAATGAATTCTTTTTTTTTAGATATGGATTGTCTTACTAAGGAGATTACCATCAATAAATAGAGTTTGCACATTGAAGTTGAATGACTATAAATGGTGAGATGTTCCATCAATGGCACTAATAATAATTTCAATTTAAAAATTTTGTTAAGTATTAATTATGTGTGTTGTTTGTTTTGTTTTTAGGTGTTCAAAAGCTGAAGCGATCATCTAAGAGTTAACAAGAAGTGAAGTTGTATATTCATGGTTTATCTTAAGTATTTTAAACTTCTTGTGGTTTAATTATATTTCACCAATAATTTTCAGTTGCACTTTGCTTTTTAGTTTGTGTAAAATGGAAGAAGTTTTCAAATAATAGTATTACAGTTGCTATGATGATTTGCTTGTCAAGTAGTGTGAAATTTCATTATTGGTGTATTAGACTTTGCTTGATTAAATGCAAGAACCGTTTTTGCATATAGTGTTACATGTATTTATTTATCTTTTTTTTTTTTTTTTTTTTTTTTTTTTTTGGTCTTTGGAGGAACCGCTTTGGCCAACAGCCGCCACGTAAATCCCCAGGTGTCGCTAGCGGGGGAACCACCACCCTGGCGCCACACGTAAATCATCTAATAGCCCGCCAGCCTCCTTGCAATGGCTTCAAACTCCCGACCTTCCCTCAAAGGTCTGGAGGCTACCCAGCGGAGCCACCACGGCCGGTTTTTGCATATAGTGTTATATGTATTATTGATAGATGATTATAGAAGCAAATGTCTAGAAAACATTTTTTGGCGTAGAATTCTTTTCTCTTAAATTTCTTATCTCATCCCATTTCCTGGACGGAAGAATAATTCAATGACAAATCAAAAGTAAAAATAATTATAGTATGCTTTAGCAATGGAAACACTTTATCTCTATTAGCAATCCTGATCGTTTTTATAGTTTGTTGTTTTAAGTAAGTGTGAAATTTCTATAGTTGCCTTATCTTAAATTTATGTTGAATATGTATTTATGCTTATAGTTTGGTTGCTCAACGCCGTATTATTGATTGATATGTAATTTAAATTAATAGGTTTGTTCTTTCAAAAAATACAAAAAATGAAATAAAAATATTATCAGTTGCTCTCAAGTTAACTTTGGAATTTGATTGAACCCATATTGTCGGTCCAATCCTCGTTCTTAAGCTCAATTGGGTCAGTTTTCAGTTTCGAAAGTTAGAGACTAACGTGCGGGTTGGCTTTTGATTTAGGCGCTGAACCAGCATCAAATGAAGAACACGTTTCCTTAACATGGACACACGGAAGACACTGGCGCGCTAGATGGCTTCAGCGGTAATGCGAGTCTTTCATAATCGATACCTAACCTTAAAATTTGGTGGACGAGAGTCGCAATGTCGTAGAACGCACGACATTAAACGAAGAACGCCTTTTGTTTATTAATGGACGTGACTTATGCTCCATCTACGTGGCTTTCTCCCCTCCCCTTCTTTTTGTCTTTGTTAATAATTGAAGAGAGAGGATGGCCCTGTGCAAGAACGGCTATAGTTTTCTTCCCCTCATTCGTGCATGCACATGCATGTGCATAGAGGCACATAAATTTGGTGGATGTCGGTGCTGATTGTGGGCACCTGTGCTGCCGTTTAATGAGTTCGTATTTCTGTCTCGTTTCTCCTATAAAAGGAGGACCGCACAAGACGACCGAGGTAGAGCAAGAAGAGAGAAGACTCGTGAGCAGAAGGAGAGAGAGAGAGAATAGAAGCATGAGTGCATGCACGAGCCAAGCAATCACGACGCCCAGTGAAGATGAAGAGTTCTTGTTCGCCATGGAAATGAATGCTCTGATAGCACTCCCCTTGGTCTTGAAGGCCACCATCGAACTGGGGATCCTCGAAATACTGGCCGAGTCTGGGCCCATGGCTCCACTTTCGCCTGCTCAGATTGCCTCCCGTCTCTCCGCAAAGAACCCGGAAGCCCCCGTAACCCTTGACCGGATCCTCCGGTTTCTCACCAGCTACTCCATCCTCTCTTGCACTCTCGCCCAAGACACAGAAGGCAACCCCCTGAGGCTTTACGGTTTGGGACCCAAAAGCAAACACTTTGTCAGAGCCCATGGCACTGCCACTTTTGCTGCCCCCTTGATGCTTCTGCTTACCGACAATATCGTCACTTCTAGCTGGTTTTTGCTTATTCCTTCCTTTCTTTCTGCTGTGTTGAATTGGCCATGTCCTCCATCACATGCGCCGTAAGTATATCTTCATTACACCGTGCATGACTTACAGGTACTGCTTAAAAGAAGAGATTATGGAAGGAGGAGACACCTTCAAACTTGCCAATGGACTGCATCTTTTTGAGTACACTAACAAAGACAGGAAATTTAATGAGATATTCAACAACGCAATGCAAAGCCCGACAAACATGTACATGAGTAAAATTGTGGAATCTTGTCAAGGCTTCAACAACGTCAAGACGGTGGTCGATGTAGGTGGTGGCATGGGTGCAAGCCTTAGGATTTTGCTATCCAAGTACCCCCACATTCATGGCATAAACTTTGATCTACCTCATGTGGTCAAAGAGGCTCCTCCTTATCCTGGTAAAGTTTATCTATTTTTCCCCTTCTGCTCCATCTTCTTTTCTGAAAAAAAATCTCTCATAGGGATGAACTTTATTGAGGAAAGTTCGACTACGTCGCTAAGATGTTCATATCATACCCTTAACACAATTTTTCGAGTGAGTCATCACAAATCGAACACAATTCATACTGTACAAAATCGGCTTCCGTATAGGGATAGAGAATGAACTCTTTGGATAAAGCTGAGGTGTTTGAGGATGAATTGAATCACTTATCTTATGATGACAGGCATAGAACATGTGGGAGGGGACATGACAAACTACGTTCCTAAAGCGGACGTCATTATCATGAAGGTTATTCCTCTGTTAATTTCCTTATTAGACACTATCAAGTTCTTCGCATGATAATTTGATTATTTCCATATATTGCGGTTTGCTCGGTTTAATAATGGCTACACAGCTCGTGTAACCCTTATCTACACATCCCTTATCCATCACTACTGCAATGGATGGTTAATTACTTGCTAAAAATAAAACTACTCATATCAATAACGTTATAAGTGGAATGTGTAAAGAAATGTTAAACAACCTGGATGATTAACATGTGTCCAAAACTAACTGATCACCCGTCGTTTTGTAGTGGATAATTCACGGTGCAGATGACAAGTTATGCGTCAAGCTACTCAAAAACTGCTGGGAGGCATTGCCAGAGAAGGGCAAGGTCGTGATCGTGGACGCTGTCCTTCCGGAGTATCCCGAAACAGATATCATCACGAGGAACGCCCTCCTAGCGGACATGTCCGTGCTGAATATCACTCCCAGCGGAAAGGATCGGACAGAGAGAGAATTTGAGGTCCTGGCACGTGCATCCGGCTTCGATGCTCCGAAACTTGTGTGTCGAGCTTACAACATGTGGGTAATCGAGTTACACAAAAGGATGTGATCTCTTCTCATCACAAGCATGTATTGAGCTTTCCCTATGAAATTCTCTGTATGTTCGTGTTGGGTTTGGAGACTTGAGCCGGACCCTTAGCCTTGTGTTCCATCGTAAGGAATAAATTAGTGCTGATGGATAAATAATTGCATGCTTTACCTGAACCGTCCCCAATGTCCTATAATCATTCCTTTTTGGGAAAATTCAAAAGTCCATTTCACCCTTATATACGAAATGTCGTGCAAAAAACCATTAATGTTGGCTTGCAACAACGTTCCAACGGTGCCCCCGGGCATCGGAGGGCGGTGTGACCCCGAAGGGGTCTCCGGCGATTCCTCGATTATAAAAAAGAAAAAAAAACCATTAATGTCATTACCCTTCAAATAAGAAGAAGAAACTAATTAAAGATAATTATCTTTAAAAGGACCAAGTACCCAAAAAATAAAAAGCCCATGCACATCCTTTCACATCAAGAACAATTCTATTCACTTTTTCGAAAGTCTTAAAAAAGCACAGTTTTCCGCATCTGTCAAATTGCAGCGAGTCCGTCAAAACATTGGGAGCTCACCTAACACTAAAAATGGGTTGAAGTGAGTCCGTCAAATAAAGTCCGATAACATGGGTTTGGATAGATTTTAAGTTCAATCCATATAAAAATTATGGGAACTGATCAAGTAACGGCACCGTTACTCTTTCAACAGTGACAGTGTCACCGCTAATTCTTTTACTTATTTCTTCAGAAAATTTGAAAAATAATTTGTCATTTGGGACTTGCTCCACTTCCACCCTTTTCTTGTCACTTGTAATTTCATTTTTTTCTTTTTGTTTGTCTGACATCAAAATAAAGAGAGATCAATTAATTTATTTTCAAACTTAGAGAAATTTGAAAGTTCGCGAATCAAAATATTATATTTGCGCTTGATAGTTAATTTTCGTCTTACATGAATTTTCTTAAGTATATCATTTATATCATTTTTTTTCTATCAATGTCTACCATTAAAAAAGAATAGCTCAATTACCCCCATGATTTTCTTCTCCCTTCAAGAACTTCATCCATTTGTTTCTTTAAATATGAAACTAGTCATCTTCATCAACAACTAAAATGGGTGGCCAGTATTGCACCGTTACTCATTAGAAGTAACAATACCATCATACTAGCAGTGACCTAAATTTATTAATCAGTGTCCACAAATTCTAACACTTACCAAAATATTTAATCTCCCCACAACAAACACCGTCGGTCATGCCAGCCACCATAGTCGTAGGTGCTCTCCTCAGATGGAGATCGCAACCTTAGGGACAATGGGCGTAGTTTTATATGGTCCACCAAGGGACGGATCCTCGATCTTAATAGATCATAACTGCTCATATTTATTTGTAACCCCTATATAAACTGTCGTAACACACAAAACTTAAGTATGAACAAGATTTACTCTTTTTTTCCTCCAGCAGTCATAAGGCGACGAGAGATCCGTTGCTCAAGGGCCCTCGAATTTATTATTTGGGATGTTTTGAGAATATTGTATTTTCGTGTGCTGGATCAAAATAGGTTAATGGTTGGGTATGTGGTTTCATTGGTTGATTCAATGTTGGTTTGTAACAAAAGTAATGATTATGTAAAAAATGAAGTTCCTAGAAAATAGGAGGAATCAATCTACTAGAGCACATCTCCTCTTACTTATCCTAAACCTTAAACCTTGAAATCCTAACTCTAAACCCTATTGCCTCCATTCAATAAAAAAGGAGAGGCCTTGTGTGATTCATTTTGCTGATTTTTTGTTCAAGATAGAATTCCAAAAAAAATAGACCAATCCATACTTTGAACTAATAACTATAGAACATAACAAGAGCGTTGTCTAATTCAATTCATCATCATGAATAGCCTATGTAGCTTTTGATAACTCTTCTAGCCATGCATTCTTTGGAAGCTTTGAATTCTTTCCAATCTTAGGCCTTGACTCACCCACCATGGATGAACATTAAAGAAGAATCTTTAGGTTTCCGGGACATTGAATTCTTATCATGGTTGTGGTAATATCCGTTCCTCTTCAAATTTTTGACGATATGAAAAAAATCAAAAGCCCTGCCATCAAAATCTCTACCATCCCTATTCAATCATGGAAGCGCAAATGCCTTAAGTGCCCCCTCTAGTCAAGAGTTGAGCCTACCAATCACTAATCAATAGATTTTTCTCTTGTGTTTTTTCATTTATGGTTTGATATTCTTGTACTACAGGAACCACACCAATCCATCCTAGTTATAGACTAGCCTTACTATGCTTACACATGAGCTCCCATTCTAGATTGTATTGGCAAAATCGATAGGGAATTGGCTTCAAGTGTAGATAGGGTCAAATCTGCAGGGGTCATGCAAAGACATAGGCCCCTTCCCTTCTCTTTTGGATGAATGGAGTGGTTTAGAATTGCTCTCCATAGACAAACTTGGGATTTGCAATTCAAGGTAAGATCGGTTCAGGATCATTGGATCTTTTACTATCATAAGGATGTGCCATTACTCAAAAAGTACTTCTAGGTAATTGCCCCACATATTCTATAACTATTTATGTGAAAAAGAAATCATGTGCCAAAGGGAATTCTTATTTGTACATGTGGTTTAGACTTTCACATCTTGTGCTCACTGGCATGTATGGATCCCCCGACTCTAATTGTTTTTTCCCTCTTCATATTTTTCAATTTCTTTTAATAAAATCTTGGATCTTGTTTGCAAAGGTGAACCATCAAGAGGAAAGTTAATGAATTATTAAGCTCGGAGATTTAGTGCGAACTCTCCCAACCCCAAACCAACCACAACATTGAGATTTTAATTTGTTCTATTAATCATGCAAATCATTTTATTACTATAAGTTATTAATCAGTCGATTAGATACCTAAGTAAAGTGTGGAGAGCATTACACTTCTGCAAACTAGAGATTCATGAATATGGACACTTGATTGCATTAGATAAATTAACGCCCTTTCGATGCTTTTTCTCTTTATTTCAAAAAAAAAAAAAAATTGTACTTTGCAAGTAGTCTTAGTCAATTTTAAGTTAAGCCACTAATATGCAAATGGTGGTCATGCAAGTGCAAAAATAAGAATTTAATAATCAATAATTAAATCAGTAAATAAATTGCTAGAGATAAGGAAAGAACATAAATATCTCAAGCAAGCGAAAGCAAAAACTCCATTAACTCCAACATGCTAAGTGTTCTGCAAAATGTTAACAAAACAATATGTGCATGGCCTAAACATGATTCGTAAATGCAATAATGATTATTTCTTTTTGGATTTTTCTTGTTTAACAAAAGATTAAACTGTATGCAATGCAACCTATATGTAATTTTAATGATGTGAAAAAGGATTACTTATGAATTAAACTGTATGTAATGCAACCTAGTTGTTACTTATGAAATAACAACTAGCAAGGATTAAGAGTTTGTGACAATCGTGCAACCATTGAATACCGGCTTACTCGAGCAAAACTTATGAACTTCTACGAAGCAACATATATTGATGTCATCTAAAAACATGACTTTCTGTTTTTTTGGACGAACTGGACTTGAATGTTGGTCAGATTCATCATGAATTAAGCAATAAACCTTATATGATAAACTAGCTGAGGCAACATCCTGATATTTATTTTATAAAACCTTGCAGTTTAATTCAATTCAATTGATAACGTGATCAATTCTTAATAGACTATATACCCCAGTATCAAATTAATCTCCTTTTTCCTAAAAATCAAAGAAATCAAGCACTGTCAAACAGTCTCAACCATCAGTCACTCCAACGTACCAGACAAGCCTATCCACTGATAATAACTTTGTAGGTTTTCTTTTAGCAAAGCTAATCGACATGGCAAAAGAAAAATCTGTGCATAAATACACTTTGTTCTAGGAGTTTAACCATATATATGTGAGAGAGAGAGAGAGAGAGAGAGAGAGAGAGAGAGAGAGTACAATGTGTTGGTGCTAACAATACAACCTAGAGGATTAATAGGTTGTTTGAGAACTACGAAAAACATTTGTAGAAGATAAGAAGTTCAGCTTTAAATATTGGCAGAAACAGATTAGAGAAATCAAGTATGGGTGCTCCTATTTAACGGAACATGATAATAAAGATCAAGTAATACAAATAGTAATGAGATGGAAAATTCACAAGCAGATATATAGTAGTTCGGCTTTATCCCAAGCCTACATCCACTGTCAACACTATCAACCACAACAAGGTTAGAATTCACTAATAATCTTCAAGATAAGTTACAATCAACAAGTACCGCATTTCCAGTAGAACACACTAATAGGACTCACATAGTTGTCACGGGTCGGTAGTTTCCTTGGCCGCGGATTAACCCTTATAGGCCCCGTTTGGTTTGGCTTTTGGGGAATGCATTTGCCAAAATGCAAATACCTTTGGGTGAATGGGGTTTTCCGAAATGCAAATATCGTTTGGTAAAATTTGCATTGAGATACAACTTTGGCTAAAATACCGTTTGGTAAAATATGCATTTGTAAAGGATTTTAATTAAATTAAAGGGTTAATACCCCGAAAAACTCTAAACTGGTACACCTGTGACAAATTTACCCCGAACTATTTTTTTGACCACCAAAAACCCTAAACTGGTAAACCTTTGACAAATTTATCCCAAATTAATACACTTGTGACAAATTTACCCTCTGCTATTTTTATTAAATTTTAATTAAGTTAAATGACACGTGACAATTGACCGGTAAACCAATTTGGGATTTTACACTCCGTTTGTCACAATTTATAATTTTTGTGATTTTTTTTGTGGTATTAATTTAATTTAGCGGAGGGTATAATTGTTACAAATTGACTAGTTTGGGGTTTTTTATGGTCAAATAAATTAATTTGGGGTAAATTTGTCATAAATATACAAGTTTAGGGTTTTTTATGGTCGATCGGGGTAAATTTGTCATAGGTGTACTGGTTTGGGGTTTTTATGGTCAAAAAAATAGTTTGGGGTAAATTTGTCACATGTGTACCAGGTTTGGGATTTTTCGGGTATTAACCCTAAATTAAAAAAACAAAAAAAAAAACATTTGTATTATTTTTAGATTATAATAATTAATTAATAATTATATTATTAATATTAATATTTAGATTATAATTAATTAATTATTAATTAGATTATTAATATTAATAATTAGATTATAATTAATTAATTAATAATTAGATTATAATAATTAATAAATTAGATTATTATAATTAGATTATAATAATTAATTAATAATTAACCTAAAGATTATTAGATTATAATAATTAATTAACCTAATAACCTAATTAGATAATTAGATTAATTATTAATAATTATTATAAAGATTAATAACCTAATTAGGTTAATAATAATTAGATTATTAGATTAATCTAATTATTAGATTATTAACCTAATTAGATTATCTAATTCTTAATTAATTATAATTAGGTTATAATCTAATAATTAGGTTAATTAATTATAATTAACTAATAATTATTATCTTTAGATTATTTATCTAATTATTATATTATTATTAGGTTATTATTATTAATTATTAATTATTTATAATTATTAATCTTTATAATTATTATTAATTATTATTTTTATTATAACCTAATTATAATCTAATTATTAATCTTTATAATCTAATTATTAATTTTAATCTTTAGGTTAATCTAATAATTAATAATAACCTAATTAGATGAACAAACCCCTTCCCAAGAGGCAACTTGGGAATGCACCTCTTGAGGTCCATTGGCCTAAAGTCTCTTGAAGAGCATTTGAGATGCAATTACATTTCCACAAAGTCCCCAAAATGCCGAACCAAACACTACCCGCTTTTGCCCAAATCCCTTTAGAGGCCAAGACCCATTCTAAATGCCGAACCAAACAGGGCCTTAGCTTCTTATAACACTTGCTCAGTCCCAAGTTGTGGTGACAGACAAGGTGCAATTTGCACCAATACTGGACTTTAACATAACAAAGAGCATGGTCCCCTTCGATTTTTAAGGATGACCACTAAATGAAATACATCATATAAAATAATGGTACTGAGTTTTAATTCACCAATGTCACATGGAGAAGATCTTTTCATATACACAACCAAAAGGATAAGGAATTTTTAATAGATAAGTTGTTGTAGGAGCGATGATAAGGGGGGGACTACTTTTTTATTTTCTAAATGGTCACAAGTTGGGTATTTCCCCTATTCTCATCTTTAAAATATACATGTTTCGTTACCCATAATGTCCCTCAGATCACGGGTTTGGCTAGATTTTAAGTTTGTCCATTTTCAACCCATTTAATATTATTGACGAATGTGTCCACTCTTCTGACCCCCACGAAAATCTTTAATATCCACAACCTTGGGATGACGGCAATCACAACCTCAGCGACAGTGGGAGCGGTTCTAAGATCCAATGAGGAACCGAACGTGTGGTTGTAATGAACCGTAGCTGTTTGAATTTTTTTCGTGATTCCTATAAAAATGTCGTAATATGTGAAAACTAATAAGTGGATGAGAACTGCTCTTTTTTAAATCCAACGGTGGTAGAGAGATTAGGGATCCGTTCCTCAAGGGCGCCAAGAAATCTTCGGAGCAAGAGATTGATCGCCGGGTTCTTCTCGCTGAACAACGTGGGTCGTGTGTATGCAAATGAAACTTGTTGAGTGAGGTCATTTTGGTCTTTTTATACTGATTGAAACCTATAACAAGCCAAGTCGGTCGAAAAAATATTAAAATATTACCACGTCAGATTTTCAATATCCAAAATCGGAATTAACATTAAAGTGATTGTTTCTTTTTTTAAGCAACATTTTAATAATCCAGGAAAAAAATTTAGTATCAAAATGGGTCTTATATGAAACTTTTGACACTTCATCTTTTTTTTCTTTTTTTTTTTTTTTTTTTTTTTTTTTTTTTTTGATTGAGCAGTGACTTTTTGCCACTCACTTACCGTTAGTCATGATGATTGACCCGTGGGAAATAAGAACTTTAAAAACACGTCCAACCACCGATAATTTCATAATATCAAACGGGTGATGCTTTTTGTACTCCCCAATATAAGTTAATCCCATTAAACTAGGCACTCCGTATCTTCTCAATCATAACCGTGTATAGCGCTTTTAGTTCAGCATTTTCAGAAGATTTTGGGCCTATAAAGGCCCATTGTGCCAAAATTGAGTTGTCGGGCAACAAAACTCCATAGACATTCGAGCAAAAATTAGCGTTTCTAAAATTCTTGATGAAAGTCCGACCCAGCTTTGGCTTTAAGGACTAGTAAAATGCTATCTTAGAGAGTTAATGAAAAAAAATTTCCTAATTTTGATATCGCCCAACTATTTCAATTTCAATTTTACCCTCACTGTCAATTTGCTTTGCAAATTAGATCGGCATCATGTGATGATGGCAGCGGCAAGCTCAAATCTAATCGTCAACAAACTAGATTTGACACTAACAACCCTTGCCTCATGTCATGCAACCTCGGCATGGCATCATTTGGCATCATTTGGAGAGGAAACCTCAGCCCTCGCCTTGGGTTGTTGTGGCCGTTGCCTAAGATGAGTCGTACAATCCATCATCAAGATCATACGATCTCTCTCTCTCAATTGTTTTTCAAATTGGATATCGAAGTCCTCTGATCTAAAAGTCTTTTATATTTATGCAGAACTTTTTCCAAAATGCTCATCCACCTTGCTCTCTAGGCAGGCAAGCGACTTTCATTACGCAACTGTGGAAGTGAATGCGCTGCTGACCTTCATTGAACAAGTATGAAAGGAAACCATAGATGGCAGCTAGTTAGAAAATAACCCCAACCTATGCAAATAGGCTTCAAACCATTGCTAAGTGGTTATCTTTTGTAATAAATGGACGAAGCCCATACGCCGCAGTTATCTCACATCATCAATGATTTTCTCATCCAATCACTAACTGCAATTCCTCCTCTACTTAACATTATGGAGTCGAGCTTCCCCTATCTTTCTGTTTAAGCAATTCTTGATTTATTGAGTTTCTTGCTGTCTTGACTTTAACCACTCAACTGCATCACTATTTGCTCTTCTTCTCTTTCTCGATGTTCTTTTTCCTAGAAAATAATCGGTTAGGGCAGCAGAAGCACCAAATGAATACATGCAACGCATACTTATCGACGAGTACACGCAAAGTTCTGGCTCCGGTGGCCCAAAAAGCTGAAAATGTCCATGATGGTAGATTTCTGGAGGTGATGATAATTTTGAAATACAAGTTGTAAGAGAATATAACCACTAACTCGCTTGTCAGGTCATTTGTTGGTAAGTTGCCGATGTTATGGTGAAAAGGATTAATACCGTAAAATCTCAAACTAATACACTCGTGTCATATTCACCTCATACTTCAAACTAGTATACCTATGCTATATTTACCTAAAACTAGTTTTTGTGTCAAAAAAAGTCCAAAACTAATACACTTGTCATATTTATCTCAAAATTTGATTTTTTTTTTTTTTTTTTTGATATGAACACTAGTTTGGGGTAAATATGACACAAGTGTACCCGTTTGAGATTTTTTGTGACGCGAAAATTAATTTGGGGTAAATGTGATATGGGTGCGCCAATTTCAAGTTTTTTATATTATGAAATTAGTTTTGAGTAAATATGGAATTAGTGTACTAGTTTGGGGTTTTTTAAAAGTTTAGCCCTCATGAATATACCAAAGTCGAAAGTATGTTTAGTAAATTTTCAAAATAATAATGCATATACCAACACTGAATAATTTAGTAAATCGCTAATTTCTTTTACATTCTACAAATATACTTAGTAAATTTGTATGTATTATTTTGTCATTATGTAATATTTTAACGTTTTGTTATAAATCTATTCATCGTTATGATTTTTTGAATTCATTAACGAGGGGTCATGCCCATTGTTTATTATAGACATTATTTTCTGACGCGGCCACCTAATATGGATGAGTCTGGATTACTGGAAGTAGAATCCCGGATTATCCATATCTTTTCTGAGATGATCTAGAGAGATTTAATTTCATGGACTCAAAGTGGGGCTTGTTAAGAAAGTCCTAGTTAGGTCTATCCGAACATTTCTAGAGGGCTTGATGCCAGCAGTGTCCTTCTGATCAACCAAAATTCGATCGCTGGAGGCAGTTATAGCGACCGAAATTTGTTTGGTGGCTAGAAGAGAGGTTCTGGCGACCAAAACTGTGGATATGGTCGCCAGGCTCTTAACTTCTAGCGGCCCAACAAGAGTTTGGTCAACGTAGCATCCCACGTCTGGCTGCCAAACCCGGCCCTTCGCGATCAACTGCTGTATTTAGGGACCAAACCTGATTATTTGCCACCTTCTCCCTTGCCCACCTCTCGCTCTCTCCCCTTAATTTCACGATCCTGAAATCACCCACCTCGTAATTGCCGTCAGCTCCAGCCGCTATCTCTGTCGCGCTCTCTACTTCAATCAATTCTTTGGTATTGCTCTCGTGTGGAGGTATCAAAATGGATTGAAAACCCATTTTTAACCCGTAATCAAACGGCTCCAGCCGCTATCTCTCTCACGCTCTCTACTTCAATCAATTCTTTGGTATTGCTCTTGTGTGGAGGTATCAAAATGAATTTGAAAACCCATTTTTAATCCATATTCAAAGAGATAGGTCATATATGGGTTAGTCAAGTTTTAATAAATAGGTTTTATATGGGTTTGAGTTGTAAGCTTAATTTGAGTTGTGAACAGGTTTGTCTTTAAATCCATTTATAACCCATTTAGTTAATAAAGGTTATTAGTTGAGTCAAGCCGCTGGGCTGTTTCTATAATTTTTATATTTTAATATTCTGATTTTTTAATAACTTCTATTTTATTTTATTTTTTTCTTTTACCTTTTTTTTCCTACCAAGTCTGATGCCCATCAGCCCTCTCTAGTCGCAGGTGAGGGCCACGAAGCCCTCACCCAACCGCAACCTTCGCAAAGTCTAGGTGAGGGCAACAACTGGTGAGGGCTTCATGGCCCTTGCCAAATCTAGTAGACTAGCAAGGGTCCGGTCCTCACCCGTGACAAGCGGGAAGGAAAAAAAGTAAAAGAAAGAAAGAAATACAAAATTCAGAAAATGTTTTTAAAAGTTATAAAATTCGTTTGTTAAATTTGGATTGCAGAGAAGTAATTTAGCAATGTGATTGTTTTAACAAATTATAAGAAATATCTTTTCCTAAATTGGATTAAATGTGAACATATTTTAGAAATACAGTCCAAGTGGAGTATGGACTAGGTATAGGTCAGATCGAGTATAAGTCATTATATTTGCATTGTAATAAATGGATCATAAACGAGTTAAATGGGTATATATTTAGGTCAAATCATTTATGACCCGATTCATCCGTTTAACGAGTCTACTCACATGTGAGGCTAACACTCTCCTGCCATAAGGAATCTTATGCAAACCTTGGGACAAGGTCCTCCAGTATAATAAATCATCAACTTTGTAAAAAAATTTCAAATTTCCCATTAAATTAGTAAGAAAAACTATTTCAAGATTTTACAAGGTTAGTGAATTAGCGACGTTGTGTGAAATTTTCTAATGTTCCAATTAATTAGTAAGCTAGCCATTAGTTGAAATTTTGTAATTATGGTTAGGAATTTACAAGTGCCTTGACAAATATAGTAACATCCAAAGAAATTAATAATTTTCTATCTTCTTTTAAATATAGAAATTAAGGGTAGTAAATGACCAATATATTAATGAATTGTCCGACAACCAAAAAGATAAGTTATTATCTTCTTTTTGAAAATTTTAGGACTTGATTATACTGTCATGACAAGTTTTAAAATTTAGGGAAAAAACCACCAAAAACCCTAAACTATGCACAAAGTGACAAAAATACTCCAAACTTTTTTTTTGCACCACCAAAAACCCCCAAGTTTGCCATCTCGTGACACATTTACCCCCAAACTATTTTTTTGTGACACAAAAAAATCCCGAACTTTCATTTACGTGACACATTTACCCTAAATCTTAGGGGCATTTTGGTCATTTTGCTTTTAAAAACATTTTTCTCTTTTTTTTTTTTTTTTTTTTTTTTTTTAATTTTCTCTTCCCTCCGCCGGGGGCGGAGGGAAGCCGCGTCCGGTGAGGGCTGCCCTCGCCGGCGTCGGCCCGGGGCGGCCCTCGCCCTACGCCGGCGAGGGTGCCCTCGCCCGACGCAGGCAAGGGCGGCCCTCGTCGGCGTCGGGCTAGGGCGGCCCCGACGCCGTCCCTAGCCCGACGCCGGCGAGGGCGGCCCTCGCCGCGTTTGGCGAGGGCGGCCCTCGCCCGGGTCGGGCGAGGGCGGCCCTCGCTTGCTTCGGGCGGGGCGCCCCTCGTCGGCGTCGGGCGAGGGTGCCCTCGCCAAATCCGGCGAGGGCCACCCTCGCCGGCGCCGGCGAGGGTGGCCCTCGCCCGGGCCGACGCCCGAGGGCAGCCCTCACCTGGGCCGACCGGCTTCCCTCCGCCGGAGCCGACGGAGGGAAGAGAAAAGAAAAAAAAAAGAAAAAATAAATAAAAAGACGAAAATACCCTCGATGGGGTAAATGTGTCACGAGATGGTAAACTTGGGGGTTTTTGGTGGTGCAAAAAAAAAGTTTGGGGTATTTTTGTCACTTTGTGAATAGTTTAGGGTTTTTGGTGGTTTTTTCCCTAAAATTTAATTGTACTTTTTGTAAATTTTAAGACTCAATTGCACTTTCATAATAAGTTTTAGGACTTAATTGCACTTTTTTGAAAATTTTAGGACTTAATTACACTTTTATGATAAATTTTAGGACTTTCAATGCACTTATATCTGAGTTTTAAATTAAGTTGGCCACTTACTAATTTATTGGGATGTAATAAATTAATTATCATGTTCATGTTCTACCAATCATACTCGTAAATTTTGAGAGAAATTGATGACTCGCTAAATTATCAAGATGTTGGTAAGTTCATTGTAATTTCGGCAGTCCACTAACCACACCGATACATTTATAAATCATTTGGTAACTGAGTGATTATTTCGATGCTGGTAAATTCATGATAACATTAGCAATTTACTTAACTAACCTTGTATAACACAAAAGAATTTGGCAACTTACCAATTTATTTGGGCATTAGAGGATTCATAACAATGTCATAAGCTATCAAGTTACCAGACAAGCAAGTTATCGATCATACTGATGTTTACCAACGACATTGGAAAATTTAGCAACAACTCCAGCATTCTACCAACCACCGAGTCCAAGGGACAAATCAAACACCATTATAGTACGTTCAACTACAAGATATTCTAAACTCCGCCAATTGGATTAAGTTCCTTCTTTCAACGGGTTGTCTCTAAAATCCTATATTATAATTCAAATTATTTGACGCATTAAAAGTTAAGCTTCACCAAATATGATGATGATGATCTCGTCGATCTTCTCTCATTCAATCTCTTTGTTTCCTAAAGGAATAATCCTAATAAAATCAGTACTGAAACATGATGACAACCTTGCGTTGTGTCCATGCATAACACGTTTAGGTCGTACAGAGAGAAACGCCGTGAATCATAACGCAGCGAAGTCAATGGTATCTTTCTTTTGAGTGATTTCTCTGAAACTAACCCGCGATGATGAAGATGAGCGAGTGGAAGGAGAAGCAATCGATGGTTACTTCTTCAATTTGCCGTGGGGGAATTATTGACTAATGCATACTTTTGGTTGATCGACCAGTTGCAGCATCTCCTGCTTATTGGCTGATCCATAGGCATGACGACGACTTATTAAACAAGTGGAGAACGGACAGCTAGTAAGAGCAGGACAACAACTCTCACCTAAATCACCAAAACTTTATTCAACTTCTCTCTAGAGCCTGATTAGTTCGCTGCGACGTCACATCATCTCCATTATTATGTTAAGTTAATCAACAAAAACTTAGTATTTCAACGACAAGTGGTTAAGAAATGACAGACCCCCCACTTCAAGTGAGATGGTTTAAGGAGAATAAATTGAGATGTTCCGGTTCTTTCGAACTGCAACCGCTTCGTCCCATCTAAATTAATTGCACGCACGGCGAGAATTCTGTACAATGCATGTATTCATATTTTCAATTTGTTGTTGGATGGAGGAGCCCGAATTAGAGTTACGCAAAATGCAATGGAAAGTAGTGAGGCGGACTAGTTCAGATGCATCGTCGCATCCAATCACGATGATGAATGATTAGGAATGATGCGTCAACCGAAGTATTTTCTCACTGTCCAAGCATTTTGTCTCGGCAATCAGAGAGAAAAAGGGTAATAGGGCATATTTAGATGGCATGTATGATCACCACAATTATTAAGATGCAAGTAAGTAACCTTACCACGTTTTTAGAAGTTTGAAACTGCCGGCATCTTCGTCGTTCAAGTAACATCTCCCACGTTCGCTACACGATCAATCATTAGTATAAAGAAATGCTTGCACATCCGCTAATCGCATGATGGTGATTAGAATGTGTCGTGCAGTGGACTTCAATTGAATAATGCCATGACCCGTGCATTACCCTTTATCTTGCTTAACCGTGAATGCACGACATTCCTACCAACATTATTCTACTCCCTCCTTTAACTTCACCAAAGGAGTTCTATCTCAGTTAATTTCATTCATTATTTGAAAGTGAGAGTGAAATGAGCACATGATCTTGAAAGTCATTTATGCGTTGACTACGTCAGGTAATTGGTTCCCTTTGCCTTCTTTATTTCCACTGTTTTGGTAAATTTTGTTGGATAGGTGAGACTTAGGAGGTATGTGAAAATAAAGGTTCAAACGACTTTAAACAGAAAATTCTGATTCCAAACTTCATATTTAGCTAAAACTCATTAAAGGTAAACATTGATTTTAGTTAAGAGACAAAAATATGTGTGTGAAAACTGCCCAATACAGGTTCTATTGCCACATGACCAAGTGGAATAAAGTCTCATATTTGTGCCATGGACCTTGCTTGCTGGAACAGAATATGTATATATATAGAGAGAGAGCTGACCAGTTTAGGAAGGCAATCATTAGCCGATAACCCAAAAGACATACCTAGCTAATTCTCTGATTTAATCTGATCCAAAAGCGTACATCATTCCAAAAAACTCAGGGATGGCTACACAAAAGAAGTTTTGAGGTTTCTAAAAGATGGGTATGTGGAACAAGGAAGAACAGTGACACAACCAATATCCAACGGGTGTTTGCTGAAGTTGTCAACCGAAATCAAAAGGCAGGTTTCTTCCTCTTTACTCTCCTGTATCGGGGCTCGCAAAAGTGGGCAAATCCCATTCGGCCATGTAAAGCTGTGTTGAGTATTATAGATGAAAATGAGAAACTTTCCAAAGATTCCAGCGTAAGACATTCCCCAAAATGATTTGACAATGAAAAGCCAGGAGGTCTTGCTGTGAATCATGAATTGCTGCACTAGCCATCACCCAAATCATGGGCGATTGTCCCCCTTCCCCCCATTCTTGCATCTCAAGAAACCACTCCCCAAAGCTAAAACCCCATTATCAATGAGTGGCTTACCTTTTCTCTGCGGAGCTAAACTTGTGATGCAACATGACGGTAATGGTCCCTAGAGGAGAGATCCCCCACAAAGTTCATCCTACCTCAATTTTTTACATCATCAAAGTACTGTGCCTCTCATCAATACATTGCATTTTTATCACTATTAAACACAAAGCTCGACTTCGAGAAAGTAATTTCAGAAAGTCTTTTCAATAATTATTGCCAAAAATTTTAAGCCTGTTGGACGGTAATAATAGAAGCCAAAACCAAGTTTTCTAGTATTCGAGATAGAGTCAAAGGAAGCAGAGATTAGAATTTAAGCCTAGACAGCTCAATGTTCAAAAGAGCCACCGGCTCTCGCTAAGTCAATGCGGAGAGAAACAGGGGGGTTGAAGTGTCAATTTGCTTTTGCAGGAGCAATTGAGACATCTCTTTCGACCGTCCAGAAGCAAATAAAATAGCTGATTGAGCAATCAAGACTATTATTATTGTTATTACATTATTAGAATAATAAACGAACCAACGTACTACAATTATTCACAACCAAATGAACATAGAGGATACGAGCTCCCTCCTTACATTGGAAGGACCTGCTTGCAAATTGTCCTAAACACGACTCCATGATCTTTTAAAGAAAAGTAGTAATCATTTCACGTACACCCGGCTCCTCACTCTCTCTCTCTCTCTCTCTCTCTCTCTCTCTCTCTCTCTGCGTTTGTAGACTGCTTCGAGCCGGGCACGTAGAAGAAAATATATAACTTGTTCTGACTTGTGAGGGAAGGAAATAGGAATCGGTCTCTTTTCTCTCTCGGCGTGTGCGTGTGAAGAATGAGCAAACCAAAGAAGAAGCTCTCAGTGTCTTACATTACAGTTCCATCTCAGATAATCAACTCCCTCTCCTCATCATCTCTTCAATCTCTTCTCATATCAACCAAGAAAGCACCTCCTCCTTCCCCATCTCCTTCAACGAAGAAGGCCAAGCCGTTTCAGTATAAGTTGTCATCTAAATCTCCAAAGTTATGGTTCTCGGCTCTATTCCTTGTGGCCCTGATCGGCATGCTGAGGATTGGCTTCCTCCCTCTCTCTTCATACCCTTGTGCTACTACTCCAACTGCAAGTAGTCACCATCACATTTTAGATGACCAGGCCATCAGTCAAGCACGAACAGAGCCTCATTATAATAATAATTACACATCGGTGGAGCCAAGAGAAGAACCAGAAGAAGAGAACTCCTTCTGGAAGCAACCGGACGGGATGGGGTACAGGGGGTGCTTGGAGTGGAGCAGGGATTACAGGCAGAGGAGCGAGAGAATTGTGAAGGAGAGGCGAAAGTATGTGATGGTGGTGGTGGCCGGCGGGATCAACCAGCAGCGCAATCAGATTGTGGACGCTGTCATCATTGCCAGGATTCTCGAGGCTGTTCTGGTGGTTCCAGTTTTCCAAGTCAATGTCATCTGGGGCGACGACAGGTACCTAGCTCTTCACGCAACTCACAAATGCGCCATTGGTCCAGAATAGAATAATTATCCGTAGATATTCCCCTTACAAAGAACTGGATGAAAATTTCATGTCATCTTCATACCAACCAAACAACGAAACAAAAAGCAGGATTCATGGTCAAAGTAATTCTGGTCATCAGCTATTCCCCTGAGCAAACGATTCCATAAGTTAGTGCATATCGTCATGATTTTCTTGCAGTGAATTCTCGGACATATTCGATTTGGATCACTTCAAGAGAGTCCTTGCCAATGATGTACGCGTGATTTCATCTCTTCCCTCCACTCATATAAGGACAAGGCCGATCGTCGAGACACTGACTTCACTTCATATTTCTGCTGACTGGATTCGCTCACGTTATCACAGAAGGGTAAAAACAGCCGGTTTTGCCTCTTTTTGTCCAGAATGAAATTGCTCTGCTCAGTTCACAATTTTTAGTTGACTAACAAAGATATCACCAAAGTGTGTGGCCGTTGATAGGGGATCATATATGTGTACAAGGTTGTAGCCAAGTGTCTAAACGAGCCGTCCTTAGTTATTGATTGGCTTTTCATGAGCATTGTTGACACCATCTCCATTTTTGTTATCAATAAGGTTGGCCGTTGATAGGGGATCATATATGTGTACCAGGTTGTAGCCAAGTATCTAAATGAGCTGTCCGTAGTTATTGATTGGCTTTTCATGAGCATTGTTGACATCATCTCCATCTTTGTTATCAATATGGTTGGCCTTCGGAATTGGATGAATTTCCTCGATTTCTTGACTTGTAAATTAGATGCGATGACCAATTTAAAGTGTCGTTATTATCGGATCATATGCTTTGCGTTGAACTTTGTCTCTGTGGTTTTTCAAATTTTAAAAACAAAGAAAAAAAAAAGACAAATTCGCCAACAGTCACTATGAGGAAAACCAAATGATTCACTTTGTTCGTGAAATTCTGCAGCTCCAGAAGGTGGGGGTTCTGCTCTTACGAGGTCTAGATTCCAGGTTATCTAAGGATCTTCCTTCTGATCTTCAAAAGCTTCGATGCAAGGTACTCCCAATCAATGTTCTGCTTCTTCAGACAGATAGGCAATTAGTCAAAATCGAAGTGACAGCTGGAGATTGAAATACATACTAGTTGGAAACGAAAGCACAAACTAAGGAAGAAAATGCCAATTCTTTAACTTGCTTAAATTTAGATATGATTGTTCCGATTGCAGATCAAACTTGATCACCCTAAAATGATGAGAACTTAATCTTTACTGGAACAAGCCTTGACTAGTTTGCTGACAAAAATCAGTTCTATTCCCCAAGTGATTCCGTTCATTCTGTTCTCTATCCTCAGGAAGTTAGGCTTGAGATTTCTTGAAGGAACAGGGTTAACGTTCAACATTAACAGAAAAATCGGCTTTCTTCTTCTTGAAAATTTTTAGATCCATCCATTACTTCAGAAAAGCAAAAGAGATGCATGATTGCATTCTCTGTTTTCCACAGGTCGCCTTTCATGCATTGAAGTTTGCACCACGAATATTGGAGCTTGGCAATAAGCTTGCAGAGAGAATGCAAAGCAAGGGACCCTACATTGCTCTTCATTTGCGGATGGAGAAGGATGTTTGGGTGAGGACAGGTTGCCTTCCGGGTTTGAGCCACGAGTATGATGAATTGATAAGTAGGGAGAGAAAGCGGCACCCTGAGCTCCTAACTGCCAAATCAAACATCACCTATCATGAAAGAATGCTTGCGGGTCTCTGCCCCTTGAATGCATTAGAGGTTGCCAGGTGATCGCTTGCTCTTAGTACTTCCTGATCAAGCATAATCAGGTTCAGTAGGGTTTGAGATCTTGCCATCATTTTATTGGGTGTGTCTCTAGTAATTGAAGTATCGATTGTCCTCTTAGGTTGCTTAAGGCTCTCGGTGCCGCAAAGAATGCAAGAATCTACTGGGCTGGCGGGCAGCCACTTGGTGGGAAAGAAGCATTGTTGCCGCTCACTAGAGAATTTCCACATTTCTACAGCAAACAAGATCTCGCATTACCCGGGGAATTGGAACCCTTCGCTAACAAAGCGTCCTTTATGGCTTCCATCGACTACATTATATGTGAGAGGAGTGACGTCTTCATGCCGTCTCATGGGGGGAATATGGGCCATGCTCTTCAGGTACTACAGCATTTATTATTGGTCTAGCTGACTAGTTCTACACATAGTTAACGACACCCATCGCTACATGATTTAGGAAGTACGCAACGGGAGGCATGCAAAAGCCTGATTTGTAAAGGTGTTCAAAAGTTTGTCACAAAAAGAGCACAGCCTATTTCTTATTTGTTGAGCAACATGACACTCGACAGAACTAATAGTATCATGCACTAGCCGTCACTGGACAGTTTCCTTTTCACTTGTGTCATTTTGACTGACAAATGTTTCTGCAAACAGGGGCAGAGGGCCTACGCCGGTCATAGGAAGTACATAACACCTAACAAACGGCATATGCTCCCTCACTTCTTGAATACATCTCTCCCTGAGCCGGAGTTCAACAGAATCATGCGGGAGTTGCACCAGGACTCCTTAGGTCAACCAGAACTCAGAACAAGCAAAGTTGGAAGAGATGTTACAAAGTACCCTATTCCTGACTGTATGTGCAACGCATCCAGTAGGGGTTACTCATTGCAACGACACACGAGGAGCTTGCTTTATAACTTTGGGTAGTTTACTATGTGGAACTTCTAAACGTTGCTTCTGCAAGATTTGGCACCAAACACCCGAGCTCTTTTGGATCTTGAGACGGCAGCCACAGAGCTGCTCAGGCTATTGGCGATGGCACTTCTGGCAGACTGTTCAGACTGTAGAATCCTAAGCTTGCCTCTGCCCACCAACAAGATGAAAAACTGGCAAGAAAATAGAAAATCATACAGAGACAGAAGCATTTATTCATTCTTTGTTGCACAGATCATTCAGAATATGACTACGGGCCAATGTTCGTCCAGGACTGACGAGTAATTGGTCTACCATGTAATATAACCGCTTTTGTGCATAAATTGCCATTTATGAGTTTGGAACAGAAAACACCATTCCCTCTTTATGTTTTCACAGAAAAAATGACTCAAGTTAGTGTTTATTGCAATATCTTTACAGGGGATAAGACAAAATAAGAGATCCAAAGTATGTTTACACCGTAAAAGGATACCTGAGCTCGATGTCATTTTCAAAGCAGTGGAATGAAATTTTCAGCTCAAGAAAGGCTTGGCGCAATATACTGAGCTTGATTTCAACAAGATGGCAGTGGTAATACTTAGCAATGCCATTGTGCTATGGGTTCTGTCATGAAATAATTTGCTCCATGTGATGCAGAAATTCCTTCGCTTTCTCATACTCACTCATGAAGCGGAAACGCAAAATTTAAGTCGAACTATATGTGAACAAACACACCCAGGAGGAAATTCAGGAAAAATCCTTCCTTGATGTCATCTTTTGAAATACCGCAGTAGGATGTCTTCTACGGTTGGATGAAGTAAAACGAGGACACATAGTGTCACATGAATGTAATTACTGAACAAGTCATATCAAATGAGTTGATGTAATGTCAACTGAGCAAAAACAAGTGTGATGACAAGGTTTTGATCCGAAAAATTAGTACTTGTTGATTAGTTGGTTCTTCAAACATGATTGGCAATGAGAAAGGGAAATTTTGAGGGTTTGAGATGAAAGACTGTCTTCTTTGTGCTTTGCACAATCCGAGACACCAAAGATATCGTGAATTAACCTCTGGGAATTTAGTTCAAAAAATGCAACTGAAAATCTGGTAATTTGAAATGAGAGGGCTGTTGACCGAGGATGGGCCAGCGTTAACCTAGGATTTCATTGGAAGGGACAGAAGAATATGGGGAAAAAACCACGAAAAACCCCAAACTTTGCCCGAGTGACACATTTACCCCAAACTTTTTTTTTATGCCGTGAAAAACCCCAAACTTTCCAAACAGTGACACATTTACCCCATAAGGGCATTTTTGTCTTTTTAATTTCTATTTTTTCTTTTTTCTTTTTCTTTTTCTTTTCTTCTTCCCTCCGCCGCCATGGTGGAGCCGGCGGAGGGAAGCCGGCGCCGGCGAGGGTCGTCCTCACGGCGTGGGGCGAGGGCGGCCCTCGCCGGCGTTAGGCGAGGGCCGCCCGACGCGATCTCGGCGAGGGAGGCCCTCGCCCGACGCCGCGAGGGCACCTCGCCGGATCGGCGAGGGCCGCCCTCGCCCGATGCCGACGAGGGCACCCCTCGCGGATCTCGGCGCCGAGCGGCCCTTGCCGGCGTCGGGCAAGGGCAACCCTCGCCAACGCGACTTCCCTCCGCCGGCTTCGCCATGGCTGACGGAGGGAAGAAGAAGAAGAAAAAAAGAAAAAAAAAAAGAAAAAATTCTTTAAAAATGAAAAGACCAAACCGCCCTCCAATTTTGGGGTAAATGTGTTACACTTGAAAGTTCGGGATTTTTGGTGTCACAAAAAAAAAGTTTGGGGTAAATGTGTCACAGTTTGGAAAGTTTGGGGTTTTTCACGACACAAAAAAAAGTTTGAGGTAAATGTGTCACTCGGGTCAAAATTTAGGGTTTTTCGTGATTTTTTCCCGAAGAATGTGAGGTGAGATACAAAATGGCATATTCCAAAATGGTAGGGGTCCAATCGAGAAAAAGACGGGGTATTTTGGGGACGAATCTTTAAATAGGGCAAAAAAAGTTCTCCCAAGGGACGATGGGAGCGTTTTTTTTTTTTTTTTTTTTTTCCTTTTGGGGTGAGGTGTGTTGGCGGGGATAGCCGTAGAGGCGAAGCAATCTGAGTGATTGCGTCTCCCACCCAAACGTTCATATCTCAATCAATCCAATCCAAATCCAGGGTGAAGAAAGAAAGCAGAGGAAGAAGAAGCAGAGATGGGAGTGCTGTCCAACAAGATCGAGAGGGACCAACTCAAGCCTGGGGATCACATCTACTCTTGGCGTCTCTCTTACCTCTACGCCCACCACGGCACGTTCCCTTCCTCTCGCTTTTTCCAATTCAATCTCTTTCGTGATGATGATGATGGTGGTGGTGGTGGTGGCGGTGGTGATTTCGGCCCAATTCCGCTGCCCTTTATTTATTTTTTTTTTTTTTGTGCAATTAGATTGCTTGATTATTTACATGATTGATAATGTCCTTCCCGAGTTTGACATATAGGAGCTTTGCCCTTGTGGGTCTGCGAGAGAGGTCCTCTTCCTTCTCTTGGTGGATTTTCTGTCCTGTTTTTACCCCTTCTGCTAATACAGATTGTGGCAACGTTGCTGATTCTTATATGAAAAGAGATGTCTTATGATGGGTTAATGCACTTGACCCTTTTGGAACTCTGCCTCCCCTTTGTCCGTCGTTGCTTAGCTTGTGTTCCCTTTGCTATTTCTGAATTGTCAGTAATTCCTGTCAATTTAAGGAGATCGAATTCTTTCCGTCCCTGATTGTTCGGATTATGTTCTTTACAAGCACGTACCTTATATGGACTTAGCTGCTTTCGCATACTGAAAAGATTGACGCTTTTAAGTTCGCCAACAGGAATATACGTTGGCGAAGGGCAGGTTATTCACTTCACTCGAGGGGGACATGAAATCGGCACGGGGACTGTGTTAGACCGCATCATTTTGAGCTCATCTCCCTCCCCTCCCGTCGGCACACAATGCCAGATATGCGGAGATCAGTCGAGGCTTGATGGTGTCATCTCTTCATGCATCGACTGCTTCCTTTCAGGTGGAAACCTCTACCTCTTTGAGTATGGCGTGTCCCCTGTTTTCTATCTTGCTAAAGCTCGAGGAGGGACTTGCACCCTTGCGAAATCTGACCCCCCTGAAGATGTGCTTCACCGTGCCTCTTACCTCCTCCAGAATGGCTTTGGAGGCTACAATCTTTTCAAGAACAACTGTGAGGACTTTGCTGTCTACTGTAAAACAGGTCTGCTTGTGGTGACGGCAATTAGCGTAGGTCGAAGTGGGCAAGCAGCGGCTTTTCTGGCTGCTACAAGTACTATCATGTCCTCTCCACTTAGATTCTTGACAACAAGTGTTAGTGGTCTGGCAGCTGTGAGTTATGGCATGTATTGCATCAGTCGTTTGGTCTCTGACCTTGGGGTTCGCCGCGATGTGGTTAGAGTACCCGTCGAAAGACTTGTTAATCAATCTGATTTGTGTGATCCCCAAGGTGCTGTGGATAGTCCCACTCCCGGTTGTGTTGTCGCTGCCAAAAATGACTAAAGACTGCATGCTGCAATTTGCCGGCAGTCTCCACCAGAACTTTGCCGGCAGTGGAGATGAAAACACTGTAAAATGTACGTTTTAGCTCTTTGTTGGATGTTACTTCTTCAAATTACACCCGGTAGAAAATTTAAATACTCCCCAAACTTCAGCTTTGTTGGATTTGGCATCAGAGGTCCTTGAAATTTTGGTTGTAGTCTCGTTTCTTGTTGTGTGAACGAACTGATCAGATTTGCTTTAAACAGGATATTTCCTGTTGATCGCCACAATTTATGTATAGAACTACAGTTGCAAGAGAGCGGTTCTACTGTTCTCTCCAATTCTGATATTTCTGCATCTGGATTATTTAAATACTGCCGATGGGTTAGACTAGCTTTGGCGTGGGTTTTGTCCTAAAATTGCGTATATATGGTATTCCAATTAAATGATAAATTACATTTAACCATAAAAGGAAGGAGTTTCGAACAGGAATAGTAATTTGAAATCCGTTTAGTAGCACTTGAAGGCTGACCATGGTCACGGAAGGCAGAGACAGAGAGCTGGCTACGGTTGAGCGAGAATGAAGGTCGCACGACCCTTGTGTCGCTTGCGCAAGGGTCGACGTGAGCATCACTAAGGCACAAGGAGGGTCGTTTGACCCTTGCCACGGTTGACTGAGGGCCTCCAACCAACCCTCACAAGTTGACGCAAGGGCTGTGCAGATCCTCGCTTATAATACACCCCATTTCATGGAACTTTCTTTAATATTGGCCAAGGAACAAATGGTGCAGAAGCGACAAATTCCGTGTTCGAGCCATCTCTATGATATAGAATACTATCGATGCACGCCCATCACTTTGTAAGGAGAGTTGAGCATGCTAATACATGAAGACATGGCACTTTGTTTGCTCGGGAGAAGTAATAGACCTGAATTTCAGATATACAGTGTTCTTGAAAAGGAAGAGAATCGTGACGATATTAATTTAAAAAAGAGACTGAGCAGACATTTTTAAAAAGAGGAATCTTAATAATTTGTGGAACGTTAAAGATGACAAAACCTAGTTTTTTCCTTCCTCGGGGTAGACCAGACAATCATTGAAACTGTAACTCGATCATTGTCCCCAGGAGAGCATAAAGCAACTTGAGGAATACCGATTGGTATAACTACACTTCATGTAGACTAGCCCTTAAGACTTAAGAGCAGTACAAAGAATCTTTCGGATATTGTACAGGACCTTCATATAATTAAGTCAATCATTTTTACAATGAATTGTGTACAGATGAGGCCAAATTAATGGTGAAAAAATGCAATGTCTGAATTGATTTTAGTTTATTGGAAAATTTCATCTTTTGCAGAAACGTTCACAAAACGAACTTTGCATCTTCTGCTGAAAGATGGAAAGCATTAGCAGCTCTGGGATGCATCAACCTGGCTCCAAAGCTGATTAGCAAATGCGTTCTCCTCTTCTGTAGCGATTTGGTCATTAACCTCAATTAATTCCTCTTCATCGAGGTTCTCTTCCATGATTTCGTCAATAGATGGTACTTCTGAAAGTTCTGTCCCCAACCCACTGATTTCAACCCCCGCCTCCCTCATAGCTTTTGCTGTTGCCGGCCTGTCACAAGACCTATATTTAGGAGCAGGCATGACAAACGGCAAAACTATATTGTCCAAGTCTATGTGGCTGCCCTTCGTTCTAGCCCGTGTCTCTGTCGGAGGAACAACAAACAGTATCCCAAGTTCATAGTTGCAAATGTGAAGCTTCTTCAAATCGAAGTTGCTTAGACCAGGTGTGTTAAACTTTCCATCAGATTGATTGGAAATCAACCTCCCCCAAGCAGCTGGACTGAAATTATGTGATCCACAATAAACCCAACCAAAAGAACATGCACTTGCCCTGGACTTAAAGCGCCTCATTGCCACCTGAAAGAAAAAAATTCCTTGAAGATGTGTTGATGTCCCCAAGCACGGATACAACATCCACACTCTGAAAAAATGGAAAAATTCTCTCTCAACCAAAATAACCCAGTGACATGCCATGCCGATTCAGTTATTCATATCAAAAGTAAAACGCAGTAATGATAAAGCCATACAAGATGGTCTGGCCAAAAAGCTCAGGATTGAAAAAGAATATTGTCAAACTGAAAATCAATGTCTGCAGCAATGTTTTAAATTTCTTTATAGCTCAAGAAATCGAATTTTTAGTGCAGATTGGCTGTATACCTTTGTCTCAGGAACACCAATTTCTGTGTCCAATTTAGTTCCTTTACTGCACTTCTGTCATAAGTATTTATAAGACTTAATGCTCGTTGCAAATTAAAACAATTTTTCTCAGGAATATATTTGTGGTTTATTGACCTCCAAAACCTCCTGCAAAGGCCATCCACACCAACTTGACAGGTTAATCTATGCTTCTATTGATGTCAAAGTGACACCAATTATATGCACATTCATATCAACAAACAAAGAAGTTCAATTGCATACTTCAAAACTAGGAGACACATGCTTACGTCACCAACATAAAATGGAAAAAACTTAAGATGGATTGCTCAATTCTGCCAAATCCATGGACCATTCTGCTAATATGGCCAAAGATGATGATTCACTCACAAATTCAGCAGGGTGAAAGAGAAACCCCCTGGAAGGTAAGAACTATTCTGAAGTAGTTATCTCAGCTAAATTGAACTTTTCAGTATCAAATCTAGCATGTGAATAAGGGGTAGTTTATTTCATTTCCTGTACGTACATTCTCTTCTGCTAAAATTGGACATCCAGGCCTAATCGGTCCTCTTGGTCATGGGTAGTCCTCCAATCCCACCATAATCGGATCATAACCAAGGCAAAAGACACTTGATCCAGATCAAATATGTCTCCATGGAAGAATATACACCTCCATCAGGTACATATGTGGCAAACCGGTGGATCGGGTTGGTTTATATTTCAATTGTTTGAGATTGGTTTATGTTGGGTTGTTCCCGATTCAACTACTTTTGGGTCCAGTCATTTCAGGTCCTGTCATCTCGAAGTCTGACCTGGGTTCCTGTGAATCAATTCTTGACCTTCTCAGGTTCCACTTTCTAAAAGTGAATTGGGTCCGGTTTATGTAATGCGTTCATCATATGTTTACTTAAGTTCCAAATCACTGGCATTTGGTTTTTCTATGATTTTGGGTTCATCAGAGTTAGAATTAAATGTCATGACAAGTCGGTCTACATCAAGTTCAGGTTGTCTCAGGTTTGGTATACTTCAAGTTTAGGCTACTTTGGATTTGGTTCATTTTGAATTCAGCATGGATGGATTATCAATCACTCAATGTATGAATTCTCTTGAATGCAGTTGTTTCCAATTTATATTCAATCAGGTTTAAGTCATTGACATTTTCAGTCAGCTTGGGGTTGGGTTGAGTCAGTTTCATGATGGGAAGGCCAGGTTTGTTGAGTTCCAGTTCCCACCTCTACTGGCGGGAGCATGCACACACAATAAAAAAGGATGCCATCCATTTGATGCATTGATGTTATTCAATTCGGTTTCTAAAATACAGGGAATAAAATCGAACCACAAGAAGGAAAGAGCGCTTTAAAGAGAAAAGCGTATTTGTCATAGTGTACATTCTATAAAGAAAATAGTATAACTTGGTCATGCTAAAGGCTTCACTATTAAGTGAATAAAACCACGTTTGCGCATTCTATGTTTTCACGTGCTTTTGTCCATCAAGGTTTCACTGAATTATAAGTTATCACATAACGTGTCCTCAATAGGATATAACTTCACAATAGTCAAAACAGATGAGCACTAGATCACTTAATCTCAGATTTTTCACGTTTTATGAGGGACTAATAGATGACATTTTGAAACAGATTTTATTTCCATGAGTTGCACAATAACATGATGATGAAATTCTCTCTCTCTCCACATAGTCGTGAGCACAAGGGGACAAGTATCCTAACAGCTTAATTTTTTGTAAAAGAACATTTGTCTAACAATTTCAATTTTCTTTTTAGGATTTGGTAGTGCGTCATGTGTAATGAATATATGCTATGGTCATCCACCTTAACCCAAGTACAATGCTCTCAGAGCAGGATCCCACTTTATTAAAAAAAAAAAAAAAATTCTGCTAACGAGTGGCCCAAGTGTAATTATTAAGCACTAAATAATAAAATTTTACAAATTTCATTTTAACTGCACTAAATAAATATTTCGTGGACACTCCTTAACAAGACCCTAATTGAAATACTCCAAAAACAAGCTAAATGTGCTAGTAGCTACTTATGGTTGAGGACCTCATTTTGTTTGCTAAGTCAAGATTTTGAGTTCATGGGTTTTGCAACCCTGACCAATATTCCGACACCCAAAGACTCTGCTGAATGCAATGCTATTAAATTGATTACAGCGAATCTGTACGCTGTTTGAGATGTTAAATTTCACTCTTGAATAATAGATCATTAAAATGTATTCCCATGCACTAGCATAACTTTACCATACCTAAAATTAAGAGAAAAAACATAATAACGTTCTGTTTTCATTAGCAGACGATACAATCCTATACACATTCTGCAAAAGGGTATGATTAATTCATGAGTGCATGCTAATTGATGGCATCAGAACAACACAGTTTATTTTCACTGGTAAAGTAGATAAGGAATGGACCTTCGCATGAATTGGGTGGCCAATCCTATAGGAAGGATAAGGAATTGCATCATAGAGTATGTCTGCAGTCTTCAACTTTTGCCACGTTTTCTGTATGGGAAACAATGAATTATTGCACAAGGTACTCAATAAAACCAAAGAGCCTATCAGTGATAAGCCCCATTAGTTAGCACTTAACAACAGCAAAAGCACCAGAAAAGCACAGTCCTTCCTGTACACAGACAGATATCTGATTGGCTATCTGAATGTACGGGAATTGGACTTCACTGGCATGATAAGCTAATGCTTGGACAGCAGATGGTTCAGCAGTCTCTATAATTGCAAATTTCAGTCCAGAAAATTAATGCTCATACGTGCAAGAATTATGTCTATTGTCTTGTCTATATAATAGAACCCCTGTTGAGATCCAAGGAAAACTAGACAGGATAATAGCAAAGCCAATGAATTTGGGACGACCAAGTAATATCGCATGCTAGAAAGAGCACAGAACAGCAGAGAATGATTCAAAAAAACTTATGAGCACTCAAGAATATAGAGCAGCGAGAAATGCAATAATAAGAACACGGTGTGACCCACTCAGATGAGATGAGATGAAATAAAGTAAAAAAAATTTGTTTCGAAACATGAAACAATAACCTCAAATGCTACTTCAAAGGTTTAGCTGTATGATCCTGTGTAGATCAAAGGAGAACAAGGGTAAGAAGACAAGAACAGATATATGATGAAAGATTCAATGTTTCGACCTTACTGTAGATGGTATCGAAAGTGGTCCACAAAATAACGAAATGCACGGAGCCAGACCCACTACATGGAGAAAGGCTTTGCTTTTGAGTATGATTTTTTCATTTAGCACACAAGAGATAGCATCAATTACGATCCTTGGGCTCTAGTATTTCTTTTCTCCAACTTCTACCTTGCCATTGCTCATATAGTAATAATCTTGTCGATCCACAATTTTTTTAGAGTTTCACATAATCCATTCATTATCTCAGAAATCAGGTACAGTGAACTTAGTAAGCTCTTTCATCATATCAAATAAATACTTCATATATATTCCTGGAGTTGATTCACTAATTACTTGCAATCACCAGTGGAATGAATGAACTAGCAACATAAAACCTACCTAAAGGATAAATCTCATTATCACAAGCTAATGGAAGCAACTGCCACTGGGAAGAAAAAAAATTTGTGCTCTTTAGTTAGTTTTTGCCCCAAGATTTGTATTATTCAATGCTTAGGTTACACTCCCTCTATTTATGTTTCTCCTTTCTAAAAATATTTAGGGGTACTATACAAGACCTTCTGACAAAGGATGCCAAAGTATGGGAAAGCTTTTAGCCCACCCAGTGATCGAATGGGCAGCATACCTCTGAGAAGCAAAGAATCTGCTTTGAAGCTGAAATTCCATTAATAGCTGTCTTCGCCCTCTCAATAGTGGGAAAAATAATTCTAATGGATGGATTCTTCAATTCTTGACTAGCAGTCCAAAATCCCCACTGTTTCAAGAGAATCGAGCACATTGCATTTATGAACAACTATCAATCAAACCATGAGTTTTCACCAAATAATAAGGGCATAACTGCCTACCTCTGGATCTGACTCCTCAGAATCAGACGATCGCAAAGATCTCTTTCCAGCAGCAGCCGAAAAGGCAGCCAAGAATTGTGCATTGATTGATGTACCGATGGAGGATGAACCTAAAGAAGGGAAAATTTATTGCACTTGGTAGTATTAACGAGAACAACCATTCGAGTATATAATTCCAAATAAAAGTAACGAAAAATGAACTCACCGTAAACAAAGTCACTTTCTAGTGATTCAGGCCACCTGTATTGACCTAAGACCTTGTAAAAAGAAAAAGATAATCATAAGACATTTCAGACACAACATTCACAGACAAAAATGCTCTCCTGAAGGAGAAGTGTCATAATAGCATAACTTGTTCAAATGACCAGCTTTACTTTTACCTCCTTAACCAATTCTAACATGCGTAATATTCATAAATATTCCCATCTTTTGCGCCAGCCTTGTTAAACACGAAACTTCCCCAAAAGAACAACAATCATATAGCTGGCAATCCCGTAATTTGAAGTACACCCTCACTAGAAGCTTCAAGTAACTGTCTCAGACATTGCCTTAAAAAAACTATTGCAATGTACACACATGGAACACAAATATGCCACATGATGATGGTGCAAACAACTCAAACTTAGTAAAACAAATTGCAATACAAACATTTAGGTCTTAAAAGTGTAATTCAAAATGATAGTGACAATATACTTCCAAAATTGGTACCAAAAACTTCACATTCTCAAGCCTTGGGGGCAAAATGACAAGGTTCGTAGGACCATACTTTGTTCATCATTCAAAAGTGCTAAAATTAAATGATGAAGTGCCAACTTTGCAAAATTGCATTTGTCTCAAAGAAAATCTCATAAGAGAATAAAAGACTAAAGAATGTATACCTAGCAAGCCTAAACGTCTATGAGAGACTTAAATTGTCTGAAATGAATTTCAAGATTCACAGATTTCCATATCAAGATCACAATAGAACAATCATCTAGTTTGTTAAGACATCCAGAAATTTAAAGAAGAGACAAATGACTCAGATGTGGTTTGAGCAAAATATTCTAACGTACCAATAAACCTCAGTGACATTTCCTCCACGGTAGAAGCAAAATGTAGAATCCACTAACATGAAAAGCTCCAATTGTCTATGTCACAACATTTAAGTATTAAACAATGCTTTCAACTAACAGCTTAAGCTTTTCAAACAGCTAACAGTAGTCCCAAAAAGGTCGCACGGTACCAAGAACAGGTATCTAAATTCAAAACTATATAACCCCCCCCTTTGCCTCTCGAAATATATATTTCCACGCTTTGGTCTTAGGCCAAATCTCAGCCTATACGTAAAGGAGTGTTATGACAATTAAAAATCAAAACATGCGTTCACTTAATAGCTTGAGCATTTAGAAAGATAGCAATGGTCCCACAAAATTCGATCTTGAGTGTGCACATAGATGCATGCTGGTGTGTCTGGGTGTGGGTAGATGGATAAGCCTACAAGTAAATTCAATAGCTTCATCTGAGAGGGCACAAAGGGGTTGCACCACATTTATGTAAAGACCGCAAGTGACATTTTTACACAAGCTAAAGAAGCAGGAAACAATAAAAAAATCAAGCTAGACCACTAAAGCACATGCAAAACCCACCCCACCCCCCCGGGCCAAAAAAAAATGTGCAACACTCATATATACCGAAATTTTTTGATGAAACAACCCAAGAATGGTATTCGTTAAAGGGCTCTTCTGTTCCTATACCTTCAAACTAAGAATTTAGAACAAAGTCATAGGTCACATATCCATTGTGAATGATTGCTATGGAAGTGAGGTGTCATTTAAGTCATGTAGGCTTGCTGATATGAATTTTTTATCAGACCGCACAAACACTATATCACAGATATTTTAATCACTTATTGCTCAAATCTTTAGCTATATAGCTCTTTTTTGGTAAACTTTCCTAAGTATAATCTGATCTAATTACTCTAGTCCAATAAAGGGGAAAATTACACCAAGGATTTGAAACCTCTTATATGAATACCATCATCCTGAACATAAACATTTATTCAAATTCTCTGTAAAAATTTTCTTCTATGCACTAATTACTTTGTGATGTAAAAGATTCTCCAGCATTAATTTAAGATGGAGTTTTAGCTTTGAAGCTAAGCTCACCATTTGGTCAAACTCTATAAAGAACAAAGCTTTAGACTATATTGTTGAGAAATCACTCAAGGTGAAGTTCAAGTGCAATCTGAGCAAGAAAGAAAAAGACATAGGTAAATTGAAAGTGCCTCTTCTGCCGCTGAACCATTTTGGCGCCTTTTTTCTTTTTTTTTTTTTTTTTTTCTTTCTTTTTGGGGGGGGTGCGGAGGGATAGGTGGAAAGATCAACTGCAGGGCACTAGGGGGCGCAAACCCATAGACAAAAAAGAGCTCATAAAACCAAAAGGGAGATCAATCACATGACAGAGGATCTACCATATCAACCAAAGGATTTACATCCGTATGCAATTTTTCACTACACCAAAAGCACAAAACTTTAAGCCAATACAACAAAACAAAAATGTCTTGTTGCTAGATGCCCCCAAGCCCATAGTTCTTGCTCAAGAGGACCTTTAATAACCCAAGATAACCGACTCCAAGATAACCCAGTGCAAGCATAAGTTGTTGTCCAATCATTCTCATCCAAAACAATGAAGGATGAAAGACACACAGTCTTTACCTCCATTTTGCAGAGAAAACACGTATTAACCAGTACCTTGCCATTTGTTGTAGGTTAGCTAAAGTCCAGTCCACCACCAAACCTCCCTAGCTCACTACTTATAGTAAGACATATAAAAATTTAAGGGCTAAATTCTTAGTACTAGCTTCAAGAAAGCTCCGTTCCTTTCAAATTTAGAAAGGAAAGATCTTTCCAGCTGAAAAGCCTCCTCTAAAATTTCTAAAGAAACAGGCTCCCAGCTACACTTGTTGAAATTAGGACTCAAATAGAGACCTAAGTAGGTGATCAGGAACGAACCTAACCAAAACCCCATAACTGACATTAATCGAGTATTGTTCACTACTACACCCAGTAGAATAAGCTTGCTATTCAGATTGATTTTAAGCCCAAAAACCGCCTCAAAACAAAAGTATACTCCTCAAATAGAGTAAGGAAAAGATGGCACCATCTGCAAAAGGAAATGTGATACAGCCATTGCCATGTCTCCATAGGACACTTTAAAGCCAGTAAACCATCCCAAGTCTGACCTTTGACCATTTTGCTAAGACCCTCCATCATCAGGATAGACAAGGGGAATAAAGGGTCACCTTATCTAAGGCCAAGAGAAGATTAAAAGAAACTAGATGAACAGCCATTGACTATAATAGCAAATGTGGGGGCTGAGACACACTGTTTCATCCAAATTGCACCACCTCTCTCCAAAGCCCATCATCTTTAAAACACACAAAAGACAATCATACAAAGCACAGTCAAAAGCCTTCCCGGTATCAAGCTTGCAAACAACTTTCTTCTTGGCATTAAATTGGGAATCCACTAACTCATTTGTGAACATAGCTGCAACTAGAATTTGTCTTGTATCAACAAAAGAACTCCAATAAGGTCCCACCACTTTGCTGATAATGTGTTTTAATCTTGTTGCAAGCACCTTAATAAGAATTTTATACAAACTGCGCTCACTGAATTAATTAGGAGACTGACAAAAAAAAAAAAAAAAAAAAAAAAAAAGAATTAATGCAGAGAAAATCACACTATTCCTTCAGGACTCTCCCGGAATGTCTAAAGTAGTCAGCGATGGATTCTACCCAAGAAGCTAGTTATAAGGCAATCAATATGTTAAAGAAGCAACTATGTTCCTTTTTTTCCTCTATTTGCGCAGCTGACGTGTTTATCCCAATTGTAAGTTGAGAACATAAAAGCACTTGTTATCAGGTGCACCAAAAGTAAAATCTGTAAGGTGTTGCAGATGCCCAAATAGGGTGTTAAATAAGCCACTAACCAGATCAAAGTTTCAAAACTCAATGCTAACGATGAAACATCTATATGCCACGCATCTCACGGTGCCGATATCTCTATTTTTTCAAAAGATCAAATGAAATACTAGGGCGTTTTACATAGATGAAACTTTCAGTGGGCTAATTATAACAAAGGTCATTAATTTCTAACAAATTACAAGGAGGTGGACAATGAGATGCCTAGGTAAAGTTAATGTCAGCATTCTCCAAAAATAATTCAGGCTGGACCGCCTTTCTTTACTTCGAGAGGGACGATAAGAAGGGGGGTGGAGGGTTTGTTGAAATTAAACACTGAAGTTTCCACGAGCAAATGTGATAAAGGAAGTGATTCTCATCAGACCATAGAGCACATAAACATGCATGTATAATACCTCTAAAATAATAAATATGCATGTAAACTTCAGAGGTACCAGAACAAGCTGCTTGAAAATAACAATAGGTCTCCAGCATCTTACCTCACGCAGTCTATAAAGTCCTCTACACCTTTCAGTAGAAGCAATGAAATAGCACAAGGCGTTTACATGATGATGCTGCATCAACTTTGGCATGTCGGAAAAAGAAGGCCCCTGGAAAGAAAAATAATAGGTTTTTAGATGAACCATTTATAATATGTACTAGGCAAGAAGTTAATAGCTACAAATATTGATGATTAGTTTATTTCAGGAAGTAGACAGCAACATGCCTGAAACACATGTAGTATCAATGATACTTTCTTGTCATGTCCTCCAAGAGCAGCGGCAAGCACCTCCTTTGGATAAACATAGCCAGAAAAACCAAAAAAACCGCCGTCCCACAAGGGGGATACCCACTTTGCAAAATTTCTAGGTAGAAATCCTACTCGGATGCAATCTATTGAAGAAATGCCAAAAAAGGTACTTGAGTAGCTCAAAAGTAACAGTGAAATCATAAAAGGAAAAGACAGAATATACAAAAGAAAACTTAGATAGCATACACTTAGAGCCATCTTCTGATTGGAGAATGCTAATATCAGTTCATCTTAAAATCTAAAACAGAAATTTGTCTTAAGCTAGGAAACCAAGCGAGTGACATATAGACAGCAAAAGTTTGTAAGTGTTGCCTAGGAAAGCTCTGAAATTCCTTTCCCTCCACATAATAAGAACACGCAAGAGAGAATGAATTGACGATCTTTCTGCAGAACTCTAAACATTTCTACACCATTTCTACACCATTGGTAATTAGAACGAAAAAAATGAATAAGAGCAAATACAATAGTATTGGCACTTAGAAAACAATACATAAAGACAAAGCATATCTACAAAGGCCAAAATCTTATTTTTAGTGCTCCAAATGGTGCTATACAGACAGTGAATCCCCTAATGAGTTAGCTAGCAACCTAGCTAAGCATTCATCAAAGTAGTACTCTGGGAGTCTGGGTTACACCTAAGCCTTAATTAAAAAGCAAGCAATCAAATTGTACAATGGTGGATATGCCATTCTCCAAAAAACCTGAACTAATACATAAAAGATTGGTTTGCTCAAAGATATCATGCAGATCTATCCTCAAAAACCTTGATTTTCTTGAATCATATTGTCACAATTCAACTTTTCCCCATTCCATGAAGGCGTTGAAGTTACTCCACAAGACCAGAAGAAGCATAAGGGATCCAATATGAACAATACATCTAGATTGTGAGAGTGATGTCAGATTTCGTGCCAGGTTTATTGATGAAAGGAAAGTCATGTGGAAGATTTCCAAAGGCATGCTTGGCCACCCATTAACAAATTAGTAGGAAGCTGATGCTACTCTCCTAATGATGACCATGTAAGGGTGAAACCAATTGTTTTGTTAAATCAAGACGCATGCATTACTCAGGACACAAGATGCCCAAGTAAAAGAGAGACGTTGCACAGTGGGTCACAATGAAGCATTCTACAATAGAAGCCACAAGAATGAACCCTAGAATGGAGGGCTGACCTAGTGAATCAGCTTGCCAGGCGCCAACTAAAGGCAATCCACCAGTGCCATGACAACTGTTATCAGAGCAAGATTTCCAAATTTTATGTGCAGATGCCATCTGTCACCATGATTTGAGCATGACCTGTGGAAGAGATGGAACACCTATTGGAAGGGTGTAGGCCATTCATGTCAAACCAAGGCAGAGTCAGTGATGATGTGGTATGTGAGGAAGCGACACCGAGTGACACATTCTGTTGGGCGAGCTTTGGGCATTCAAGTCAATGATGGTTAGGGAAGTGCAAGGAAGCCAAAGAATAGGTCGCATCGAGGGTCTTATAGAAATCCAATCAGGGAAAATGTCATAGTCCAATTTTACCCTGTTGTATAAATAAATGGAAGTGAGCTCCGTAATACCAGAAGAAACATGAGGGATATGTAATGAACAATACCGCTTGGTCATGGTATTGGTGCTAACAAGTTTGTGCTAGAAATCAATCGAAGGAAGGAATTTTGTGTGGAAGATGTCCAACGGAGGGGTGGTCCTTTGCATACAAACTGGTCAAAAGCTGGTTTCACTCTCTTGATGATGGCCATAGAAAACCAAAACCACCAGTTATTGTATTGAATCAAGATGCACGCCCAACCTGGGACGCAATATGCCCCAATAAAAGGAAGATGTTGTACAGTTATTCACAACAAGCCATTCCACAATAGAAGCCATGGGAATGATCCTTAGAAGAGAGGGTTGGCCTGGTAAATCAGCTTGCCAGGTGCCGCACGACAGTGCGATGACTGAGGCCAACTGGCCCGCATTGTGACACATAAACTATTGTAGCCAAGAGCACATAACCAAGCTCCAAAAAAAATTTCTCTATCACATTAACTTGATAGCCACTTTCCTACAAGAATGTTCAAAATTTAAGTGATTAACTCTAAGCCAACTTCTATCTCGCATGAAGTTGTCAACCATATCTAATTAATAAGATGGTATTCGAAGCCCTCCCATGAATGCCCCGAAAGCATTTTCTTCTTCATTTAAAGTCCACGTAAACATTTTCATTGGACAGCTTCCACAGAAGAAGAGGAATGGATCATTTAAATTAAATAGAGTCCCCACAAAGGTCCAAGACAGATAAGAAAACACTTGACAAAATATCCTGCACTCAATTCCAGTGACAAAATTATGAGGTATTTCCAAAAGGTAAGAGATCATTGATCTTCTATTGTTTCAGCTCATACAAGAGCGAGCCAGTAAAACAAAGTATGAAGTTATAATGCACACCAATGAAAGAAGCCTGTACCAGAGTAAAAAACATTATCTTCCTGCCTGACAAATGCCACTGAATCTGTCATTTTATTGGTTGTATTTGCTTCCATCTCAAAATTCTCTTTCATTATTGTATGTAAAAAAGCTCTCATGCATATGCATAAGAATATGATAAGTTGATTCCAAGAAAAGAAGTATTCTACCATTTAAGACAAGATGAGGGTTCAATCCACTAATCACTGACTTTGAAAACAAGATGTGAAATACATAAGTAATTAATGAAGTGCATACTGAAATTGGTGGAATTACTTGAATAACTAATTCAAATTATTTAAATTATTGATTTCAATTTTACAAGTAGACCAATTTACTTTTTTTTGAAAAATTTATTATTGATCAATACTTTAAAATGATCATGTAAGTAAATTATGTCAACCATTTGGTAGACGTTCATAAGGCCAATCGAGTTTGATTTCAAGGGCTTGCCATATCGGCCCACTAACCAACTCCACATATAATTGTTGACCAGCAGGAATAAAACAGAAACATTGCTTATTTATGAAAACAAGAACCGGATTTTACCTCCCTTGAAGAAGTTATTGGGATTTCGAACAAGAATGCTGACTGCATTGTAATCGGCAGGTATATTTGTTTCTCTTCTTAGAGTTGTTTCCAGCATCCCAGATGCATTAATATGAGAATCTGAGAGGAAAGAAGCTAATTTCCGTATTGTTGCACCATCTGAGTCAGCTACCGCATGCAAAAGGTGACTTACGCCAGCAATGGATGCCTTAACCGTGGCAATGTGCTTTGGAAACACTAAACATGACGTGCTGTGATTGTCCTGTGAAGAATGAAATCATGGAGTCACGTCCTAAGAAATCTATAAAAGATTAAAAAGCCAAACTTAAGGTTAGAAGGAATTGATAGTATAGTATTATGTTTATCCATTATCACATCATGAACTAAGTTGTCTACCTTATGCTGAAGATCATGAACAATCTGCCTGCAACATTGCCTAACACTATGACTATAATATAGAATAAATTTTGGAAGTCCTAAAAACCACTTATTACTCCTACTATGACTTCCCTCCAAAATTGTAATGAGAAAGAAAAAACATTTTAAATTTAATGAAATTATGAAGAAATTTTATATGATTCTACATGTCAATATTGGAATATTTTGAAAGGTTTCAGGTGTTTCAAGTTAAATAAAGACAGTGTGAGAGTCCCTAGATTTACAGAAAGTCAAAACTTAAGTAGAAGTAACCTGAAATGGCCCTTCCTGCAAGCACCTAAAAGCATCTCTCTATGCATTACAAATGATCATATTAAAAAAAAAAAAGGGAGAATAAAATCTTTGTCTGTAGTAAACCTATTTGAAGATCCCATAGCAAAAAAAAAAACATCTGTAAATAATCTCGTTAGAAACCAATTTTCCTCATAGGAAGTCTGGAGACATCAAACAAAAATGTTGGAAAATCTCCTATAATCTCTCCCAAATCATTTAGGATATTGTAGGATATTATTTGATTTGATTTGATTTGATTATGTGATTTGATTTGATTCCGTTAGCTGTAAATTAGCTACTGATTGAGATTAGGTCCTCCATTCTTGATTTTCTGACCTAATTTAGATCTTCTACTCTTGTATATAAATACCATGTAATCACTTGATAAATGTATGAGAAAATACAGATTCTCTTCTTTTCTACATGGTATCAGAGCCTAGTTTTCTGATCTGTCTTTCCTGCCTCTGTTTCTTTTCTTTTACCGCTGCTTGATTGCAGCCTTTTTTCTTCAGCCTTATCGCTGCTGTTCTGTTTCAGCCTTATTGCTGACCTAACCAGCCTTATTGCTGACCCTTCAATTTGTGATAACCACCCTTGTCTCTCGATCCCTTCTTAGTCTCCTCCTATAATCTGTCCTTAAAGTTGCTGGAATGGAAGATTTAGGGAAGGCTATCTCTAGCCAAACTGGCTCCTCTGTTCAAAATCAATCCAACTCATCGGTTGGAGATTTTCCCAACATGAAGGAGTATCGATTGGATGGAAAAAATTATCTTCAGTGGGCACAGATTGTGAGGACATTTCTTAAAGGAAAAGGGAAGCTCAGTCACCTAGAAGGCACTGGTCCAAGACAAGGTGATCCCAAGTTTCAGACATGGGATGAAGAAGATTCCTCAATTATGTCATGGTTGTGGAGCTCAATGCAACCTGAAATCAGCAAAAACTACATGTTTCTCCCTACTGCCAATGAGATATGGGAAGCTGTTCGTCAATCTTATTCGAAAGTCCAAGATGCAGCAGTAATATATGAACTCAAGACAAAGGCTTCAACAACAAAACAAGGTAATCGTTCCATTACAGAATACTACAATCTGATGAGAGGTCTTTGGCTTGAAATAGATCACAATCTGAATATCCAGATGAGGTGTCCTGAAGACACTAATACTCTCCAAAACTATATGGAGAGAGATAGGATCTTTGAGTTTTTGGCAGGTCTAAATGCAAACTTTGACCAGATTCGAGTTCAGATTCTCGGAAAGAAGCGGCTGCCATCCTTAAATGAAGTTTTTTCCACTGTAAGGGGAGAAGAAAGCCGAAGAACTGTAATGCTTGAAGACCAACACAGCGAAGGATCCGCCATGAAAGCAAGTAAGGAGGAAACAAATCCTTACAAAAACAAGAGACTGGATCCAATTAAGACGACAAGCAATGAAGGTTTATGGTGTAGTTTTTGCAAGAAACCACGCCATACAAGAGAAAATTGCTTCAAGCTTCATGGAAGAACGCAGGTGCTCAACGAGCTAAAAGACAGCCGCAAGCACACATGACCAGTGAAGGTGAAGCTGCTCCGATGGTCCAATACAAACCTGTTAATGAGATATTTAACAGAGAAGAAGTCGGTAAAATCAGGGCTCTCCTTGACTCCCTATCTAAGTCTTCTGATATGTGTTCATTGGTTCAGTCAGGTGCGTGTCTAATTTCCGAAAACTCAACAGCTTCTCAGTACCCTAATTCATGGATTCTTGATTCAGAGCAACCAATCATATGACACATGATCCCACTAAATTTGAAACTTATAAACCATTACCGGAAATAGGAGTATTACCATAGCGATGGATCTCCTGTTACTGTAGCTGGCCAAGGAACCATAATTCTAAATCCCTCACTCAAACTTAATAATGTCCTTCATGTTCCTAAGCTGTCCACCAATCTCCTTTCCATTCATCAACTTACCAAAAATCTGAATTGTAAGGTTCTTTTCTCTACTGATCATTGCATTTTGCAGGACCTGAAAACAGGGAGGATGATTGGATTTGCTAAGGAACGGAATGGGCTTTACCACCTTGAGGATTCGAACAAAAGTGGTTGGTCTCTTGTGGGATATAAGACCCCTTACAACTCTTGTAATTCTATCCACTTATCTCAGATTTGGCTTCACCATTTTCGATTAGGACATCCACCTTTTAGTCTTCTTAAGACTATGTTTCCTTCTATCTTTAAAGACGTTGCTGTTGAAAATCTTCATTGTGAAGTTTGTGAACTTGCAAAACATCATCGTGTTTCATTTCCTTTGAATAACAATGCTAGAGTTTCAACACCATTCTCTCTTATTCATACCGATGTATGGGGTCCATCTAGAACTGCTAATTTGACAGAGCTAAGTGGTTTGTCTCTTTTATTGATGATTGTACTCGAACTACATGGCTATATCTTATGAAAGACAAATCTAATGTTCAATCTATATTTCAAAACTTTCATAAGATGATAGTTAATCAATTTGGGGTGTCAATTAAGAGACTTAGATCTGATAATGGGAAAGAATATTTCAATAAGTATCTTGATCATTTTTTCCAAACTCAAGGTATTATTCATGAGTCTTCTTGTGTTGATACTCCTCAACAAAATGGAGTAGCCGAAAGGAAAAACAAGCACCTCCTAAATGTTACTCGGGCTCTCCTCTTTCAAATGTCTGTTCCAAAACATTTTTGGGGGGAAGCTGTTTTAACTTCAGCATATCTTATTAATCGGGTTCCTTCCAAAACCTTAGGAAATAAAAGTCCCTTACAGCTCCTGTCTACATTTTATCCTGATGTCTCCCATAAATATCACATTTCTCCTCGAGTCTTTGGCTGTGTTGCATTTGTCCATATTCATAATCACAACAGAAACAAACTCGACCCTCGTGCTCTAAAGTGTGTCTTTATCGGGTATTCTAATACTCAAAAGGGTTATAAATGTTATGACCCTTTAACACGTCGAGTTCTTATCTCCATGGATGTCACTTTTAATGAAAATCAATCATTTTTTACTTCCCACCACTATCTTCAGGGGAGACTCCTAATGAAGATAGTGGATTTGATGAAGATAGTGGATTTGAACCATTGCCTTCACTACCTAGTTTGCCTTCACTACCTAGTGCGTCACTCAATCCATCTTCGTCTCCTTAACCATTTTTATCAAGTCCTAATCCTCTTAGTCCATCTAGTCCTTCATCAAGTCCATTGAATCCTTTGGTCGCTTCTAGTTCCCCATCAAGTCCTCTACTTAGTTCATCATCATCTTCATCTAGTCCTCCCAAGAATGAACCAACCAAACCGCAAGTTTACTCAAGAAGGACAAAGCTCAATCCGGAACTAAATCAAGTCCCGTTATCCGAACCGTTATCGTAATGAAATCACTCACCCTTATCCTTCTTCTAATGAACTTGAGTCAAATGATTTAGATTTACCTATTGCCTTGAGAAAAGCTACCAGAAATGTACCCAACACCCTATCTCTCAATTTGTGTCATACCATAGACTATCTACTCAACACAAAGCCTTTATTACTGCTCTTGATTCAATTACTGTTCCTAACTCGGTACATGAAGCTTTTGAGGATAAGAATTGGATACAAGCTATGACAGAGGAAATGAATGCATTGAAGAAGAATGATACATGGGAAGTTGTGACTTTACCCAAAGGCAAGCAACCAAAGTGGGATGTAAATGGGTTTATACCCTTAAATACAAGGCTGATGGCACCTTGGAGAGGTATAAAGCAAGGCTGGTTGCAAAGGGATATACCCAAACCTATGGGGTGGACTATCGGGAGACCTTTGCACCAAGAGCAAAGATGAACACAAGACGGATACTACTTTCTCTTGCAGCTAATTTTGGTTGGTCTTTGCAGCAATTTGATGTGAAGAACGCGTTTCTACATGGAGACTTGGAGGAGGAAGTCTTTATGGAGCCTCCGCCAGCTTTGATAAAGATTTTGGAAACAATCAGGTGTGTCGACTTAAAAGGCTCTATATGGTCTCAAACAGTCCCCAAGAGCTTGGTTTGGAAGGTTCACGAAGGCAATGCTTGAGATGGGTTACAAGCGAGTAGAGGGGATCACACCCTCTTCATCAAACATTCGAGAGAAGGTATGGTCACAACTCTACTTGTTTATGTAGATGATATAGTTGTGATCGGTAATGATGAAGCTGAACAAAATTCTCTTAAGAGTAATCTTGCTCAACAGTTCGAGATCAAGGACCTTGGAAAGTTGAAATACTTCCTTGGTATTGAGGTGGCCTATTCTAATAAAGGTATTTTTATATCCCAAAGGAAGTATGTTCTTGATCTTCTCAAGGAAACAGGGATGTCTCAATAGCAAGGCGGTGAGCACTCCTATTGATGCAAATCATAAAATGGATGGACATGGAGAGAGTGGCATTGTTGATAGAGGGAGATATCAAAGGTTAGTAGGAAGACTTATTTATCTATCTCATACTAGGCCGTGACATAGCCTATGTTGTGGGAGTTGCAAGTCAGTTCATGCATGATCCTAAAGAAGAACATATGCAAGCTGTCTACCGGATTCTTCACTACCTCAAAGCTACTCCTGGAAAAGGCATTCTATTTAAACGAGGTGACAAGTTGAATCTTGAAGTCTATACTTGATGCAGATTATGCTTTGGGTCACCAATAGATAGAAGGTCCACATCTGGCTATTGCACTTTTCTAGGGGGAAATCTTGTCACTTGGAGGAGTAAAAAACAAAATGTGGTTGCTAAATCAAGTGCTGAAGCTGAATTCAGGGCGATGGCGAATGGGATATGCGAACTTTTGTGGCTCAGGATTGTCATTGAAGACCTCAAAGTGAAACATGAAGGAACTATGAGACTTTATTGTGATAATAAATCAGCAATCAACATTGCTCACAATCCAGTTCAGCATGATCGAACCAAGCATATTGAGATAGACAGGCATTTTATAAAGGAGAAGCTTGAATCTGGTTTGATTAGCACTCCCTACACTCCTAGCAAAGATCAGCTAGCAGATGTACTGACCAAAGGTCTACCGGTGTCGAGATTTCAAGAGATTATCAGCAAGTTGGGCATGGAAGATATTCACTCACCAACTTGAGGGGGAGTGTTGGAAAATCTCCTATAATCTCTCCCAAATCATTTAGGATATTGTAGGATATTATTTGATTTGATTTGATTTGATTATGTGATTTGATTTGATTCCGTTAGCTGTAAATTAGCTACTGATTGAGATTAGGTCCTCCATTCTTGATTTTCTGACCTAATTTAGATCTTCTACTCTTGTATATAAATACCATGTAATCACTTGATAAATGTATGAGAAAATACAGATTCTCTTCTTTTCTACAAAAAAAATAGCAGCTGTCCAAGATGAAAGCTTTCTTGAGTGATGCGTTCCTGAGATGGACGAAGCTTAAAAACTGAGAAAAACCGAAAATAAACATTTAAATCACCAGAAACCTCTCTTTGATGACCTACCCAAATAATACCCTCCAGTTACATAGCATCAATGTCACAATTCCAGCAAAACTATAAATATGTGAGAATATGTCACAAGCTTAAAGCATAAGACCAATGAGGCATAAAAAAATGTACTCTTTAAGTGGAGCAACTCTTTGGTAAGAGACTCTAGCATCTTTGACAAATTTCACAAGCCCTCTTTTAGTCCCAGAGAGATATTGTGATCAAGAAATCTTGAGGAATTTTTCTTCAGTGATCCATTTTATGCTGAAAAGAAAGATCAAGCTTCCAAAAACGGTATATCTTTTTTCATCTCATGACAATTGTCTGGAGCTAGTCTCTAGCTACACGTACCCGGGATTGCTATATTCCCTTCCAATCTGTGATCCAGATTCATCAATCTGGTCTTGGTAAATTCGTGTCCCAGACCATTTCCCTAGCCCATCGAACCCTTCACATTCTCACGCAATTCAAAGATACCAGCTAACTCTTATTTGCTAGCTCTCCAAAGGACCAGAATATTATACATTTTGTATCTAATTTAGGCTTTATGGGTTTGGGGAAAAAAAATCTCAGACAGAACAAGTCTATTTAATCATTTAATCAATTGGAGCTTGTATTGTAGTTAATCTGTAATTTCAAAATAATTCATTGTGAAAGAACAACTAGATTACCAAAATAAAATTGAATGACCTCAAAAAGAGAATGTTTCCAAGCCTATCACAATTCAACCAACTAATCCAACCCCTTCTGTTACTTTTTTCTCCACGTCTTTTCTTGTACCAGCACCATCCCTATTATAGTTGCTATTTCATAGATGGTGAGACAAACGACAGTCAGACTCAATCAGATATGATTCCTCCGCTCCAACTGAGCTATGGCAATAACTCCTACTGCAATATTTGATGATGTATCCATTCCCAAGTGACAGAACTATGTAACAAAATAGAACACTTACAGACAAAATATCAGTGAGATCCAAAGTGTCTTGTGGCATACAAGAATGGATTCCAGGCACTGACGCAATTAGATATCCCATAGCCTTGTTAAAGTCATATTTTGCCAACTCAACAACCCAATGAGCCTGAGAAGGTGCATCAATCACAAGAGATGCTATAAACCCTGCTAGTTGAGCAGCAAAATCAGATTTTACACCTTGTGTTATTTCATCATCAGAAATTTGGGTGAACAAAGATGAGAAATCGGGAGCACTTCTACGAGGAAAATCTTGCCACCACACAGTATTGGTAATGCCAGTCCACTGCAGAAGTCAAAATCATATGAATAATGCAACATCAAAAGTTTGTTCTACAACAGCACAAACTAATAACAAGAGGGGCCAAAAAGAGGTAATCAAGAATGAACAAAGCAAGAAGAACGTGAAAGATAAGATATGCCTAACAGCTTCCCAAACACCATTATTATTAAATAACTTTTGGCATCTCTCGTTCCACATCATTATAGCCAAATTGATCCAGCCTATGTAAGGTCATCTCTGAAGTCCAATAATCAACACTCGCCTTTCCCAAAAAGTCTCAGGCACTTTCAGAGGAGAATCAGCTCCCACTTATTTCCCATATCATCTTTTACCATGCCACTTACGAAAGTGCCATGCCAAGCATTCTACAGGCTTTATTACCAGAAGTTGACAAAAGAAGAAAGTCTATTAAATGCCATGAAAGGGTTGCAAATCAAACGAAAAACTTAAGCAGACTTCTTTTATGAGCTTTTTTCCCGATAACCAGGCAGCATAACAGGAGAAAAAGCTGCAAGATTTATAAAGCAATTATGTAAGAAGAAATGTTCCCACTGGCCGTAAAAAGTAGTGCAAGGATTGTGGACACAGTAATGTATATGAATTATTAGGCCAAGAAGTATAAGAACGTGGCACAAATTATTGGTATTTACAAAAATTAAGGAGTCAATTGTCCATATATTTGATAGGCCAGTCTTGTCAATACTCAAAGATTAGAAGGATAAAAGAATATTTTTCTGTTTGCAGATCTAACCTACGCTCGTATAAATTATAGTTTACTTGACATCCACTTAAATCCAATGGTACCAGCCACTTCTCAGACAAATATTTAACTTGATTTAGTCTTCCGGATCATAAACAGTAACTTAAAATGCATTTTGAATTTGCATAGATTTTTCATTACAAATATTTACAACCTAAGGGTTGATGGATCAACTGGACCAACCACTTCAATAGTGCATGGAAATATTTTTATCAATAAAGGGGAGAATGTTCACTTGGTAAATTTGTAAATGGCCAAATATTAGTTACTGTATGGATTATCTAGCCAAAACTTCTATACTCAGGGGTACATAGAGATGAAGCTCCACAAATGGGGTGACGTCTGTTGACAATAAAGAACCAATGCACATCTCATGCTTTAAACACAGATACCACAAACAGTGCAATCTCGGGGGAAAAGGGGGAATGTTATAGGAAGAACTCTAATTCATATGTGCAGTTCCATGACTAAACCTCCAACTTCATGACTAAGTAATAATGCCATCAAATAGATTATCTTAGAATGGTTCTCCCATCAGGACATAAAAACATTCAGAAGGAAGGCACTCTATTGCTTGCCAGAAAAAAGCTGTGAGCACAACTTGATCTTACTGCATTGTTCCCACCATGAAATAACTTGCATATGAGTTAGCTGTACCCTAAAAGCCACTAAATGTAAGGAAATGATAACCTCATAAAATTTTTCCAAACAAAAGAAAGTGAGAACAACTACCGCATAACCCTAAAAGTGGTAAAATAATTCATTTGAGAATTTTAAAGGAGAAAAGAGCCTATGACAAATGTTAAGTCACAATATGTTAAACCCAGGAATCACCTGTTTGGCAACCAAATTGGCAGAAGTAATGATGACACGAATCCGATCCTCTCTTTGAAAAACAAGAAGTTTTGGATGATGACATGCAATTCCCTGCTTCTTTCGATCTCCACCAAAAGCGATGATCTCAGGGAAAGGGGGATATCTGTAAAAGAAATTGTCCAAGAATGCTAAATTGTGTAAAACTGTTTAGGCACATCACTCAAGTTAACTGAGAAATGATAAACAACTTACACCACAACAAGCTTTGGGAATTGCACATCACTCAAGTTAACTGAGAAATGATAAACAACTTACACCACAACAAGCTTTTGGGAATTGCACATCACTGAAGTTAACTGAGAAATGCTAAACAACTTACACCACAACAAGCTTTGGGAATTGCACATCACTCAAGTTAACTGAGAAATGATAAACAACTTACACCACAACAAGCTTTGGGAATTCTGGAAAAGGTACAAGGGTTCTTTGCTCGGGGCTTGAGCTCCAACATCTATCAGTGTTGTGACAAGCAATGGTCACTGGCAAATGGTCAGGAATTCGACAGTAGGATAGAAACCTGCCATTATGTCTCAGCAAAGATACAGGCATCCGTTCAGGAACAAGAACCAAAAACAAGTAAATGTAGACTGATTTTCTAGATGCAAACATGAAAGCAAGAAGGAAATATGCATGAACTATCCACGTAGTTATTAAATTAACAAGAAAAGCCAGAGCTATAATATTGTCCCTGCAGAATAATATAAAAAAAGGAATGGCTGAAGGCATTCACTGCAAAATTCATAGCATATGTGGACAACAAGAGATGATTAACATATTGGCCAAGAGAGCATGGAACCAAAAGGTACAGATCAGTGCAAAGAAAAAGAAGTACGAACCACGCAATGTCACACGTGAACGTCGCAATGAATATCTGCACAATGCTTTCGACAGGATAGATAAGTTCTGCCAAGGAAATTTCAGAACTACAACCAAAAGAACCTTGTCCAGTAGATTCAAGACGATTGAGGCAGAAATTCATCCCTGGAGGTGGACAGAAGCTGCGCCTATTTTCATCATTTGCGGTGGAATTTAAACAAGGGCCAGTTTCTGGAGGCACCCGGTTTAGATTAGAGGTGATTCGATCGGCATTCTCAAGATATTTGTTGCCTCTTTGAGATAAGTTTCCAGCATGGGCAGAAACACATGCTCCTTTCCCATCAATCTCCGAGCTCACAACCTTTTCAGCTGGATGCACATGAGTGAGTGGGTGAGGAAGTCTGCACCTCATGCTTGGCAAATTACAGATGGTGTTGGAATTGTTAATGGGCAAAACATTTGGCAACTCTGGTTCGCCACCAGGATCGGTGGCAGGCTCCTTGGAAAAAGGATCGAGCCTGGATCCAGATGAATTATTACAATTCAATGAAGCAGGAATGGCTGTTGCCAGAAAAATAGGGCATCTCCGGATGCAAGAAACGGGGTCGGCGGAGTGCAAAATGTGCCTGCACCGAGCCAAAAGCGATTTCGCTCGGCGATAAACAGCAGAGGAAGAGGATAGACCTGGAGACGAAGCAGTAGACCGGGAGGCCGATACCCTTTTGCTGCTGCTCGAAGTCGTGGTGGTCGTGGTGGTTGTCCAAGGCAAAGAAAACCTCTCCTTGACTGCACAAGGATCATCCGAACCAGGAGAAACCACTTCCTCCTCATCCAGGACAACAATTCTCCTAATAGCAAATCCAATTCGAATGCCGGATCTACATTTACTATCGCCGCCGCACACGAGCAGGACTTCATCCCCTGCAAACAACGTGACGGCGCTGCCCTGCCAACACTCGACTCCATTGACAAACACTCGACTCAAACTACCGCGAGGAGCAGCCTCGCGCTCCTCCCCGAATTTCTCCCTAGAAACAAAGGAGTCGTTCCGACGAGACCCGGCATGGAAAACGACGACCTTGCGCTGGCTACCGTCGAACAGGATGCGGCAATGGAGGTTGCTGACTCGGGGGTCGGGCAGGAGGAAGTCGCACCGGCCGGCGCCGCGGCCGATCGCGTAGAGGCGGCCCGCCTCGAGCCGGATGGAGTCGCAAGGGCGCCCGGTGGCCTTGCAAACCAAGGGGATCCCGACGTGCCGCACCTCGAGCCGCACCGCCGCCGCCGCCGCCGCCGCCGCCTTTGCTACGCACTGCTCCTTCTTTCTCTTCTTGTCTTGGCCTTGCGCGACGGGGTGGTGGGCGGGTCGTCTTCGTTTGAGGGTAGTGTCGGGGGCGACGGCTGACATGGGTGGAATGGAGGGAAGCGCACGTCATGTCATGGCACCGATCGAATCACGGACGTTAGTCGAAACGAAGATGAAGAATTTGACAGAAGAAAAGGGAGATGAAGAATTCGAAGGGAAACGAAGGATGAAGGAAGGATTCGGGGGTTGCAAGAATGGCGGGCGACGAGGGGGAGAAAAGTGGGGGAGAGAGGGAAGGTTTCGAAGGCGGCCAATGCAATCCCCACCGTCCGTTCGTTTGCGCCCCTCCCCGATTGCTTTCCCTCCAAAAATAATAGAAATTAACCCCTCCCTCTCTCTCTACTTTGAAAAAGGAAAAATTGTAAATCTGATTAATAGCCCGGTGCATGCGGGCCGGGTCGGATATCGGGCTTACGAATCATTGCTCGGAGCTGTTTGATGAATTCAAAATTTTTGAATGAATTAAACCATAGCCCAATTTTACTCTTCTCTATTAGTTGAACCGGTGAAGAGGAGCAGAGCCTTCATATTTGAGGCCTTTTGGCTGGAAAATGAGGAGTGTAGTAGGATCATTAAGGATACTTGGAATGAACCTGGCCTAATTGCCGAGGATTCGGTACTGTAATTGAAAGCTGTGTCATTAGCTTTAGCCAAACGGAGCAAGATAACTTTTCTAAACGACCTGAAGCGGATTAATGACCTGAGAGATGAGTTGCAAGGAGAAAGTAATTTCTAGAGCTTACCTGCCCCCAGAAATAACAGCAGGAACTTACGGAACCAATTGAGAATCTATGCAGAACAGATGTACTGGAGCTTGAGATCGAGAATAAAGAGGCCGAAGTGGTAAAAACACAAAATATTTCCATGCCACAACCATTGGAAGAAGGCAGCGAAAGAGAATTTCCATGTTGAAAAATGCAGGTGATGGTTGGAATTGAGACCCAGCAAGAGTTGAGGTTATGACAATAATTTGTAAGCTTTTCTAGTAAGTCAATATGTCTTTGATGAACACCACAATAATTCTATTTATACACTCTTTGAATACTCTGTTGATCAAATACATGAAAACAAAAGGCACATTTATTAATTCAAGAGGTATGACAAGAAATTTCTAATGGCCATATCTTGCTCTGAAAATAATTCTAAGCTCATCATCTCCTTTTCTTTTTCAAGTTTAGGAAGTGTCATTCAATGTGGTACATTAAAAAAAATGATGAATCGAATATCTAATCAATACCAAAACCAATTTCCATATAAGAAGACAAGCCCAATAGATTCTCAAAAAACACATCTAATAACAACAATACTTTCCAACTTCACCACATTATATTTTATTTCTTTTAAGTATGCAGATAATCACAATAGTATCACGATGTGAGGATAACCAAACAACCCCTAAAATAACATCGAGAATATAATATATATATATATATATATATATATATATATATATTTGAACGGAAATAAGCTGCTCATGATTTACTATTGCATGTCTAGAGAGAATACATCAAGAACATCAATGCATAGAAGGTCAAGTAAAGCAAGAGGGGGATTAGATAGCCAATTAGGGGGGAGATTATTAAGTCGACGCGCCTTAGCTATCCAATCCACGGGGCAATTAGTATTTCAGCTACAATGGGCCAGGGAAAGGCCCAAGAACCTTGAGAGTTTTGCTTTGGCCCGGCTCACAAACGGTTGTACTTCCCAACTGAGTTTCGTGGAAGTCTTTAGCGCGTGCACAAGTGGTAGGCGGTCAGTGTGTACTTGCAGCAAGAGAGACTTCCACTTCTCGATGAAATCTAGGATTTCCTCCATGGCTATTGCCTTCGCCTAAGTTGCTGAAGAGGCTTCGACTGGCTTCGCAAAGCCATCCACCAAGCGGCCTCGGTGATCTCGACAGACACATGCTATGGCGGCTCTGTGTCGAGATGGGTCTCGCCCATCGATGGATGCACTTTCCTCTTCTGTATCCTGAGCAAAAGAAGCATCGATGTTGAGTCAAAGCGTACCTGGAGGTGGTGGATGCCATCGCTCAGATAAGTTTTCTTCCTTTTGCTTCATTTTTGATTTACTGTTTACGGCTCTAAAGCTCTCTATCAACGCCTCTGCTCTAGAAACCGTATGTTGCGGATTTGGGGGATGATGATTAAAGACAAATTGGTTCCGCTCTTTCCATATACTCCACATAATCACAGCAATTTGGTTAAATTTACAGGTGGTGGCTGGATTTGCTTGAATTTTACATAGCCAATCATCGAGCCGGGTTAAGCCAAGTCTGGAGATCTTGATGTGCAGGGGTGCAGAGTCCCATACCTGAGCAGTCCATGGGCATAAGAGGAGCGTATGTTCAAGGGTTTCCTCTTCATTCTTACATAGGGGATAGAGAGGGGAAGGTACGATTTTTCAATGGTATAGGTTTTCCATGGTAGCTAGGGCATTGTTGCATGCATTCCAAAGAAAGATTTTGGTTTTAGGGGGGTTATGGACTGCCAAATGAATTTCCAGAGGTTTGGGTTAACTTGATATGACGTGGTTGCTTGTATTTTCTATGTACTGGTTGAGGGTTCCCTAAATATGAAATAGCCACTTTTAACTGAGTAATCTCCTGAATCAGTATGCATCCATACTAATTTATCCTCTTCGTCGGGTGGGCCGATGGGTGTGGCTAATATTTCTCTGACGCTTCTTTCATCAAACAGAGAATTTAAAAGAACTTCATTCCATTTACCTATCTCTTGAATAATTAGATCAGCTACTGTGGTTGGTTCTTGGCTTGTAGCTGGGCCTCCAATGGGGCCACTCTTAAGCCATCTATCTTCTTTAATTGAGATGTTTTTTCCATTGCCAACCTTATACATGACCTAAGGAGCTAAAAATCTTTGCCCCTGATGATGCTCTGCCAACCCCAAGAAGGACGGGATCCTCTTCCAGCTTTCCAGATGTCACAGTGTGAGTAATACAGCCCATTCAGTACTTTACTTAAAAGAGAGTCAGGATTTTGTATAATGCGCCACACCTGTTTTGCTAGCATAGCTGTATTGAAAACTGTTAAGTCTTTGAATCCCAAACCCCCTTCATTCTTCCTGGTTTTTAGTAGGTCCCACTTCTTCCAATGAATTCCAGCCTTTTTCTCACTGTTTTTCCACTAGAAATTAGCAACCTTCCTCTCGATTGCTTTGCAAATAGATATTGGTATTTTGAATATAGACATAGCATATTGAGGGATGGCTTGAATTACTACTTTAAGTAAAATTTCCTTCCCTGCTTTGGATAATAGTTTTTCCTTCCAGTTGTCCAATTTGGAGTTGACTCGTGCTAGGATCCATGCAAACATGTCTTTCTTGGAGTTGCCCCATTCTGAAGGTATGCCTAAATATTTCCCTGTTTTTGTAATTTCTGGAACTCTGAGTGCTGTTGCCATGTTCCTTCTCAATGTTGTGGGACAGCCTTTACTAAAATAGAAGCCTGATTTATTAAGGTTAATGGCCTGACTTGAGGCATAGCAATACTAGTTTAAAATAGCAGCCAGGTTTTGACATTCTACTATTGTGCCATTTAGGAAAAAGATTGAATCATCAGTGAAGAGCAAATGTGACAAAGTTGGGCAGCTCCTGTTCAATTTGATTCCTGTAAGTGTGCCTTCCCTCACTGCTTTCTTTATTAAGATAGACAAGACATTAGCCACAATTATAAAAAGATAAGGTGAGAGTGGATCACCTTGTCGTAAGCCACGAGTTGGTTTAAAGAAAGGTAGAGGCTGCCCATTAAAATTGATGCTGAATGTTACTGTGGAGACACACTGCATCACCCATTGGACCCATAGGTCATAGAATCCCAGCTTAGTTAGACAGGCTTTGAGGAAATCCCATTCAATGCGATCATAAGCTTTCTGCATGTCTAGTTTTAAGACAGCTTGAAACTTCTTTCTCCTGTTCCTTGTTCTTAACCTGTGTAGCACCTCTTGCACTATCTTGCACTATCAAGATGTTGTCTTGAATTTGCCTGCCTCCCACAAAGGCACTTTGTTCCTCGGCTATGATGTGATGTAGAAGAGGTTTTAGCCTGTTAGTCAGTACTTTTGAGGTTATTTTGTAAAGAAAATTGCATAAGCTGATGGGGCGATATTGTTCAAGTTTTTCAAGGTTCGGAATTTTGGGTATTAGTGTAATGAGTGTACTATTTAGTGCAGGGTCAAGTTGGCCAGTGGTGAAGTAGTGCTGCATTGCTCGATAGATATCTTGAGAAAGGGCTGGCCAATGTTCTCTATAGAAGAGACCATGAAGACCATCAGGTCCATAAGCTTTAAAGGCTCCTAGTTGCTCCATAACTGTGGTAAGCTCCTCCAATGTAACTGGGGAAACCAAGCTGTTATTCATTTGTTCGTCCACTAAGATAGGAATAAGTTGTACAATTGGCTGCCAATTTCGGGGACCCACTGATGTGTATAAATTCTTGAAATATTGCTCTCTCATCCCTTTCAATTGTCGTTCCTCTCGTACCTAGGCATCAGTATCAATTTTCAGCATGGAAATCTGATTTCGACATCTTCTCTGAATTGTTGTAGCATGGAAAAATCAAGTGTTTTTATCGCCCCACTTTAACCAACTTATCCTCGATCTCATTCCCCAATACATCTCCTCTTGTCGCCATAGTTGATCTATTTCTTGGGTTAACTTTTTCACTTGGTTCCCTTCTCTGTTGATGTGTATACTGTTCATCAGGTTCTGGAGTTCACCTTTCAGCCAGGTAACTCTCTTCCTTGCATGGCCAAATTTGTTTCTGCTCCATTTTAACAACTGCTGTTTGACTTGCTGCAATTTATCCATAACATTGAGGTGTTGTAAGTTAGATGCAGTCCAGGTATCTTTGACTATGGTGGCGCATTCTGCATCCTCAGACCAGTATGCTTCATACTTGAAGAGCAGTCTCTTTTTTTGCTTTGGTTGAGTTAGGGATAGTAGAAGAGGAGTGTGATCAGAGCCAATTGCTGGGAGAGCCACACATGCTGCTTCTGGGTAAGTAATTCTCCACTCAAGCAAACAAAAAGCTCTGTCCAGGCAATCCTTCGGGTGGGAGGTCGGTAATGGCCGCTCTATTTCCTTGTGGTTTGATAATTGGTTGCCTAGTGGCCCTCTCCATCTACAAGTTCCTGAGCATTTTGTGTCTAATCCCGACGTTCCTGCTAGGGCGACTGTGGCATCTCTCTATTCATACACTGGCGGGTCTTGCAAACGGCGTCTGGAGGATCTTGGGTTTTCTTTTCCATCTCTCTCGGTTGGCAGTGATCGCTTTGTGTGGCATCAACATGCTTCGGGTTCTTTCTCTGTGGCCTCAACATGGAATGTTATTAGAACTTCTAAAGCAAGAGTTCCGTGGACCTCCTTTGTGTGGGATAAGGACTTAGCCCCTCGGTTTCAGTTTCTTTTGTGGCTCACCACTAAGAAACGTTTGCCTACCTGGGCGTTTTTGCTCTCTTATGGAAGAATTGACTATTTGGTGTGCACATTTTGCAATTCTCAGCCGAACTCTAGTGACCACTTGTACTTTGGCTACAATTTTCCAGCGACTTTAGTATACTTCTGGGCTACCAGATGCAATCTACTGTGGAGAAATGGCACTTGGGAAGAAAACCTTGATTGGGCCCGGAAATTCCTTGCTGGTAAGGACTTCTTTCATAGTCTCTCTCGGTATTCCTTTGGTGCTCTGTGCTATCTTATTTGGAAGAAAAGAAATGCCATGATTTTTGAAGGGGATTCGTTGGATATTCCCACTTTGAAGAACTGTTTGATTAGGATGGTTAAGGAAAAGGCCCTTACTTATAGAGATGTGCCTGACACTCCAAGGAATCAGCACTTACAGAGAGGTTGGGGTTTCGACCCAGCCATCTTCACATAAGATTGCAAGTCTTTAGTTGAACCGTCATTGCTTCCTTTTGGTCTCAGTCTCGGTTGCTTCTGGCCTTTGTGTTCCTGCCTTGCGCAATATCCCTCTTCGACTTCACGGGCGTCCTTGGAGGTTTATGGTTGAAGCTGGTGGATGGGTAGTTCTTCGTGTCCTGCCTTGCGCTCTCCCCATCGACTTCCCTAGCGTCCTTGGAGGTTACGTGGCCAAAGTTGTTGGCTGGGCAGTGTTTGTTGTAGTTTGTGCTTTCGCCTTTTATGGCTTTTATGCGGCTCCCTTCCACTCTTGTGCTCTTGCATCTAGAGTGTAAGCTTTTGGTGCCATTTTTTGTACATTTGTCCAAAGCTATCAATATATTCTTACCTTTACCCCCAAAAAAAAAAAAAAAAAAAAAAGCTCTGTCTAGTCTCTTTTTTATCAGGCTTTCACCCTCTCGATTATTAGGCCGGGTGAAGGAACACCCCTTGCATTCTAAATCCATCAGGGAACACTAGTGTACAAAGTCTCTGAAAGCTGTTAACTTGTAAGTTTCTGTTTTATGTTTGCCCACTTTCTCCCAGTGATATAAAATTTCGTTAAAATCACCCAAATAGAGCCAAGGTAGTTGATAGTGCACACTAACTGTATGAATCCGTTCCCATAGCAGTACTCTCTCTCTCTCTCTGAACTCATTTGGAGCATGGAGAAAAGTAATATACATTCGCTGATTGTTTTCTTTCAGGTGACACTGAGTGAAATTTGTTGCAGCTGAGAAGGAATTTATAGATAAAAGCAATTGATCATCCTAGAAAATAGCTAAGCCCCCTGCTTTGCCTTCTGGATTCACTATAAAGCAATTCTGAAATATTAATTTCCTTTTTAGTCTGTGCACTTCCTATTCCTGGTTTTTTGTTTCCATGATAAAGACAAGATTGGGCCTTTCCTGAGCCACGAGGACTCTCAAAGCCTGGATTGTCAGGGGGTTGCCCAGCCCCTGACAATTCCAACTTAATAGCTTCATGGGTAAGTTGGTGGCTTATTAGGGCTAGCCCCCAGAGCCCAATGATCGGACTTGTCTGCCACCCTAATAGGTGTTTCTACCAGCTGAGTGCTATCTACTGTATGTTGCTTGACTGATTGTGCTCCATAAGGACGGAATCTTTTGCCTTTTTTTGAAGACTTCACACTTTTACCTTTCAACCTTGCAGGAGGAGTCTCGTCCAGCCCCACTTATGCTTCCTTCATCTGTTCCTCGTGTAGCATCAAGATTGATTCCTCATCAAGGCAGCAGCTGCCCCTCTTCTGAGGCTCTTTTCTTCGAACAGGATAAGTTCTCGAGAGGAGGAAGGTTGGTAAGTTTCCTTGAGTCCTGGCTGATTAGTGCAACCCTGCTGCTGTATAGGTAATATTGGTATATGCTGTTTTGTTGCAGGTGCAAGAGATAGGGGGGTTTCAGGAACAACTGCCACTTCTTTTGTAGGGATCTCCTGCTTCCCATAGAAGATTTTTCCCATATGGGCTTAGTTCCCTCGCCTCTGCTCTTAGCCAATGGCCACATCGAGCTGGAAAGTTCTGTTCTAACCCTGACTCCTTATAAGGTATTTCAGCACATTTAGTAGCATAATGCCCTATTCTGCCACAGGAATAACAGTAGTATGGTAGTCTTTCGTATTTGAATTCAACCCAAAGCCTCTTGCTATCTAAATTCACTAATACACTTGTTTTGAGAGGATTTGCTAGCTGCATCGTCACTCTAGCTTTACCAACCTTATAACTGTTGTTTCCTTTCTGCTCCAGTTTCACTTCGACCACCACTGCAAGTTTGGAAGTGTTGAAGAAAAATCCCTTGGAGTTTTGAAGTTGACAAAACAGCCTCAACAGTACGGTCTAAAGACTCCAAGACTCAGTCAGTCACGTCCGAAGCTTTCAAAGTCTAAAGGTTTTCAAAGACAGTCAAACCCAAAAGTTCGGTCTGAAGTATTTCCGTCTGAAGTCAGTCAAGACGCAGTTTCAGTCTGAAGACCTTCAAGACTCAGTTTCAGTCTAACGACCTTCAAAGACCCAAATCTAAGTCTGAAGACAGTTCGCGATTTTTACAGGCTGGCCACAAGTTATTCTTATGGCTAAGGAAAGTAAGATATTGGATTTCGTATTTCCTAATCTTAACCATGGAATATCTCTGGTTGTGATCGAAGAGCTTGGAAGATTTACTCTCCGGATTTTATTCGTTGAAGATCAAGTTTATTCTTGGAAGAATCTAATTTTGGGAACTCAAGATCCTGAATGTATGGGCGAATAGGATTGACGAGCTACTGTCTACTTACGTTTTCGGCGACAAGGAGATCACTTAAATTGATTCAGTCCAACGGGTTGATTGGATGAATCTTTGGTAAGTGCCAACGGGTATGAAGGCACGGAGGCTATTTAAGGTGGATCGATGTTGCTTGGAAACAAGGAGCGACTGGGTAGAAAAATCTCGATGTTAGAATCTCCAAAATCACTTGTTCTCTAAAAATCTTTCATGTTCAAATTATGTATCGAAGAGAGTGAGATATAGTGCGAAAGCAGCAGGAAGCTATAGGAGAGACTGTCTATTGAAGAAGTCTAGTCCGTTTACTGTAACGGCTCTCGTTTGCTACATAGTGATTACGGCCCGGTTAGGTGCCGGCGTGGAGAGTGGACGTAGGCTTGGACTAAGCCGAACCACTATAATCCTTGTGTCAATTCTCTCTCATTCTACTCTATTTACTTTATGAATACGTGCTTTTTTTTATTATTGATATATCTTTGATATCAACGTATTCCACCGCAAAAGATTCCAAAAGAATTCCACAACAACCTATTCACCCTCTCTAGGTTGATTCACTAGCCTATTTCAATTGGTATCAGAGCAGGTTGCTTATTTATTAGAAGTGTTATTACTTCTGAAGTTAAAGATCTATGGCTAGTGTTTTGGCTCCAAGATTAATTGAAGGGCAAAGCAACACCAGACCTCCCTACTTCGATGGCAAGGATTACAACATATGGAAAAACAAGATGAAGGCATTCCTAAGATCCAAAGATCCTATGGAGTGGGATGTAGTGGAAAATGGAATTACTCCTAAAGCTATATCTATTACAGGGAAAGAAGTACCTGATGGAGTGGGAACAACACACACCGATGTCTTAAAGAGACAAGCCCTTGATGCAAAGGCTATCTACTCTCTATATTGTGCATTATCCCCTCGAATATAATAGAATTTCATCTTGTGAAACAGCCAAAGAAGTTTGGGACAGATTGCACGTCACCTATGAAGGAACAGATCGAGTCAAAGAAACCAAGATCAATATCCTTCTTGGTCAATATGAAGCCTTCAAAATGAAGCCGGAGAAACCATCACGGATATGTTCGGTCGATTTACGAAATTGTAAACGGCTTGGCATACCAAGGACAGCCAATCTCAGGACCTATGAAGGTCAATAAATTGTTGAGAGGACTCTCCAAAGATTGGAATCACGTCAAAACATCTATAAGAGAAACACAAAGGATCATGCCTCTTTCAGTAGATAAATTGATCGGCACACTTCAATCCTATGAAGTCGAGCAATTCAATGAGGAATTTGATACAAAAGGTAAGAATTCAATTGCTTTAAAATCTAATGATGATTCTGATGTTACAGATTTAGAAGAAGACTTGGATGATGAAGAATTGGCACTTCTGATTAGAAAATTCAGAAGGTTGAATAGAAAAGGTAGAAGATTCAATGGAAAGAAACAAAACAATCAAAGATTTCAAAGGAGATCAAATGAAGAAGAAGATACCAGCAAAGAAGTTGTTTGCTTTGAATGCAAGAAAAAGGGACACATCGAGACCCAACCGTCCCTTATTGAAGAAAAAGAAAGGGAAACCTGAAAAGTTCAAGAAAGCACTCAAAGCCGAGACGTGGAGTGACACCGAATGTGAGGAGAGTGATGAAGAATATGCAAACATATGTCTTATGGCAAACTCGGACTCGGACTCGAGCTCGACTCGGACTCGGACTCGATTCAAACAATGGTATCAAGGTTAGAAATTTAAAAATTCCTACCAAAGTATCAAAATACATTGATGAACTTTATCTCGCCTTAGAGGCTCTCTTAAAAGGATTTCTGAACTAAAAGGGAGAATTCCAAAATGAAACAACAAGAAAAGATTTTACTTGAAAAAGTTGAAAGTCTAGACAAGTCTCTTGCTGTTTCGAAAGAAAATGAGAATGAACTTTCAAGAGAGAATGCTTGCTTAAAAGAAGATTTATTGAAAGTCTCAAAGAAATTTTCAATAGGTTCTGAAAAGTTGGATAAAATTCTTTCTATCCAATGACCTTACTTTAATAAATCCGATTTAGGAATGACACAAGAAACCATTCCTTTGATCGATTTCCCAAAGGTAAAGGAAAGAATTAGGAGTAGGCCAACAAAAACTTTTTATAAAAATCATTTCCAAAAGGTTTTTGTAAAGCCTGTTGGTAGAAATGCTCTTACTTGTTCAAAATGTAAAAGTGTAGATCATTTTGAAAAGGAATGTCCCAAAGTTTGGAGACTGTTAAGAAGAGCTTTGGGCAAAGACTTTTATATTACTAATAATGATGGACCCAAGAAGATTTGGGTACCAAAGAAGACATGAGTCTTTCTTTTAATTGCAGGTTACCTTCAAGAAGAAAGTCAAGTGATATTTGGACAGTGGATGTTCAAGACACATGACAGGAGACTCAAGTTGTTTTACAAAATTCTCTCATATAAAAGGAGGAAATGTCTCTTTTGGTGGTAACAACAAGGGAAAGATTATTGGTCAAGGAATTGTGATGATTGGAAATCTCACAATCAACAATGTCTCTCTTGTTGAAGGATTGAACTACAATCTATCTATTGAGTATTAGTCAATTATGCAATTCTGGATACAAAATCAACTTTCAAGAAGATACATGTTCTGGAACAAGCAAGGATCTCTCACAATCCTTTACTTTGGACGAAGACATGGAAATATTTATTTGCTAGACGTAAGGTCCGATGTCCTCAATGCTTGATATCGATTCAAGATGAAGTCATTCTCTGGCATAGGAAGCTTGGACATGTCAACCTTAAGCAAATCACAAAAGTGTCATCCAAAAAGCTTGTTCGAGGACTTCCTAACCTCAAGTATCAAAAGCATGAATTATGCACTCCCTGTGTACTTGGTAAACAGGTTAGAAATTCCTTTAAATCTATAAATCAAGTATCCACTAATCGTGTTTTGCAGCTATTACACATGGATTTATTCGGGCCAACAAGAGTTCAAAGTATTGGAGATAAAAGATATTGCTTGGTTATAGTTGATGATTACTCGTTTTACTTGGGTTTTCTTTCTTGCAAATAAATCTAATGCATTGATTCATTTCACTAAGTTTGCAAAGAAAATCCAAATTGAAAAAGGATATGCGATTTCAAGTATTAAAACTGACCATGGTGGAGAATTTGAAAATCATGATTTTGCTAAATACTGTGATGATAACAGTATTCAACATAATTTTTCATCCCCATACACTCCACAACAAAATGGAGTTGTAGAAAGGAAAAATCGTTCTTTGCAAGAAATAACAAGAACTCTTTTAATCGAAAGTAATATTTCACCTCATTTTTGGGCTGAAGCTACTTCCACTGCTTGTTACATTATAAATAGAATTTTTCTAAGACCTATATTGGAAAATACACCCTATGAACTGCTCAAAGGCAAGAAACCAGTTGTTTCATATTTTCATGTATTCGATTGCAAATGTTTTATCCTAAAGAATTCCAGTAATCGAATTGGTAAGTTTGAAGAAAAATCAGACGAAGGAATTTTCCTTGGTTACTCCATGACAAGCAAAGCATTCAGAGTCTTCAACAAAGACACACAAACTGTGGAAGAATCCATGAATGTGAAGTTTGAAGACTCGTACAAAATCGAGACTCAACCTGAAGATTTTGAGTCGGCCAAGTGTCTACAAACTCTCATGAAGAAAATCAAGCTTCAGACACTGAGCCTCAAACAGATTCAGAAATTCCAACTGAAGAAAAGCTTCACCAAACTGACAAACCAACTACAAGTTGGAAGCAAAAGTCAAGTCATCCCCCAGACCTCATCATTGGCAATATTGATGAAGGAGTTCGTATAAGATCTAAAAGACGAGAAGCTTCTAGTGCTCTTGCACTAATTTCTGAGATCGAACCGAAAAATATAAAAGATGCATTGAAAGATGAAAGCTGGATCGAAGCAATGCAAGAAGAACTAAATCAATTCAAAATCAACAACGTTTGGGAGCTAGTTCCTAAACCAAAAGGTAAATCAATCATTGGTACCAAATGGGTTTTCAGGAACAAGCTTGATCAACAAGGAAAAGTGGTAAGGAATAAAGCAAGACTTGTGGCAAAAGGCTACACACAAGAAGAAGGCATCGACTATGATGAAACCTATGCTCCTGTGGCAAGGTTAGAAGCTATAAGATTACTTCTTACTTTTGCTTGCTTTAAAAATTTCAGGTTATTCCAAATGGACGTGAAAAGTGCATTCCTAAATGGAATTATCCAAGAAGAAGTCTATGTGGAAGAACCACCAAGATTTGAAGATCCTAAAAGACCAAACATTGTATTCAAGCTGAAGAAAGCCTTATATGGTTTAAAACAAGCACCCCGAGCATGGTATGAAAGGTTAAGCAATTTTTTAATACAAAATGGCTTCTCTAAAGGTAAAGTAGATACTACCTTATTTATAAAAAGAGAAGGCAAGGCTTTCATACTTGTTCAAATTTATGTTGATGATATTATTTTTGACTCTTCTAATGAGAAACTTTGCAAGAATTTTTCAAAGGATATGCAGAATGAATTTGAGATGAGCATGATGGGAGAACTAAACTTCTTTTTGGGTCTTCAAGTCAAACAATCAAGTGAAGGAACCTTCATCCATCAAGAGAAGTATGCAAAAGACCTAATCAAGAAGTTTGGAATGGAGAATTGCAAGAAAACGGAAACTCCTATGTCAAGCTCATCAAAGCTGGATAAAGATGAAGAAGAAAGAGTGTAGACCAAAAACAATACAGAAGTATAATCGGGTCACTTCTTTACCTTACAGTTTCTAGACCTGACATTTTGTTTAGTGTTTGCATATGTGCTAGATTTCAATCTAACCCTACAGAATCTTATATGACTGCTGTTAAGCGTATTATTAAATATGTTGCAATTACATCTAAGCTAGGTTTATGGTATTCTAAGCAAGGAGATTTTACTCTCCTAGGATATTCGATGCTTGACCTTGCTGGTTGTAGAGTTGATAGAAAAAGCACTACAGGTACATGTCAATTATTGGGAAACAGGATGGTGTCTTGGTTCTCAAGAAAACAGAGTACCGTGGCTCTTTCAACCGCTGAAGTAGAGTACATAGCCCTTGGAAGTTGCTGCTCTCAAATTCTATGGATGCAACAGCAATTAAGAGACTTTAGAGTTGATGAAACACATACGAAAATCAAATGTGACAACACAAGCGCAATCAACCTCACAAAGAATCTTATACTTCATTCAAGAGCAAAGCACATTGAAAACAAACACCATTTTATTTGAGATCATGTTCAAAATGGAGATGTGATGATCCAGCATGTAGATTCAAAGAATCAATTAGCTGACATATTCACAAAGCCCCTAGAGAAGGCTCACTTTGAATCAATTCGCTCAAGACTGAGTATCGTGGAATTTGAAGATGATCAGACTCAAAATTAAAGTCTGAAGGCGGTTCAGACTCATCGCTAAGTCTGAAGGGTGTTCAAACTCAACACTAGGTCTGAAGGCGGCTCAGACTCAAAGCAAAGTCTGAAAGTGTTTCAGACTCTACGTAAAGACTAATTATGCTCAGACGCAAGGTAAAGGGTTCAGACTCAGAGGTACAATCTGAACATCTATCAGACTCTGGTTGTTTAATCTCTTTTCGCTTTTTAACTCTCTCTTTATTTTACTTTTGGTAATTATTTTTCGCTATTTCAAATTCGATATTTCAAAATCTCTTTTTACTTTTTTTCTGACATGTAATTATGGCAGTTTGTATTTTCAAAAAGGCAGTTTTCTTTTTCGATATTACGGTTTATTTTTGGTAGTTTTTCACCTTTACTTTTTGGCGACGATTCGTATTCCCGTGTTATCTCTCTCACTATTTATACACTCGAACCGTCACTTTTCACTCACAGCTTTTCCTTTACGATTCATCCTCACTCTCTTTCGCTTTCAAAACCCTAAAAGATCCCATTTACCGTTTTTGTTCCATCCATTTCTCGTCACAAAGTTTCTATTTTTCTTCGCGTTCAAGTTGAATCCTTGCTTGCTCTCCAAGAATGTCGTCTCGCAAGTCTTCTAGAATTGCCAGCAGGGGACCACAGAGACAGCAAGAGGGTCCTACTCGAGTGGATCTAATGGAAGAAGATTCGCCTCAACAAGAGGCTGAAAGTCAACACTTTGAGGAAGTGGTTACGAAGGCAGAACCGGTAAGAACTCTCAAACCTAATGTGGCTTACGATCTCTATAAAAGGCTTAAGGATGGAAAAGTTAGCCTTAAGACGATCGAGGAATATTTGAAGAAAAGAGGGTTTAGGAGTGAGTATGCGTTTTCGATGGAGATGGAGAAGCTGAATGTCGTTGGTAAAGGTACTGCACAGAGGACGCTGGAAAATATTTCAAGTAATCCACTTGAAAATACGTCTGCTGAGACCCTAGATGACAATGAGAGATTATTCTCTCACTTTGAACCTCGTTTTAGTGTGGCTGCTAATACTGTTTGTGCTTCGGGAAGTCTATTTCGGTCAAAGGAGCATGAGCGAGTTTATGAGAAGCTGTTGAAGAGGGGAGTGGTCAATCCAAGGAGTGTAGATTTTGACTTTCTAGATTCGATAAAGATTAATTTAAGAGGGAAGTTTGCTAGGTTGCAACCGGAGAATTTCTGCACGGATATGACCGTGGCCCACTACGGGCGGCGGCTTACTTTTACTCGAATCTATCCTTTTTGGATGCAAAGCATTTGTCCTTTTCTTTCATGAACAATGACTATGTTGTTGATGTTGACTTGCTGGGCCGACATTATTGGTGTGGAAAGAAGGAGTTTCCAGCCAATCAAAGTCTCAACAGCCTATGCAACCTTGGATATTGTACGAGACAAAACTGTTGAAAGCAAGATATCCTACACTAGGATGAATGCCACGAATATTTTGTTGCATAAAATTGTCATCAACTGCATCCGGCCAAAAACGACCTCGAAGACTGATGTTTCCAAAACAGAGGCAAAGCTGATGTTTGCCATCAACCAGGGCAGACCCTTCTCTCTCCCGCATGTCATTCTTTTCCATATGTATAAAACTGTGGTAAAGGATAAGGGTCAGCTGCCTTATTCATCCATCATCACCAAAATTTTTAGGCATTTCGATATTCAAGTACCTGCATCTTTATGCCTAACTAAGTTGAATTCGATGCTTGTTGGTGAGAAAATGGTGATGAAGATGAAATTTTCAGAACTGAATGTAGCATTGGAAAGGTTGAGGAGGGAAACACCTTCAAAAGAGATCCCCACTGCTTCGTCGAAAAGAAAGGGGAAAGAGCCCATGGCTGAAAAGAAAAAGAAGAGAAGAAGAGGAGAGAAGAAGAGAAGAGGAACAGAGAAAAAAAGAAGAGAGACAGAGGAAAGCTGAAGAAGAAAGAAAAAGGGAAGAAGAAGAGGAAGAAATGAGAAGAGAAGAAGAAGAAAGGAGGAAGAAGGATGAGGAAGAAAGCAAACAGCAAGAGGATATGGCTGCGGGTTTAGAGCCATCCTTTGCTTTGGGGAAGAGACCGAGAAACATCCAAGTGCTGAAATGGATGTTGGCGATGAATTTTCTACTCCACCCACCGGCATTCACACGGGGGAGTTGCTGCGAACGGGGACAATATCGACACTACACTTTAGTGATGTGAGTAGGTCCAGTGCGACCCTAAGGAGGTTTATGCATCCCACTTCCCCGAACATGAAGAATCCTCACCGTCGAGAAGGAAAGGGCTGAAAGGGAAGCTCCTAGTTTCCAAACTCATTCTCGCTGGTCCAAGTGGAAGCAATGCCAATTCCACACCTTTACTCGCTGTTGGATATTATCTTGGACTTGAAAAAGTAGGTTTTTGGGATGGACTTCGAGATGAGAGATTTGAAAAAGGCGCTGCTGAGTACTTCAGTGAACATGCAGGAACAGATCAATGCACTAAGAGCACAAATGGAATCGAATCAGACCAGTGCAAAATTAGCTTCAGTGAAGGAAAACCTTGCCAAACTCGAGAAGTCAGTCTAGGAGCTTAGCAAGTTTCAACTTGTTGGTTTCCCTGCAGGCCACTAAATTTTTTCAAAACTTTATCACATTCACTCTACCTCTTTGATGGGACAAAAAGGGGGAGAGTTGCGCAGATTTGATTGCAGGTTTTGAATATTTGAAGTTTTTTTGAAGCTTTGAGAAAGCTTTGAGAGTTTTTATTTTAAAGTTTTTTTAAAGTTTATTGTTTAGATTGTTTTTGTTTTGGATTTCGATTGGGTTGTTTACTTGAACTTCTATGACCTTATGCTGATTTGATGATTTGGATCTAGACTTGTGAATTCAATTGCAGGGCTACTATATTTATGAGGATAATTGTTATTGGACTAACACTCTGTTTTGAAGATATAATCCTCAAAAATATATATGAGTGTTTCCTTGCAGGTTTTTGATTCGCAAATCTGTCGAGGGTTTTGTCACCATCAAAAAGGGGGAGATTGTTGAAGAAAAATCCATTGGAGTTTTGAAGTTGACAAAACAGCCTCAACAAGATACGGTCTAAAGACTCCAAGACTCGATCGGTCACATCCGAAGCTTTCAAAGTCTAAAGGTTTTCAAAGACAGTCAGACCCAGAAGTTCGGTCTGAAGCGTTTCCGTCTGAAGTCAGTCAAGACGCAGTTTCAGTCTGAAGACCTTCAAGACTCAGTTTCAGTCTAACGACCTTCAAAGACCCAAATCTAAGTCTGAAGACAGTTCGCGGTTTTTACAGGCTGGCCACAGGTTATTCTTATGACTAAGGAAAGTAAGATATTGGATTTCGTATTTCCTAATCTTAATCATGGAATATCTCTGGCTGTGATCGAAGAGCTTGGAAGATTTACTCTCCGGATTTTATTCGTTGAAGATCAAGTTTATTCTTGGAAGAATCTAATTTTGGGAACTCAAGATCCTAATTGTATGGGCGAACAGGATTGACGAGCTCTTTGTCTACTTACGTTTTCGGCGACAAGGAGATCACTTAAATTGATTCAGTCCAATGGGTTGATTGGATGAATTTTTGGTAAGTGCCAACGGGTATGAAGGCACGGAGGCTATTTAAAGTGGATCGATGTTGCTTGGAAACAAGGAGAGACTGGGTAGAAAAATCTCGATGTTAGAACTGCAAAATCACTTGTTCTCTAAAAATCTTTCATGTTCAAATTGTGTATCAAAGAGAGTGAGATATAGTGCGAAAGCAAAGAGGAAGCTATAGGAGAGACTGTCTATTGAAGAAGTCTAGTCCGTTTCTTTAACGGCTCTCGTTTGCTACATAGTGATTACGACCCGGTTAGCTGCCCGGCGTGAAGAGTGGACGTAGGCTTGGACTAAGCCGAACCACTATAATCCTTGTGTCAATTCTCTCTTACTCTACTCTATTTACTTTATGAATACGTGCTTTATTTATTATTGATATATCTTTGATATCAACGTATTCCACCGCAAAAGATTCCAAAAGAATTCCGCAACAACCTATTCACCCCTCTCTAGGTTGATTCACTAGTCTATTTTAGGAAGCAATTTCCTGGACTACATCGTAAGTGACTCTCCCATACAGTAGACCGATAAAATTTACCCTGAAATCGCAATGATTAAAGTCATAACAAAACTCGGGTGTGTCAGGTTCACACTACTTAAGTACTAGCAAATGACTAGAGAAGGACCATGGTCCAGATTCTAACATCCTCTGTTTTTCAGCTTCTAACTGGAAGGAGAAGGAAAAGTAGCCAAGCTCAAGCATCGCACAGGTAAATTTATCCGTCCTCCAGGCTTTTTTCATAGTATTAACAAATGCAATGAAGTTTAATGCAGGCTTCGTGTAAAATCTGCCAAATAAGGTTTTGCGACATCCGAGCAGTTTTTCTGTAGAAATAGCACCTGGGATATCCACTACATCAACAGCTGACCAGAGATTGCCCATACTCTTACAAAGAGTCGCCAGTCTCCTTTTCTCATCGAACTAATCAGCTATTTTCTATCTGTAGGGGAAATGGGGAACTGGATAGTATGTGGGCGTCAGGATCAAAGGGAGCTCAAGGTGGGTGAAGATCGAGTGAAGAGGTGGGATAGAATCAAGTGAGGAGAAAGAAAGATCAAAGGGAACATGGATTAGGGTTTCAGAAGAAACAGGTTAGGGTTTCCATCAACATTCAGCGCAAAGGAAAAAAGGGGAACAAGATGAAGAAGGAAAACAAAGAAGAGAGGAAACTCCAAGATCGGAGAGGGTAACGGCAGCGAGACCTACCCAGCTAGTAGGAGGGGACTACACAAGTGGTAGAGAGAAAAGTCCATGGCGGAGGAGACTCCACTAGATTTCCATGTGACTCTTTCTCATTCATCTAAAACACACACACATACACTTCTTGAACACGTGATTCGCAACTAAGAAATCATTACTTTATAATCCTCAATTAAATCAATTTGGGGCTCATCTCTTGCTTAGTGCAAGTCACCACAATGACTCTTTATCTCCTTCTTGAAATCTCACCTCGAGAACCTTAAGATACATTCTTCATATCAAAAGTAACAACTCGATTGCCCTTGATACACTTTATAAAGCCAAATAAGCTTCTCCAAATCAAGATCTATAACTGCATGAACTGAAAATGAATCATCCATTCCGGTACTTAACAAAAGATTGACGCATTCTAACACGCAACCTTACAACATCTTTATTAAAACTACCCGATAAAAGATCATAATCAAAGTTTTGATACTGCATAATAAGAAAATAAGTTACATATGCTTCAACGTAGCTGTATTTATAGTAGAAATATTCATTTTATAATAATATCAAAACAAATATCAATAATCAAATCCATTCATCAATTTCATCAATTCACAAGTCAATGATCTATTCCATTGATTAATCTCATTGTAGCACCCCTGAACCAACTGAGGTCGCCACAGTTACATATCTCTATTTCGAAGTTAAAGTTAAGCCGTAGTTCTTAGGCATTTTTTTTTTTTATATAACGGTCACAACGCAAAATCTTACAGCGGAAGTAAAATTAACATCTTCATTCCTTTCCCTCGACAATCATAACACAATGCACACCGACTATTTCATCAGAGTAGAAAGTCAAGGCCTGAACACTCTACATAGTAGAAGATGAACATCTTTAATCGGTACATCAAAATGCCAAGGTCTTCTACACTCGGCTATACTTCAAAAGATGACCGACATCTTTTCCCACAGTCGTATACTTAAGGTCCACCGACCAGTGTCAGCGTCCACAAGTTCCCTTCTTTGCTATCCTCCTCCTCGCGGTCATATCCAACCACTCAATCCATCTACTAATCTGAAATGTTAATCCCCAAAAGGGGTGAGTACAACCACTCAACAGGTGAAAGATCCCTTTAGCTACTTACGTATCATACAAAACAATCAAAATATCATGGTATAACACATATCATTCATGTATATAAGCAATATTTACCTTGTAGCCATTCATATGTTATCATACCATTTATAATCAAGCATCCATGCACATACATCATCATGTCATAGGTGCATATACATCCATGCACTTATCATCAAGCATCCATGCACATACATCATCATGTCATAGGTGCATATACATCCATGAACTTATCATCAAGTACCCATGCATATACCATGCATACATGTAATAGGTGCATATACATCCATGCACTCATCATCAAACATCCATGCATATGCCATCATCATGCCATTGATGCATATACATCCATGCACTCATCCTCAAACATTCATGCATATACCATCATCATGCTATAGGTGCATATACGTCCATGCACTTATCATCAAATACCCATGCATATACCATGCATACATGTCATCACACTATGCATGACTCAATTTCAATTCTCAAATTTTTTTATTCTTTAATTTAGCATTTATTGCTCGCACCCAATCCTGGCGTTGCGAGAAAACAAACACCACGGGGCATGTATTCAAAACACAATCGGGCTTCCGGCACTCCCAACGCTCCAGGCATCTCGGCACCTCGAGGACATCTAGAATTACGCCACCAGGCCACTGGGCATCCGGCATTTACACTCTCTGGCCGGGCATCTCGCACCCCAACCGGCATCACGAGGAATCCCCCGGGCATGTATTCAAAATACAACCGGGCATCCGGCACCCCCAACGCTCCAGGCATCTCAACTCCGAGGCCATCCAGAATTACGCCCCCAGGCCACTGGGCATCCGGCATTTACACTCCCTGGCCGGGCATCTCGCACCCCAACTAGCATCACGAGGTATCCCCCGGGCAAAGACCTCCGGGCATTTTCATTTATCACAATTACATTCACATTTATGGCCCAATTTCATCATGGCATATGGTATGATGGAAACATTTAATGACTATATGAAATGCCAAATGTCATCACACATGCAGCATGATGAAATCACTTAAGACAACATCATCCATTTTGCTCATACAACTTAAAATAGTCCACACATCATTTCCTTTGAAATTTACAAAATCCAGCATGCATTATTTTTGAAAATATATAAATTGAATGCCCAAATGACTTTCAAAAATTATGAGATTTGCACACATGATAGTCGAAACATAAAAACACACTTTTCATGAAGAATGCATGTTCTAGAAATCATCACATAAAAAGATACAGCTCACACACCACAGCATACAAATCTCGGACATATCAGTTTGCACGGTTTTAGGATTCTCCCAAATTAAATATCCAAATGGCCTTTAAAAATTATGAAATTTTACCATATAATAGATAAGACATAAAGGCACAAATTTCATGAAGAACTCATACCCAAAAGATCCTCACACGAAAAGATACTGCTCATGTATTACAGCTCACAATTTCGGACACACCAGATTGCATGGTTTTAGAATCACTTCAAATTAAATACCCAAACGACCTTCAAAAATTATGAAACTTTACCAAATGATAGTAAAGACTCTAAGGTAGATTTTTTATGAAGACATCAAGGCCAAATTCATCCTAGATAATTAATTATAGTCGATGAAAGCCTCTGTTCTTTGTACCGTAACCTCCAGACCAAACCATCACCGAAAAATCACCATTTTACCTACTTATTTTCCTTCTTTTCTTCTGTATTTTTTATATGTTTTAGCTTAAAGTGTCTACTTCAACTTTCATTAAGGAGTCAAGGTGAAATTTCCAAAGGAAAGTCGTCTTATTATCCCCGAAGTCACTGGTGTTCAATAGAGCTTGTCCAGATTCCACGTCTTTAAGAGAAAATTCATTTCACTAAGCTATACTTGTTCGTTTTACTTCAAATTTGAGTATGTTGATCTTCAAGATGTTCCCTACAACTTTCATGAAGAAGTCGAAGAGATATTCTCAAAAAAAAGTTACATGCAAGACCTAAAATCACCAAAAGGTCGACATGCAATTCCTAATCTGGCCGTTTCTGTAGAAGATGAGTTTCGCCACTCAAAACTCATCCATTTTACTTCAAATTTTAGTATGTTATAGTTTAAGATGTGATTTACAACTTTCGTGAAGGAGTCGAAGTCAAAATCCAACTTTAAAGTCACATGCAAGCCCTCACAACATTCTTGTACATGCAGTTTTGCTCGAGAACAGTTCACTTCCTAAAACAACACACTTCAAAGCTTCGGTTTTTCACCCCCAAGGCACACGAAAATCAATCACCACAGAACAATACATTCACACAACATGCAAGAGTAGTTCAAGGATCTAACTTGCCTCTAAACTCAGCAAAAACGAACGCAAAAAGGGCGGGCAAAGTGGCAATGGACGGCTTCCTCTTCCTCTTCTTCTTCTTCTTTCTTCCCTTTCTCTCTCCCTCTCTCACCGTCGACAGCCCCTCCTAAACCGGCCACCCCTTCCTTTTATTCCCCTTTTTCTCATCATCATTAGTAATCATTAGCCTCTTGCATGGATGACACTCGGTCATCAACATGAGACACATGGAGGAGGGCATACAAAACCGGCCTCTCCCCCCTCCTTTGCTCGTCCAAGGCCCTCTTCATGGGCTCATGGGCCAGCCCATTGGCCCATCTTAGGCCTACACCTTTTTGGGCCTAAGTCCCAAGCCCAAATCCAATTAAATTTTAACCCCTCAAACTAACTAAATCCTTATTAGATTAAGGTACTAAATTACAAGATTAATTAACTAAACACTTGAGTCCATAAATTCATAAATTCTAACTTTGTCCTTCACATGGCCAAAGATAAATCTTTTTCTTTCAAAATGTATCCCTTACAAGCTCGGCCATAAATCTTATCACGAATTATGGATCAAAAGGCCACTAAATACAACAACAGAGGTTTTCCTTGCTTATCCATGGCTCAAGGTATACTTAGGGATTTTCATAAAATTCTGGGATGCCACACTCATGCCATACATCAATGCTCTATTCAATTTATCTATCTCATATGAACCCACACATCAATAATCCATTCCAACGATTAATCTCAAATCACATGTCGATGGTCTATTTCATCGACTAAATTCAAATCACACATCAATAATCCCCTTTGTTGACCAATCTATTGCTCAATATCAAACCATGGTCATGATATAATGACTAGTGACAACACGACCAAACCTTGGCAATGTCTTCACCTACTATTAGCCGGTGGCTTGACCCACAAGGACATCCTAAGTTAGTATGCATACCTATAAGCCCCTCACTAGGCTCATGGCGATATTGAACATAACATCCTCCATAGTCCACAAAGCAAATCTAGAATTCATTTCATATATCATAAAAAGCTTCGCAATTCAATTCATCTACCAAAGATAGACTCGTCTCATTGACTAATTTTACAAACCAAATTGAATCAAATGCATGTCATAAAGCATTTCACAAATTGATATCTCTATAACATTCCATAAACCAACTCAAAATCAAGAGTTTTTTGTAAAAATGTTTCGCGATGTCAAAATATATAATATTTCTCAACTTCATTTCTCAAACGGAACATATTTTTCCACCAACCAATTTTTACACAATTCACAAATATCAAAAATATAGTAAGTGCCTAATTCATATTTTATGCAACAAACATGCTACCAAACAAGCACTTGAGGAATTCAAGCAAACACGGAATCAAGTAAGGACACCTCCATCACAAAAGTAAGAAATGATAAATATGGACGATTCCGCACAATCCTCTCAGAAATCATATACTCAGGCATCCTATGCCTGATGGGAAGGTCCTCTATCTCTTGGAATGGACTCCAGCACAATCTCTCATTATGCCCAAGTCTCTCATTATGCCCAAACAGTAAACTGGCCCCAACCAATCATGCTTGCTGACACTTCGAGATCCTCCAGAATTCATGAAGAAGAACATGCCTCAAGCAATAAAAGTATGTGGGATGCCCTGATCTCTCAAAGGGAATCCTCTCTTAATACCAATGGTCCTCCTGATGACATTGGAATGGAACTACGCTACGAGAAAGAACAACTTGCATGACATAGCTTCGATGATTCGAATTATCACTATAACTCTCGAGATGGCAAATAAGACTTGTAGCGGAAGTTAATGTAGCATAGGTCATTATAACAAAATACTATAGCAATATGTTAGGGAAATTACTATTCATAGTCATCGTTCATATCACCTATAATGATTCCCGACTAGGAATTCCAGAGCCTCTGTGTGTTTTAAAACTCATGAGTTTGGTCTTTGTTTTTTATGATCTCTTGATGCCTATAAAAGATAAAAAGGATGTAATGTTTTGGGCAGAGTCCTTGAAATAAAGTGTGTGCTTATGCAAATTCTCTCTATGTCTTTTTAAACACTTCTTCTTCTCCAGCTTAGTACAATCTTCTGAGAAACGCAGCTCGGCTAAGTTAGAGATGTTACTTTCCTAGCATCTTTGAGCATCTCTAATCCAAATTTCCGAATAGTTCACAGTTAAAAGGCCGTTCCTGAAAGGCTTGAACAAAGGTTCACCTATTATGGGATAACATACCTGCTACAACTAACCCGGTCTTCCCTGATTTGCTACAACTAACCTCATCTTCCCTGATTCTAAGCATAAATCCCTTTTATAAAAATTCTTAGAAGAGATAGCAACACTCATTTCGAAATGCCTACGACCAAATAACAAATGTTACTCAAATCATCAAATTCGCAATCCTATCAAATAAGCGACAAACAACGTTAAAATTGAGTAATGCATTACCTCAACTACGAAACGGCTATACTACCAATCACATATCCAAAGCGATTATTCAAGCCATTCGCATTGCAAAGCTTGAGTGCGAAGCTTTATCACACCATACCTTTCTCCACCGAACTCCATATCAAACATATTTATAGTCAATAAAAAACGCTTTCAACATACTACAAGAATCCCAACTTGATTACCTCAAAACTCGCCAGAAATGGCTGAAATTCAGCCTCGAATATATCTGTTCAGAACTTGACAGCACAGGCGACAAATTTCGAAATTTCATTTTGGGTAAATTGCAAGTTCAAATCGAGATTCCCATAAAATCTTACAATTTCACAACACCTTAAACTATCGTTTCTATATAAATACGTAGTTCAAGGACTTAAAAATCAGACTTCATCGCACAAATGAATTTCTAATACTAAATCCAAAACTACTCAGGTTGAACGAATGAGGGCACAAGCACTTACCAAGCATTGGGATACGGTGTTGAGTCGGCTTGGCATATTGTCTAGATCATTAGGGCGCGAATTTTCCCCTTCTCCCGCTTTATTCTTTCTCCTTTCTCCTTTCCTTTGGCTCCTTTTTCTTTATCTCCCTCTCTTCTTTTTTCCTTTTTTCTCTGCCAGACCGTCCTTTCTTAATCTTTTATCTCCTCCTTTTTCTTCAGAAGTTCTCCCAAGAGTGGGAGGGAGATAACGTAGAGGCAAAGCAATCTGAGTGATTGCATCTCCCACCCAAACGTTCCGATCTCAATCAATCCAAGAAAGTCAGAGTGAAGGAAGAAGGAGAAGAAGCAGAGGAAGAGGAAGAGGAAGCGGAAGAGGCAGATATGGGAGTGCTGTCCAACAAGATCAAGAGGGACCAACTCAAGCCTGGGGATCACATCTACTCTTGGCGTCACTTTTACCTCTACGCCCACCATGGCACGTTCCCTTTTTCTCGCTTTTTCCAATGCAATCGATGATGATGATGGTGGCTGTGATGATTTCGCCTCAACTCCTCTGCTTTTTTTTTTCGCTATAAAATTGGTCCATTCTTCATATGATTGATAATGTCCTTTCCTAGTTTCATATATAGGAGCTTTGCCCTCGTGGGTCTGTGAGAGAGGTCCTTTTCCTTCTCTTGGTGGATTTTCTATCCTGTTTTTACCACTTATGCTAATATAGATTGTGGCAACGTTGCTAATTTTTGTATAAAAGATGTTTTATGATGAGTAGTCGTATTCAACGTGGCAGAGAGATCGAATCCCCTTGATCCTTTTGGAAGTCTGCCACCCCTTTGTCCGCCCTTGCTTAGCTTGTGCTCCCTTTGCTATTTCTGAATTGTTGGTTACTCCTGTCAACTGAAGGAGGTCGAATTCTTTCCATCCTTTGATCGTCCGGATTATGTTCTTTACAAGCACGTACCTTCTATGGACTTAGCTGCTTTCGCATACTGAAAAGATTGTCGCTTTTGAGTTCGCAAACAGGAATATACGTCGGTGAAGGGAAGGTTATTCACTTCACTCGAGGGGCAGGACACGAAATCGGCAGGGGTACTGTGTTCGACCGCTTCATTTCGAGCTCATGTCCCTCTCCTCCTGTCGGTACACAATGCCAGATATGTGGAGATCAGTCGAGACTTGATGGCGTCATCTCTTCCTGCATCGACTGCTTCCTTTCAGGTGGAAACCTCTACCTCTTTGAGTACAGCGTGTCCCGTGCTTTCCATCTTGCTGGCGCTCGAGGAGGGACTTGCACCCTTGCAAAATCCGACCCCCCTGAAGATGTGCTTCACCGTGCCTTTTACCTCCTCCAGAATGGCTTTGGAGGCTACGATCTTTTCAAGAACAACTGTGAGGACTTTGCTATCTACTGTAAAACGGGTCTGCTTGTGGTGACAGCATGTAGCGGAGGCCGAAGTGGGCAAGCGGCAGCTTTTCACGCTGCTAGAAGTGCTGTCGGGTCCTCTCCACTTACATTCTTGACGACCCGTGTTGCTGGTCTGACAGTTAGTGGTCTGGCAGTTGGTGGTCTGGTGAGTTATGGCCGGTATTGCGTCAGTCGTTTGGCCTCTGACGTTGGATTTCGCCGTGATGTGATTAAAGTACCGGCCGAAAGACTTGTGGATCTACTTCATTTACTTGATCCCCAAGCTGCTGTGGATAGTCCCACTCCCTGTCGTATTCTCATAGCCGAGCTTGACTAAAGATTGCACGCTGCAATTTGTCGGCAGTCTCCGCCAGAACTTTGCCGGCAGTGGAGATGAAAACACTCTGCAAAATGTACGTTTTAACTCTTTGTCGGATGTTACTTCTGCAAACTATACCCAGTAGTAAGTTTAAGTACTCTTCAAACTGCAGCTTTGTCGGATTTGCCATCAGAGGTCCTTGAGATGTTTTGGTGTAGTCTTGTTTCTTGTTGTGCAAACGAACTGATCAGATTTCCTTTCAACTGGATATGACCTGTTGATCGTCACCATCTCTGTATATAAGTAAAGTCGCAAGAGAAAGTGGTTCTACCGTTCTCTCCAATTCTGGTATTTCTGCTTCTGGATTGTTTTTAAGACGCTTTTTGAGCAAATCTTGTTTGACCATCAGAATTAATTCTTTAAGCTATACTCCCGATGGGTTAGACTAGCTTTGGCGAGGGTTTTGTCCTAAATTTGCGTATATATGGTATTCCAGTTAAATGATAAATTATATTTAACCATAAAAGAAAAGAGCTTAAGAGAGGAGTCATTACTGATAATAATTTCAAATCAGTTTAGTAACACTTAAAGAGCTGGCCATGGTCACGGAAGACAGACATAGAGCTGGCTATGGTCGAGCGAGATTGAAGGTCGCACAACCCTCGTGTCACTCGCGCAAGGACGTGAGCATCATTAAGGCACAATGAGCGTCGTTTGACCCTTGCCATGGTTGGCTGAGGGCCACCAACCAACCCTCACAAGCTGAGGCAAGGGCTGGGCAGATCCTCGCTCATAATAAACATCATTTCATGGAACTTTCTTCAATATAGGCCAAGGAACGAATGGTGCAAATGCGACAAATTCCATGTCCGAGCCTTCTCTGCTATGCACAATATAAGTGGAGCCTTACCTTATGCATGCTAATGCATGTAGACAGGGCAGAAAGAAAGCGAAGATGAAGAAAGGATTTGGGGGTTGCAAGAATGGCGGGCGACAGATCAAGGGAGAAGCGGGGGAGGGAAGGTTTCAATGGCGTCCAATCCGATCCCCACCGTCCATCCGCAGCTCCCCGATTGCCTTCCCTCCAAAAAATAAACCCCTTCCTCTCTCTACTTTAAAAAAGAAAAATTGTAAATCTGATTAACAGCCGGCACGTGCGGGCCGGGTCAGATATCGGGCTTTCGAATCATCGCTCGGAGCTGTTCAACGAATTCAAAAATGTTAAATTTTGTTCTTACTATAAATATGCTTGAGACAGAGTTCGGGTCAGATAGCACCACTCACCTCGGAACGCCTACAACCAAATAACAAATGTTACTCAAATCGTCGAATTCGCGATCCTATCAAATAAATGACAAACAACGTTAAAATTGAGTAACGCATTACCTCAACTGCGAAACAGTTATACTACAATCATATTGATTATTCAAGTCGTTCACAATGCAAAGCTTGAGTGCAAAATTTTATCACACCATAACCTTCGCCACCGAACTCCGTCTCAAGCATATTTATAGTTAAAAAAAAAAAAAAAAAAAAAACGCTTTCAACATACTACAAGAATCCCAACTTGGTTGCCCCAAAACTCGCCAGATATGGTTGAAATTCAGCCCCAAAGATTACTGCTCGGAACTTGACAACACTCGCGACAAATTTCGAAATTTCATTTTGGGTAGACCATAAATTCAAATCGAGATCCCCATAAAATCTTATAGTTTCACAATACCTTAAACCATCATTTCTATATAAATATATAGTTCAACGACTTAAAAATCAGATTTTTTTTTTTGGTAAAGTTAAAAAAATCAGACTTCATCGCACAAATCTTCAATAATTTCGAATTTCAAGTCCTATATCCAAAATTACTCCGGTTGAACGAATGAGGGCACAAGCACTTACCGAGCATTGGGACAGCTTGGCAAATTGTCCGAATCATAAGGGCGCGAATTTTCCCCTTCTCCTGCTTTCTTCTTTCTCCTTCCTTTGGACTCCTTTTTCTTCAAAAGTTCTCCCAAGAGTGTTTTTTTTTTTTTTTGGGGGGGTGTGGAGGGGAGATAGCGTAGAGGCGAAGCAATCTGAGTGAGTGCGTCTCCCACCCAATCGTCAATCAATCCAATCGAAAGCCAGGGTGAAGGAAGAAGGAGAAGAAGCAGAGGAAGAAGCAGAGAAAGAGGAAGAAAAGCGGAAGAGGTAGAGATGGGAGTGCTGTCCAACAAGATCGAGAGGGACCAACTCAAGCCTGGGGATCACATCTACTCTTGGCGTCTCTCTTACCTCTACGCCCACCACGGCACGTTCCCTTTCTCTCGCTTTATCCAATGCAATCTTTTTCGCGACGATGATGATGGTGGTGGTGGTGATGATATCGCCTCAATTCCCCTGTTTTTTTTTTTTTTTTTTTTTTTTGGCTATAAAATTGCTCCATTATTTACATGATTGATAATGTCCTTTCCTAGTTTCATATGTAGGAGCTTTGCCCTTGTGGGTCTGTGAGTGAGGTCGTTTTCCTTCTCTTGGTGGATTTTCTATCCTGTTTTTACCACTTCTGCTAATATAGATTGTGGCAACATTGCTGATTTTTGTATAAAAGGAGATGTTTTATGATGAGTAGTCGTATTCAACGTGGCAGAGAGATCGAATCCCCTTGACCCTTTTGGAAGTCTGCCACCCCTTTGTCCATCCTTGCTTAGCTTGTGCTCCCTTTGCTATTTCTGAATCGTTGGTTACTCCTGTCAACTGAAGGAGGTCGAATTCTTTCCATCCTTTGATCGTCCGGATTATGTTCTTTGCAAGCACGTACCTTCTATGGACTTAGCTGCTTTCGCATACTGAAAAGATTCACTTTTGAGTTCACGAACAGGAATATACGTTGGTGAAGGGAAGGTTATTCACTTCACTCGAGGGGCAGGACACGAAATCGGCACAGGGACTGTGTTAGACCGCATCAATTCGAGCTCATCTCCCTCTCCTCCTGTCAGTACACAATGCCCGATATGTGGAGATCAGTCGAGACTTGATAATGTCATCTCTTCGTGCATCGACTGCTTCCTTTCAGGTGGAAACCTCTACCTCTTTCAATACGGCGTGTCCCCTGTTTTCCATCTTGCTAGCGCTCGAGGAGGGACTTGCACCCTTGCAAAATCCGACCCCCCTGAAGATGTGCTTCACCGTGCCTTTTACCTCCTCCAGAATGGCTTTGGAGGCTACAATCTTTTCAAGAACAACTGTGAGGACTTTGCTCTCTACTGTAAAACGGGTCTGCTTGTGGAGACAGCAATTAGCGTAGGCCGAAGTGGGCAAGCAGCAGCTTTTGAGGCTGCTAAAAGTGCTGTCATGTCCTCCTCTCCACTTGCTTTCTTGGCGACCCGTGTTCGTGGTCTGGCAGTTAGAGGTCTGGCAGGTAGTGGTCTGGCAGTTGGTGGTCTGGCAGCTGTGAGTTATGGCAGTTATTGCATCAGTCGTTTGGTCTCTGACATTGGGTCTCGCCATGATGTGGTTAAAGTACCGGCCGAAAGACTTGTGGATCAATCTCATTTATGTGATCCCCAAGCTGCTGTGGATAGTCCCACTCCCAGTTGTAGTGGGGTTCGCCATGATGTGGTTAAAGTACCGGCCGAAAGACTTGTGGATCAATCTCATTTATGTGATCCCCAAGCTGCTGTGGATAGTCCCACTCCCAGTTGTATTGTCAAAGTCAAGATTGACTAAAGATTGCACGCTGCAATTTGCCGGCAGACTCCGCCAGAACTTTGCCGGCAGTGGAGATGAAAACACTCAGCAAAATGTACGCTTTAACTCTTTGTTAGATGTTACTTCTGCAAACTATACCCGGTAGAAATTTTAATTACTCTTCAAACTGCAGCTTTGTCAAAATTTGCCATCAGAGGTCCTTGAGATGTTTGGGTGTAGTCTTGTTTCTTGTTGTGCAAACGAACTGATCAGATTTGCTTTCGACAGGATATTACCTGTTGATCATCACCATCTCTGTATAGAAGTAAAGTCGCAAGAGAAAGTGGTTCTACCGTTCTCTCCAATTCTGATATTTCTGTGTCTGGATTGTTTTCAAGACGCTTTTTGAGCAAATCTTGTTTGACCATCAGAATTAATTCTCTAAGCCATACTCCCGATGAGTTAGACTAGCTTTGGCGTGGGTTTAGTAGAAATATTCTTTTATCATGTGACAAACATAAAATAAGAGAATAAGTTACATATGATTTAGTAGGAATATTCTTTTCATAATAATATCAAAACAAACATCAATAGTCAAATCCATTGATCAATCTCATTAATTCACGTGCCAATGGTCCATTCCATTGGTTAATCTCATGTCACACATCAATGGTCTATTCCATTGATCCATCTCATATAAAATCACACGTCGATGGTCCATTTCAATGACTAAACTCAAATCATATGTCAATAGTCCACTCCATTGACCCATCCATTACTCAATATCAAACCAAGCCCTCATGGGGCTCACAACAATATTGAACATCAACACCAATCTACAACAACCTCCACAATTTACAAAGCCAAATCCAGAATTTATTTCATATATCACAATACATTTCATAAATCAACCACATAACATTTCGCAACTCAATTCATTCACCACAAATATTTTTCATACCGATTTTACAAACTGAATCAAATCAAATGCATGTCAAAAAACTTATCACAAATCGACATCTATATAACATTTCATAAACCATCTCAAAGTCAAGTTTTTCATGAAAATGTTTCACAAACCCAAAAGATGTAATATTTCTCAACTTATTCATCAAAAAAATATATATTTCCACCAAAATGTTCTCACACTATTCTCAAGTACCAAAATGTAATAAATGCCTGATCCAAATTTTATGCAACAAACATGCTTATTCACAACTCATAAAATATCAAATCTTTATCATTTTGAAAACATGAGCTTATAAATTTTTAGAAAAGATAGCACCACTCACCTTGAAATATTTAGGACCATTACTTGAATCGTCGAACTTGCGATCCTATCAAATAAGTGAGAAACAATGTTAAAATCGAGTAAAATGCTACCTCAACGATGACTCAACTAAACTAAGCTTGAACGCTTACAAACGACTCCCTCGCGCCAACAAATCGCTCACCCAAAGCAATTTCTCAAAGCTGTTCATAGCATGGAGCTTAAGAGCGAAATTTTGTCATGCCATAACTTTCTCCACCGAACGTTGTTTCAAACGTACTTATAGTCAATGGAAAGCTCTTCCAACATATTACAAGAACCCCAGTTTAGCCAACCCGAAATCAAGCCGAAATCAACAAAATATGGCCTCGAATTCCTGGTTGCACACTGTTCATCACTCGCGATAAATTTCAAAAAAAAAAAAAAAAAAAAAAGGGCAAATCGTAAGCTCAAATCACAGAAAATCTTACAACTCCACAACACCATAAACTATCATTTCTATAAAAATTTGTGGCTCAACGACTCAAAAATCATATTTGGCCGCTCAATTTTTCCAAAATTCCGAATTTCAAGCCTTATGTCCAAAACTACTCCGATTGAATGAACGAGGGGCTCAAGCGCTTATTGGGCATTGTGTTACATAGTAAAGGTGGCTTGGCGAGGCTCCCATGACGCGTATGCATGAAACCCTTTTTCTTCTTTTCCTTCTTATTCTTTCTTTCTCTTTTCCTTTCCTTGTACATACTCTCTCGTCGTCCCTCTCTCTCTCTCCTCCTTTCCTTCTTTTCCCCTTCTCTCTTCCCCTTTTTTTTTTTTCCTCTTTTTGCTTTTTTCTTTTCTTTTCTTTCCTTCTCTCTCTTCTTCTTTTTCTTCCTCTCTCCCGAAGACTCTCGGCCTCTCCTCCTCATTCTTCTTCTCCTATTTTCTTCTTCTTTTGATTGTTCAACCTTCTGTGTGTGTGTGTGTGTGTGATTGGGTCAAAACCCATATTTTACATCCTCCCCTCCTTAAAAAATTTCATCCTCGAAATTTAGACATACGTCAATTACCAAACAAGTGAGGGTATTTGTGTTTTGCCTCCTCCTCGAGCTTCTAGGTGGCCTCTCTCTATTATTGTGATTTTGCCATTGGATCTTCACATATGTTTTCAACAATTACAACGACTTATGACCCATAGTATATATAGGTTTCCTTGAGGCTTAGAAGCTACACTGAAGTTCCTGTTATTAGTACCATTCCTTGCAACATATGACCCAACCTCCTCATCAGTAGCTTCTCTTGAGTGGTGGGCATATGTTGCACCAACATTAGGTCGGCCTTCGCAAACTTCATTTACTCCATTGCTAGCTCAGTAAAATCGTCGAGATTGGAAACTTTTTGATCATTTCCAATTGAACCTCGACTATATTCGCTTGAGCACAACTCAATAGCCAACTTAACATCCCCAAACTCCTCCCTTTGTATTGATTAAACTAGAGATAGTTAAGAAAACATTAGAATCGTAGTTGTCTTAAGGGTACTTCTGCAATTCCACGGGCTCTTAAAGTAGTATTATCCGATGCCATAGGCATGCTCTCAATAAGCTACTCCGCCTCTTTAAGCTTACCAATACTCCCCAAAATGTCCACCATTTGACGTAATGTTCGACATTAGGCTGTATCTTGTGTTCTTGTATCATGAAATCAAAGTGAAAGCATTCCTTGTTTACTAAGCCCATATGTCTATATGCTCCAAGAACTCCAATAAAGGTTTTGTCATTAGGTATCACTCCACAATTTTTCATCACTAGGAAGATGTTTTGTTACCTTCCTATCAAGTCATTCATTGCCAACCCAAGAATCGTAACGTTCCACGTGGAGACACCTTTGTCCTCCCTTAACTAGAAAACATCAAATGCATTTTAAACATAACCACACTTCATGTACATATCTATCAGGGTCATACCCAGAACAACATCAACTCCAAGACAAATCTTCCTAATTTTCGCATGAACCCATTTTCCTTAATCAGGGCAACCAAGTGAGTATAAGTTCAGATGATGCTCACCAAAATAATTTCATCGCGCTGCATCTCAATATGTGTGACTAATTTCATATGCCTCAATGATGGCAGTACCTTAGACAGGGATTGAAATGAATATGGACTTTGCAATAAGAACAGACTGCCAACTTCCATACAATTTCATTATTTTTCAAGAAACGAAAGGGATTGTCTCAATTTTTTTTTTTCAAAACCTGTCCATGGATCTCCTTCCCAATTTTCAAATCTCTAAGTTGAGCAAGAACATTCAAAAGCATTGCTAGCGCAACAGAGTCTGGCCTATGCTTCAATAACTGCATAGCTCTACATATATCCAAAGTCTCATAGAGAAACCCACTCTTTGCACGAATCAATCATTGCTATCTAGGAGATCACATTTCTCTAAGACATACTTTCAAGTAACTTGAGTGAATAATTTAAGATTATGTATTTCGAGTACATCACAATCAAGGAAGTAACCATAGTCACCTTATCAACAAATCTATTCTTCGTAGTTTAAGTATGAATCTTTTTTCCCATGTTTTAAGTCCTTCAATGGGCACAAACCAACAAAACAGTGGCAATTGTGACACTACTAGACCTGCAACCTTCTTGCTACATCAACACAGTTGACCTCAAGGCCTATTCAAGCCTCCCTTTTAAGATATAGCTCGACACTAGAGCTGTCCAAGAAATGACAATTCTTTTTGATGAACCGTAAAATACATGTCTTACATATCTTATGTCACCACGCTTGTAGTACAAATCAATCAATCCAAATTGTATGAACAGTTGCTTCGAGTCTCTCTTTGTCTTCAACACATACACATGAACCTCCCGGCCTAATCGTCATGCCTATCACAAGTAGGATTGTTGTCGATATAACTGAATTTGGAGTAATTCCTTCTTTCTAAAACCTTGGTCTTCTTTGAGAAAATTTTTATTTCTCCATCGTAAAAGAACTAGCCATGTCTTTCACGTCAGCAAAATCTACTTTTGAGCTCTCTCCTTAAAATAATTTTCTACACTATTGAAAAATGTAGCATTTTCTATGTCTGGAATTCATGCCTTCACCAATGTCACAAATTGAATTGCCACAATTAGCAATCTTGTTTGGCTCCTTAGTTTCAACCCTTGGTCACAAACTTCCAAGTAGTCAAGGGCAGAGAGCTTAGATTTATGTTTAAAACTTCACCACTCGCTCGGATTCACAAATGTCATATTTTGACTCGTATAACACAAGCGTAAACCCATTGTCCAAACCAAAACCCCTTCCTTATATAGATTGATGAATTCAATTGACATGCACCATCAATTGGAAATCTAATAATCTAAGCCGCCAATGCAAGGAGGCGTTGTCGCATCTAATAATCCAAGGCACCAATGCAAGGAGGCATTGTCGCATCCTCCTTTTCGTCCTTAGGAAATTTGACCACAACTGCTTTAATTATTGTCAAAAAGGGTGACGCACTAGCAACATCGATCAAAGCAAACCTAATAGCTTCTAGTGGATCGATAATTCCATATTTGACCATAACAACGTAGCCACCTTTTGCTGCATCTTATCCTCAAGGTTATCCTAGGTCATCCTGCTCCAAGAATTTTCTTATGACAACAGCTCCCTTGACACCAACATTACAAGCAATGATATCCTCAAGCATCTTCAATGCGTTCTGAATATTTCTTAAAAACCATTTTTTTTTTTTAATTTCAAGTTGGCAATTTGTAACCTGTCCAATTCTTTTTATGCAAAAGGAAGAGCAACACATCCACCTAATGCTATACCCTCTTCTATAGCTGCCTTTCTGGCATTCAAAGTATCGACAACCCCTATTCTTCTTCTCATCGACTTCTAGTTCGCTAACTTTTCCAATCTTCAAGACAATCGCACCACCAGATAGTTTTGCCACTCTCTCTTGCAATTTCAGATCATCTCAGCTCGGCTCTAGATCCTCCACTCTACGGCCCTGAAAAGAATTGAACCCACGACGGGGTGAGATATAAATCTCAATGAGTTCACGCTCTAAACACCGATTAGGAGGGTAATATGCTAAGAGGCGTCCTAACCACACAATCATACAACCACATAGACTTACCTCATCTCAGATCCACCCTGCAGGTCAGCACAGTTCATATATACTATGCATAAAATCAATACGCAACAATTGAGACGCCTCACTCAACTCAATAAATTATAAGGGTCCCGATTATAAGGCCAAATCGTTATGACACGTCCCATACCATGCCACACAGTTTTGTCTCATAATCAGGCTCAGCTAACTCAACCAACCATGCGTTCCAATTGTTAATTACACCCCTCAAGGGTACGGCCAACTCTAAGTTTGGTGGTCTTCTGGCATTGCCAGGCATCGTCTCACCTCCTTTGAGCACGACTACGTCTCTCAAAGATGGCTTTCTCGAAGAAGCATAGATCCAGAATCTACTGCGACCCGAGTCCCAAATGAATGAGTAACGTCTGGCTTAATAGCTCGGGACGAGTTCTTTTAACCAACACATGACCATTCAACCTCGGCCCAGGACACCATGCATTGCACTCAAATACCTCAATCAAAATGGTGAACCTGGCCTATTTTCTTCGTATTAGAAATACACGGTAAAATAGTCGTGTGTGGATACACAGTCAATTCATACCAAAAAAAATTGATACTCTTCCTTTTAAAATCCCACTATTTTATATAGTATATAAAATCCTTTTACGTATTACAATTCGACACCTAAGATTTTCTAAATAATTATCAAAATTCATAAATTTTGGAATAAAGAACCACAATTCCAATCAAAACTCAATTTGCACAAATTAACACTCAATTGCAGAAATTAACCACACAATTGTAATCAGCACGAAATTCTGGTCACCGGCTATCCCGATCTAAATTTTGAAATATAATAAATAATTAAATAATTACTAAAATTAATTAAATAAATCAATTTAAATACCAAAAATGCTAACTTACGTCGGAAAAACCTAATTAAATATAGAAACGGGCCCGAAAAGTCCTGAACCAATCTAGATAAATAATACAACTTATCTAGTCTCTAATTATGCTACTCTACCCACCTAACATGCATAATTAACTAATTAAATCACTAATCTAATCAAACTAACCACCTAATCCCTAATTAATTTAAACTAAACACCCCTTAAACGTCATTAGCCTACTAAGTAGAGTTTAGTGCATAAAACCATCGATTTAACACGAAAACCGGTTCACCGTGACAGCGGCGCGACAACGGTCGAAACTCGAACTTGCGGCGGCACCAACGGGGCTCTAGAGGGCCCGAAAATGGCCCAACAAATCTCAGCCCAAGCTGAGATTTGTTCTAGAATAGAGCTGGATCGAAGATGGGCTAGAAAAAGGCGTGGACTACAAGCGATGGACTTTGGGTGGGCTGGACCAGCGTGGAGACAACAGCGAAGGAGCAGGATCGACGGAGTCCACTTCGTGAGGCTATTGGCGGTTGACTTGGGGGCTTGAGCTGGCGACGGCAGCGTGGGAAGGGAGCCCATGGAGATGGCAGCTGGCGTGAGGGGGGGAAACGATTAAGTTGGTTGAAGATGGGGCAGCTGGCGGTCAACACTTGGGGTTTCGACGAGTGAAGGTTGACTCGGTGGACGTGTGGCAACGGCTGGGGGATTTGGTGGAGCAGTTGCAGGGGTTCGTCCAAGGAGGGGCTCGAACCAAGGAAGAAAAGAAGACAAAACAGAAGCAGGGCAAAACGGATGAAGTCTTCGGCTGACGTAGAAATCGCACGAAGAAGATGAAGACCAGCAAAGGCGTGCCCGAGAAGCCAAGGGAAAGGGGGAAAGGTTAACAATATCATCTCTTCCATTAATTGCTTGTCCCCCTAATACTTTCTTGAAATATAAATCCACCATTAATCAATTTTGATACCAAATGTTGCACCCCCCCCCCCCAACGCGTAGCTCCAAATTTACTCAATTTGGACTTTAATTCCTTCTCCAAATTCCCCAATTTGAGGTCCAATTTTGTTGAAGAAAAAGCCCGCACAATTTCCACACTTTCCTTTCACCAAGTAGCTCGGTTTGAAAGTCAAAAATCCCTTCAATTTAGCCCATCCGAATTTTTCGTTCTTTTCCGAATCGTTCGAAACAATTTTCCGAAAAAATCTAGGAATTGTCGAAAATTCTTCAAATGATGAGTCAACATTCCAAAAATAAATCGTGACACAACAGAACTTTTGATTTCTGAAATCAGATTCAAATTCACGGTTAATTTCAATCTGACGCGATTTTAACGTGACCTAACCTGCCGGGTAGGTTTTAGGAATTTTTAGTGCAATTGACCTATGGTCGATTATTTTCGAGCTACATCGTGCATCTTCAACACATTGGCGACTCTCGGTTGTCATGAAAACCTCGAGGTTTCAAATACAGCCACAGGGTGCAGAAATGATAGAAAAATCGGTCTAGTGGCATTCGACAAAATTTTTGCAATTAGGTAGAATCATCAACGCACTAATCACATACCTCTATCGAATCGACCTATCTCCGGTCTCTAATCGATTTTGACGGTGCCATAATGACCCTTGCAAATTAACACGGTCGAGCAGTCGATTCTTGGTCGAATTCTCAAGTCCATTGCGTTTAGATTCCTTAACGGCTTCACCTGATAGACTAGTTATCCTGTGAGTAATCAGCTCAAGGAAAAGAACTATAGGCGCGTCAATGAAATGTCCAACTCATTCAATCAAAGACAGAACCTGAAATTCAGGATGTCACAACTCTTCTCCTCTTATAAAAATTTCGTCATCGAAATTTAAACCATTACAAATCTTTAAACAAAAAGGTGGGGTACAGTCGTCTCATCGAATCTTCACTTTCCCAGGTTGCTTCTTCGGTGCCGTGGTGTTGCTTGACCACTTTGACCAACGAGATGGTCTTGGTGCGCAAAACCTACTCCTTGGGATCCACAATCTAAACCGGGCTTTCCACATACAACACTCTGTTGACCACGTCCAATTTCTCAAAATTTAGCACATGGGTTGGGTTAGCCTCATACTTCCTCAACATCAACACGTGAAAGACGTCATGCACTTGCGCCAACCTTGGTGGTAATGCAAGACAATACGCTAGGATCCCGATTCTTCCAAGAATCTCAAAGGAACCTACGTATCTTGGGCTCAGCTTTCCCTTCTTGCCAAAGCGTGAAGTACCCCTCATTGGTGGAATTCCAATGGTCTCTGACGCTTATCGGCGTAGCTTTTCTGTCGATCCTGAGCGGTCTTCAATCTGTCCTTGATGACGACAACTGCATCCACTGACTGCTAAACCAACTCTGGGCCTGTGATCTTTCATTCTTCGACCTCATCCCAACATACTAGTGTTTTACACGCTCTACCATACAACGCTTCAAAAGAAGCCATCTTAATGTTCTGCTGGTAGCTGTTGCTGTAGGCGAATTCAACGAGATGAAGTTGTTCCTCCCAACTTCCCTTGAAATCCAACACACAAGCTCGCAGCATGTCCTCGAGGGTTTGAATTGTCCTCTCAGTTTCATGCCTCAAACCTTGAGCGCGCGCACTTCTCTCGATGGTCGATAGAATTTTGCGACGTTCCCAAGACTCGTTGCTGACCCTTTTCAATTTATTGCACATACGGAAGCGAATTAACTAATATCTTAACAACAACATACATGAGATAGGAAAGCAGGACAACCAGTTTCGAATCAAATACACTTTCATAAACACCTCAAGCTTATACAGAAGGTCTATCTTATAAAGAATTACTGAGCCACTTATGCTCCTGACCCTTCCGCTTCAAGCTCCGAGTTCTTCACACTAGGGACCTGAAAATGGTTATACAATAACTAGTGAGATATAAATCTTAGCAAGTCCTCCCCTAAGCCCCCGATTAGAACACTAACTCAACTCGAGGCATCTTTCCAGAACCACCCCACAAACAAACCACAACTAACAACAAACAAGCAACAAATCACAACAGCCAGGGTCAACCACTAACCACATAGTCGATTTGCATGCAATCTTACCTGGTATGCCATACCCTACACAATATGTCTCAGCACAATACACACAATGTACATGGCCATTAGATGATGTAGTTCATCAATCACATACGAGTCGCATCACAAGCGATCTCACCTGGCCATTGCTGCACCCTGCCGCACGTTATCGATTCGTGCGTGCGTGCCATAATTAATGTGATCAACATGTATAACTGGAACTAAGGATGCCATGATTCTCATTCACTCTTTCACTTTAGTGTGCCAGCTATCATGCATCACTTGATCACACGGGTCTCGATTATAAGGTAAAATTGTTATAACACATCACATACCGCGCCACATAATTTTACCTCATAATAAGGCCCAACCATCTCAACCTTCACGCGTGTTTCCAGTTCTTATGGCCCATCAGCCACAATTAACTCCCAATTGACAATCCGGTTAATTTATGACCCATCAGCCATGGCTAACTTCCCAGTAAACGCTCATCCGACTCCCGCCAGGCTACCGATAAATATCCGGCTTCATCCCGCCCCGTTAGGCACGGCTACATCTAGAACTCTCGTTTAGACGATTTCCCAAAGAGGGACATCGGTCCAAAATCTACTACAGCTGGCTTCTGACTCCCGCCAGGTATCGCCCCCAAACTCCCGTTGGGTGGCAATCCAACTTTTGATCACCCAAGCACACCATTAAGACTCCCTTCTTATCTTTGAGCATTTAACCAATGCACAATGCTTGCAAATGCAATTTCAAATCATTTTCCCCTAAAGGCGGTCTATTTCAGTGTCCCTCGGACAAAGCCTATTTCTCTTTCTGTGAAAATCACTCAATTCATGCGGATGTCCATGTATTTATACACTCAAATCACCTCATAAGATCAAAACACATGAAATTAGGCACTTTTCATTCTCAGGTGAACAGTGCATGTGAACAGAGTTTTCGTGAACAGTGAATTTCCAGATTTATTAACCAATAAATTAAATCCACAAGTCATCTAAAAAACTAATTAAAGCAAGCAAAGCATCAAAAACCATCACCAAACTAAAATCAGTCCTAATTGGCAGAAACCGGGCCACTCGCGCATCTCCAAGTTTAAATCCAGAAGCCTAACCAAACAAGTTTGGAAAATTCCCAAATTTGAATACATTATAAAGGAAACATAAAAAAAAGCATTTTTCATGAAGACATCTAACCCAGATCCTTCTAGATTCGGCCCAATAAATCGCTCAATCCAGCACCAAAAACTGGGTCCGTTTCCAGAAAGTCTGTTTTCCAAAATCAGTTTGGTTCGAGATCCAAAACTTGTCCATTTGATCTGAAATTTGACTATGTTAAACTAGAAGATGTGAAAAATAACTTTTGTGAAGAAACTATTTTGAAATTCGAACCCTAAGAGTTGATAAAAACCCTAGAAGCCCAAAAGGTCACAACTTCCAATACAGTCCGAGATTTTGTTTGCAAATGACGGAGCTGATATCTCCTTCTTTTAAATCCCTAAAAATCTTGATAAAAATGTATGTTATAGCTGAAGATCTAAAACTTTTCTTAATAAAGAATCAACCTCAAATTCGCAACCCATTTCGATCTACAAAAAGGGCAAACGGCAAGGGTCTAGAGATTAGAACTGCAGAAAGTCCATTGAATTGGACTAATCTGATTTCAATGATGCTAATCTCACTAATTAGATTAACACTAATCCATTCTAAGGCAAATCTAACCATTCTAGATTATCACTAATCCATTCTTAAACTAATCTAAACAACCCTTAAGCATAACTAACCTCCTAAGCAAATTTAGGCACTAATCAAAGGATTAAGAGCTAAACTCACCCGTTAAGCGTGCTGAAAACACGGATGCGGCGGCAACGATAGAGGCTACGCTCGAGAATCTCAACCACGACGTCCAAGGCGGTCCCGGGGCTGGAACAGCAGCCACAAGCTCTGCTTCCCACAGCAACTCTGGAAATCGAACAGACAGAGGAGAAGAGAGGTTGAACGGCTAAGCCGGAGCTCCGGCGAGGGGTTAGTCGGCAACCGGCGGCACCTGAGGGTCGAGGAGGACCTGCTGGTGGTTGGTATAAGCAGAGGGAGGGTCGAAATAGAAGAAAAACGACTGAAACGAGCAAAACAAGCGAAGCAGTGCAAGCTGCCAGGTGGACCGACGAACCGGCAACCAGTTTCTTTCCGTCGGCGTACGGGTCGACCAGTGGCTCCGTTTGGCGAGCGGGCGGGTCCTCCTTAATGGTTTAGGCCTTTTGAGCGCGATGGTGGGTGGCACGAATGCTGATTCTCACGAGAAGGCAACTATTAACTCAGTTTTTCGGAGAAATGTCAGCTGGAGCAAAAAACGAGAGAAGAAAAACATGGGAGACAAGGGCTGCGATTTCTTGGGGCTAAAGAGGGGGAGAGAGAGAGAAGTGAGAGCTGATTTCTCTGGTTCTTTGAGCTCCCAAAAAGCTTCAACAATGGATAAAGGAGGAGTAAGGAGGAAGAAGGAGGCTGCTGAAGATAAGGAGGGGCCACAAAATATCCAAAGCACTTGAGTTCTATGCCCCACCATGCATGGCTGTCTTCCTCAGCCAATTTGCAGTACCTTGGCTTCCCAAACAAGCCTCCCAAGTGGTCCAAATATTGCTTCCCACAAGGCCTACGAATTTTGGAACACTTGCAATCCCATTTCATTCAATTTCCCTTCCAATTTCACTTCAATCCTTCTCCATTTGAGCTCAATTTGACCCCCCCATAAATTCAGCCAAGATGTCATCGCCCATCTCATGATTTTTCCTCATCAATTGAACCAACTTGACGGCCAACAGTGCGCTCAAAAACGGTCCTCCAATTTTGTGACACCCATCGACGGCCCCCGATCCGTTAGGGTCGCCACAATTCGCTTACCTTTCCTCTTTTCCTTGACCTGAAGGTCTATCAATCTTGGGGGTTTATATTTTTTTTTTTTGATCGGTCCCTGCGCAATTTATATGGCGGAAGCATGTCCAACAACTCCCTTCCCTATATTCAAAAGATAGTGCACACCAACTAAACACTTTGTATAAGTTAAGACCGTACACTTTAATTTACATAACTTGATGGACATCTTTCATCGGTACATCAAAATGCCGTAGTCTTCTATACTTGGATATACTTCAAAAGATAACCGACATCTCTTCCATCAGTCATATACTTAAAGTCCATCGATCAGTGTCGACGTCCAAAAGTTCCTTCCTCTGCTGTCCCCCTCCTGGCAACCATATCCAGTCACTCGGTCTATCTACTGGTGGCCGTGTCGGCAGAGGTATCTTGTCTAGTCTGAAATGTTAGTCCCCAAACGGGGTGAGTATAACAACTCAGCAAATACATGATCCCTTTTGCTACTCACGCATCACACAAGATAATCAACTATGTCATTGCATCATATAACACCATCACTCGTGTCATTGCATTATATAGCATCAACAGCTATATCTTTATATCATATGACATCATCAGATATATAATTGTATCATGTAACATTATCAAATGCTCCTGCATACATATCACCATATGCATATCATTCAATGCCCGTGCATACATATCACCATATGCATATCATTCAATGTCCATGCATACATATCACCATAGGCATATCATTCAATGCCCATGCCTACATATCACCATATGCATATCATTCAATGCCCATGCATACATATCACCATATGCTTATCTCATTTTCCAATTTTCACAATTTTAATTGGCTTTTAATGCATTCCCAGCACACACCATCCGGGCTTCCGGCCCCCCACATTCCGGGCATCTCGCACCCCAACTGGCATCACGAGGAATTCACGGCACACACCATCCGTGCTTCCGGCATTTACACTCCCTAGCCGGGCATCTCGCATCCCACCTAGCATCACGAGGAATTCCCCGGCACACACCATCCGGGCTTCCGGAATTATGTACCGACATACTACCAGGCATCTCCCCCTGGAATTACGTACCGTATACCACCGGGCATCTCGAAACTCCCAAGGACATCCAGAATTACGCCATTAGGCCACTAGGCATCCGGCATTACACTCCCTTAGCCGGGCATCCCGACACTCCCGGGGTATCATCGGCTCACACCATCCGATGACCTTCTCACATGCATGGTTCATGGCATACCACATGATGCTCATCACTCATATCAATATGCATTGCCAAATATTTTCACTCATATGGCATGAATTTCACATAAAACAACTTCAATCAATTCGTCCCATATGATTCAGCATGTATAACATTCTGTAAATGTCTCAATTATACACCAAATGATTCTCAAAAGTTGTAAAACTCATACACGTGATAGTCAAGACACAAAGGCACATATTTCATGAAGAAAGTATGTTCTAAATATCAACATACAAAAAGATATCATTCAGCCATTGCAACAAGGCAAATTCCGAACAATATAGCCTGCGCGATCGTAGAAGAAAACTAAATTGACCATCCAATTGGCCACTAAAAATCATGAGATTTCACCACATCAACATTGAGACGTTAAAGCACAACTTTCATTAAGAAACTCCGTTCAAACAGTCCCCACATAAAAAGTTATGAACTCAGCAACACAAATCAAAGTTTCGGATTTTCCAGTTTACGCAGTTCTGGGATTTCATTAAATTAAATACTCAAACGTCATTCAAAAATTATAAAATTTCACTATGTTATATCCAAGATCCTACAGAACATTTCTCATGAAGACATAATCATCAAATTCGTCCTACATAATTTGCTATAAAAATCATAAGCTTCTGTCTCAATTACCAAACCGTACAGGATCTATAGGACTTCCCAGTTTACACTGCTCTTGAATTTCATTAATTTAAATATCCAAATCTCATTCAAAAATTACGAAATTTCAGTATGTCATATCCAAGAGTCTAAAGAAAATTTCTCATGAAGACATAATCACCAAATTCGTCCTACATAATTTACTATAAAAATCACAAGCTTCTGATTCAATTCCCAAACCGTACAGAATCACTATCAACAAAATCTCCTCAATTGAGCAACTTAACCTCCTTATTTTTCCCTGATTTTTGGATATGTTATAGTTTAACATGTTTTCTACAACTTTCCTTTAGAGGTCGAAGCAAGATTCTCAAGCAAAAGTCACCTTATGACCCATAAAATCTACTGACCTTCCACAGAAACAAACCCAGAATTCATGTTCGTATGAAAACGAGCATTTCCCTAGGTTATACCGGTTGGATTTGTCTCAAATTTTATTATGTTGTTCATTAGGATGTTCTTAACATTTCATATGAAGAAGTCGAAGAGAAATATCCAACAGAAAACCACATGCAATAACCATCAAGCAACAACGGTCGACATGCAAACCGATTTTCACCCGGTTCCTTAGAAAATTGATTTCACCCCTCAAAACTTGTTCAATTTGCTTCAATTTTTGATATGTTGTAATTCAAGACCTACTCTACAACTTTCATTTAGAAACTGAAGTCAAATTCTAACCCTAAGCTTATCTACAAACTCAAACAAGATTCGGGTACAAGCAAGTTCATTCGGCCAGAATCACAACCACAGCAAGAACGGCCTCAAAACTTAAATTTTCATCCATCAAACCCAAAATTTCGACCATCAATCAGCACAACAACAAGACCACAACATGCATGAGCAATCAAGAGATCAATCTTGCCTTAGAATTGAGCTAGATGTGTGAATAAAACGGCGACAACCCACGGCGACGACTCATGGCAGCTCGGTTTCTCCTTCTCTTCTTTCCTTTTTGCGTTTCTCTCTCTCTCTCTCTCTCTCTCTCTCTCTCTCTCTCTCTCTCACTCTTAGCTCATCCAAGACCCCTCAAATAAACCGGCCATTCCCTTTTATTTCCCTTCCTCAATCATCATTAGGTCTAATGACTAAGTGGCATGCAAGAAGACACATGGCAAGAAGCATAAGCCACATGGACACTTGGATGGACACCTTGGACTCTCTCGGCCACCCCCTTGGCTTGCGTGGGAAGCTTGGCCGGCCATTCTCCATGGGCTTGGCCGAAGTCCTCATGGGCTTGGCTTGGCCCAAGTCCATCCCCCTTGGCCCAATTTCATTCGGCCCAATCCAATTCCCTTAGGGTCCATGCCGTCGGCCCAAATTCTTAAGGCTATCCTAAACTAATTTCTAATCCAAAATTTAATTTTCTAATCCTAACTTATAAATAGTTAACTTTAAATATTAACTTAGCCACATAACATGGATACAATGTTGATCAAAGATAGTCCATTTGTAGCTCGTTAGTCCTCATAGTCTCACGGTTCATCAATTTATTCTCTAATACACATCATGGTTATAAGTAAACATACAAAACTATAATCCATCAAATGTCCAGCCCTTGGCTCAATTGTGACTTATGAAATCACTGACTAAAATCCATCAGCGTCTCCATCGATCGGCCACAGTCATCACCTCCTCGAGGGTTGTCGAATTTCTTGGATGCCACAAATTTTCTCGGTCCAAAACGGCCCCACTTTGAAATTCGCCAAAATCTCGAGTTTGCAGAAAAATCTTCAGAGGATGAGTTGATGTTCCTAAAATAATCGTAACATAACAAAACTTTCAATTTATGAAATTGAGTCTAAATTCGCAGTTAATTTCAATTTGACGCGATTTTAGCATGACCTAACCTACCAGGTAACTTTTAGGAATTTTTGGTGCAATTGACCCGTTGTCGATTATTTTCGAGCCACATTGTGCATCTTCGACTCATTGGTGACTCTCGATTGTCGTGAAAATCTCGATGTTTCAAATACGGGCACAAGGTACAAAAATGACAGAAAAATCGATCTAGTGCCGTTTGACAAGAATTTTGCAATTAGGTGGAATCACCGACACATTAATCACATACCTCTGTCGAACTGACATATCTCCAGTCTCTGGTCGATTTTGACAATGCCGTAATGACCCTTGCAAATTAGCACGGTCGAGCAGTCGATTCCTGATCGAATTCTTGAGTCTATTACATTTAGATTCCTTAAGCTTCACCTGATAGGCTAGTTATCTCGTGAGTGGCCAACTTAGAGAAAAGAACTATCGACGCGTCGATTAAAAACCCAGCTTATTCAATTGAAAACAGAACTCGAAAATTAGGATGTCACACTCAAACTAGCCATCCGTCTGAGGATGATAAGCCATACTATACTGTAGCTTCGTTCCTAAGGCAGCCTGCAAACTTTTCCAAAAGGCAGCTATGAACCTCGGGTCTCAGTTAGATGTAATCGTCACTTGCACTCCATACAGACGAACTATCTGACGCACTGTGGCACCCCTCGACGGCCCCCAAACCGTTAGGGTCGCCACAGTTCGCTTACCTTAATAACATGTCACTCTTATACCATTTCAATTGCAGCGGGTCCATACAACTTGGGGGTTCACATCTTTTAGATTGGTCCCTTTGCGCAGTTCATATAACGGAAGCATATCCAACAACTCCCTTCCCTATATTCAGAAAACGATACACACCTACTGAACATTTTTAGGTAAAAGCCGAACACTTTTATTTACTTAAACCAGATGGACATCATTCATCAGTACATCAAAATGCCATAGTCTTCTATACTCGGCTATACTTCAAAAGATGACTGACATCTTTTCCCACAGTCGTATACTTAAGGTCCATCGACCAGTGTCAACGTCCACAAGTTCCCTTCTTCGCTATCCTCCTCCTTGCGGTCATATCCAACCACTCAATCCATCTACTAATCTGAAATGTTAATCCCCGAAAGGGGTGAGTATAACAACTCAGCAAATACATGATCCCTTTAGCTACTCACGCATCACACAAGACAATCAGGGTATCACAAAGTAGCACATATCATTTCATACACATAATGCACTACTTACCTTACAACCATTTACATATCATCGCACCATATATGAGTACATCATCAAATGCTCATGCATATGCCAATATCATGCCATAGGTATTCATTCATCCAAGCATTCATTATCAATGCTCATGCATATACCATGCATACATATCTCTCCGAATACCCATGCACACATACCATGCACACATATCATCCCATGCATGACTCAATCTCAAATTCACAACTTTTAATTTGCCTTTATTGCTCGCACACAGTCCTGGCGATGCAAAAGAAAACAAATACCCCCAGGCATGTATTCGAAATACAACCAGGCTTCCGGCATCCCCTACGCTCCGGGCATCTCACACCCGAACTGGCATCACGAGGAATCCCCCGGCACACACCATCCGGGCTTCCGGAATTACGTACCGACATACCACCAGGCATCTCCCCCTGGAATTACGTACCGTATACCACCGGGCATCTTGAAACTCCCGAGGACATCCGGGCATGTATCATAATACAACCGGGCATCCAAAGGGCATCGACTCATTCGAACCTTTGGGCATCCGGACTCCCGAGGCATCGTCGGCTCACACCTCCAACGGCATTCTCATTTATCATGATTTATATTCACATGCATGGTCCAATTTCATATGGCATATGATATGATGCTCACTTTTCAAGACTATATGCAGTGCCAAACATCATCACTCATGTGGCATGAAAACCATGTAGGACAACACCCTTCATTTAGTTCACCTATCCTTTCCTTTGAAACTCACAAAAATCCAGCATGCGTGATTTCTGAAAATGTCTAAATTGAATACCCAAATGACTCTCAAAATTTGTGAGATTTACACACGTGATAGTCGAGACATAATGGCACACTTTTCATGAAGGATGCATGTTCAAACAATCCTCACACGAAAAGATACAAGTTCGGCAATACCATTCACAGTTTCGGGCACTCCAGATTGCACAGCTTTGGGATTACTTCAAATTAAATACCCAAACAACATTCAAAAATTATGAAATTTTACCACGTGATAGTCAAGAGTTTAAAGTAGATTTCTCATGAAGACATTAACATCAAATTCGTCCTAGATAATTAGTTACAACCAATGAAAGCTTCTGTCCATAGTACCGAATCATCCAGAATCAACCCATCACCGAAAACTCGCCATTTGACCTACTTATCCTCCTTATTTTCTTCTGAATTTTGGATATGTTCTAGTTTAAAATGTTTTCTTCAACTTTCATTTTGGAGTCGAAGTGAGGTTTCCAAAATAAAGTCATCTTATGATCCCCGAATCTTACTGACGTTCCACAAGCTAGTCCAGATTCCCTGTCTTTGAGAAAATATGTGTTTCACTAAGCTATACTTGTTATATTTATCTCAATTTTGAGTATGTTGATCTTCATGATGTTCCCTAAAATTCTTATGAAGAAGTCGAAGAGAGATTTCCAGTAAAAAGTCATGTACAACAACCAAAGTCACCAGAGGTCGACATGCAATCCCAGATTTAACCGGTTTCGTAGAAAATGGGTTTCACCCCACAAAACTCATCCATTTTACTTCAAATTTTAGTATGTTATAGTTTAAGATGTAAGCTACAACTTTCATGAATAAGTCGAAGTCAGAATCCAACTCTAAAGTCACCTACAGATCCTCACAACATTCGGGTGCAGAGAGTCTACTCGAGAACAGCTTAACCATTCCAACCAAAACACTTCCAAACTTCGGTTTTTATACTCAATTCACACAAAATCAATCTACCACACAGCAATACATTCACAATACAACATGCAAGAGTAGTTCAAGGATCAAGGCTTGCCTCTAATTTCAGCAAAACACACGCAAAACAGGCGAGCAAAGCAGCGGCGACGGACGGTTCCTTCTTCTTCCTCTTGCCATTCACCCTCTCGCTACTCGCTCACGAACTCTCTCGCTCGCTAGTTTTCGCTCGGTTAGTCTCCCTCTCTCTCATCCCCCCCAAACACACAAGCACTTTGTTTCTTTTAAATGTTAATTAACCTAATGATTTCCTTTGCATGAAGAATTTTGGTGGCTGCAGGGAAAATGGCCAACTGTTGAAGACGTGGCCTTCCCAAGCAGCTTCAATGGCCACCTCTCCTCCTGCATGCCGTGATGTGTCCACTGGTGGAAGTCCTTTGGTCAATCTCTCCCAATTAGTTGACTTAAGTGTCGACTATTATGGGGGTCTTTGGGCTAATTTGGGCCAGCAGATTAGTGGCCCAATTTCTTAAAATTAATTCTAAATCTTGCACATACATGAGCTAAATTCCAGCCTACTCACATGGCCACACGGTGTCACAACAATGTATAAATATGTGATCGAAATTCTCGCGTGGAAAAAGAATTCGAAGAGCTGTATGGTGGTAAGAATTTCATTCCCTCACTTGCCAAATTGCACAAAGAAAAGACGTGCATGGTCCTCATGTACGGTCCAATGATAATACGAACCAATGTTTTTTAAATAGCATCAATGACATAGTCCGATGGTACCTTCGTCACTTAATCACGGACCGTCACATATCCAAGGGTCGTCAAAATTCTCGGATGCCACAATTCTCCCCTCCTTAGAGAATTTCGTCCTCGAAATTAGACAAAATTTATGTTTCCTTAAACAAGTGAGGGTATCTTTTCCTCATCTCATTTTCACTCTCCCAAGTGGCTTCCTCCATATCATGATGTCGCCATAATATCTTAACCAATGGAATTTTCTTTGTCCTAAGAACTTGTTCCTTTCGATCCAGTTTTTGTACGGGCTTCTTGATGTACCTCACTTTCTCATCTACTTTGATGGCTTCATGATCGAGTATGTGTCCTGGATCAGGCTGTTGCTTCCTCTAAAGTCAAGGATGTAAGCTCTTAACATATCTTAATTTATTTCAACACCAAAAACAGTTTTAAAATAACAACCACATCTGAAATTCCTTTTGAACGCTTGAAAATCTTCCTTCATGATATCAAACAATGCAAACTGAGGTTTTCAAAAACATGTCAATACTACAACAGCAGGCTTTGAAATCATATGCCATTTCCATGTCAAAACGTTTTCAAATTACCAATGTGGAGATCCTTTTAATGCAAAATAGGGATTTCAAAGACACGGCAATATAACAATAATAGTCTTTGAAAATAGGTAAATCTCATATTGTTGAAATCAATTCATGAAATCGAAAGCTTGATACCAAATCCACAAAATCCACTTTCACGTTTAAATTCCAAATGTTTTTCGAAATCCACATGTAAAGCCTTGAGTCGCACTTGCATTACAGCTCAAAACAAAATACTTTATCAAAACCATTAGTAAATTTAAATCGGTACGTTGGCAGATTCAAATCTCAATCCCAACTCCAATGGGTTGGAATGTTTTCTACAAAAAGTTCAAAGATCTTTGAAATATAAAACATTTCTTAAAACATTTGGGTACGGTGTCATAGTACCCATAAATTTTGATTAAATTTAAGAGATTTTCTAAAATAATTCACAATCAAAATCTGCTTTTTGATTGAAGTTCGAAACTTGGAATGTACAGGCGATGATTTTCACCAAAACCATAAGCATTTCTTGAAGTATTGGAAACCATAGTTCAGTGGGTTGATAATATCAGTCCCGTCGTAAAGATTTTTGAAACTAAAAACTTTGAAATACCAAAATCCTAAGCCTTTCTTAAAATATCTAAATCGACGCATCGGCGAGTCATTAAACTCGGTCCCGACCTTAGGATTTTCAAAGTAGTTTGCATGTAAAATCTTAGAGCTTTGAAAACATCCAAACTCAAGTATTTCCAATTTAACTGCACTACATCAGACAACAACGGCGGTGCATTACATAGGTTAGTAGACTTTCACTTGCTGGCATGTTAAACACTGGAAAACGTGTTTAGCTACATCCGCCTTCATGCCATTCCACCAAAACTGTTGGCGAAAATTTCTGTACATCTTTGTACTACCCGAACGAATATTATAATTACTCCTATGTGCTTCTGATAGGATTTCCCTTTTTACTTCTTCATTGTCGGGATCACAGAGTCGTCCTTGATATCTTACTACTCCATCTTCAGAGACTTGAAACTCTGGTCTTTTCCTTAAAGACACAGCATTTCGTATCTTCACAATTTCCGGATCAAATCCTTGCAGAATCTCAACTTTCTGAATATTTTCAGGTTCAATCCTTAATGTAGTAAACATACCGGTGAGGTGGTCTACTTCCAACTTAAAGTTTGAATCTGCTACTGACTTTAACATATTCCACTATGTTATCCCTAGATTAGCCATGTTTATAGCTAACTTTCAACTAAAGGCATCTGCCACCTTATTCGCCTTTCTTGAGTGGTACCTTATTTCACAGTCAAAATCTTTTAATAATTACATCCACCTCCTCTGTCTCATATTCAATTCCTTTTGTGAAAACATATATTTCAAGCTCTATCCTAAGTGCAACAATCAATCAAATTCAAATTTAAAGAATTCCACCTTCTCGACTCAATCGAACACACCATTTAGCCGTATTATTCCTATACCTTTGTCACCATCAATTCAAGCCTAGAACCATTAAAATCGACACCACCAATAATTCATCGGGTATAGTCCAACAGAGACATTCACGACGCCTTCACTGCAACAGGAATTCAAGCCTAAAATATAGCACCATTCATTCGGTTCAAATATCAATAGTCCACCAAGATAAGAACTTGTCTAGTTTCCATCAAGTATATCTCAGATCTCATCACTTGGATTGATTACTTATCAGATCCACCACTTGAACTTTTACCATTTCACCTTGGAAAAAGTATAATCACAATTGATTATATCCACTAATTCCACAGAACCCTTTCAAACTGAGATCATCACCAAAAGTTAAAAGTTGACCACCATCGATTAAACCTATTATTCCAACATATTAACCACAAATAATTTCATGTCTCATATGACCACTCAAACTCATGACTTCCAAGATTAATCTATACATACTAAATACCTCCATGTAATGCATCAAGACTTCCAATGAGATCTTCTAGTAGGAAGTCACTACTTAGCTCAAATGATCATAACTTAATTCTCAATTTCACAACTCCCTCTCCATAATTCACTTCTTAAGCTTTGTTTGCGGCACTATGCTTAGTTGCTGCGCATGTTCTTCAGGTCCTTTAGAATATATCAGGATATTATCAGATGAAGACAATCACAATTTGATCCAAATAAGGCTTAAATATCTTATTCGTTAAATCCATGAATGTAGCTAAGGCATTCGTCAATCCAAATAGCATAACTAGGAACTCATAATGTCCATAATGAGTCCCAAATGCGGTCTTAGGAATGTCTTCTTTCTTGATCCTTAAATGACAGTATCCTGTCCTCAAGTCAATTTTAGAAAAGACCAAACTTCCTTGCAGTTGGTCAAATATGTCATCAATTCTAGGTAATGGGTACCTATTCTTAACAATCACCTGATTCAATTGCCTATTATCAATGCACAAACGCATCTACACGTCCTTCTTTTTCACAAACAAAAGTTCTACAAGCTTAACCGTGCTTCCACTGCGTTACTCTGATAGAATTATCCTAGAAACACTGCCCTCCCAGTTCAATTCATAGTTCGGTTTATTTCTGCCCCCTTTTGCCATCCTAGAAGCCTGCCAGGAGCCACTCCTTGCTCAGGTCCTCTGACCTCAGTGTCCACTCCCCGCCCTCATCGGACCGGGACGTTACAGGTACACCAGCTTTCGCCTGGTTCGAACCCGAACTACACATCTACTGAAGGGTCTCGTTTCAATAGGGACTAACTTACAGAGATATTATCCGCTTTGGCCTATCCCATACTAAGCCTCACGGTTTTATCCTTGGCGAATAGGCAAGCATTATCTTGAGAGATCATTCATCCTAGTCCGTTGCTTATGGAGCTAGTCCATTCACATGATGACATCAAGGTCATACATAATCATCACTACCAAGTCCATTTCCAGACTTCATCCTCTTAGGGTTATCTTACACTTCTCACACTAATTACTAGGGATTTACGAGTGAATATCCATCACCCGTTGTTCAAAGTTAGTCAACCATCCCAGTTAGTATCCTATGGTGTGCATCATCCTCATATTCCTCATTTCCATCTGAGGCACCTTATCACTCCAAATAGACCATAGCTCTGATACCACTATATGTGGCACCCCTCGACGGCCCCGAACCGTTAGGGTCGCCACAATTCGCTTACCTTAATAACATGTCACTCTTATACCATTTCAATTGCAGCGGGTCCATACAACTTGGGGGTTCACATCTTTTAGATTGGTCCCTTTGCGCAGTTCATATAACGGAAGCATATCCAACAACTCCCTTCCCTATATTCAGAAAACGATGCACACCTACTGAACATTTTTAGGTAAAAGCCGAACACTTTTATTTACTTAAACCAGATGGACATCATTCATCAGTACATCAAAATGCCATAGTTTTCTATACTCGGCTATACTTCAAAAGATGACCGACATCTTTTCCCACAGTCGTATACTTAAGGTCCATCGACCAGTGTCAACGTCCACAAGTTCCCTTCTTCGCTATCCTCCTCCTTGCGGTCATATCCAACCACCCAATCCATCTACTAATCTGAAATGTTAATCCCCAAAAGGGGTGAGTATAACAACTCAGCAAATACATGATCCCTTTAGCTACTCACGCATCACACAAGACAATTAGGGTATCACAAAGTAGCACATATCATTTCATACACATAATGCACTACTTACCTTACAACCATTTACATATCATCGCACCATATATGAGTACATCATCAAATGCTCATGCATATGCCAATATCATGCCATAGGCATTCATTCATCCAAGCATTCATTATCAATGCTCATGCATATACCATGCATACATATCTCTGAATACCCATGCACACATACCATGCACACATATCATCCCATGCATGACTCAATCTCAAATTCACAACTTTTAATTTGCCTTTATTGCTCGCACACAGTTCTGGCGATGCAAAAGAAAACAAATACCCCCGGGCATGTATTCGAAATACAACCGGGCTTCCGGCATCCCCTACGCTCTGGGCATCTCGCACCCAAATAGAATCATTACCTCTCTGACTTCTTGGTAAGCCTGTCACAAAATCCATTGTGATGTGTTCCCATTTCCACTCGGGATTCTTGAGAGATTGCAGAAATCCTTCCGGCTTACAATGTCGTGCCTTCATTTGCTGACATGTCAAACACTTTGTGACATACTTGGCGATATCCGCCTTCATACCAGATCACCACTAGTGTTGACGCAGATTTTGATACATTTTCGTACTGCTACAATGGGCTTCTGATAAGATATCCTCTTTAAGCTCTGGATCGTCAGGTACACACAATCGTCCTTGGAACCTCAATGTTCTGTCCTCAGAAATCTGAAAGTTAGCCTTCCTTTTCTCAGTATCCTCCTGCAGGATTTTTTGAACATTCGGATCTGTTGGCTGGAGCGTCTTGATTCTGATCTGCACTTCCAGCTCAATTCTGAGGGTAGCCATAAGATTCGAAAGGTGGCCTACGTCAAATTTGAAAACCGAATCTCGAGCTCTCTCAAGTATATTCCACTCCTTAACCAGCATATGTGCGACTGAAGACTTCCGACTCAAAGTGTCGGCGACCTTATTCACCTTCCCGGGGTGATATAGAATATCAGAATCGTAGTCCTTCAGAAGTTCCATCCCGCGGCGCTATCTCATATTCAATTCCTTCTGAGAGAATAGATACTTGAGATTTTGATTATCAGTGAAGATTTGGAATCTTTCTCCACACAAATAAAGTCTCCAAATCATCAGAGCAAAAATTATAGCTGCGAATTCTAAGTCATGCATCGAGTAATTCAGTTCATGAGATCTCAACTGACGGGACGTGTATGCAACAACCCTACCATGTTGCATCAACACGCAACCCAGTCCTCTAAATGATGCATCACTATAGATCTCGTATCCTCCAGGACCAGATGGTATGGTCAGCACATGTGCGGTAGTCAGCTTCTGCTTAAGCTCTTGGAAACTACACTCACACTTGTCTGTTCACACAAACTTCTCTTCCTTCTTCAGTAGTCGAGTCAACCATGAAGCTAATGCTGAGAATCCTTCCACAAACCTTCTATAATACCCCGCCAATCCCAAGAAACTTATGATCTCTATCACGGTAGTCGGTCTTGGCCAGTTAATAACTGCTTCAATCTTGGTCGGGTCCACAGAGATTCCTTCACTTGAAATCATGTGACCTAGAAAAGCAACACGAGTTAGCCAAAACTCGCACTTGCTGAACTTGGTGTATAATCCATGATTCCTCAATGTCTACAGTACCATCCTCAAATGCCCTTCATGCTCCTCTGGGCTTCTAGAGTACACTAGGATATCATCGATGAACACGATCACAAACTAATCCGGGTATTCTTTGAACACTCAATTTATCAGATCCATGAAAGCGGCTGGAGCATTTGTCAATCCAAACAGCATTACAGTAAACTCATAATGGCTGTATCGAGTACGAAATGTTGACTTTGGAATGTCCTCATTCTTGATTCTCAGCTGATGATAAACTGTCCTCAGGTCAATCTTAGAGAATAACGACGCTCCTTACAACTGATCAAACAAGTCATCAATCCTCGGAAGTTGATACTTGTTCTTGATCGTCACTTGGTTAAGTTGACGATAGTCAATGCACAGGCGCAACAAACCATCATTCTTCTTCACGAACAGAACTAGTGCTCCCCAAGGTAATGCACTGGGACGTATAAATCCCTTATCCAATAACTCCTGCATCTACACCTTCAATTTTTTCAACTCAGACAACGCCATCCAATAAGGAGCCTTAGAAATTGGCTCTGTCCCAGGAGCTAACTCGATCACAAACTCAATTTCCCTCTCTGGCAGCAGACCTGGCAATTCCTTCAGAAACACGTCTGGAAACTCTTGGACTACTACAATGTCCTCGATCTTCAGCTCCATAACCGTCGTATCCACGACAATTGCTAGGTAACCTTGACAACCTTCGTCTAACAATTGAGTTGCCTTAAGCAATGAGATTAGGGTAATCGAGGGTCCTCCTCGACTCTCAATAAACTCAAAACTTTCACCCGCTAATGGGTTAAACTAAATCGTTTTACGATAGCAGTCCATTTTAGCTCATTGCTTGGTGAGCTAGTTCATGCCAATTATCACATCAAAATCATACATGGCTAGGACTATCAAGTCTATCTTCCCCTCTTGCTCACCAATCGCTAACGTGACTAGGACAACCCACTGTAGCTAACACATTATCCTTTAACGGTGTCGATATACTAATCACTGACTCTAACAACTCAAGAATCAATCCTACCAACTTAACATACTGCTCAGCTATAAATGAATGAGTAGCTCCAAGGTCAAATAAAGCATAAGCAACGTGGTCGTTCAGCGAAACAGTATCTGTAATCACATTAGGCGAGTCCTCCGCCTGTCCTCTAGTGATCACGTATGTCCTTTCTTGAGCTGGAGGTCTAATCAGTCCACCCTGATGTGCATTCGGTGGTAGAATTCCTCGGTTCTGACCCATCGGTAGCGGCGGCAATAACTCCTATCTCGTTTGTCTTCAGTGACAGTTCTTGGCTATGTGACCCTGCTGGCCACATACAAGCACCCGTCCTAGCTGGACACGGAGCTGATCCGCATTGTCCTCCGCAGGAACGAGACACTCTAAATTGGCTTGACACTAACTTTCCTATCCCACCCTTCCTGTTGGGCGGAACAGGATACCTTCCTCCAGTCATCAGTCTCTTCCCAAACTGTTTCCTATCCTGGTTGAAACCAAACCGCAATCCAGATGCGGCGGCTCGTTCGTTCTGGTCTCTCTCTATCGTTTAGGCCCATTCATACAGGTCGTTGTAGTTCCTCAAGTTGAGTAGTATCAGCGGACTCCTTAGTACCGGTCTGAGTCCATCTCTAAATCTCCTAACTCGGTCTATCGAATCCTCAACCAATCTGGGAGCGTACTGCGACAATTTAGCGAACTTCACTTCTTACTGATCAACTGTCATCGTACCTTGGCGAAGGTGCTAGAATTCTGCCATCTTCAGTTCTCTGGCAGTCTCAGAAAAGTATTTGCTATTGAAGATCACAACAAAGGTGTTCCACTCCGGAACGACACCTTCAAGGAATACCATTCATCTGGTGGTCATCCACCAAGTGCTTGCAATTCCCTGCAACTGGTAGGCTGCAAGGACGACCTTCTTTGTCTCGGTGCACATCAGCAGTGCAAATGTCTTCTCCAAAGCCTGAATCCTAGGGCTGTAGCTTCGGGATCTCCTACGCTAGTGAACTTTGGCGGGTTTAACTTCAAAAACGGTTCCACCAGTTTATGCATTGGCCTCACACGACCACGTTCCCAGGGGGAACCTCAGTAGGTACGGCAGCAGGTGCTGCAGCAGCTACAGCATCGATGGCGACGACAATAGCAGCATTGGCGGCGGCAGTAGCGGCAGCTGTAACGGCGGCGGTAATGGCAGCGGCTTGATTCTGGACCTACTGCCCCATCAGGTGTCTCATCACCTCTAGCGCCTACATGATCCCAACAGTTCCCGGATTACCAGGTGCTACTACACTAGCATTAACAGGAGGTGGTGCTACTCCACTCACGCTGGCCTAAGCCAACGCTCTACCCCGACCACCTCGGGTACCAACCCTTGTTGGCGTCCTACCCCGAGTCACTGATGTTATGGTCCTCTTTCTAGGAGTCCTCAACTATGATCACTCATGCTGTAGACTTTCTACAAAACCTATTTTCAATTACATAGAGAATTAGAAACTGAGTGTTTCCCAGTACAAATTTACTAAATAGCTATCAATCACATGCATCAGCATAAAATAGAGGTCATTCCTACTAACTATTCCTAGAACCCTTCACACCTTATCACTCCAAACACAAACCTTGCTCTGATGCCACTTAAACGAGGATGTCACACCTCGATCCTCGAGCGCGCGCACATCCCTCTATGGTCGATACAAATGAGACGTTCTTAGGACACGTCGCCAACCCATTCATTTTAATGCACATGCGAAAGCGAATTACTAATCCCCTGACATCAACAGCTTGGGATTGAAAAGCAGGAAACAGATTCACAAACAAAACATGATTTTATATACACAAAAGTCTATAGCCAAAAGAATTCAAAAGACTACCTCACAAAAAGGAAATGTCATATCTAACCTACATTTCAGATCATCTCAGCTCGGCTCCAGATCCTCCACTTTACAGCCCTGAAAAGAATTGAGCCCACGACGGGGTGAGATATAAATCTCAGCGAGTTCACGCTCTAAACCCCGATTAGGAGGGTAATATGCGAAGAGGCATCCTAACCACACAATCATACAACCACAGAGACTTACCTCATCTCAAATCCACCCTGCAGATCAGCACAGTTCATATACACCATGCATAAAATCGATGCACACAACAATTGAAACATATCACTCAAATCAATAAATCACAGAGGTCCCAATTATAAGGCCAAACCGTTATGACACGTCACATACCATGCCACACAGTTTTGTCTCATAATCAGGCTTAGCTAACTCAATCAACCATGCGTTCCAATTGTTAATTACACCCCTCAAGGGTACAGCCAACTCTAAGTTTGGCGGTCTTCAGGCATTGCCAGGCGTCGTCTCACCTCCTTTGAGCACGGCTACGTCTCTCAAAGACGGCTTTCTCGAACGAGCGTAGGTCCAGTTCTACTGTGACCCGAGTCCTAAACGAATGGGTAAAATCCGACTTAACAACTCGGGACAAGTTCCCTTAACCAACACACGACCATTCAACCTCGGCCCAAGACACCGTGCATTGCACTCAAATACCTCAATCAAAATGGTGAACCTGGCCTATTTTCTTCGTATTAGAAACACACGGTAAAATAGTCGTGTGTGGGTACACGATCAATTCACACCAAAAAAAATTGATACTCTTCCTTTTAAGATCTCACTATTTTATATAGTATATAAAACCCTTTTCGGTATTAAAATCCGACACCCAGGATTTTCTGAATAATTATCGAAATTCACAAATTTTGGAATAAATAACCAAAATTCCAATCAGCACTCAATTTGCATAAATTAACACTCAATTGCAGAAATTAACCACACCATTGCAATCAGCATGAAATTTCGGTCACCGTCTATCCCGCTCTAATTTCCGAAAAATAATTAATAATTAAATAATTACTAAAATTAATTAAATAAATCAATTTAAATACCAAAAATGCTAACTTAGGCCGGAAAAACCTAATTAAATACCGAAACGGACCCGAAAAATTCCCGAACGAATCTAGATAAATAAAACAACTTATCTAGTCTCTAATTATGCTACTCTACCCACCTAACGTACATAATTAACTAATTAAATCACTAATCTAATCTAACTAACCATCTAATCCCTAATTAATTTAAACTAAACACCCCTTAAACATCATTAGCCTACTAAGTAGAGTTTAGTGCATAAAATCACCAGTTTAACGCGAAAACCAGTTCACCGCGACGGCGACCGAAACTCGAACTTGCGGCAGCACCAACAGGGGCTCGGGAGGGCCCGAAAATGGCCTAACAAATCTCAGCCCAAGCTAAGATTTGTTCTAGAATAGAGCTGGATCGAAGATGGGCTGGAAAAAGGCGGTGGACTTCGAGCAGGCTGAACCGACGTGGAGACAATAGCAAAGGAGCAGAACCGGCGGAGTCCACTTTGTGAGGCTATTGGCGATTGACTTGGGGGGTTGAGCTAGCGACGGCAGCATGGGAAGGGAACCGGTGGAGACGGCAGCTTGCGTGGGGGGCGGGGAACGATGAAGTTGGTCGAAGATAGGGTAGCTGGCGGTCAACACTTGGGGCTTCGATAAGTGAAGGTTGACTCGGTGGACGTGTGGCAGCGGCTAGGGGATTTGGTGGAGCAGCTGCAATGGTTCGTCCAAGGAGGGGGCTCGAACCGAGGAAGAAAAGAAGACAAAACAGAAGCAAGGTAGAACGGATGAAGTCTTAGGCTGAGGTCGCACGAAGAAGATGAAGACTGGCAAAGGCGTGCCCGAGAAGCCAAGGGAAATGGGGAAATGTCAACAATATCATCCCTTCCATTAATTGCTTGTCCTCCTAATACTTTCTTGAAATATAAATCCACCATAAATCAATTTTGATACCAAATGTTTCACCCCCCATGCCTAGCTCCAAATTTACTCAATTTGGATTTCAATTCCTTCTCCAAATTCCCAATTTGAGATCCAATTTTGTTGAAAAAAAAAAACCCGCACAATTTCCACACTTTCTTTTCACCAAGTAACTCAGTTTGGAAGTCAAAAATCCCTTCAATTTGGCCCATCCGAATTTTCGTTCTTTTTCGAATCATCCGAAACGATTTTCAGAAAAAAATCCCGGAATCGCCAAAAATTCTTCGAAGGATGAGTCGACGTTCCTAAAATAAATCGTGACACAACAGAACTTTCGATTACTAAAATCGGGTTCGAATTCGCAGTTAATTTCAATCTGACGCGATTTTAGCGTAACCTAACCTACCGGGTAGCTTTTAGGAATTTTTAGTGCAATTGATTTGTGGTCAATTATTTTCGAGCCACATCGTGCATCTTCGACACATTGGCGACTCTCGGTTGTCATGAAAATTTCAAGGTTTCAAATACGGCCACAAGGTACAAAAATGACAGAAAAATCGGTCTAGTGCCATTCAATATAAATTTTGCAATTAGGTGGAATCACCCACGCACTAATCACATACATCTACCGAATCAACCTATCTCCAGTCTCTGATCGATTTTGGTGGTGCCGTAATGACCATTACAGATTAACACGGTCGAGCAGTCGAATTCTCAAGTCCATTGCATTTAGATTCCTTAACGGCTTCACCTGATAAACTAGTTATCCCGTGAGTGATCAACTCAGGGAAAAGAACTATAGGCGCGTCGATGAAAAGCCCAACTCATTCAATCGAAGACAAAACTTGAAATTTAGGATGTCATAGACGGTCAGCGATGGTAGTGGTCGGCGGCTGCAACGATCTTAGGCGCCAGTCGATCGGTCAATCGGCCAGCCGACGAGCAGCGGCATCAACCGTCCTCAGCAGTGGGTGCGGCAACCGACAACAACGACGGCTGGCGGTAGCGACAATGGCCGGTTGTTGACCAGCCGACGAGCGATGGCCTCAATGGTCATTAGCGGTAGGCCGTGGCGGGCGGCAACGGTGGCGATGGTGGCCGGCCGATGGTCGATCAATGGGTGAGCGGCGGGAGGCGAACGGCGGCCAGAGGTAGGCAGTGGCGGTCGGTGATGGCGGCTGGCTAGCAGGGGCAACGGCAAAGGAAAGGGGCAACAAGGAAGAAGAAAAGAAAAAAATGAAATAAAAAAATAACTTATTCTAGAAATTGTTCCTAGGAACAAGAAACCACTTTTTTACTTATTGTTTCTATTCTAAATTTATTCCCCAACCACTTTTCTATTCCGAGGATTAGAAAAATCAATTGACATTACCAAACTGATTTTTGTTCTTTTTTGTTCCGGGGAACTAAAAACAAAAAGTTGACGGAAGAGAAACGTTACGAAACAGGGCCTAAGAAACTGAAGCAATGACACCTGACCAAATTTGATGGACATAACCACGTAAGTATAGAGGTCGGACCACTCGCTTGCGTGGAAATAGTAGCAATCCGAAGCTGCACGCTGTTGCACGAGTTGATGCAAGGTGGGGGGTACCTCACCCAATCATAGATTCTTAGGTTTCTTGGTATGCCTGATGGGTTGATTGGGAGACTTTCAGCGGACAGAACAAGACTATCAGAAAGTTGCGCACTTGGAACATCTGGAATCAAAAGTTGATGGACTCTCAAAATTGTAGGTTGCTTTGCTGATTTTTCAACTAGAAGAGTACTCTCAGAATTGTAGGTTGCTACACATACCCAGGATTGCTATATTCCCTTCCAATCTGTGATCCAGATTCACAATCTGGTCTTGGTAAACTCGTGTCCCAGACCATTTCCCTAGCCCATCGACCCCTTCACATTCTCATGCAATTCAAAGATACCAGCTAACTCTTATTTGCTAGCTTCTTCAAAGGACCAGAATGTTAAATATTTTGTATCTAATTTAGGCTTATAGATTAGGGAAAAATGAAATCTCAGACAGAACAAGTCTATTTAATCATTTGATCAATTGGAGCTTGTATTGTAGTTTATCTGTAATTTCAAAATAAATCCATTGCGAAAGCACAATTAGATTACCAAAATAAAAGTGAATGACCTCAAAAAGAGAATGTTTCCAAGCCTATCACAATTCAACCAACTAATTCAACCCCTTCTGTTACTTTTTTCTCCACGTCTTTTCTTGTACCTGCACCATCCCTATAATAGTTGCTATTTCATAGATGGTGAGACAAACGACAGTCAGACTCAACAGATATGATTCCTCTTCTCCAACTGAGGTATTGCAATAACTCCTACTGAAATATTTGATGATGTATCCATTCTCAAGTGACAGAACTAGGCAACAAATTAGAACACTTACAGACAAAAATTCAGTCAGATCCAAAGTGTCTTGTGGCGTACAAGAATGGATTCCAGGCACTGACGCAATTAGATATCCCATAGCCTTGTTAAAGTCATATTTTGCCAACTCAACAACCCAATAAGCCTGAGAAGGTGCATCAATCACAAGAGATGCCATAAACCCTGCTAGTTGAGCAGCAAAATCAGATTTTGCACCTTGTGTTATTTCATCATCAGGAATTTGAGTGAACAAAGATGAGAAATCAGGAGCACCTCTACGAGGAAACTCTTGCCACCACACAGTATTGGTAATGCCAGTCCACTGCAGAAGTCAAAATCATATGGATAATTCAGCGTCAAAAGTTTGTTCTACAACAGCACAAACTAATAACAAGAGGGGGCAAAAAGAGGTAGTCAAGAATGAACAAAGCAAGAAGAACGTGAAAGACAAGATATACCTAACAGCTTCCCAAAAACCATTATTATTAAAGAACTTTTGGCATCTCTCGTTCCACATCATTATAGCCAAATCGATCCAGCCTATGTAAGGTCATCTTTGAAGTCCAATAATCAACACTTGCCTTTCCCAAAAAGTCTCAGGCATTTTCAGAGGAGAATCAGCTCCCACTTATTTCCCACATCATCTTTTACCATACCACTTACGAAAGTTCCATGCCAAGTATTCTACAGATTTTATTACCAGAAGTTGACGAAAGAAGAAAGTCTATTAAATGCCAAGAAAGGTTGCAGATCAAACGAAAAACTTAAGCAGACTTCTTTTATGAGCTTTTTTCCCGATCCCCAGGCAGCATAACTGGAGAAAAAGCTGCAAGATTTATAAAGCAATTATGCAAGAAGAAATGTTCCTACTGGCCGTAAAAAGTAGTGCAAGGATTGTGGACACAGTAATGTCTATGAATTATTAGGCAACGAAGTAGAAGAACATGGCACAAATTATTGGTATAAGGAGATTACAAAAATTAAGGAGTCAATTGTTCATATATTTGACAGGCCAGTCTTGTCAATACTCAAATGTTAGAAGGATAAAAGAATATTTTCTGTTTGCAGATCTAACCTACGCTTGAATAATCAATTATAGTTTATATGACATCCACTTAAATCTAATGGTATCGGCTACTTCTCAGACAAATATTTAACTTGATTTAGTCTTTTGGATCATAAACAGTAACTTAAACAGCATTTCTCTTGCTTCGTACGAGTCACCACAATGACTCTGTATCTCTTTCTCGAAATCTCACCTCGAGAACCTTAAGATACATTCTTCATATCAAAAGTATTAACTCATTTGCCCTTGATACACTTTATAAAGCCAAATAAGCTTCTCCAAATCAAGATCAATAACTGCATGGACTCAAAATGAATCATCCATTCCAGTATTTAACAAAAGATTGACCCATTGTAACATACAACCTCACAGCATATTTATAAAATCTACCCAATAAAAGATCATAATCTAAGTTCCGATACTACAAAATGTCACACTCGAAACCATCACGAATAGGAGATGACACAGCTGCCCTTCCACCCAAAGGGCACGGCTTCAAAGCTCCCAAAAACAATTCCTAAAGTCCCCTCGTCGATATCACTCTCATAATACTCATTATTAGCTTAGGAACCTGAAAATAAAAACAATTTGGAAAATAAATAGGTGAGCAACCACAGCTCAGCAAGTAATACATCTCTTCTAAGCAGATTGAGCACCCATTATGCATACCTGCAACCAAAAACCACAACTCTTTTAATCCAAAATTCAGAATATAACAAGTATATAATAAGAAAATAAGTTACATATGCTTCAACATAGTTGTATTTATAGTAGAAATATTCATTCTATAATAATATCAAAACAAATATCAATAGTCAAATCCATTCATTAATCTCATCAATTCACACGTCATAGTTTATTCCATTGGTTAATCTCATGCCATACATCAATGGTCTATTCCATTGATCTATCTCATATGAAACCACACGTCAATAATTCATTCCAACGATTAATCTCAAATCACGTGTCGATGGTCCATTTCATCGACTAAACTCAAATCACATATCAATAGTCCACTTCGTTGACCAATCTGTTGCTCAATATCAAACCATGGTCATGATACAACGATTAGTGACAATGCGACCAAAATTTTCCCTTGGCAAGGTCTCCACCTATTATTAACCGGTGGCTTGGCCCACGAAGATATCCTAAACTAGTTGTTGAAGATACGCAAGGATATTCAACCAAATCATTGGGATATTATTGCACAAGTCAAGATCAATTAAAATCGAATCTGATCTTGTATATTATCTTATTTCCTTTTTGTTTACAAACACATGTACTATAATACACGTTGTGTACATTACATCAATATATAGAAAATAGAAGAAAATTTTCCCTCATTTGATTTTCTCTTCCAATTCCTCTCATCTTCTTCACCTTCTTTCGTGGTATCAGAGTGGGTCATGCATTGTTAATCTGCTTCCTTTTATCGCTTCTCTTTTATCCTCTTATGGTCTTCAGATCATCTACCGGAGAGACCTAGCTGACCTGCAAAACGCGTTAGCACTCCAGCGCAAGAATCAGCACCTTGAGGAAATCATTTTAAATCAGACGAAGGAAAAGAAAGGAGAGAGATCTTCTTACTATCATGGTCGCCAATCAACCTCAATCTCAATTACCTGTGGATTCAGCGACCTCAGAAGCACAAGATCAAGTGCAAAACATCATAGGTCGGACTGATCAGCCCACAATGGGGCAGATTTTTCCGTGGCAACCCAATCTGGGGTACCCCCATTCGGGGACGCCATACCAGTGGGTACCTATGTCGATATATTACGGAGGAAATCCGAATGCATCATTTTCAGGAAATCAGACTCAAAACAATCAATCAGCCGCAAACGGAGCAGACAGCTCAGAAACAATAGGGTCGTTTAATGCGGGCGAAAACCCTAGCGGGTTAGGCGATTCGCATACAAGAACTCAAGCTCAACAGACAAGCCTTCATTCGGGTTTTCCACCCGGTTTCTTGCCGATTCCCTTGGCCGCCGCCATGGGTCGCCCAGAACCCGGCGACGCCTTATATGTCTCAAATAACGATGGGCCCGAGTTGCGACTAATTAGTCACCCTCTCACAAGACCTGAAAATTACTCGAGCTGGGCACGAGAATTTCGGAGAGCACTCGTCACAAAAGATAAAGAAGGTTTCATCGACGGGACTGTCCCGATTCCAACTGATGAGAAAATGGCGAGACAATGGAAAAAGTACAATCAGTTAGTAAGAACGTGGATAAGTAACTGCATCAGCCCAGAAATCGCAGCAGGATTACCTCCCACGGAGGATTCAAGAACAATTTGGCAAAACATTCGAGAAATGTACGGCAAGCTCGACAGAGCAAAAACTTTTTCCCTGCACCAAGCCCTCAGCGAACTCAAGTAAGGAAACATGTCAGTGACGACATGCTTCAACAAGCTATCCGCTCTCTGGAACGAGCTAGATGCGGCAAAAGAGAAGCTCGAAGGATCGGAAGCAATGCTCCAACAGTACAAGGCAATCAAGGACCGAGAGAAAGCAACTCGGTTCCTTTAATCCTCAACGACTCTTACCTCCATTTTAAATCGCAGATCCTGGCGATGGAACCAGCACCCCCAATTGGCCGAATCTTTCAGCTCGCCGTGCAGGAGAAGAACCAGCGGCTCACTGCAACCGACGGCAAGATCTCGGAAACCCTAACACTGGCGGCGAAAATCAAAAAGGGGCAGAAAACCCTAGCCAAAGGGAGAGAAGGAGCGCTAGGGTTCACGGAGGCAAAGGGGGCGCTAGGGTTCACGGAGGCAAAGGGGGCGCTAGGGTTCACGGAGGGAAGGGGGCCTTTTAAAGGTTCGACGGACGGTCAGGATCGCATCTAGCGATCTGACAGCCAGAAAGGGGCGCGGCACCAGCTTGATTTCAACGGTGGAGATGCGCCCAACCTAAGAGGATCTGGCGGTCCAAATTTTCTGAAGAATTATGGGACAAATGGGCCAAATTTTAATGGGCCGAATGGGCCAAATTTTAATAACAGAGGAAAATTATTTTGCGATTATTGCAAAAGGCCCCACCACACTATTGAAAATTGCTGGAAGCTACACGGGAGACCTGAAAAAAGGGGGAAGGAGATTTCAACAGTAGCCTACCAGTCCACATCATCCACAGATGTCAACCAGGCCATCACACATGGAGAATATCAACAATTGATGCAAGCTTTGCAAAAATTGGAAATTCCAAAAGGGGGGAGCAGTTTTACAGGTATTTCTTATTGCCCGACAAATAGTATATCAAGAAATGCCTGGATTATTGACTCGGGAGCGAGTGATCATATTTCATGCGATAAGGGATTATTTTCTGATATATATAGCTAATCCTATTACTGTGCATCTGCCAAATGGCAATATCACTCATGTCACCTTGACTAGGATAGTTATTCTTAACTCAGAAATTACCCTCAAAAATGTCCTTTACGTTCCAAATTTCCAATTTAACCTTATCTCTGTGTCCAAAGCCTGTCAAGAAAACTCATGCCAAGTCTTTTTCAATGCTGATGTCTGTCTATTTCAGGCCCTTTCGACTGGGAAACTGATGGGCTGGGGTAATCTTTCTGAATGACTGTTTTTTTGGAGAAATTTACCCAAAAATCTTGATTTACTCTCTTGTAATAAATCATTGTGTAATCTGACTACCAATGATAAGAATTTCCTTTTGCATTCAAGATTGGGTCACAGTTCATATGTTCCTTATCCCCAATGTCCTATTTGCCCACTTGCCAAACAATCGTGAACACCCTTTCCACTAAGTCAAAATCATTCAAATGAAATTTTTTTCCTTGTTGCATATTGATGTCCGGGGGCCCTACCATACACTAAATCATGACGGGTCAAGATTTTTTCTCACAATTGTAGACGATCACTCCAGAGCCACATGGCTCTTTCTCATGCAAAGTAAGAGCCAAGTTTTGTCCCACCTAATGTGGCACCCCTCGACGGCCCCCGATCCGTTAGGGTCGCCACAATTCGCTTATCTTTCCTCTTTCTTGACCTGAAGGTCTATCAATCCTGGGGGTTTATATATATATATTTTCTAGATCGGTCCCTACGCAATTTATATGGCGGAAGCATATCCAACAACTCCCTTCCCTATATTCAAAAAACAGTGCACACCAACTAAACATTTTATGTAAGTTAAAGCCGTACACTTTTATTTACATATCTTGATGGACATCTTCCATCGGTACATCAAAATGCCATAGTCTTTTATACTTGGCTATATTTCAAAAGATGACCGACATCTTCTCCAATAGTCGTACACTTAAAGTCCATCGATCAGTGTCGGCGTCCAAAAGTTCCCTTCTTTGCTATCCTCCTCCTTGCGGTCATATCCAACCATTCAATCCAACTACTAATCTGAAATGTTAGTCCCCAAAAGGGATGAGTATAACAACTCAGCAAATACATGATCCATTTAGCTACTCAGGCATCACACAAGACAATCAACTATGTCATTGCATCATATAACATCATCACTCATGTCATGGCATTATATAGCATCATCAAATATGTGAACAAGACAATCAAGACATTGCATCATATAACACTATCAAGTGCTCATGCACATACCAATATCATGTCATCACGCCATGGTTATTTCTCAACCCAAGTATTCATTATCAAGGCTCATGCATATACCATGCATATCTTTCAAGCACATGTACACATATCATTCGATACCCAAGCATACACCATGCATTTATATCTTTCAATGCCCACGCATACATTCATATCACCGTATGCATATCATTCACTGCCCATGCATACATATCACCATATGCATATCATTCAATGCCCATGCATACATATCACCATATGCATGTATATCTTTTAATGCATCCCCGGCACACACCATCCGGGCTTCCGGCCCCCCACATTCCGGGCATCTCGCACCCCAATTGGCATCACGAGGAATTCACGGCACACACCATCCGTGCTTCCGGCATTTACACTCCCTGGCCAGGCATCTCGCATCCCACCTAGCATCACGAGGAATCCCCCGGGCATGTATTCAAAATACAACCGGGCTTCCGGAATTATGTACCGACGTACCACCAGGCATCTCCCTCTGGAATTACGTACCGTATACCACTGGGTATCTCGAAACTCCCGAGGACATCCAGAATTATGCTATTAGGCCACTGGGCATCCGGCCTTACCACTCTCTAGCCGGGCATCCCGACACTCCCGGGGCATCATCGGCTCACACCATTCGATGACCTTCTCACATGCATGGTTCATGGCACACAACATAATATTCATCACTCATAACAACATGCAATGCCAACATTCTCATTCATATGGCATGGAATTCACATGAAACACTTCATTCAAGCAATTTCCATCCCTTCCTCATAAGTGCATAAAAATTCAGCACACACAATTCCAAGAAAACGTCTCAATTAAATGCCAAATAATTTCCAAAAATCATAAAACTCACACACATAACAGCCAAGACAAAATGACACATGTTTCAGGAAGAAAGTATGCTCTGGATGTCACTGTACAAAAAGATATTGTTCAGCCATATCAACTCAGCAAATTCAAACAAAACAGCTTGCGCGATCACAAAAGAAACCTAAATTGACCTTCCAATTGGCCACTAAAAATCCTGAAATTTCACCACATCACCATAGAGACATTAAGGCACAACTTCCATTAAGAGACTATGTCCAAACAACTCACACAGAAAAAGGTATAAGCTCGGCAAAACAGATTAGAGTTTAGGACTTCCTGGTTTGTACAGTTTTCAAATTTTATTTAATTAAATACCCAAACGTCACTCAAAAATTACGAAATTTCAGTATGTTATATCCAAGATCCTACAGAACATTTCTCATGAAGACATAGTTTTCAAATTCATCCCACATAATTTTCTATAAAAATCACAAGCTCCTGTCTCATTTACCGAACCGTATAGGACAAATAGGATTACCCAGTTTACACTCCTTTCGAATTTCATGAAATTAAATATCCAAATCTCATTCAAAAATTACAAAATTTAAGTACGTCATATCCAAGGGTCTAAAGAACATTTTTGATGAAGACATGACCTTCAAATTCGTCCCACAGAAGTTGTTATAAAAATCACAAACTTCTGTCTCCATCCCCGAACCTTACAGGATCAATTAACAAAGAAATTTCCTAAATTGAGCAACTTAATCTCCTTCTTTTCCCCTGATTTTTAGATATGTTATAGATTAGCATGTTTCATACAACTTTCCTTTAGAATTTGAAGCAAAATTCACAAGAAAATTTCATCATATGACTCACACGACCTACTGACCTCCCACAGAGACAAACCCAGAATTCAGGTTCGTATGTAAACAAGCATTTCCCTAAGCTATACCGGTTATATTTGCCTCAAATTTTATTATGATGTACATTAGGATGTCCTTAACATTTCATATGAATAGGTCGAAGACAAACATCCAACAGAAAGCCACATGCCATGACCTACAAACAACAAGGATCGACATGCAAGCCGATTTTCACCCGGTTCCTTAGGAAATTCATTTCACCCCTCAAACCTTGATCATTTTACTTGAATTTTGGATATGTTGTAATTAAATACCTGTTATACAACTTTCATTTAGAAACCAAAGCCAAATTCTAACCCTAAACTCGTCTACAACTCCAAACAAGAATCGGGTACATGCAGGAACACTCGACCAGAATAACACCCACAGCAAGAATGACTTCAAGACCTCAATTTTCATCCATTAAACACACAATTTCGACCTTCAATCCACACAACAGTAAGATCACAGCATGCATGAGTAGTGCTAGGATCACGACTTGCCTTAGAAATTAGCTAGATGCGCAAAGAAAATAGCGGAATCCCTCAGCTACAGCTCACGGACGACGCTGTTCTTCCTTCCTCAGCTTGTTTTCTCTCAATTCTCTCTCTCTCTCTCTCACTCCATTTGCACCAAGCACGACCAAAAACCCCCACAAGTCACCGGCCACTCCTTTTATATGTCCCTCTAATTATAATTAGAATAAATAATTAAGTTGCATGCGATGGACACTTGGCAAGACAAGGAGGACACTTGGCAAGACAAAGAGGACACTTGGCAAGACAATTGGACACATGGACTCCACCTTGGACAGCTCGGCAACCTTGGGCGTGCATGGGAAGCTTGGCCGGCTCTCCATGGGCTGGGCTTGGCCGGCCCAATTCCATTCGGCCCAATCCAAATCCCTTAGGGTCCATACCGTTGGCCCAAGTTCTTAAGCCATCCTAAACTAATCTCCAAATCCAAATTTAATTTTTTCTAATCTTAACTTATAAATAGTTAACTTTAAATATTAACTTAGCCACACATAACATGGATACAATATCGATCAAGAATAGTCTGTTTGTTGCTCATTAGTCTGCTGACTAAAGTCTATCAGTGTCTCTATCAATTGGCCACAGTCATCACATCCTCGAGGGTTATTGAATTTCTTGGATGCCACACCTAAGGACTTTTCTTTCCTTGTCAAAAACCCAATTTGGGAAAAATGTCCGGAAAATACGTACAGACAATGGAAGTGAATTCTTCAATCACGAATGCGCTGCCCTTTTCTCATCACATGGGATATTGCATGAGAGCACATGTGTCTACACACCACAACAAAATGGAGTAGTGGAACGAAAACATCGTCATCTCTTGGAAGTGGCGCGAGCTTTGAAGTTTCAAGCCTCTATTCTAGACAATTTTTGGGGCGATTGTGTTTTAACTGCAGCATATTTGATAAATCGCATGCCAAGTAAACTTCTTGGTGGACGCACACCTTTTGAGCTGCTTTACGGAAAGAAACCTGATCTGGCACACTTGAAGATTTTTGGGTGTCTTTGCTACGCCACCATAGTCAGCCCTATAGATAAAATGGGACCTCGTGCTTGTCGCTGCATTTTTATGGGATATCCCAGCTTGCAGAAGGGACACAGGGTTTTCGATCCTTCCACAGGAGAATTTATGGTTAGCCGGGACGTTTCATTTCAGGAAAATTCATTTCCTTTTGTCACACCTACATCTGACACAGATCAAGGTGATCATTTCCAGTCGATTCAAAAGGAGGAGACTGTGGAAGATCCAAATTATGTTCTACTTCATTCACCAGCAAATATCAGGCCACCTACTACAATAGCTGTGGATATGACACCTATACCTGAGGTGATTACACAACACCAGGAGGAAGTTGACTCTCCAACTCCGAGCACCATTGGAGATTCAAATAGTAATTCGCCACCAAAGGAAATCATGCCAAGGAGATCCGGACGCAGCACACGTCCGCCGACTTGGACAAAAGACTACATATGCGAAGTCAAGAAATCACCAGGTATTCCATTCCCAGTTGCCTCATATGTTTCCTTTGATAGACTTTCCCCGGAACATAGATGTTGTATCGCTCGCATCTCCGATGAACAAGAACCCTCGAGTTTTGAAGAGGCGAGAACTGATAAGCGCTGGCAGAAGGCTATGGAAACGGAATTGACGGCCTTGATGGATAATCATACATGGGATCTTGTCACCCTGCCTGCCAAACGCAAGGCGATTGGATGCAAATGGGTGTACAAAATTAAATATCGTGCAGACGGATCTGTCGAGCGATACAAAGCTCGATTAGTGGCTAAGGGCTTCACACAACGGGAAGGTTTCGACTACCATGAAACCTTCTCCCCTGTAGCCAAGGATGTTACTATCCGCTCATTTCTTTCGGTAGCCGCATTTCAGGATTGGCCATTGCATCAAATGGATGTTCACAATGCGCTCTTACATGGGGATCTGGATGAAGAAATTTATATGGAAGTGCCACAAGGCTTATGGAGACAGGGGGAGGATAAAGTGTGTCGTCTCCGCAAATCCTTGTATGGACTCAAACAAGCCTCAAGACAGTGGTATGCAAAGTTTGCTGATTCATTGGTTGCTGCCGGTTTTCAACAGTCCAAGTTTGATTATGCTGTTTTCACATGGACTAAAGGTATGTCGTCTATCTACTTAATGATATATGTAGATGATATACTTATGATGGGTAATGATGAGATAGCTATCAAGGAGTTCAAAGGCTATTTGCACTGTACATTCCATATTAAAGATCTAGGATCACCAAAGTATTTCCTTGGAATCGAAATTGCACGTTCAGACCAAGGAATTTCCCTCAGCCAGAGGAAATTTGCACTGGAGATTATATCATAAGTAGGTCTATCAGAATGCAAGCCAGTTGTAATTCCAATTGAGCAAAATATCAAACTGACTACGGCGGACTATGATGCTGGTTTATCTCAACAAACTGATCCCATACTCAAGGACCCATTGAAATACCAGAAGCTCGTTGGAAAGCTTATATATTTGACTATGACCAGACCAGATATAAGTTATGCAGTCCAAACGCTCAATCAGTTCATGCACCAGCCAAAGGAATCTCATATGAATGCAGCACTTAAACTGGTGAAGTACTTAAAGAGTTGTCCAGGGCTCGGAATTCTCCTTTCTAGAAAATACAACATGAGAATGACTGCATACTGTGATGCAGATTATGCGACCTATCCAATGAGCAGAAGATCTATAACTGGCTTCTGCATTAAACTGGGGAACTCCTTACTCTCATGGAAGACGAAGAAGCAACCGACTGTTTCTCTATCTTCGGCAAGGCAGAGTATCGTGCCATGGCCAAAACAACTTGTGAAATAGTATGGTTGCGGGGATTGCTTCGAGATCTTGGAGTACAGGTTGAGGGACCAACCAGATTGTTTTGTGACAATGATGCAGCCATCAAACTTGCGTCGAATCCTATTGTGCATGAGAGAACTAAGCACATAGAAGTAGATTGTCACTTTACTCGAGAGAAGATCCAACAAGAGATGATCAAAATACAAGGGATTGGCATAGAAGAACAACCAGCAGATGTCTTTACTAAGCCCTTATGTCAGAGACAGCATGCGTATCTTTTGAGCAAGCTAGGTGTCTTGGATATTTACAAGCCACCAGCTTGAGGGGGAGTGTTGAAGATACGCAAGGATATTCAACCAAATCATTGGGATATTATTGCACAAGTCAAGATCAATTAAAATCGAATCCGATCTTGTATATTATCTTATTTCCTTTTTGTTTGCAAACACATGTACTATAATACACGTTGTGTACATTACATCAATATACAGAAAATAGAAGAAACTTTTCCCTCATTTGATTTTCTCTTCCAATTCCTCTCGTCTTCTTCACCTTCTTTCACTAGTATACATACCCACAAGCCCCTCACTAGGCTCGTAGCAATATTTGAGCATAACATCTTCCACAATCCACAAAGCAAATCCAGATTTCATTTCATATATCACAAAAAGCTTTCGCGATTCAATTCATCTACCAGAAATAGACTCATCTCATTAATTAATTTTACAAACCAAATTGAATCAAATGCATGTCATAAAGTATTTTACAAATCGATATCTCTATAACATTCCATAAACCATCTCAAAATCAAGAGCTTTTTGTAAAAAGGTTTCACGATGTCAAAATATATAATATTTCTCAACTTCATTTCTTAAACAGAACATATTTTTCCACCAACCAGTTCTTACACAATTCACAAATATCAAAATATAGCAAGTGCCCAATTCAAATTTTATGCAACAAACATGCTACCAGACAAGCACTTGAGGAATTTGAGTAAACACGGAATCAAGTAAGGACACCTCCATCACAAGAACAAGAAATGACAAATATGGACGATCCCGCACAATCCTCTCATGAATCATGTACTCAGGCATCCTATACCCAATGGGAAGGTCCTCTATCCCTTGGAATGGACTCCAACACAGTCTCTCATCATGCCCAAATAGTAAACTGGCCCCAGCCAATCATGCCTGCCGACACTCCGAGACCTTTCAGGATTCATGAAGAAGAACATGCCTTAAGCAATCAAAGTATGTGGGATACCCTAATCTCACAAAAGGAATCCCCTCATAATACCAACGGTCCTCCTAATGACATTGGAATGGAACAACACTACGAGAAAAAACGGCTTGCATGACATAGCTCAGATAATTCAAATTATAACTCTCAAGATGACAGATAAGACTTGTAGCGAAAGTTACTGTAGCACAACTTGCTTGCCTTTACTATTTCTACGAAGCGAAGCAAGTGTCTCTGAGTCACGCATGATCACCTGAATCCAAGGATGGAGCTACGACTTAATATAAAAAGGCTAACGCATAAAAAATTTATCACACAATCTCACATCGTCCCATATCCATCCAAACAAATCAAAACCTAAGCTCTGATACCAACAAATGTCACACCCCGACTTAAGAAAAAGGGCATGACATCGGCCGTCCTTTCTCCAAAGGACGCAGCCTCAACATAACCAAAATTTAACCCGATATCAACATATATATATACATCCACATACATATATTCGACGAAAAGGGCATTTGGTTATAACATCAGAGTATATCTATAACCCACCAAAACATAACATAAATATTTTACAAGACTAACTTATAAACCTATTAACTATGCATAGGTCATACCAAAAAGTTCCCCACCACAAAAGTCCTCCCGAACGGACGCTCACGCCTACTCGCGACTCGCCAAGAACCTGAAAAACAAGTTTAAGAGAGGAGTGAGCTACCACGGCTCGATGAGTAACACATTTCTTCTAAGTGGATCGAGAAATTACTATGCACATTTAAAACATAACTCAAACACATAATCATAGCTCAAATACCGAAAATACTAATGGTCCAGTCCATTAGTCAATCTCATAAAACATGCATCAATGGTCTATTCCATTGATTAATCTCATCAAATCACATCGATGGTCCATTCCATCGACCAAACTCAAATCACACGTCAATGGTCCACCCATTGACCAATTCATGCTCAAATGTCTAACCATGGTCACGCGTAACGCCCGTGACAATACGACCAAGATTCCCCCCTTGGCAAGGTCTCCACCTATTATTAGCATGTGGCTCGGCCCACAAGGATATCCTAGACCAGTATGCGCATACCCACACACCCCTCAGGGTCCACAGAGACATTGAGCATCAACCACCAATCACAATATCCAATAATCCAACATCAGAATAGAAGCCACATCACAACTCAAAATTTGATAGATAAATATCAAGCATTCTCCAAAATATTTCATGATTCTTTCACAAAGAATTTCACAAATTCTTTTTTCAAACAATCATTCAATCAAAGTCGAAACATAACTTCCTTCGAACATTAAAAATGGTAGTAATAACTCGATCCTGTTTTATGCAACAAAATATGCTTTTTATCAACTCATAGAATACATAATCCACCATATTTCTCAAAACATGAGTTCAAAATACAAAGAAGAAATAGTGTCACTCACCTGGGAAAAGCCAAAAATCAACTACAACGCTCACTCGAACCAACGCACTCGGTTCCCGACAATTAACGAAAAATAATATTAAAAGGCCGAGTAAAAATGATATTCACATAACGACTCGCCTATCCTAGGCCTATTCGTCGATAAAACGACACCTATGCGCAACGAAAGCTCGCATTTAACATAAACCCCTGATTTTCCGGTATGCGCAACCCATGCGCCAACTTCGACACGCCATAACATCCTCCACAAAAATCCGTTTCAAGCCATCTTGTAGTCTTTAGAAAGCTCTTTTAACATATAACAACAACCCCAACTCAGCCGCCCCAACACAGTACTGAAAACAACAAAAAAACAGACCCGAAACTGCTGTTCGCTACAGTAACAGAACGCGCCTCCAACTTCAAAATTTCGTTCCGGACAAACCGCAAGCTCAAATCACGATCCGTAAGATGCTATAGCTTCACGACATCCCAAATTACCATTTCTACAAAAATATGCAGCTCAACGACTCAAAAATCGGGCTTCGCCACACAATTATCCGAGAAATCCGAATTTCGAGCCCTAAATGCGGCGATTGCTTCAAATAGATGATTAAAGGCTTCAATTTCTTACCGGTGTTGCAAAACACACTTGATTCGGCTTGATGAGGCGTCCGGATCACGTGCGCGCCAAATTTTCTTCCCTTTTTCCCTTTTTCCTTTCTCTTCTTTCTCTTTTCTCTCCCGTTTCTCTCTCGGTTCCCCCCTGTTCTGCCCGTGCTCTCCCCTTTCTCTCCCTCTTTCTCTCTTTTTTATAGCCAGCCGAAGCTTCTCCATTTATCTTTCAGCCTCCCTTTTTGACTTTTCAACTCATTCTTCTCCTTTTATTTTATTTCTTTCTTTTTAACACCAACATATTACATTCTCCTCTCCTTAAAAAATTTCGTCCTCGAAATTTACAAGTACCTCAATCATGAAATAAGTGAGGATATTTACGTCTTGCCTCTTCCTCGAGTTCCCATGTGGCCTCTCTCTCTGTGTGATTTTGCCACTGGATCTTCACATAAGGAATAATGCGTCGTCGTAACACCTGATCCTTTTTGTCGATAATCCGAATGGGTTGCTCTTCGTATGTCAAGTTTTCTTTCAACTTCAACGGGGAAAAATCCAGAATGTGATCAGGATTTGGCACATATTTCCGTAATAAGGATACATGGAACACATTATGGACTCCTAATAATGCTGGTGGTAAAGCCAGTTTATAAGCAACTTCACCAATCTTTTCTAGTATCAAAAATGGTCCCACGTACCTTGGGCTTAATTTACCACGCGTGCCAAATCTCATGACGCCCTTCATAGGAGAAACCTTCAAGAATACATGGTCTCCTACATCAAATTCTACCTTGCGCCTCTTAAGGTCCGCATAACTTTTCTGACGGCTTTGTGCTGTTTTCAAATGCTCTCGAATGAGTCTGATTTTCTCTTCTGATTGTTGTATAAATTCAGGACCGGTCAATCTTTTCTCACCGACATCATCCCAGCAAATAGGAGTTCTACATTTTCGCCCATACAAAGCTTCAAAAGGAGCCATCTTAATGCTGGAATGATAGCTGTTATTATAAGAAAACTCTGCCAAGTGTAAATGTTCGTCCCACGAACCACCAAAGTCAATAACGCAAGATCGTAGCATATCCTCTAATGTCTGAATAGTTCTCTCCAACTGACCATCTGTTTGTGGGTGAAAAGCTGTGCTAAAGTTGAGTTGAGTACCTAATGCCCCTTGCAAACTCTTCCAAAAGTTGGACACAAACCTGGGATCTCTATCGGAAACAATACTCACTAGAACTCCATGAAGTCTCACTATCTCATTGACGTATCGCTTCGCCATGTCTTCAAGTGAAAGACCAAATCGATAAGATAAAAAGTGTGTAGATTTAGTCAATCGATCAACAATCACCCATATGGCATTCTTACCACTAGGCGTCCTCGGTAAGCCGACGATGAAATCCATGGTGATATGCTCCCACTTCCATTTAGGTACTTCAAGTGGGTGCAGCTGGCCACCCGGTTTCGATGCTCAATTTTCACTTGTTGGCAAATTAGACATTGGTCGACAAACTTCACAATATCTTTCTTCATATTAATCCACCAAAAATTTCCTCTCAAATCCCTGTACATCTTGGTGCTTCCTGGGTGAATCGAGAATCTAGTGCTATGAGCTTCTTGTAATATCTCCTTTTTCAATTCTAAATCATTGGGAACACATAACCGACCACGAAACCTCAACGACCCATCTACATGGATACTAAAGTCATCTTGTTTCCCAGCTTCTACACCTTCTCTCGATCTTTTCCAATTGAGGATCTTCATTTTGTTTAGCCTTGATTCTGTCAATCAATGTCGGTTGTACTTGAAGATTAGCTAATTGAGCACCCAAACTGATGGATCAAAACTTCCAAATCTAACTTTCGATATCCTCAAGAATAGGCTTCGAGAAGTGAGCAATGCTGCCATATTTCCGAGGATTTGCGACTCAAAGCATCAGCCACCACGTTAGCTTTACCTGGATGGTAATTGATGGATAAGTCATAATCCTTCGAAGTTCTAGCCATCTCCTCTCGCCTCATGTTAAGTTCTTTCGAGTAAAAATATATTTCAAACTCTTGTGATCGAAAAGACTTCACATTTTTCACCATACAAGTAGTGCCGCCATATTTTTAAGGCAAACACGACCGCTGCTAACTCTATATCATGAGTAGGATAGTTCTTCTCATGAGCCTTCAACTGTCTAGAGGCATATGCCACAACTTTACCATCCTGCATAAGAACACAACCTAAACCTTCCTTGGATGCGTCGCAATAAATTGTAAAGCTACCAGTCCCTGAAGGCAAAGTTAATATAGGAGCTGACACCAACCGCCTCTTCAATTCTTGAAAACTGCGCTCACATTGATCTGACCACACAAATTTAACTCCTTTCTAAGTTAGACGTGTAAGTGGACTAGCAATTTTAGAAAACCCCTCTATAAATCGCCTGTAATAACCTGCTAATCCAAGAAAACTTCTTATCTCCGTGACATTGGTAAGGCGATTCCATTGAACAACTGCTTCAACTTTCTTCGGATCAACTGAGATACCATCTTTTGATATTACATGACCCAAGAATTCTATGTGATCAAGCCAAAAGGCACACTTACTAAATTTAGCATACAACTTCTTCTCACGCAAAGTTTGCAAAACAACTCTCAAGTGTTGTTCATGTTCTCTCAAACTCCTCGAATACACTAAAATATCATCGATGAATACCACAATAAATCTGTCAAGAAATTGCCTGAATACTCTGTTCATCAAGTCCATGAAAGCTGCAAGTGCATTTGTTAACCCAAAAGGCATGACAAGAAATTCATAATGTCCATACCGTGTTCTGAAAGAGGTCTTTGGCACATCATTCACTTTTATCTTCAACTGATGATACCCAGAACGAAGGTCGATCTTAGAAAATACTTGAGCCCCTTGAAGCTGATCAAATAAATCATCAATCCGAGGCAAGGGATATTTATTTTTTATCGTCACCTTGTTAAGTTCTCGGTAATCTATGCAAAGTCGCATACTACCATCTTTCTTCTTCACAAATAGAACAGGGAGCTCCCCAAGGCGATACACTAGGTCGGATAAAACCCTTATCCAAAAGCTCTTGTAGTTGTATTTTCAATTCACTCAATTCGAAGGTGCCATCCGATATGGGGTCTTAGAGATAGGTGTTGTGCCGGGCATTAAATCAATACAAAACTCTATCTCTCTATCGGGAGGCAAGCCGGGTAAATCTTCAGAAATACATCGGGAATTCTCTAACAACATGAACATTTTCTAACTTTATCGGCTCCTTAGTTGTGTCTTTTACATAAGCCAAATAACCGCAACAACCCTTCCTCAAAAGCTTTCTTGCTTGCATAACTGAAATCAACCTTGGAAAAGTGCCTTTATAACTTCCCGAAAAAGAGAATTCGGGTTGATTTGGAGGTCGAAAGATAACTTTCTTTGAATAACAATCAACAGTGGCATAATATTTTGACAACCAATCCATTCCTAGAATAACATCGAAATCCCGTATATTTAACTCCACCAAATCCACAGGCAATAGTACACCATCAATTCGCAACAAACAATTCTTGAAAACACGATCAGCAATCAAGAAATCACCAGTGGGAGTATCAATACACAATTCATATTTTAGAAGCTCAGGCAGCACATCAAGTTTCTTTGCAAAGCCAATGGAAGTAAAGGAATGCGTGGCACCGGGATCAAACAATGCATAAGCAGGTTGTGAGGCAATAGAAATATTACCTGCAACAACTATATTAGAAGCCGCCGCATCTTCTCCTGTCATTGTAAAAATTTTCCCAGTCGTCCTTTGCCTTTGTTGGCCTTCTTGTGACCTATCAACTGGAGGGGCACTCTTCCTCATAGAACAAGTATAGGCTCGATGTCCAAAGTTGTCCACATACAAAACATACTCTGCTATCTCCGGGGCATTCTTCCTGGTTGGACAATCACGTGCCATATGTCCCATTTTTCCACAAGTGAAACATGCTCCTTTCTTGCGATAACAAGGACCGCTATGTCGTCTCCCACATGTAGTACAAGGGCCTGGGTTATTATAAATTCTGGACTTTCCTGGCTGGTTAAAAGCTTTCCTCTTTCCGCTACCACCGACGCCGCTATCCTGATAATCAGTGGATTTCATCTTCTTATGTTGAGGTACATTTTGTACCTCACGCTCCAAAATCTTTTGTTCCACTTTGATGGCTCGTTCCAACACATCTTTATAAGATGTCAATGCTAGAGGCGTGAGCGCGAAGCTAATTTCATATCGGAGCCCCCTCTGAAAATGATCAACCTTATCTTGCTCAGTAGACACATATTGCTCAGCAAATCTACTCATCTGATTAAAGCGGGCTGCATACTCCAAAACCATGGAGTCGCCTTGAGATATGTGCATAAAATCACTCTTCATCGTTGCCTGAAATGACACCGGGAAGTATTAGGCGTTGAAAGCCTGCTTAAAGTCCTCCCAAGCTATAGCACTTCCCCTATCTCCCAGAGCTGGCCTCATTCCCTCCCACCAATGCTCTGCCTCACCTTCTAAGTATCGAGAAGCAAAGCTAACCTTCTTGTCTTCAGGAACACCTTCTACTTCAAAGATCCCCTCGATCTTTTTAATCCATTGCTCAGCTGCAAGAGGATCAGCTTTTCCATCATAAGCAGGTGGTTTGGCCTCTCTGAATTGGGCAAAGGTGTATGAGCCGAAGAATTCCATCTCCACTTAATTCCTTTGCTTGACGATACCAATGAATCATGGCTTGCTCAAAGTCAGTCGGAGGAAATGACCGTTGGTTAACTCCTCTAACTTCATGTGAGTCAGGACCTCCATCATGCCGATCCTCCCGTCTCCTCCTTAAAGACGCACCTCGGGAAGCTTGAGGCGTGTCTCTAGCATCGGGCGACAACTTGCTTGCCTTTACTATTTCTACGAAGCGAAGCAAGTGTCTCTGAGTCACGCATGATCACCTGAATCCAAGGATGGAGCTACGACTTAATATAAAAAGGCTAACGCATAAAAATCTATCACACAATCTCACATCGTCCCATATCCATCCAAACAAATCAAAACCTAAGCTCTGATACCAACAAATGTCACACCCCGACTTAAGAAAAAGGGCATGACATCGGCCGTCCTTTCTCCAAAGGACGCAGCCTCAACATAACCAAAATTTAACCCGATATCAACATATATATATACATCCACATATATATATTCGACAAAAAGGGCATTTGGTTACAACATCAGAGTATATATATAACCCACCAAAACATAACATAAATATTTTACAAGACTAACTTATAAACCTATTAACTATGCATAGGTCATACCAAAAAGTTCCCCACCACAAAAGTCCTCCCCGAACGGACGCTCACGCCTACTCGCGACTCGGCGAAGAACCTGAAAAACAAGTTTAAGAGATGAGTGAGCTACCACGGCTCAGTGAGTAACACATTTCTTCTAAGCCGATCGAGAAATTACTATGCACATTTAAAACATAACTCAAATACATAATCATAGCTCAAATACCGAAAATACTAATGGTCCAGTCCATTAGTCAATCTCATAAAACATGCATCAATGGTCTATTCCATTGATTAATCTCATCAAATCACATCGATGGTCCATTCCATCGACCAAACTCAAATCACACGTCAATGGTCCACCCATTGACCAATTCATGCTCAAATGTCTAACCATGGTCACGCGTAACGCCCGTGACAATACGACCAAGATTCCCCCCTTGGCAAGGTCTCCACCTATTATTAGCCGGTGGCTCGGCCCACAAGAATATCCTAGACCAGTATGCGCATACCCACACACCCCTCAGGGTCCACAGAGACATTGAGCATCAACCACCAATCACAATATCCAATAATCTAACATCAGAATAGAAGCCACATCACAACTCAAAATTTGATAGATAAATATCAAGCATTCTCCAAAATATTTCATGATTCTTTCACAAAGAATTTCACAAATTCTTTTTTCAAACAATCATTCAAATCAAAGTCGAAACATAACTTCCTTCGAACATTAAAAATGGTAGTAATAGCTCGATCCTGTTTTATGCAACAAAATATGCTTTTTATCAACTCATAGAATACATAATCCACCATATTTCTCAAAACATGAGTTCAAAATACAAAGAAGAAATAGTGTCACTCACTTGGGAAAAGCCAAAAATCAACTACAACGCTCACTCGAACCAACGCACTCGGATTCCTAACAATTAACGAAAAAATAATATTAAAAGGCCGAGTAAAAATGATATTCACATAATGACTCGCCTATCCTAGGCCTATTCATCGATAAAACGACACCTATGCGCAACGAAAGCTCGCATTTAACATAAACCCCTGATTTTCCGGTACGCGCAACCCATGCGCCAACTTCGACACGCCATAACTTCCTCCACAAAAATCCGTTTCAAGCCATCTTGTAGTCTTTAGAAAGCTCTTTTAACATATAACAACAACCCCAACTCAGCCGCCCCAACACAGTACTGAAAACAACAAAAAAAACAGACCCGAAGCTGCTGTTCGCTACAGTAACAGAACGCGCCTCCAACTTCAAAATTTCGTTCCGGACAAACCGCAAGCTCAAATCACGATCCGTAAGATGCTATAGCTTCATGACATCCCAAATTACCATTTCTACAAAAATATGCAGCTCAACGACTCAAAAATCGGGCTTCGCCACACAATTATCCGAGAAATCCGAATTTCGAGCCCTAAATGCGGCGATTGCTTCAAATAGATGATTAAAGGCTTCAATTTCTTACCGGCGTTGCAAAACACACTTGATTCGGCTTGATGAGGCGTCCGGATCACGTGCGCGCCAAATTTTCTTCCCTTTTTCCCTTTTTCCTTTCTCTTCTTTCTCTTCTCTCCCGTTTCTCTCTCGGTTCCCCCCTGTTCTGCCCGTGCTCTCCCCTTTCTCTCCCTCTTTCTCTCTTTTTTATAGCCAGCCGAAGCTTCTCCATTTCTCTTTCAGCCTCCCTTTTTGACTTTTCAACTCATTCTTCTCCTTTTATTTTATTTCTTTCTTTTTAACACCAACATATTACATACTGTCCAACAAGATCGAGAGGGACCAACTCAAGCCTGGGGATCACATCTACTCTTGGCGTCACTTTTACCTCTACGCCCTCCACGGCACGTTCCCTTTCTCTCGCTTTTGCCAATGCAATCTTTTTCCGTGACGATGATGATGGTGGTGGTGGTGGTGATTTCGCCTCCATTCCTCTGCTTTTTTCTTTCTTTTTTTTTTTTTTTTTTTTTTTGGCTATAAAATTGCTCCATTATTTACATGATTGATAATGTCCTTTCCTAGTTTCATATATAGGAGCTTTGCCCTTGTGGGTCTGTGAGAGAGGTCATTTTCCTTCTCTTGGTGGATTTTCTATCCTGTTTTTACCACTTCTGCTAATATAGATTGTGGCAACGTTGCTGATTTTGTATAAAAGGAGATGTTTTATGATGAGTAGTCGTATTCAACGTGGCAGAGAGATCGAATCCCCTTGACCCTTTTGGAAGTCTGCCACCCCTTTGTCCGTCCTTGCTTAGCTTGTGCTCCCTTTGCTATTTCTGAATCGTTGGTTACTCCTATCAACTGAAGGAGGTCGAATTCTTTCCATCCTTTGATCGTCCGGATTATGTTCTTACAAGCACGTACCTTCTATGGACTTAGCTGCTGTCGCATACTGAAAAGATTGTCGCTCTTGAGTTCGCGAACAGGAATATACGTTGGTGAAAGGAAGGTTATTCACTTCACTCGAGGGGCAGGACACGAAATCGGCAGGGGTACTGTGTTAGACCGCATTGCCAGATATGCGGGGATCAGTCGAGGCTTGATGGTGTCATCTCTTCGTGCATCGACTGCTTCCTTTCAGGTGGAAACCTCTACCTCTTTGAGTACGGCGTGTCCCCTGTTTTCTATCTTGCTAGCGCTCGAGGAGGGACTTGCACCCTTGCGAAATCCGACCCCCCTGAAGATGTGCTTCACCGTGCCTTTTACCTCCTCCAGAATGGCTTCGGAGGCTACAATCTTTTCAAGAACAACTGTGAGGACTTTGCTCTCTACTGTAAAACAGGTCTGCTTGTGGTGACAGCAAGTAGCGGAGGCCATAGTGGGCATGCAGCAGCTTTTCTGGCTGCTACAAGTGTTGTCGGGTCCTCTTCACTTAGATTATTGACGACCCGTGTTAGTGGTCTGGCAGTTGGTGGTCTGGCAGTTGGTGGTCTGGCAGCTATGAGTTATGGCAAGTATTGCATCAGTTGTTTGGTCTCTGACATTGGGTTTCGCCATGATGGGGTTAAAGTACCGGCCGAAAGACTTGTGGATCTATTTCATTAATGTGATCCCCAAGCTGCTGTGGATAGTCCCACTCCCAGTTGTATTCTCATAGCCGAGATTGACTAAAGATTGCACGCTGCAATTTGCCGGCAGTCTCCGCCAGAACTTTGCCGGCAGTGGAGATGAAAACACCCTGCAAAATGTACGCTTCAACTCTTTGTCGGATGTTACTTCTGCAAACTATACCCAGTAGAAATTTTAAATACTCGTTCAAACTGCAGCTTTGTCGGATTTGCCATCAGAGGTCCTTGAGATGTTTGGGTGTAGTCTTATTTCTTGTTGTGCAAACGAACTGATCAGATTTGCTATCAACAGGATATGACCTGTTGATCGTCACCGTCTCTGTATAGAAGTAAAGTCGCAAGAGAAAGCGGTTCTACCGTTCTCTCCAATTCTGATATTTCTGCTTCTGGATTGTTTTTAAGACGCTTTTTGAGCAAATCTTGTTTGACCATCGGAATTAATTCTTTAAGCTATACTCCCGATGGGTTAGACTAGCTTTGGCGTGGGTTTTGTCCTAAATTTGCGTATATATGGTATTCCAGTTAAATGATAAATTATATCTAACCATAAAACAAAGGAGCTTAAGAGAGGAGCCATTACTGATAATAATTTCAAATCAGTTTAGTAACACTTAAAAGGGCTGGCCATGGTCACGGAAGACAGACATAGAGCTGGCTATGGTCGAGCGAGGTTGCAGGTCGCACAACCCTCGTGTCGCTCGTGCACGGACGTGAGCATCATTAAGGCACAATGAGCGTCGTTTGACCCTTGCCATGGTTGACTGAGGGCCGCCAACCAACCCTCACAAGCTGAGGCAAGGGCTGTGCAGATCCTCGCTCATAATAAACATCATTTCATGAAACTTTCTTCAATAAGCCAAGGAACGAATGGTGCAAATGCGACAAATTCCATGTCCGAGCCTTGTCTACAATGCAGAATACAAGTGGAGCCTTACCTTATGCATGCTAATACATGATGACATGGCAGAAAGAAAGCGAAGATGAAGAAAGGATTCGGGGGTTGCAAGAATGGCGGGCGACAGATCAAGGGAGAAGCGGGGGAGGGAAGGTTTCAATGGCGTCCAATCCAATCCCCACTGTCCATCCGCAGCTCCCCGATTGCCTTCCCTCCAAAAAATAAACCCCTCGCTCTCTCTACTTTAAAAAAGAAAAATTGTGAATCTGATTAATAGCCCGGTACGTGCGGGCCGGGTCAGATATCGGGCTTTCGAATCATCGCTCGGAGCTGTTCAACGAATTCAAAAATGTTAAATGTTGTTCTTACAATGCCTGGGCTTGAACGGACCTATTTTAAGGTTGTTTCGGAGTACTCGGCGTGGAGACCAAAAATGAATTACTTACCATTCGAAAAGTAACTTAAGACTGTATTTTGGAATCTTGCTGGGCTTTTAGAATCTTATTGACGTGCGCAAGCCCAACACGTTGTTAAATTATGATCGTACCCACTAAAAACTTAGCATGCACAAATTCTTTCTTCTATTTTCTTTCGCTTTGCTTTTTTTATCACCAAGCGTGGTAAGTAAACTTGACTAACGGGTTCTGACAAAAAAAAAAAAAAAAAAAAAAAAAAAAACTTGACTACCAGGTGAGAAGCCTGTTGAGCTCGAGACGAGCGAAAGGCAAATGGGCGTTTTTTGGTATCGGCCTTACATTAAAAGGCATGACCTAATCCGATTTTGGCATGGATTGAAATCTCAGCCGAAATTGCGATGTACATTAAAGGATATGAAGTTGATCTTCGAGCCTAATATGACCCGTATACGTACAAGGATCACCTGTAGGCTTTAGTTGTAAGCTAGTGATAAAAGAAAGGTACGAAACATGTCTTTTAAGGGATCATAAGTTTTACTCACTATTGATGGAAAAATTATCCAAAAAATCCTAAACCTATTGTAGTTTCGCCAATTCAATTATGAACTTTTTAATTTTATCAATTTAGTTCTAAATATTTTTACTTATTATCAATCGAGTTCATTGGGTCAATTTTAGCTGAAAAATGCTAACGTGAACGTCAGCGCTGTCATGTAGGACCAATTGCGCAAACATTGATAAATTTTAATAATATTTTAATATTTTTTGAATTTGTATTATTTTTCTGATTTTTTCTTCCTTTTCTTTTTGCCGATGGCCAGCCATCGTCCATAGGCGGCGATTGGCCACGGCCAATCAACTAACCTCACCCACCACAAGTGAGGGCCGATTAGGAGAGGGCGAGCCCCGGTGAGGGTCGGCCTCACCCAAGCCAAATCTAGTGAGGTCAACCCTTGTCACCTAGGGTGGCCTCACCAGGCATCGGCCAAGCGACGGCGACACCAAGCAAGGCTGCCCTAGCTTGGGTGAGGCCAACACTCGCCTAGGCAAGGGCGAGGGTAAGGGCAAGGACAACAAGGGCTCCTCTTGCCAAATCTGGTGAGGCTAGCCCTCACCCAAGCTAGGGCGACCTTGCCTGGTGTTGCCGTCACCCAATCAACGTCTAGTGAGGCTGCCCTGGCCTACGCAAGGGCCAACCTTGCCAAATTTGGCCAAAGCAATGCCGACCCTCACCTAGCTGCGCCTAGAAAATGGCTTCCCTTGCTGGGGCTCGCCCTCACTTGATGGGGCCTCCCTTGTGGCTGGCGAGGCCAGTGGACTGGCCATGGCCGACTATCCCCTGTGGACGATGGCTGGCCGCCAACAAAAGGAAAAGAAAAAGGTCAAAAAGAAAAGAAATAAATAAATCAAAAAAAAATTAATAAGAATTCAAAAAATATTTAAATATAATTAAAATTTGTCTACGTCAGCACCAGCGGTCCTACATGGCATTATCGATGTCCATGTCAACATCTTCTAGCCAAATTTGGCCAAATGAACTCAATTAGTAAGAAATTAAAAGGTTTAAGATTGAATTGGTAAAAGTGCAATAAATTTAGTACTTTTTAAACAATTTTCCCGTTGACTGATGAACCAACTTTCAAGTTCGGAATGTGAATGGAACTAAGTATTAAAGATGAGAGATTTGCATTTTGAAATCAGAGTCATCAAGTTCAAAATAATTGAAATCTTTTATGAATATGAGAGATTTTACGGCTGAAACAGTGTATCAAAGAATGCATGACATTCAAAATCCAAGGTTAAGATAGGTCCGTTGATTTATTTATAAGTCAATATCCACTCCAAATGATTACATTATATGAGTACTTAGAATTCTCATGTTGGGGCTTGGCTATTGAGGAACAGACCTAGTCAGTTGCACCTCTCCATCTAATAAGTATGGGGTTCGTGAGCAAACTAGATCCTGATGAGGATGGAGAGTGATTGTCAAGATGAGTGCCCGAATAAGGTGAGACTTCCAACAAACTTCTAAAGGAGAAAGGGATGAGTCGAACGACATAGCAAATAGAAGAGTATCGTTGAGCAAGCAATACAAGCCAAAACTTAGGATGATGTTAGATCTTTAAGTGGGAGTTTGTGAAAGCACATGTCACACATGGATTGAGAGAAACCATGTCGAGTGATTCCTAAATCATCATTCATCCCAAATGGTCACTGCCGGTATACTTACTCTTCGGAGGTGTGACTCTTATGAGACAGAGACGGATCATTAGGAAATATCTCAAGCTATCCAACTGCTCCCGGGATATCCACGGGCGCCTTGTGATGCCCCTTTTGCGGAGGAAGCTGCTCTGGTGGGGATTGACAAGCCCATGGAAGAGCTTATCAACGCGGTTGTAGGTGGAACTTCCAAGCAAAAAGGAGTTTCAGTCGTGGGAAAGGGAGTATCGGGGAAAACCACCATTGTAAGGAAAGTCTATGTGGCCCAAGTTATGAAAAAGCATTCCGCGGTTCAAGCAGGTGTTCCCGAGACTCACTCGTTCAACACTGACGAGACTCTACATACCATTCAACATTTTCACGAGGGTATGAAGATAGCACCTTCTTATGAATTCGACAATTTAAATGGTGGACTGAGAATGCTATTCGGAGAACTGTTGCTTGATCGAATATGCCTGGTAGATTTACATGACGTAAGGAGCATGGACACTTGGGAAACCCTCCAATATACATAACCCAAAAATAACTGTGGCAAGAGGATAATGCTTACGACACGTAATGCTGATCTTGCACCAGTTTCCAACGTGGGAATGGACACATTGGTCTATTTCCCAGAGCCTTTATCCCTGGAAGCACCTTGGCCTCTAATTTGTAGCAGAATTTTTCAAGGCCATTCGTGCCCGGATTATTTGCAGACATCTCGGAGTGTATCTAAGAACATCCGAGGGGGTGCCTGTTGCTATAGTCACTAGACGTAGGACGTTGGCCACTAGAGTTAATCATGGAATAGATGACCCAGAGATGGTTCGTTGCAGTCCTGGTGCTGAAATCAGTGGCAACAACAAAGTCAAGAACTTGAACAAATTACTGTCCTTGAGTTTTGACTGACTTTCCTTCCATTTGAAAACATGTTTTTCGTATCTGGAACATTCTTCCACAAGATTGTGCAATCAAGCATTGGACCGTAATTCGTCTGTAGATTGCAGAGGGCATTGTTGAAGTAGTGGAAGGTAAAACATCAGAAGAAGGTGCAATAGGCTTCCTGAGGGAGCTTTTGGACTGGAGTTTGATTCAAATTGCCTTGCAAAGTTATGATGGAAATAATAGAGACTTACGCACACATGACCTTCAATAGAAATAATATTCTGTAGTCCAGAAGTTGCAACATCACAGCTGTGATCAACGAACAGAACGAAACAGTGCCAGGAAAAGTTTGGCGCCTATCAGTACTTGTTTCATTGCATTCTGTTCAAAGAATTCTACAAGATCTCTAAATTGTCTTAGCTGATGTTCAGGGAAGTAGACACAAACAGAAATTTTCCATAAATGCTCTCTTTGCATGTAGCTCAAAAATGCTGTCACACCCCAAAACCAATAAGAATGGGGGATGACACGGCCGTCCTTCCACTCAAAGGACGCAGCCTCAGAGCTCTCAAAATCTAACTCTTAAAAGTCCCCATATCCATCTCGCTCTCGTACCTACTCATCGTTAGTTGATAAACCTGAAAAAGATTGGAAAACAGATGGGTGAGCAACCACGGCTCAATGAGTAGTGCATCTCTTCTAAGCGGATCGAGCACCCACTATGCATATTTACAAAACCATACTACAACTCTTTTAACTCAATTATAGGATATAACAAACATACAGTAAAAAGAATAAGTTACACACGCTTCAACATAGCTATACTTATAACAAAAATAATCATTTCACAATAACATCGAAATAAACATCAATGGTCTAATCCACTGATCAATCTCATTAATTCACAACACCAATGGTCCATTCCATTGGTTAATCTCATACCACACCAAATCCAGAAATTTAACAAACCCTCAAGGCCAAAATATAACTTTTCTTACTTTAAAGCAAAAATATTCAAGATAATAATAGGCAAATGCCAATGGTCTAACCCATTGGTCAATCTCATAAAACATGCATCAATGGTCTATTCCATTAATTAATCTCATCAAACCACACATTGATAATCAAATGAAATTACATGTCGATGGTCCATTCCAACGACTAATCTCAAATTACACGTCGATGGTCCATTCCATCGACTAATCTCAAATCACACGTCGATGGTCCATTCCATCGACTAATCTCAAATCACACATCGATGGTCCATTCCATCGACCCAACTCATATCACATGTCAATAGTCCACTCCATTGACCAATTCGTTGCTCAATATCAAACCATGGTCACAATACAACGCCTGGTGACAAGGCGACCAAGATTCCCCCCTTGGCAAGGTCTCCACCTATTATTAGCCGGTGGCTCGGCCCACAAGGATATCCTAGAATAGTATGCGCATACCCACAAGCCCCTCGCTGGGCTCACAGCGATATTGAGCATCCACATCAATCCAAAACCATACCATCCAAAATTCTCAAACCAAATACATAAAACATTTCATATATCACCAAAAGATTTCGCAACTCAACTTATCCGCCAGAAATACTTTTCATAAAGCATTCTCAAATAATTTCAAGACTCGTCTCATAAATCAATTTCAAATCAAATACATTTCAAAAAAAAACTTATCACAAATCAATAACTATATAACCTTTCATAAATCATCTCAAAGTCGAGCTTTTCGTGAAATGGTTTCACAAACCCAAAACATGTAATATTTCTCAACTTCGTTCATCAAACAGAATATATAATCATAAAAAGTGCTCACACTATTTTCAAATATCAAAACTTAGTAAATGCCCGACCCAACTTTTATGCAATAAACATGCTTATTCATAACTCATAAAATATCAAATATTTATCATTTTGAAGAGATGAGCTTATAAATTCTTAGAAGAGAAAACACCACTCACTTGGGAAAGTCAAAAATCAATTACGATGCCCACTCGAACCAACGCACTCGGATCCCTAACAATTAATGGAAAAACAATATTAAAAAGCCGAGTAAAAAGGATATTTTTATAACGACTCACCTATACTAGGCCTATTTGTCAATAAAACGACACCTATGCGCAACGAAAGCTCGCATTTAGCATAAACCCCTTCTTTTCCGCTACGCGCAACCCATGCGCCAACTTTGACACGCCATAACTTTCTCCACAAAAATCCGTTTCAAGCTATCTTATAGTCTTTAGAAAGCTCTTTTAACGTACAACAACAACCCCAACTCAGCCGCCCCAAAACGGTACCGAAAACAACAAAAAAAGGGACCCGAAGCTGCTGTTCGCTACAGTACCAGAACGCGCCCCCAACTTCAAAATTCCCTTCCGGACAAACCGCAAGCTCAAATCACGATCCGTAAAATCTCACAGCTCCACAACATCTCAAACTATCATTTCTACAAAAATACGCAGCTCAACGACTTGAAAATCATACTTCGCCGCTCGATTTTCCCAAAATTCCGAATTTCAAGTCCTAGGTCCGAAATTACTCCGATTGAACGAAAGGGGGAGCACGAGTGCTTACCGAGTGTTGCGTTACGTAGTTAACTCGGTTTGGCGAGGCTCCCATTACGAGAACGCGCGAAGCCTCCCTTTTTCTTCTTCTTCTTCTTCTTCTCTCTCTTTCTTCTTCTACGAGCCCTCTGCCGTCCCTCTCTCTCCCCTTTTATCTCCTCCTTTTTCTTTCCTTTTTCCCCTTTTTTTTTCTTTTCTGTCTTTTCTTCCCCTCTCTCTCTCTCTCTCTCTCTCTCTCTCTCTCTTCTCTTTTCCCTCTCCCGAAAACTCTCGATTCCTCTCTCTCTCTCTCTGCTGCTTCCACCCTTTTTCTTTTTTTCTTTTTTTTGACTGGGTCAAACCCATATTTTACAAATGCTCAGCATGTTGATGTTGTAGCTGGTACGGTTAGACAATTTGCCTTCAGATATAACCTTCCTTTATCTTATAATGTATTTTTTCCTTAGGAATGACTACCGTGATCAGCATTCCAAATTCCATAAGGAGGCTTCATAATCATGAGAGGTTAGACTCTAAGCAAAACAGTGTCGCTGCATTGTCGCCTGAGATTCTAAAGCTGCAAAAGCTTCGTTATCTTCTGGCATATTCTTATAAGATGGAACGACACCTATGCAGGAAAGCTGGTTTAAGAGCCCCAAGAAATAATGGTTGGTTGCTTTCACTCTGAAGGTTTTGTTTCATCGACCCAGCCAGCCATAATGGCAGGACAGTTGCAGGGTTAACTCAAGAGGCTGGACTCATCAACTTGAGAGAGAAGATGGAAAGGAGCTGAGGTCATCCATCCAGGTGCTTTCGGGTCTTTTTGCATTATCTTTAACTTCAGTAGAAGGGAAGACACGCATACAAGATCTAGCTTTCCTCCGAGGTTACTTCAGCGACTATATTTGACTGGACATCTACAGGAATTACCAAATGGGATACAGTCCAACGATAACCAGGTCAGGTCGCAGTTAAATTACTGCAAGCTAAAACATGATCCCTCAAATCCCTTCACATTTGCCAAATTTTTTGCATCTCGAATTTGAATGTGGCTTGTAATGAATCAACCTTTTCATTCCCGGCTGGGGAGTTTAAGAAGCTCAAGCAATGACACCTGACCAAATTTGATGGACATAACCACGTAAGTATAGAGGTCGGATCACTTGCTTCCGTGGAAATAGTAGCAATCCGAAGCTGCACGCTGTTGCACGAGTTGCTGCAAGGTGTGGACTACCTCACCCAATCATATATTCTTATGTTTCTTGGTATGCCTTATGGGTTGATGGGGAGACTTTCAGAAGACTATCAGAAAGTTGCGCACTTGGAACGTCTGGAATCAAAAGTTGATGGACTCTAATTGTAGGTTGCTTTGCTGATTTTTCAACTAGAAGAGTACTTTTAGAGTATCATGTCGTCTTCCCGAAGTTGAAAATAGAAGTTCGGGAGTAATTTATACATTTTCATATTATTCCTTTTCCTCTTTCTCCAATTTCCGTTTCAGTGAACATATACCTTTGTATTTTCCATAAATGTTTTCACTGTCAACTCGACAGTTGGATGTATGGGCTCCAATGATTCTTCTTATGGCCTTTGCTGGCCATTTCGCACGTACATAATCCAGTACATGAGAGGACTTAACGTACTTTCTAAGTTCTTCAAGAGTTTTTGACGATTAGAGCACCATTAGTCGTTGACTTTTGAACAATTGACAAGTTACCTTATTATCCCGATTCAATCATATCGTGACGTACGCCATCGGCTAATCAAAGGGATCTGGAATGTTAGCTATTTAAACATGGATGTAGCTTCAGACAGAGCACTGGAATGCTGGCATTTACGAAGAGTCTCGAGTTGATGTACATATCATATTACATGCCTAAGAAAAACACGCGAGCACGCTGCAGTTTCATGCTTCCAACCATAGAAAAATCCAGACATGAGTGACTAAGAGCCGGCCCAAAGTAGGATTTATCCACGCAAAGGATTAACCATCGAAGACGCAATCAACCTGGTCCTGAGCTTGTTCACCACATCTTCGTCATCAGAGTTGGGTTGAAACGGGAGCATGGCACCGGCGATGCTGACCGAGCCAGGGTTCTGACTATTGAACACTGAGAAAACAGTGGCCATCTCAAAACCGTCATTCAAGCAGAAATGGAGCAGCCCTCTTGGAATTACCATCACCTCTCCTTCCTTCATCTGCTTCTGGAACAGGTTGGTCTCCGTGTCGATGAACCCCGCTATGACCACTCCTTTCAACACGTACATCATCTCCGCACTCCTCGGGTGCGAATGCAGCAACACCATGCCGTCCACCTCGATGTCAGCCCGTGCGATGGAGAGGCCGAGTGTGTTGAGGCCAGGGAAGTCCGCAGCAGTGGCCATGGTCACTGCTGATCGGTAGAAGTTGTCAGTGTCCCCGGGGATGCTCAGCTTCGAGCTCTTGAAATCCGACGCACTGATGTTTGCAGATCTCTTGCAGGGGTATCCATTCATGAATAGAACAATCGATGTTGCTGTTGGGCACATGTCCTGAAGATTCTCATGATCTGCCACAACGAATACATTGAAAAAGGTAATGGTGGAGAATACGAAAAAGAGGAGATTAAGAGCTCGATTGGGATTCATATTTGATTGGGTTAAGTAGGAGTGACCACTGCTCTAGACGAGTTCTTCCTTCCCTTCTTTAGGGCTATTATTATAAGCGTCTGTGTTGGGTCAGTTGGGAGTTGCAATCGCAGCTATTGCAAGTCATTGAGGAGGAGGAGCAATAGCTTTGAGTTCACTACTAAGATGGATTGGACTTGAAGTAGGTTATGCTCCAAGAATTGCCTTTTTGCTTCAAAGAAAGACGAACTCTATGAGATACACTCTTGGGGTGCCTTTCGTCATTGGTGCACATACAGATGAGCCTCAATGATTCAACACACAGAGTTAAGACGGCAAAATTAGTACGCATGGACTAATTTTGGCTCCATTTTGCAGCCGCTTCGGAGGTCCATCTAGGCAGATTAGACTCCTCGATTTGAAAGGGTATGTTGGGTTCTCGACCCTACAATGTCAATAAGTTCGCCTTTTATTGCAAAACATAAAAGCATTGCTCTCTCCATTCAATGCTTCAACAAAACCTACTTACACCGACTGCCATACATACATTTCGAATGATCTAGCATGCATGGACTGAGCCGACCCATGCCAAATACGAACCAACTATGTGCCGACTCCCTCACGAGCACTTAATGCTCTTAGCGTTAACAATGCTGATAGGACTAAAAGCCAAGACAAAAATTTTAAAAAAAAGTACTTGCTCACAGAAAGTGTTCCAGGAGCCGATAATCAACTACTAATTTACAATATCTATATTGGAATTAGTAGATCTAGAGCAAATCAATAGCTAATAATTAGTACAAAACTCGCACCAGTACATATAGATTCTTACTTTAGAACACATAGTCGATACAGAGAAGATACATGTAGATGGTGATTAAGTGTTCACACAGGTCCATTCAGCTTCAGGGCAAGAGAAGAGAGAAGAATTAGCACCGAGTCCAAGAAATGCAGGTAAGTCCCCATTTCCAGCCAGTATAGATGTACAAACAAGTTATGAGCAAATGCTTCGCTCTGAGCAGATCTTTAACCACTATTCTCAACTATTATGGAAACAAAAAAACCACATTTGGCCATTGGTGGAGGGAAAAGAGAAGGGAGGGGGGGTGGGGGGGAATGGCCCACGGTACAGAATTCTAAAGCCTTTTCTATATATTCTAACTATTTACAGTATCAATCATCTAAAATCTATAGCGAAGGTGACAAAGAATTGGTACGCATGGGTCTTTCTGGGGAAAGTTTCCCCATCTCGAGAATGCTATCATCGGATGCAGAGTCCTCCCCATCAGCCTCTTTCTTTTCAAGCTCACTTAAGGCTTTTTTGGCATAGACTGTGAAGGCAACCGTGGTGACGACTGCTACGATAAAAGAGACAACATTGTAAACTATTTCAACTGTGGTCAAGTGATGATTTCCATACTTCACATCTGTGTATGTCCTTATTAATCTCCCACTGCATGGAATCAAAGAAAAAATGTATGTCAGATGAAGCATTCATACCATCCATTGCTCCACAGCCGGAACTCTACCTTGTATTTATGTTGCATCACGAGTTTTTATTAATTGTTTGGTAAAGAAACAGGAAGCTAAGAATATGCTTAACCGCCCAGAGATTGTCATCAACTGACCATGGAGAAACCCAGAATAGGATAGAAGATGAGCATCAGTGCTTAACTATTTGAATTCATACTTGCAGGAAACTAAGACATACCTGTAGATGTAAAGGAAAGCTTCAGGTACCATTCCGGCAATAGATCCCCACAAGTAGGGCCAGAAATGCAGACTAGTCACTACGACTGCATAATTGAAAATTGTGTAGGGAAATGGCGAGATCCTGAAGAGCGCAACCACTTTGAATTGATGGAACCAGCTTCCTTCACCAGCAAGTCTAAGCAATGCCGCATTTCGAGGCCATCTTTTCAACCATTGCTGCATATACATTAAGAGCAATTAGGATAAATCAACTACTCATTAAGGTCGTCTGAAGAATGAAATCCCTTACATGTATACGATCACGGAACAGTAGTCCTATTGAATAGGGCAGAACCATTCCAATAGTTGTTCCAACCATTATAATTATGAAACCTAGACCATATCCAAATATCATTCCAGCCAGCCACATGGAAGGTCCGGAAGGAATTAATAATACAGGGAAGAAAGCCAGAGAACCAACAAGCACCAGGGCAAGAGCTGGACGACCGAACGCAGTGGCTTCCCACAGCATCATTGGATAGAGAACCTACAATAAAGAACAAGCAAAGGACCTTTAGGGTTACGAGGATCATCAGTAGCCATTCAAAATAAGTTAATTAGAATGACAAAGTAATGCCATTTCACACTGGAACACTCAACCAAAACAGTTACTTCCTTTTTTTTAATTAGCTCTAAGTTTCCTAAAAATGCATGTAAGCTGACCCCGTAGACCGTATTGGGCTCATTTTGTCTATATCTGCATCGTACTGTGAAGTACGATTAATTGCAAATAGTAGGGGATACAATGAAAAACTTGTCAGGGGTTCTAATCAAATGAATGACAGTATAAGACAGTAGATGTAACCACCTTTCTTCAAAAACCCAGAAGACAGCACATGACACAACAAAAAGATACTTTATGTTTTACTGGATACTGAATCAAACCAACAAACAGAAAAAGAACCCAGAAGACAGCACATAACACAACAAAAAGATACTTTATGTTTACTGGATACTGAATCAAACCAATAAACAGAAAAGGAACCCAGAAGACAGCACATAACACAACAAAAAGATACTTAATGTTTACTGGATACTGAATCAAACCAATAAACAGAAAAGGAACCCAGAAGACAGCACATAACACAACAAAAAGATACTTTATGTTTACTGGATACTGAATCAAACCAACAAACAGAAAAAAAGAAAGGAAGAATACTCAGATGTAGTAGCACTAGCTGTAGCACATGATGAAAGACATAGTATCAATTTCCCAAGAGGCCATTATTAACATGAGCAAATATATTAATAATGAAGAACTAATTTTAGCTACGCTACAAGCACTTTGCTTGCTCTGCTATTTTGACCAGTTTTGCATCTTCAAAATCAAAAACATTTGCAAAAAGGCAAACAATTGCCAACATCTAGATGATTTACAAGAGATTTGATGGGTTTGGAGACTCAAATCAGGGTTGAAGTTAACAAGCAGTCATTCACCTATAAGACACTTCTAACTTCTCCTCATTCCGTGATACAATCATCAAGTATAAACAGAGAAAATATTGGGTTCCTGGAAAAGCAGGCATTGCACATGCACATGCACTTGCACATGCGGTAGAGTGCTGGCTTGTTCATGATACGCGAATGCCTGAAGGGTTTATGTTTGCATGCATGTATTTGTTAAGTGTGGATCAGAGAGAATGTACCTTTCCAAGTAGAAATGGAACTCCCCATTTGAAGAAAGCGAAGACAATGATAGTAATAATAACGACCAATGACAAGGCCTTGGTCCACCACAGATAATTGCGAAATCTTTCATCTGTTTGAGGTCGTAAATTGCCAGCTTCAACTGTTACTGGCTCATTGGATAAAACCAGCCTAACATACTCGCTATCTTCCCTTGGGAGCTGCTCAGGGTTCACATCGTGTTTTCGAACTTCTTGTGATGAATCAGGCATCATGATGTAAAGAGGGAGAAGGCTGCAGAACGGAGAAAACATGAGCATGGTACAAGGAAGCACAGTAAAAGGAGAAATGAAAATCCATCAACCTATTCTATCTAACACCTATGACGGTGATAATCACTTCACTTCGCAAGAATCGAGCAAAGGCCGGAGCAGTAAATTTCCTCAAATATCACATCTTTAAGTAGCACAGCATTCAGCTAATGAGGTGAAAGCATGAGGTGAGAAGACCGGAATTTCTAACTGGCAAGATGAAAGCTAGCTACACACATGACAGCCGAATCAAGAAATAACTATCACAAACTGCAGGGAAGTATGCAACGGCATGGGAAGTGCCCATATGTCTAGTGCCCAGATCAGAAACTTTAGGCGCAGACGAAGAAGGGGGCTGCTTGCAAACTGAAACAGCATCTACAAATTGGCAACCTAACGAGGAACAGCACAGTCCACCAAACCAATTAAGGATATCGGGCGAGCAGGGCGTTCCCGAAAAACCCAACTGGAGAAACCAAGGCAGCAGATACCTCACCCGACCAAAAGCGAAGAAGAAATCAAATGATGGGCATCTTCCGGGGAAGAGGGTTTCAAGAGGACGACAAAGTAAAAGAGAAGCCCAGTTGTGGGTGGAGCTCAAATTGAGGCGGCGGCCAAAAGCAGCCAACCCCGTGAACCCGCCGTCCCTCTTTCTAATTTCAAACACACAGACACACCAACAGAGAAAGAGAGAGAGAGAGAGAGGAATCACGCATCTACAGCCAGGAGCTTACCAGTCGTCTCGGGCAAAGAATCTCCAACCCACAGAACAAAACAGAAAAAAAAAAAAAAAAAAATGATGGAGCTGAAGAGGAAGAAGAAGTCAGTACGCCGTCGGCAGCTCCACCACCACCGCCACCACCAGCAGACGGAAGGGGAGAAGGGAGAAGTCGTCTGGGCAAGGCTCGGCTCGGCTCAACACCTCTTGCCTTGCGTCAAGTAATCTCCTTTCCCTCTCTCTCTCTCTCTACACGCACACCCACCTTGACTTTTCTCCTTAGCTAATCAAAGCCCAGGTGGGTTGCTGCTAGCCTGCTGCTTGCTTCCTCCTCGCTGCATCCGAAGCTTCCATCCTTTTGGATAGAATCACTCCCCCGATCTCCCGGATCGCATGCGCTCCCGAGATTTTTGAATTTTCAACCGTCTGACATCACCGCGTGATCTCTGTCAAATGAGTCGTCTTTCTTCTTTTTTTTTCTTTTTTTTTTTTTTTTTTTTTTAGTGTTTGGAGAAGGACGGAGCGGGGAGGAATTGATGATGGTAGTATTTGCCAACAGGGAAATGGAGCGTGTGGACGGAGACAAGGCACATTGCGAGGAGAATAAGGTTTCGGGAAGGAGAGGAAAAGATGCGGTCCGCATATTCCTCGTTTGTCTAGTTGCGCTCGCGTTCCTACCATCTTTACCTTTGGCAACATCGTCTCTCGTTCAAGTCAAAACATACTTTCAACCCAAAAAAAAAAAAAAAGTCAAAACATACTAGAAGGTTGAACGGACGGTTATCTGGATTCAAAACCAATGAAACGAAAAATGATTCCTTGGTCTCCAAACATTTTTCATTCGGCAATGTCAACGTTTTGTAATACGTTAGACATCAATAATACATTTATTTCACTAAAAATTTCATGAGAAAAATAAATATTTTTTCATGAATTTCATTTATTCACTTTTCCCAATTTAAGGTTGTCTTCGATTTATAAAGAAACATTTTTTTCATAAATCGATTAATTTTCTATCATCCAAACATTGAAAAGTCAAAAAATAATATTTGAAAAACAGTTACATTCATACATATGGATCCCAAATTAAATTATCTAATCTAATTTTAGCAAGACATAACACCCATCTCATCAAAATTGAGTTTCAAAGGTTACTTTCGGAATATCCAATTGACATGAGCTCGAAAGCACCACTCTCGAAGCTAACATATTCGGTTAAAGATCATGTTCGTCGAAGTCACGCAACATCCAATTAGTCTTACCTCACCAACCCCTCCCGCCTATGACAATAAAACCATCAAAAGAGGAACCCTAAAGCTATCCCGAGGGTGGCTGCCTTGGCCAAATTCAGATTGCTATAATCAAACTTTAGGCACCGTTTAACACTGCGATTTAATCATCCCTACAACTCCAAGATCTAATCAAGATGCATTCTTCTTCCCAAATATACAAAGATGATCGGATGGATGCGGATGCACGAGGGTGGTTATGAAGACGCCATTATCAAGATTCGATGGAACACGAAGCATGTGCAACTCCCACCATTATGGGGAGATTTCCTTTGGTCTCGGTCTGGCCAGTGCGAACCTAACGTTTCCCAAGCTGTGCTGCGTCTTAAATATGCATGCTTTTACACTAATTAAATACTAGTTGATTAGAAAAATGAATGTGATAGCTCACATCAACTGTACAAGAACATTGCAGTTTCATGACATTTACAGCACGAGGCCACATCGCTGCAGTCTTCTAATGTAATGGTGGATAATTAAGCCGCCAAAGCTACTAAATTCCAAGACAGCATTAGACGGGCCATTCCTACAGTTTACATAAAGCGGCTTTCTATCGATCTCAGCATATACATTACTTCCCTCACTGCTCCAGTACGTCCACTAAAAGCCATCATTCTCGGCAAAAACAAAATTATAGGATGTCGAGAGAATTGCACTGGTCTAGCTGGTCTAGCTCCACCGTCAAGAACATTCACGTCATCCAAATTTGGTGGGAAGTTATTCACGTCATCTAAACTTGGCAGTAAGTTGTTGTAAGTATATCAGCCGACTGCGGAAGAGAGCGCATCCTCCGAATCTATTTTTACCTGCAAAAGCAAAACTAACAGGTCCGTTAGCTACAGCAGTATACTTTAAAGAGAGTAATGAAACATATTATCCACTGACGACTATAACACCTGCTTGAGATGGCTAAGAAGTGTGGCGTGTAATAATTTTTGCAGCTTCTGCCACTGTCCAGCCATGTGGTCAGACCTGGTCAACTGCTCAAGATGGCACCACAATCGCTCCACTGTCGTGTATGGGAACCACATAGCGGATGGCCTTTTGCGGTGAATGACATGTGCAGGCCTCTGTAAAGGGTCAAAGCAATAGCATCATTCATTACACAGACAATACGTAATAGCATCATTCATTACACAGAAAATACATCCACACACACACACGTATGCACATGCAGACATACATACATTGACACACACACACACTCCCACTAAGTTTCTGCTTAAATATGTTGAAAAAAGTAGCATTTTCATATGGCAGCTTCTTTCAGAGATGCACAGCCCAGACAACCTGCACATGTATGTATACAATTCAGACTAGTCCAAAGGTATTGGCATTTTGTTCTTAGTTAAACATCTAATTCCTGACCGTGGGTTACCAACAGCAAAGAATTTTAGAGAAAATAAAAGTCCCACATTTTACAAGGCTAATCTATACTTCTGGCAAGTATCCTATACCCAAAATCTTCAGAACCAGATGATATTTTGACTAACAAGTCACCAATAGAAAGTCCCACAGAAAAAAAGGAAAATTAGAATCGACGTGATGATTCAGCCCAGGAAGTTTATGAAGCAGATTAAATGTAAAACATGCAAAACCAAAATGGAAATAAAGAGCACAATTGAGCAACAAAAGGTAACAAATTCATTCGAGAAAGAAACAATCTTCCAAAAAGCATCACACAATGCAAATTACCACTGATGCAAATGATTCGATGTACTCCAGTAACAGATGTGTAGCCTCTGTGTATCTTCCGTAATCAACAAATAACTGAAACAAAGATGCTGGGTTTGATTCATTTCCAGCCATACCCCAGCTCGTGTCCTTTCTATTGCCCTGCCAAATTCATCATATTGGGAGGATGAATGATGGTTTCTAATTGTAGTGAACATGACAACTCCATCACAGTAAGAACCAGATATATGATACACTTAAAAAAAGCGCCAGATATGCATTTATTTATAAGAAAAGAGAAGTATCAACACCCATAAGTTAAACTAAGTGGCAAAATAGATATGGTAAAGTCAGCAACCAATAAAATAACTTTACATGTTAGAAGGTAAGTTGTCAAGTAGCTACCTGTACAAAAGAGGATTTTATTCAAGTTCAATTTTATCAGCATGAACCACCATCAGTTGCAGATGAAAAATCTAAACTAATAATCTAAAAGACAGAGAATCATTGTATTTCTAGATAACACTGGCACGCCCTATGAAAGTACTTCTGTTTAAAGTCTTTTGAAGCCCCTCCACCAAAATTATATTTGGGCAGTCTAATTTAGACAGAAAAAGTACCTTGAACATACGCACTAGCCAAAGGGGAAGTTCAATTTGAGAATCTGTACGAAGAAGAGTTTCAGCAACGACAACAGGCAATCTGGCATGAAAGTCCTTATACCTTCCCTGCAGGTAGAGAAAAAAGGCAAAGTATGCGCTTAATTGCTTTAGGCTATTGTATTTACCTCGAGATTTTTGTGATATGCTACCATGTATACCTAGGATATGGACTCAACTAACTGATTTATATTTTCATAACAATAGTCTGAATGGCAATTCCAACTAAAAAGACATTCCTTCAAGATGGAAAGGAAAAGGCAGGCGTTCTACGTGCATCCAATTCCTATAACTTGTTGTTCCATTTCATTCCAAAAATAACCACACTAGGCACATGAACTATATTCACATCATTTGTTGGTCCCTGCAAAAGCTAATAATGGGCATGGATTAAGCCATTTAATTCTCTATCCGATTGCATTTTTAATCAACTCCAGTGTACCAAGTGATATAAGACCAGTAAAATCCCATAGTCATACATAATGTGCAAAGCCAAAACAGATACATCACCCTAATTTGACAAGTATTGAAATCTCTTAACTCCATGTAAAACTTCACATGGCATTAACAGTTCTCATATAAATTGTTGTCATATCATACGTAAGTGTAACAAATTTGAAAATTCTCAAAGTTCAGTCACCAAGGGAGCAGAAGACAAGCTAAAGGAAGTATAGCCAGAGAGAGTGCAATGAAGATACGTACCAGATAAAGCTCAAGATTTTCCCAGTGAGAATTGCCCGTGTATTGTGGAGTTCGACTACCCATATCAGACAAACCAGGCACAGCTGCTTCATTTATTGTTGATGTCAGCAATAAACCTTGTCTTTTGAAATCTTTCCTGAAAAATAAACTCATTTTACACACTTAACAACACTAGGCTACCACTAATATATACTTTTTCTCAGGCTTTTTAGGAAGGACTTACCCGGTGACTGGTGAACCAACAGCATTGGGACAACACTTCAATGACATAGCAGAGAAAACTCTTTCCAATTCCCTGCACAGAGGATGTTCCTAATTGTAAAATCACGAGCAAAACAAGAAAAGGGAAAGCATGCTATCATCCAAAAGATTGCACACCTTTTTAGGCCTGAATTCTTCCAAAATTTCAGGAGAACAGTAAAAGCCATATCATACAAATTTGTTTGGACCAAGATATTGACCAATTCTGAAGGAGCAGCAGGATCTCCTGGGAAAGAAGATAACAGTATAAATTACTACTTAGCTCCATTCCATGTACATCTCCCTACTTTAAAATAGAAGAAAAGCACAAAGGTGAAAGGACATCACAGCAAGCCCGTGATTTCCGTGCGATATGAAGTTGTTCTATATTCACACAGGATATCTCATGTCGCCTCCATAATATTTGTATCATAAACATCAACACAACACATAAAATTTATTCAAGTCAAAGGTCAAACGACAAAATTAGATCTATTCTTGTTAAACTCATCACTCCAAAAAAACTAAAGCTAGGTAATACCCCACCATTGTGCAAGCTAATCCAGTGACTTAAAATCAGACAATACCACCTAATTGAACAAAAGAATTAGGTCTCTCTCCAGGGAAGTTGACCCCTTAAGGTCAGAAATGGTAAAGAAGGCGACATAAAGCTGTCAGCTGAAGCTTCTTTGACTGTGCTGAGTTTCTAAAAGACTGATCAATAATCAGCTAAAAAACCATGCTAGTACATTTATCAAGCAGGCCAACTACTGAGATCAAATAAAGCACATGTGGTACCTGAATATGACCATTTGACATTGCTAAGTGAAAGCAAATATTCAGCTGATGTCATCACAAACTCCCTCTCAAGTTTCTCGATGTCAAGATAAGGATAATATTGGGGCTGGATGGACTCAGCAGCAGCTGAAAGCAGAAAGAACAACAATTAATTGCGTCAAAATTAAAGTAAATTCAGTACAGGGAAAAACATCAAATCTACCAAGCAATATGTTGTCATAAGAAGTCAAAACTATAGAAGATGAAGCATGATCATTTTAACGCAAAACGAATATGACATTCTGTTTGATGATTTACTCTGTGGTTCAACTGCCTTTCTAGCCTTTTTACTCGGATAAGGCTCGTGCTCAAATGAGATATCCTCAGATGGTAATTCAATCCAAGCATGTGCCGGGCGAACAAGATGCAGTGCATTGATAGCAGCAGAAAGCCCATTCAACCGTTCTTGTAATGAGAGAAGAAACTGCTGATTATCTCTTGAACTGGTTTCAGTCCTCAAACGAGCTGTATATCGATACATGTAACTTGCTGCTTTTCGCCAATTATGCCTATGCATCTCAAAAGAATAAAGAAACTTGTATGGATTTTGCCTCATCAGAATATCCGACCGCTCTGCCTGCAAATTATAAATTAAAGACCATTTCATCTCTTTATACATCTCTATAGAACAGTCAAAATACACTTTACAAAAAGATACCTTCCAAAAGAGCTCGTGCTCAACCTTTTCCATTAAACCAATGAATGGCAGCTGACCATTAGATAGAATCTACAATGTCACAATTGCAAGTAGACTTCAGAACAAAATGAAAATTTTAGCAGTCACAAAGCTACTGGGTTCATAAAATTGACAATATGAGCCAGAATAAGTATATGATAAGATTAACAACCCCAGCAGAAAGAAGATTCAGGGAAAAAACATTACTGAATGCACAGATCCTAACGTAAAAATGCAGGGTTCATCTTCTTAATAACTAGATTTAGTCCTTTCCCATACATCATCACATTATATCATCACCATTATCCATATGAACATTATGCTATCAGATTCTCAAAGAAGAGGATTACCTGACATGAAACAACAACCAAAAATTCAAAATTGTTTGTGGAGAAGTAACCCAACAGAATTGGTCAAAGAAACAGCAGTTTGCTGATCGTAGCAAGAACAGCTAAATTAATAAGTTATTGTTAGTGATTGAACATTTGGCATTGATATTCCTTTAGTTGGTTCTGGAGAAAACCTCCTCATTCACAATGCTTTTTTCAATTAAATAGGGAAGATAATCTCTGAAATCAAACTTATGTACTAAAAGACATTTACACCCACTACAACATTGGCCTATACCTCAAGCGGCCAACCAGCCCATTTTATCTGCCATCATGGCCCCCACTAAAGTTTGTTCCCACATCTCCACAATCATGACCATCATTACCAGTCATCACCACAGAAACTGCACCAGGCCATCACCATTGCCCCCAGCTAATATTTGTGGGTCTGGCACCTGATGGAGGTGACCACCATGATGGCAGCAACACTCCAAAACTTAAAGACTAGGAATCATTTTTCAAAAAGCAGTTATATCTTCGAATAAGTAAACATAATTTCAGCAAGGATTTTCTGTCCCCTAAACGAACTGTCACTAAATTTCACCCTTAATACATAGAATTTGTCAGAACATTTTCTCATCAGTGCGTACTTCTAAGCACAATGACTACTGAGCAATATAAGGCAGACGGAAGTAAAAAAGGACCTTCAATGCACCATGCTCAAAAAGAACATTTATGAAACGCCTCAAGCAGATGTGTTTGCTCTCCTCATCAGGATTTGAGATAATAGCACAATATGCATCATAGAAGTGATTAAGATCCAATGTGAACTTGAACACATTTGCCCAGAGCCGTCCGCTGATAGTTGTCGCTGATTCATTTAATGTGTCCCCATCATAACCATTGATTCTCTGATTGAGAGCTTCATCTACTTGCTCAAGTGCGGCAAAAGAAAACTGACAAGCACCTTCACTAATGTTATGTTGCTCGAAAATCTGCATGACCCATTGATAGTAATGAAGCTTCCAGGCAGCAGGTGACACAGAGTCAGCTAAAAGGAGAGTAGAACAGGTTAATAGAGGAAGGACATAGATATCTTTTCTTCCCTGAATTTTTTTAAGATATATATTTAATGCAATAACTCACAGAAACCAAGCAGTGGTAGTCCAGTTTCTGGAGATAGTTTCTGCAGGGCCTGGGTTGCACCTTTTCCAGATGAAGCTCTGACAAGAAAGCATTCGATTACAGTTCAAATATCATGACAAGCATTCACTACTCTATTAAAGTAGTTTATGGCCAAATTGAGTGGAAGTTGCAGTTCACCAAAGTGAAGAAAGAAAAACCGTATAATAAAATCATAAGCAACAGTATTATGATTTAGGTCCTCCGTTTAAATATTATACGGCCAAAAGTGGGGTTGATGAGGCCTCAAAATGCGAGTCAGTTCAAACAGAAAAAAAGACTATGGGAATAGAGCACAAAAGACGAGCAGAAAGGAACTATGTTGTCAGATACACTGTTTACTGATTAATTTGTTATTTTAATTGAGCCGTCATAGAAATGTAAAGTCAAACTGTGTTGACTCCAAGAATCTTCAGTAAGTCCCATAAAATTTCAGAAAGTGCACCAATATATGTCTCACTCCAAGAATCCTTGTCCAAGCAATGCAGAAAGAAAATGACACATACGATGTACCTGAAGAAACAGCGAACAGCATCAGAGATTTTCCTCTCTTTCACAGATCCATGTAATGCACGTGCCTGATAAAGAAGGCAACATCCCAAAAGATGATGCACTACGCACCAATCACCACTTGCATCCTGCAGACTGGTAGAACTGTATTCCTTTCGGGAATGGGCTTCCACTATGCTAAGAAGAAGCTGAGAGTGCACAATGCAGGAAAAGATGGAAGTGGTTCAGAAAAATCCCTCGAAGCACATTACTAGACAAAATACTCCTTAATGTAGAAAAGTAATTAAAGAACTTTACCTCAGCAGCTTTATACTGCCCATGTCTAATCAATATTAAAGCAAGCTCAGTAGAATGACTCAAGAAAGCAGAAGAATCATCTCCATTCATGCCCCATATCATCCAGCTCGAAAATCTCCTTACAGTACTTGTAACAACTTGAGGATCAGGAAGAGACATGTCAAGACCTTCAGAAAAGCTATAACTACTTAGCAAAAGTATAAAGGCCAAGACAAAGTCACTTCTGCCAAGCTTTTCCTCCCATGAGCCCCTATCTGAGCTGCTATCTGGACATAAGCAGGGTAACACATAAATATATTTTACATCAATTCCTCAAACAAATGCAACTTTTCAAATTCAAAATGAGAAGTTAATAACAGAAAGGGAAAAGAACAGTGAAATTAGAGTCCGAAGATGGTTAAAAGATAGGTGCGTCAGCAACTGGCTGCTATATTTTCGAGGGAGACTATAACATACATCCTCCAGCAGTCATGTTGTCAATTACTGATTAAGGTTCTCACCATGTTGATATCCACAATCACAGATGCTCTAGTGACAAAAAGCTAAAATAACAATACCATATCAAACAACAACAAACAGCATAAACCATTGGCAACGTTATTGATAAGTGGACAAAAGAAGGGCAAAAAAAAAAGAACAAGAACAAGAAAAAAACCAACCAATCTTTAGTGATGACAGCTGACTACTGAAATCTTCAACCGCATATGATTCAGATGGCGTAGCAGCAAAGAAATGAATAATCAGCCATTCAGCAATAATTTCTTGAATCATTGGAACCAACTCCAAACGGATTCTAGATACATCATCCTGGGACATATTGATCTGCCATCAAAAAACATAAAAGTTTTCTTAATATGTATCCCTTTTTCTCTTTTTTTAAGAATAAATAATAATTTATCAGGCAGTATACAATTCAATGCATCAGAAAGTCCCAAAAAAGAATGATTAGAATATATAAAAGAAGAGAACTTTCTTGTTGTTGAGTTATCTCAGCAAATAGTAATGAATATATAGGGAAATCTGCATCTATTGGCAAATTATAGGATGGGAAAAACTAACCTGTCCGCTTAGGTGAACAAGATAAGATAGGAACAGAAGAAGGTCTGATGCGGACTCAAACATTATCTTAGCAATTTGGGAAGTAGCCTGGACTACAATGGAAGTGCAGATATTTAAAGATACTCGATCATCCATCTCTTGTACAACCTTGTGTGGCACAAGAAATTTTAAATAGCCTTCTACAACTTCCAACACTTTACCCCATGAGGAAGCTTTGTTGCTTAATTGATGGAGAGTCAACAGGATATCAGTAGAAAATCTCCTAAAACTCTTGTGATCTATTGGGTCCTTCTCCCATGCCACATCAGATACATTAGGCAATACTCCTTTAGAACTATATCCAGTTTGCAGTGTCTTCAGTAGAGAAGAGAAAATTTCTTCAGAAGTGATTGACGGCATGCTGACAAGTACTTCATAAAGTACTGCCGAAGCTGCCTTCCCGAACTGTTGGCCAATGCTATTCATGCAGCCAAAAATTTCAGCGAGAACCTCACTCTCAACCCCATCATCTGAAGAGCTAAAACTGAACTTTATGATTTCACTTATTTCATCCGAACCTACCAAACAGGCATAAACGGCAATATCATGTTAGTCATAGCAGAGAAATAGTTAAAACTGAAAAGACAACCTGAAAAGCTCTTGCTTTCTATCCAAGTAGAACAAAAGGCAGTTGGTAATATATTGACACAACTTGAAGTAAGGCATAGGTATCTGGCATACCAATGACAAATAGCTCAATTTCCTCCAATGAACGAAAGAAGGATATTGAACTTCTGCGGACTAAACCAACTCCACCACCAGGAAGCTGAGGAAGCAACCCTAACGGGGCATTGTTCTTGCACCAGTAATGAAAATAGCGGTTGCAGAAATTTTTCCAGCGATAAAAAGTTGATTGCATCGCTTCATTTACACCCTAAAACAAATTATAATATGTCAGATCAGTAGAGTTGACAAGCTTAACATCTTTCACATTTCAGAGAGTGGGAAAGCAATATGTATGCATGCAGTTGACCAAAACATAGGGGCTCAGGAACAGTTTTAAGAGCAACCTCATATTCAACCAGCAGGAGTATTTCCTTTTTCAGGCCATCAATCGTTAAAGACTCCAGCTCAGAGTCAGTCAAACACCTGTTATAATCCATCATAGTAGCACGGAGAACACTATCATTGAAGACCCCTGGATGAAGAAGTCTATCCAAGAAGATAGATGAGAGCAAGGGAACAGCATTATCCTGCATAAGGAAATAATGACATCATGAGCACATTTGCACCATATGAAGCCCCAGAAGCAACAGCCTGCACCACAAAACTAAATGTAAAGGGGAAAACAAAATACAGTTCCAAGTCTCTCCAATCTAAGAACTTTAGATTGTGAGCCTTGTCAATTAGGAAAGCACAGTCATATGAACAAACATGCCAGCAAGCCTTATTTGGTTCATACTGATGTTTGGGGCCAAGTCATATCAGCTCAAAATTGGGTTTAGTCACTTTGACAGTTTAGTTGATGATTGTTCAAGAACTATGCGACTGTCTAATGAAAAAACATCTTTCTGGACTTTATTGTAACTTTACAGTTTTATGCCAAGATAAGAACCCCATTTGGTGTATAACTTCATGATGCGACAAAGTGATAATGCTCAAGAGTATAAGGTTACCTCAATATTCTTGTACAGGGCATCTTTGTAATTACCTCATGTACAAATTTTTCAAGACCAATACTAAATATTCTAAAAGCTTAAGTTGTTAGGTGAAGGTATAGTTTAACATATAGATATCCTTCTTTACCAAAATATATATATATATATATATATATAGATAGATAGATAGATAGATAGATAGATATCCTAATACTCCTCCTCAAGCATATTTGGATTTTGCCCAAAACTGAAGCATGGACATAAAGATGGCGAGCCAAATAAGGGGTTTTAGAATTTTAAACTCAAAGACCTCATACTTTGATACAATGTAAAATTTTTGTGAGACCACTGTCATCAAATTCTAAATGCCTAAGCTTATAGATGAAGGCATGCTCTAATATTAAATATTCTAACAATATACAATACCCTACAAATGTATAAAAGGGGGACATTCAATTAACACATTTAACACATTCAAATGATGGATTTCTCCTCTTGTAAATGTTTGCAAGTAGAAGAAAAGTACAGAGTGGCCATCAGGGATTCTTGAACATGTCGTGATTTAAGGATGACAGAAGAAAGAGCAGAGAATCAACTCTAGATAATAAGTGATGAGATGTTAAGAGCTATCATTCAAAGGAAGTGTACCTTCATTAATGGTGACAATGAACATGTAATCCAAAGAAGATCATCCGAAAAGCGTTCAGGACTTTGAAATAGCTGATCTGCAACAAATTCTTCCTGCAGTGTATAACAGAATTCTTCCTCCCTACAAACAAGATAGATGTCACAGTGGGCGTTGAAGAATATAACAAAAAAACAATGTTACATTCAATGCAAGAGATCATACGGAACATTCAAGGAGGCATCACCATTAACCCAAATTATGCCCCAATGTCACCCCCACATGACACGATAAAAGAAAGCTGCACAAGAGAATTAATCCCTTTTTCGAAGAAGTATTTTCCTAATACTCCTTTGAATGGAGGCAGGATGATCTATACTACAATAGTACAAGCTATAAGTATGGTAGGACATCTATCTACAAAATCATTGCCAAAGTCCTGGAAATGAAGTAAAACTAGCTATTCAGGTAAGACAGCTCCTAATGCCTTTTCCAGGTAAAACAGCTATTCAGGCTTGTTTTATTGTAAATTGACGTGCGAAAAGCCTAGGACCATCCCCCATGATAATGTAACATATCTGAGAGAATTGGGCTCCATGATGCTGAGGACCTTTGGGCTTACCAAAAGGAAAGAAGGAGCTTTTCAGAGTCAAGATCTAATTTGTTTGACATATAAAAAAAAAAAAAGAGTAAATTTTAATAGTTCATTAGGTATGTTAGAGTCTCCTTCTCAATAAGGGTGGGCTCCCATCCATATATTCCTTAAAATTTGTTTTCAAAAAGTATGATGAAGATATGGTGCATCTTCACACAAGCATTCATCTGCATAATTTTCAGTCATCAATTGCAGCTCCGGTCGAATTCATCTTTTCCGAAGGTTTACGCAAAAGGTGACCAATCACCAGGTGCCCTATTTAGCAAAATGCAGATCGAAGCAAATGTCAAGGGACTGCCAGCATGCTTTGGGTAGTAGGGACCACCCACATATGTCAGCATCAAATTCTTGCCTTTTTTATCAATAAAAATTATCCATTAAGAGGCACCAAGGGGATGCCAACCCATTTTCAAGATGATTTACAGGGTAAGGAGTCCAGGAGGTTGATGATAGCATTTACATCAAGTCCAAGCTGTGTGAACCAAAACTTCCAAGTAAAAAGGTAAGAAACCACCATTTTTACCTAATGGCTGTCAAAATTAGTGAAAATTCTCCAATTCCTCTCCCTCCAAATCAGCCAAAAAGTTGCTAAAGGGATCAAAGGACTCATCTCTCCATTCTCTTTGCTAGAACGGATGCCCAACCAAGCTCTAAGCTCCTTTGCTGCCAGCCACACCAACCAACTAAATACCCAGTACTGACATGACCAGAGTTTTCTGACAGTGATCTCGGTTGACACGCTTTAGGTGCCTCTTGGTGAGTCTCAGGTTGTTCCTCTACTAGTCAGAAACTGAACAAATAGCTACAGTCTTGACTAGAACAAATCATGTTTAATGACAGTGATCTGGCTTGATCCACTATACGTGCCTCTTGATGTGTCAGGTTGTACTTTTACCGGTCAGAAACTGAGCTGATAGCTGGTGTCTAGAATTGAACAAAGTCTACTAGAAGAAGCCTGGGATCTCTCGCAGTATACAAAGCCTTCAGTAGGAACAAAATTCAGAGAACTAGCAAGACAATTATTGGAGAACTAGGAAGAACACGAGATGCACCTCACAAGATCAATCGACTTTCTCAAAATTTTGTCATTATTTGTTAATTATAGCTAAGATGGACCGTCATACTGATCCATGACTTGAATAAAAGTCATGATAAGATAAGATTCTTCTCAAAAATTGATATCAGTATGTAATACGATAGAAGTTAGTTATGGTTTATAACAAGCTTTCTATTTCTAGTCAATTAAGATCCAATTCCATGTGGCCTAGGATTTTATTAGAGCTTATAAGTATGTAGTTCATCTAATTAAGATAATAGATGTTGATCATTGAATAACATTGAAATTTCAGCAAATGTTTGCTTTGGATTATGTACTGCAATTTCGTCCCCTTGATGTGATGCCTAAGAACCCAAAATGAGAATCTTTGGAAGCTTTATCGTGACACTTAAAAGAAATTTAGCCTTTTCATTAAAAAAATCTCCTTATACTGTCTCAAATAATCTGAATCAAATCTTTAGTTTATAAATCCAATTTTCTGCAATGCTCCAACCAATTTTGGTCAGAAATATTATGGTACTCTCCATGGCTACTAGTGAAAGCCCAGAAAAAATATTTCCAGATCAGATATTATTTAATCATATTGTCAAACATAAGAAGGATGGCAACATCAATGTTAAAAGGATCAATGATAGAACTATCATTCAAGATGATGGAAGAAAATAAATTTTCCATCTTTTTAGGATTTAACACCTCAAATTTGCTCTTATCGAGTGCGGTTTTCGGTGTCGGGTCTCTTGCTGTATAGCTTTCTTGGTTTCAAGTCAATATATATCTTACCTTTACCAAAAAAAAAAAAAAAAAAAAAAAAAAAAAAACCACCTCATTTTGCTAGGATGGGGCCAATTTTGATGCACAACAATGCTTTAACAATGAATCCAAAAAATTTATTAAAAAAAAAAATGCTTAATGATTTAGTAAATTGAAAATGAGGCAAACTTACATATCAGTATTAGCATGAAACAAGCTGCGATATACCAAACCATTTTCTTTCAAAATCCATATATCATCTGAAGAAAGTTTGGCATCAATACATCCTCCCTAGCAATCATAGTGAACCAAATTAGTGCCAGAAAAATAAGTCGAAGAGAATGGGAAACAAGCAGCATGACGCTAATATCTAAGACTCTAAAATATTATAATAATAAAAGAACAAAAAGGCAACAAAGCCTGTTTACCTCCTCAAACTGGATGTTTTGGATTAAAATTTTCACTGACAAGATGGACCTCTCCCCGATGCCAAAATGAATGCCATATACATCTATAGTCTCCATGGTATCTTCCTTCAAAGATACATCAAGAACAGCTGAAGCAAGTGAATCTCAAAAAAGAAACTATTGCCAACTTTAACAATAATCATTCAATATCTGAGTATTCAAATGAGGGGGGAAAAACCTCATGAAGAAGGAAAAACAAGTAGTCTATCGGTCCCAACCTCCATGTTACTATCACTCATCACAATAACACAACCAGAAAATCCATGTCTTGCCATCTTTGAAAATTTAAAGATAGATACATAGATGTGGGTATATCTTTGTTTTATGGCCTTCATATTTCATTAACAGGACAAGGTCACAACTCCAGCATAATTTATTGATACAAATGTTATACCCAAAGAAGACAAAAATACAAAAAGCAGAAATGCATATGAGTTAAACAGAGAGGAAAAGAGCCATCAGTGAGATATTTAATTGCTATAGCAGAGGACTATGTTTCAGACAACCGCAATTGACAGAGCAACAATGATCGCGATGGTGATTCAACCACTGAAGTATTGATGAAAGGCTTCTACAGGGGTAGAATGGTCCCAAAAGACTAACAGAACCTATCCAACCTTATCAAGACCCTTTGTTCGCAACCCCAGAATATAAGGGACAATATTGTACCGGTGACCGCATACAGCCTCGTTTTTATCAAGAGAAAAAACAAGCTGATGTAAAGTTTTTTACTGTAGGAATACTGAAATGCATAGCAATTTGGTCCAACTATGTTGATGATGCCACCAAAGCAAATCTACCTATAGTATGATCATTGGCATTTCTCCTCTAAACACCACTATTGCTGGCATGACCTTCACTACCAGATAAATTCCTTACATAGCACTTCCAGCAAAAATCCGATGCCATTAGAAGATGTAATGCTTTTTGTTGAAGATACGTACCATACTGTTCCTGTACAGGATGGCCAAAGGAATTATATTCATCTCATCATTTGCATTACCCACCCACAATTTTTTCAGTATGACTCCTGATAATAGAAAGATAAACATCAAAAAGAGAGACCATATGAAATGTTTTGACAGATATAATCTCTATACAAAGCAAATAAACAAGTAAAAAGTGTACCTACAAAGAAAACATGGAAGACAAAGAGGAATACCTGGTGATGACGGGATGTTTAGTGTATGACTCAAAACTCTGCTATGGAGAAAGAGATCCCATACTCGTAATAGTCCATCCGAATGAAGAGCAAAAACAAGTTTTTTCCCATGCATATCCCGCATCACCAAATCCTGCACAGCTCCCATTGGCTTAACCCTGCGTGCCATAATTATGCCTCTCTAATTACTCTTTGGCACCAAACTGTCTCTGATATGATCGTAAATGTAGATGATTTTCAAAAAAAAATGCCTCATCATTCACCAAATGAGTCGAGCAAGGAGTAAGACGGAAAATCTACAAAAATGAGCACAAATTATGAACTTGAATGACGCAGTAAATTTACTCTAATGCACTTATAAATCTAAAGATAATAGACAACTTATTCTCTCTCCTTCATTTGTGGGAATGCTGGGTTCTTGAAGCTTGAAGAACATGATGTACTCCAAAAGGCAACAAAGAGATGAGTATATAAAGAAATAAAGGGTGTCCGGATGCACAAGGCTCCTTGTACTGCTGAAATCTAGGGAGGAGTTGATGTAGGCAGTTTTACCCCTGGCCCATAACACTATTTCCACGATTGAGCTCGTAATCTCAAGCCAAATGGAGAGCCTCTTTACCGCTATAGCTGACCCCAAAGAAAAGGGATATCGACAAACTTTGGATTCTAAGAGGTAAAGTTCTAAAGAAAGGTACTTGTTATGCAAAATCAACTATTTGTTTATAGCTACAATGGCAAGTTTTTTAACTCTTACAAGGAAAAGAAGTCACAGCAAAGGATGCATTATAAAAAGCCAGATAAAGCAAGCTCCTGATCTTCCATCAATTTCTCTACCCATTCATCCAGTGGGTTGTACCTACACCTCTTCCTTAAGCTATCGCAACCATTAAATGGCAATATTTGTCGCATAACAAAGTTCTTTCATTAAAGGTACTCAAGGGTTCCACCCCTATACAAAACAACTTCAGAGGGGATGTCTCCCATATCTAAAAATTAGGAACAACTGGTCATTTTTATTAATTTTAATTAGCTAAAAGTATGACATTGACCTTTCCCATTATACCAAAAGTGAAGAGTCTACAACCACTAATCTTTAAGAGAGTCATAAGAGGATACTTAAAAGATCTCTTGTTCTTTTACTTTTCAAATGAGCCAAAAAAACGACCAGAGGAAAATCGTAGTCCAAATCTGTCTGATCCATCTACCGTACAAAAGCAGATGGTCCACACTCTCTCCATCATTCCTAAAAGAATTCATCTCTTAACCAACAGTTTCCCTGTTTTTTGGAGGCTGCACAATGTTAAAACGTGTACCCAAGCGGCTTACAAAGGAAAAAAGAGACCTTCAAAGGAACCTTCACCTTCCAGAAACCTTCCACCAGAAAGACCCATTTTGTTGTAATTGAGTCAACACAAGATTCATGTAAGACATTTGAGAAAGCCTCCAACTGCCAACATTGGGCCTGATGTAAGAAATCAGTCTGCCAAACCACCTCTCCATTATTAGAAGACCAACACTAAGCCAAAGTAGCACCCTCGTTCCTTGCTAAGGCAAACAAGTCAGGAAACATATCCTTCAAGGCAACATCTCCACACCATCACTCAGTCCACAATAAGGTTTTTCTACCATTGCCTACTTCAATTAAAATTCTGCTTATGAAATAATCCGAACTATGACTTATAAGCCTCCAAAGCCCTACTCCATGCGATTTCCCATTTATCTTAGCAATCCATCATTGCTCATCCAAAACACACAATAAGCACCCTCCTCCAAAAGCTCGCTCTCTCTAAATCAAACCTCCACAGACATTTTCTCTGTGAAGCTTTATCAAAAGATAACAAAGATATGCCTCGTCATCTCTTACAAAACAGTTGTTTTACAACTTTCATATGACCTAAATGTATTTAGGACTATCATCCCAATCTCCCCAAAGAAACTTCTTATGTATTCTCTTTATTCTTTTCACCACTGAGATAGAGACAAAGAGAACTCAATTCTTAACACAGCCACAAGAAAGAAATTCATGAACACCACTTGAGGTTAGGTGAAACTATAAGAGCAATGTGAAGTGTCCCATATGGATAAACTACTTTCCCAAACTTTGAGTTCAATATTTTTGCGCATTGTTCATCTGACTCCTTTCAACAAGGATTTGTTACGGTTTCCTATGTACACACAATATCAAGGTTAAGGCGAGTCTAATCATAGTTTGGTCATCAGGAATCATTCTTAAGGAAAACTAACTTTGTAGTACGCTGTAGAACTCAGGTAATCATGTAGTGGAACTGTGGTAACTATAACTCCAAAGTGAACTAACTAGGCATGTTGTTGATTCTCTCATGTAATGCATTTGATAAAAAATGCAACAGAAGATTGTTTCAGAATCTTTGACCTTTTCTGTGTCGGTACCCTTCTATTCAGCTTTGGTAATATTGTTAAAATTCCTCATAGCATTGTGACATTTTACTTTCCTCAGTCATTTTTCTTTCTTTTGTCCTAGTATAATTCTAATGTACTGAAATATTTTCAATTGATAAAATCCTCCGTTATCTATCAAATAAATAAATAATATAACCCTAATCACTGCCGACAAACCCTATGAATACGCAACTCAGCACTACAGTGGTCTTAAGCTATCAAGGTAAAGACAACAAGCAACCATATGAAGATACACAATCTTGTGTGCTTGAAAAAATTTCCCGCTAGCCAACATCATGACATAATTATCACAATGCCCATGACCATAAGATATCCACCTCCAGCTAAACAAATTATTTATATATAGATATCCAAGTACATCTCAGCCTGATAAATAAATTCCACCCCAAATTACACACCAACTTTACGTGAAAGGGAGTGTGGCCCTCTGGGCCTTGGTTCTCTTGAATATGTATGAATTGAAAAAGGATTGAGTACCTTGACATGAAACCCAACAGTCGTCCAATTCCGGAATCATCTCGCAGCTCATGCAGAAACCCTAGGGAAGAAGAGGGATATCATACAGAAAGCTTCATGACTGTACCACTATTAGACCAATAGCAAAATAAGCCTAAATCGACATGAAACCGAAGTAAAGCTGCACAATAGAAATTACACTCCTGTGCCACTGGAAACAGGAAGGATTATTAACCAATGACACAATGCAAGATCATGGACAGTGAGAGCTCACAGACTATCTCATGCACAGCCAAATTGAAAAGCAGAGAAACAGCTGGATCGATACCAGGGACCATGGGATGAAGGCTGCCGAGCTTTAGAGAGACGAGAGAGCCATCATCGGCGCCTAGCAAAAGGCATCCTGAAGTCGCCGCAATGCTCGTGATCCTTCCCCGGCTAAAGAAGGTCTGGACATCAAGCTCGACAAGATCATTCGCCGGGAAGACGGAGGAAGGAGCCGACGCGTAGCTCGATACGTGCCGAAGCTGGAACAGGTACGCGACCCCGGAGACAGTCATCGCATAGAGCAGGTAAGGGCTCCGAGAACCCGAATTCAACTGCGAACAGAGACCACACGGGACGAAACGAGTCAAAATCAGTGACAAAATGACTTGAAGAAATGGAGAAAACAGAGAGCGAAGAAGAAGAGAGATGACCTCATTGGGGCAGACGAAGGCGAAAGGAGAGAGCGCGTCGGAGAACAGAATCCGGAGCCCGGTCTTCGGGAGCTCCTGCTGCGGCGAGACGTGGAGCAGCTCGAGCGCGTGAGGCGACGCCTTGTGGATTCTCCTGCCATAGCAACAAACTGCCGATTACCGCCTCTTCTTCTTCTTCTTCCTCCTAAGCTAGAGAGAGAGAGAGAGAGAGGTACCAGATGAGATAAGAGGGAGGATCAGCGAGGGCGGAGCAGGAGGCGTAATCCTCCGGGAGAGGAGCGGAGGCGCCGCGGCCGGCGGCGGAGGAGGAAGGGACGGAGAGCTCGATCCACTTGACGGAGTCGCCCCCGACGACGGGGACCTCCGTCCCGACCAGCCCCATGGTCTCCCCGATGGGCGACCGAGAGTCGCGCGGCAACTGAAACCCTACCGGACGGCGGCGGCGGCGGCGAGTGGCGGCGGAGGAGTCAGTTCGCCGGTGGGAAGACGCTGCGGGGAGTGGCGGCGACCGAGTGAAGGAGGAAAGTGAGGGGAGGGAGGGAAATTTTCGGAATCGAAAAGTGACCGAGTTTTCCATGTGGTCTCAGGCCCATCCATCAAGCCCAAGGCCCATTAGTGTACGGCCCAACAATCTCTTCTAGGCTTTTTTTTACTGGTTTTGACTTTTGAGATGATGTCGTATGTTATATCTACTGAATTGTATTTGCTCAATTGATTGAGTGGTATCGGATAGAATGGCATGAAACCTTCGTGTATGAAGTTACATAATTAAAAACTTGGGATCCACTTATTTTATGAAAAAATTAATAATTTCAAAATTATTTTCCCAAAATCAATTACTTATATCGCTTGAAATAATTGATTAATGAAAAATATTTTCTTTATACTTTGAACATTTTTATAAATAATGAAAATATTTTTCATTCATTCATTTTTATTTTCTTTTTTGTAAATGATACAAATTATCGATTTTTGGATGATGTTTTGCAAATTATATTGTTGTCTGTGAAATAAACAATCTCATATGATGATATTTTCACATTTATTTTTAGAAAGAGAGTGGTTACTTATGTCATGCCATTGGAAAATGGAAAATGACATTTAAAAAAGGTGGATGGTTACTCGAAAAATGACCAGTCTGTATAAGAAGGGCGATTTTGAAAAGTAAAATGTGAGCAAATTTGTACTTTTGGCTAGATATATAGACATAAATGGATAAAGGTTTTATTATCAAATAGAATTAGTCATATAAATGGTCCCTAAATTTTTAATATACAATGTTGTCCATAAATTTCTAATTTGCTCAACATAATCAAACTTTAGGCTAATATACAATATCATTCACTAACTTTTAGTTGACTTTTAGTTTAATATATAATGTCAACCTTGTATATACTTTACATTAGATCAAGATCAAAGTTAAAAGACCATTGTGTCATCTCCCTTATCGATTATCATATACTTTACACCCTCCTTTTGTAATTTCTCATTTCTTTCCTGCGTAATACCTACCTTTTCAAGTTAGGTAAGCTATTTCGATAAATCCGGACTGAGAAAACTGTGAACACTTCATCAGCCCAGAGTCAAATTCACCTTATAAAACAGAATCGTTGAAAGAAATGAAGAAAGACAGAAGCAAGCACACGATCCTATTTGACTGTTTTATCATATGTTGCGCAAGTCACCAAGTTTCAAAGAATACATGATTGATGTCTTCATACACTATATACCACCGTATTTCACAAAGATTGAAAGAACAAAAAGAGAGTCATCGCCGAGGTTCAACTGTTTTTTGAGAGTAATTTTTTTTTTTTATGCCAATGCAAATGTCAAGAAGGTCCCCCCTTCCCTTTCCCTTCGCTTCCCTGCTCTGGATTTGTGTCATACACAATCCCTGCCTCATCCTGCATCACCTTTCCTCTTCCCCCAAGTGGTAACTTATGAAAAATCTACACCAACTCAGCTGCTGCAATTAAAACCCAGACCAGCCAAACTCATGGTTTCCATGGAGCTGGAGGTGGTGGCGGAGTGGGAAACATGGGCGGAACCGCAGAGAATATCGTGTTCTTGTCGATCTTAGCGCTCCCGTCCCCTGATAAGGCCACGAGCGCGGCAACCAGCCCTGCATTCCCTGCGAGAGTGGGTTCTGTGTAGTTGTAGTTAGTACGGACATCGTGGAAGCCATCATGCTTATCAGGACCTGCAACCATTGCTCCCACCAACGTGTTCGGGTTCGGCTTCGATGTGTCCCTCCATTTCCATCCTCCTTTGCAGTTGTACTTGACCTTATTCTTTGGGATGGATGCACCTCTGTGATGCACACGTCTCGGGTAATGCTGACCAAAGCCGACGATGTAGCTCATTTTCCGAGGATTTTTCCCGAGGATGTAATCAATCTACAGATCCCGTAAGAGAATCACAGATGGAGTTATCATCCATTGTTTTTCAGCATCTCAGCATCAAAAGCAACTTAAAAAAAGAAGGGAAAAAGAAAAAAAAAAAAAAAAAAAAAAGAGGCAAGACCAAAATGTTTCTAGAAAAATTGAGAGGCGCGAATGACATACCTGCCTCCTGGCAAAATCACGCAAGACATCAGTAGAATAGAAAGTGGGTCCGCAGTACCATCCAGGAGTATCTGCAGCATCAAGGTAGTCACTGAATACAGTAGCCAGGAAGGCTGCATTGACAACATATTGAAGGGGCTGGGGTCTTCCATGGTTCAACTGGATCAAGCCACCTGTAAGCAAGGCAAAAACGGAACATGAGACTGAGCTGCCGACTAGTTTCATCACTACATGCATTTGTTGTCCCCTCCACCCCATGCCATGTCTGAAGAGACATTACCTTTGGTTCTATTGAAGCTTGTAAAGACAGGCAGGTACGAGCACATGATTATGCTGGTCTGATTGTGAAATGTCCTGAGCATTTCCTCATATGGATACCCAGGGCTGAGGAACAGCCTCAGACGGCTTAGGAGCACCTACAAGTTTGCAACAGGCATATCAAGGTCATTGCATTGTTCAGAGTTTATGCTTCAATATGACGAATTTAATACCTCCTAAACCCATCTCTCTCAACAAAAGACAAATCAAAAGAGCATCTGCTGCTGCATGCATATGGACCAAACAAATCCAGTCACATCTCATGCACTAGAGTTAAGGGTTGGGTACAATGAAGACAGATGAATCAGTTTCTGAATCTACCACAGCATCCAGGCAAGGTAAAAACTCAAAAGAGTTTCAAAGAGAGATGGGTCAGCGGTTTTCACTTTGAGTGCATGGAGTGCTCTTGTTTTTTTTCTCATTCCTTCCTACAAGAAATGAATTCAAATACAAAGATCTTTGTATCATAATGGAGCAGTTGCCTTATTTAACTCCTCATGAACATGAACAGTTGGCATTTAAGGATAATTGAAAGTCTCAACAGCCAAACTTGCTATAGATACTTCTAGATCTGAAAGAGTGGCAAATTATACACCTTTTTGATTTTCAAACATGGACATTGTATGTCAGCCTCCAACATATCAACAACTGAATGATAAGTAGCATGTTAAGCATAAATCTCAATAACAAGGCGGGGGAAAGACCTCTAGGAGACACTAAACTTACCTGAGCACCAGCAAGCTTGTTGTCCCAGCTAAGTACACCATAATCTGGTCCTCCCCAGAAAGCACCAGCATGCCTTGCGATACCAGGAGTGGTAGCAAGTTGCAAATAAGAGTTATTACCAGTTGCATAGTACAACCAAGCACCGCCCCAGACAAACTCATCCCAATAACTAGTGGAGTTATAGAAAGTTGCAGCTTCCGCTGAACCAGCACTGTATCTCCCTCGCTGTTGCCTCGAAAAATGGAAGAGCGTTTTGGCACCGTGAACTAGCTTCTGAGAGTAGGCCTTGTTATCTTTGAAAACAATGGATGCAGCAGCTAAAGCAGCAGCCATCTCGGCAGCAAGATCTGAGCAGCTGTGACAGTCAAAGACAGGCCGTTTATAATCAATGTCTTCAGGACGCATCCAGCAGTAATGATCATTTGGGGTAGTGCTTCCTCCAGAAGTATCCCCAGAACCGACCTGATCAAAAAAGGGAAAAACAGGTGCAAATCAATCAAATGGGGCAATCAATTAAAATAGAATTTGGTGAAAATGCGATAGGGATCTCTACAAGAAGCATTTCAATCTGAAGAAATCGGACGGGATTTCTTGGAAAATGCACACCGAGGGGAGGGGAGTCCACGAGTCTCTCCCCAAACACTCAGGCCAGAAAGTTAATGAAAGCTGAACATCCTAAGCATCTTGATCTGACATCATGTTCTCACACGGCCTCTCGGCATCGGTGAACTAGGTGACTAACAATTCAGATCAATGCTTGCCCGATCTAGTACATCACGCTTAACTCTACTCAAGTGCATATATAAGCAAATTAGAGGCGACATTTTTCTTCCTTTTAGCTAGGCAATCAGAAGTGACCCAGAAATGGTAATTCTCCGCGATGCCAGGACACATCACTCTATCCATTTCAGTACCTGAGTGGCGATGCGATCGATGGTGTCGGAAGAGGAATTGAAGGTCTTGAGGAAGTAATCGGTGCCCCACTTGATGATCTCCTTGACGTGGGCGAGCTCCCCGGCGGCCTCGTACTTGGCGCTGTACTCGATGACGCTCCAGCTGAGCATGGTCATGGCGAAGGACGCCGGGAAGTTGAACTTGATGGCGTCCCCGGCGTCGTAGTACCCTCCCACCAGATCCTTCAGCGTCCAGGACGAATCGGACTTGCCATCTTGAAGGCCGGAGTTGCCCCTCCACGACACATTGTTATGCTTGGGGAGCTTCCCAGCTGCAAACGTTAAAAAAAACCGAAATTTTTGCTTAAAATAGCAAGTAGACAGTCTCTACACTATCCAAGATCACTCATTTAATCCACGACACAACAAATTAGGAAAAACCCAGATCGGAAATGTGCGAATCCTGAAGTGGGATGGCCAGATCTGCGAGAGGGAGAAGGCAAGGCTTACAGCGCTGGGCGTTGAAGAACATGAGGGCCTTGTGGAGGGCGAGGGTGTAGTTGTCGGGGGGACCGTGGTCGCCGTGGTGGCGGGGGACGGTCTTGACGATGAGGGTGATGAGGCCGGCGAGGAGGCCGCAGACGACGATGGTGCCGACGGTCCAGACGAAGATCTTGCGGCTGACGATGATGCAGCCCAGGTCGACGTACTTCTTCTTCTTCTTCTGCTCCCCCTGGCCGAGGAGCCAGCTCTGCTGGGTCTCGTCGAGCGGGCGGGAGTTGGAGAGGGCGGCGCGGTCGTAGTCGTTGAGGTTGCGGCTGCGCTCGTCCTCGGTGGCGGAGTCGGCGGCGTTGATCTCCAGGGGTCCCCCCCAGGGATCCCGTCCGTACATGCTCATCCTCGCTCCGACGCGAGCTGGGTCACTCCCCTTTTCCCTCACTCAACCACCCCACCGCTGTGGATGCAGAACGAAAGAGAGAGGAACTGCTGGGTCTGCTTCAGCTCCCAGCAATGGTAATATCAAGAAAATCAAGAAATGGGAAGAAGAAGAAGCAGCACCGACAGTGGCACAGAGAGAGAGAGAGAGAGATAGATCTGCGTCAAAGATTGGTCAGGGAGAGAAGCATAGAAAAATGGAGGGGTGGGGTGGGTGGCGTTTCTCCCTCACCAATAATGGAGTTGGCGGTGGCTCTTTCTTTACGTTGTCCTTTTGATAGATGGAGAGGAAGATGATGCAATGGATCGTTTGGAAGATGCTTTGCTTGGTTGAGTAGAGAGAGAGTCAAGAAGATGATTGATGATAATGTGGCGGTTGCCAGAGTTTTTAATCATAAATTTTTTGTTAAAATGAATGAATGAGGATAGTTTATATCATGGATGGTTGGACTAATGTTTGGAGCGTCGGGTGGATGACAGTGCCGAGTCCACTAACCGACAGCGACCCTCTGTCCGCAACGTCCTCCGCTTTTCTACGCCCCCACTTTTCATCTGCTCTACCGATTTACCAAGTCTCGCTCCCACTCGACGCGTAAGACTCCACGCCGTAAGAACAACGTTTCATTATTAGTTCGAGCAAACAAAATAAGGCTGTACTCAGCAGCATTTATCAATAGTTCGGAATCATCAAACCGAACAAAATTCAAAGTCTAAGTATCGACATTGCATACCGGACGTAAGATCTCATGAACCGGTAATAATGGGAAAGAAAGAACAACCGCCACTCGGTATCTTAGGAACAAATCACATGATACGATACCTGGATTATGGACTCTTAAACAATGTAGAAAACCCACGTGGTTTGGCCAATTTTTTTCGAGATTTTTAGGGGGGGGGCAAAAGAAACAAGCAGCGCAGCAAGGCGTGTGCTGTAAAGCGTCCCCACCACGCGTCCCCTTTTCCCCCCGCCACCAGCATGGCGAGACGCCTCCGTCCCGTTCGTCACGGGTTACGACGTCGCCTTCTTAACCGAAAAGAGCCCTTTGCCGACACTCCAAGATTTCCCCCCTCCTTCCTCTACCCTCCTCTCCGGCAGATTTTTTGTTCTCTGTTTCTCTCTGGAGGGATTTCCGTTTTGCGCAGGTTTTGTTTTAACGCTTCCTCCGTCCTCCACCGACAGTCGCTCCGTCATTTTGATTAGTTTTTGTATGGACGGCGGGGGGCCCACGTCATTACTATGGTTGCATCGACGATGGTTCGATCCTCCACATGGTTTTTCTTCAAGGCATCTTTTCTTCTTGGTAGCTCCCTCACAATCAGATAATCATCATAAAGTGCATAATTACAAAAAACTATGCTTAACCTATTATATAACTATTGCATCCATACCAATTTAATCTTAAAATCACTAACTTACATACTCGTCATCATATAGCATGGTCGACTGATATAAGCAATTTTTAACAATTTTACTAAATTTATTTCTTTTTTAATTTGTATTTTATTTTCTTTCTTTCTTTTTTATTATGGGCTGATGACCCTTGCATAATTCCAATATAGAACTAGTTCGATTTCAAGTTCCACAAGATGTAAGGTATGTTCTCAATTCTCAAAACTTGGAATAAGTTTTTATATTTTTCTTATTCTATGTCTTCAGGGAATCTTGCAATATTTCATGATATCCGATTTATCCAAAATTGAGACTTTTATATTTTTTTAATTTATCATATTCTTCGTGTATGTAAATATGAGTTGTGATCAATAAATTATACAATAAATAATTGTTATTAAAGATAATAATTAATTATAACAATTTAATTAAAATACATGTGGAACCTAAATAAACCTTAGAACTTATGACGGATAGGCTCCAAATGAAGCCTAAGCTAATCCTGAAACTGCTCACCCCTAGATTTGGCAAGGGTTGATATTATAATTAAATTGTTTAGGACTAAAATGAGCAAATTGAAAGGATTGAGATTTGTTTTTCACACAAAACGTGATCATTTTGGTAAATATTTTCCAATAAGTCGTTTCCTAAGAAAATATTTTTCAAGAAGTCATTTTCTAGGAAAATGAAAATATTTTTTCAGTGTTTGGTTGAAGTGTGAAAATGAATTGAAAAACATTTTGCATCATTTGATATGAAAATTTTGATTTAATTTTCTTAAATAGATATACACTTTTCGAGTGCTAGTAACTCGCGCATGGGCAACTAGAGTATCTAGTACAGGTACTAGAGTCCGGGTCCAACCTCGATGGACCCTAACTCGAGGGTAAGGATTAGGGTACGGGCGAGCCTTGTGCACTTGGGCATGGCCTCTGTGGCTCTAGACATGGCCTTTGTTACCTTGGTGTTGGGGATCCAAGCTTGGGTACTAGGATCCCGTGCTTGCCCTTTGTTGACTTGAGCTCGGGCTGATGGGGCATGGGCACGAGCATCGGGGCTGAAGGTCTGCCTCGATGGACCCAAGAGTGAGCACTAGGGATCCAAGCAGGGGCACTAACATCTAAATCTAACAAAAACTAGGTCTTGGATGCCAAGGACCAACATTGGGATTTTTATATCCGAACGTAGAGTTTTGGATGATATTTAGTCATATTTTGGAAAAGAATTTCCAATTTTATAAAAGGAAATTATTTTTATAAAAATATTTTCTTTTGACTCATTTTCTTAAGCGAATCACATAAAATATTTTCCGCGAAAAACAAATGAGCTCAAAACCATTGACATTCACATGACATGTTTAGGCCCTTCTTTTTTGGGGATATTTCCCATGAAGAATGAGGTTGGGAATTTGATTGAAAGGCTATTGGGCCAAGTTTTGGCACTGCTATTTACAGCGAATTAGGTAAGGTGTCAACTCCAGACGGATTCCACTGGTCCATCGGCAGCAACCCGTTACATCATCTTTGAAATTTCCACCACCCTACAACTTGTCAAAACCATATCCTAATACATTATAACGATAAATTTCATGCATCCTTTTTTGGGTGACCATCTCCTTTCGTAAGCTAAAGATCAAGATGAGCATCTTTATGCCCAGATCTCCGGACAAGTGCTATTTAGCTCGCTTTTGGAAAATGATCTTTCTATTGCTCCAGCTTCCACACATTTGTTGCTCTCATGATTTCTTCGGAAACTTCACACGAACCCGTCATGTAAAGTCTTATTAATACGAACAAACAACGGAATTTTATCAAGAGATTACAACTCGGGATTGAGTCATGTGTGGTATGCAAAGTAAATTCCAAATTCCAAAAATAGCGGACTATAGTTACAACTCGGAACAAATCTTTATGTTTTCTTGTTCTATAATTTCATGCAATCTTGTAGTATTTTATGGCATCCAATGATGTATATGTAATATGAAACAATTAATTCGAGTTTCTATTTTCGACATATCCATGACTAAGACATTTACTTTGTTAATGTTTAAATACATAAGTTGTAATTAATGGATTGTAACAACATATAATTGTCATTAAATATAATAATTCACCACAATCATTCAATTAAAAATACATGTAGAACTTAGTAGACCCTGAAACCTGTAACATGATAGGTTTTAGAGTATGTAATGTAGGTTTTAGGTTGCTAAATAAAATTTGAATTGACCTTGGAATCGCTTACACTAGATATAGCGAGGGTTAAAGTTATAATCAAAAGGTTGGGATTACATTGAAAGGTTTAAACCTTCATTTGTTTCACTGAAAATGTAATAATTATGAAAAATGTTTTCCAATAAGTCATTTTTCTAAGAAAACGAAATATTTTTTGGTATTTAGTTGAAATCTGAAAATGAATTAGAAAATATTTTCCATCGATTGGTGCGGAAAATCCAATTTGATTTTCTTAAATAGATATATATTATTTGGGCACTAGTTCTAGCCTTGATGGATCGTGACCCGGGTACCAGGATTGGGGCATTAGCACTTGGGCCTTAGGGCTTGTTTGGTTCGACTTTTGGGAATGCATTTGCAAAAATGCAAATACCTTTGGGTAAATGAGGTTTTTCGAAATGCAAATATCGTTTGGTAAAATTTGCATTTGTAAAAGGTTTTTATTAAATTAAAAAAACAAAGTAAATATTTGTATTTTTTTTTTTAAGTACGACCATCGGACCGCCGGATCTCGGCGGTTGGATCACCGGATCTGGCGAACGAATGGCCGGATCGGGCCCCCAAACGGTCGCCGAGGTCGGGTGACCCCAAGCAACGGCCGCCTAGGGTCACCCGACCCGGGGACGGTCGCCTAAGGTTGTGCGACTGAGGTGGTCGCCAGGTCGTGTGATTCAGGCCACCAATTGCCTGGGTCACACGACCCACGCATCGCCTAAGGTCCGGCCAAGATTTTCGGGGTTGGGCGATCCTCAGGCGGCGGTCGCCGTGCACACGATCCCTTGGTCGGCGGTCATCGGCCTCCGATCGACTTCTCCACCAAAAAAGATGAACAGTGATGAACAATGATGAACTTGCATTCCAAAATGCAAGTTGCTAATAGACCTCTATCTCTCCATTCCTAGGGGTGTGCATGGTTTGGGTGGGCGGTTCCCGACCTAGAACCGGAAACTACCCGCTAAGGACCGGTTCCGAAAAATTGGAACCGGATCCACCCGTTCGTTGCATGGATCCACCCGAGAACCGGACCGCCGGTCCGGTCCGGTTCCCGGGTGGATCCATGGAACCGGTCTCAATGTACACAACGAGAGAGAGAGAGAGAGAGAGAGAGAGAGAGAAAAAAGTTCGATATTTGCACTCTTTCTTGGCATCTAACTTCCGAGACAATTAAGGGCCTGTGCTTCTGATTCCTTGCAATCTTTAAGCTGGGTTTTCATGTTCTCTACCAGTGATAGAGTGTCGGCCAGATTCCCTTTCAAGCTTTGGAGCTCCATATTTGCCGATTCTGCATTCTTTGTTTGTGCAGCCTCATATTGTGCAACAATTTCCAGCTCGCTTTTAAGCCTCTGAATCTCATCCAAAGCTGATGCTAGTGCAGCCGAGTCAACCGATCGATCGCGCCGGATAACCTCAAGCTCGGACCGCAAAGAAAAAAATAAGAATGCAAAGAAAAAGCACATGCTAGACATCTTGGCTTCAATCGCAAGGACAAAAACCTTTGGGAATCTCATGCTAACAGCATGCTAGCAAAATTATGCAATATCACTTTCAAGCAATGCCCTTTATTTAAGCAATACCCCTTAAAGGAAATCTAAATTAGTTCTCAGACTTTGCATGTTCTCGGTTTAAAACTTTTATGTTCGGTTTCCATATTGAGAAGCACATTATGAAGATGATTTGGCTCAAGTTGACGCCATTGCAGGAACAAAAATTAATTTGTGGTATTGCTCTATAACTTTCGTGATTGCTGCTAATTATTGTACCCCGAAAAGCACTTACGTAGTCACAACAGCGGAAGGCCTTCGGAATTGCTGCAACCGCAAGAGCAACTGCTATCCGAACAGGCACAAGAAAACAACTTCAATTCTTATTTGTAAAACTATAATAGAACTAAACATAAAAATGCAATGCAACTTCAAACAACTCAAATGAATTCCGAGAAAAGCTTCGTACATGGTTCAAGCTATCACTAGATTTATAAATCAGTCCATTTCGATTAATCCTCCAAACAAGGATGTTCGAATCCAAACATTCTTAAGAAAGCAAGAAATGTAACTTATCCGCAAAAACATTACCTTAAAGTAATGAATTGCGCCCGTAAAAATCCACCATGGGCTGGGTCACGAAAGTGACCAATGTTGACAACCCATACTAGCACGCATATCCCTGCAATGACCTAAAGACATCTAACAAAGTTTAGAAATGAGCAAGAACTAATGTCTCCAAATCGATCAAGATAAAATTGAACTGCAGCATCTCGAGAATTCGAAGGAATATATGTTCTTCAAAACCACTATCAACATATCAAAGATGACAAGAACAAAATGACACTTTCAATACCTGGGAAGCATAAACCACCAATTCCAAATCATTACTTGAGGTCAACAAATGGCCAGTCAAAGGAGATAAATTAGTAATTCAATAACAAGGGCAGTGCCACAGTCGGTCAACAACAAGGGCAGTGGCACGAGTCCAGGAAAGACGAGGATAATGGACAAGCATCTCTAAACTGAGGTCAAGTTACCAATGAAAGTTACTAATACAAACCAAATTGATCGACAAACAACAAACAAAGTACATGAAAAATAGAAGACAGGGATCATGGACATCATTCTGCTATAGAAATAGAATAAGGACAATCTAGATGAGTACAATAAATCAAAGAAAAGTAGAAGCCTCAAAGGCGTAGGTTCAAAACCAAAACCAAGAACACAATAAAGGGAGACTTAATTCGCAAAAGCTGAAGCAACGGTATGAATTAGCATCACGATCCATCAAATTGTCCACGCATACACTTCAACTTGTAAACTCTATGGACCGTCCATCTCCTTGTTAATCTTCTTGTTAACATCGTCCATATCTAACAAAAAGAAGATATTAAATAAAGTATTCAGTTATTAGATAATAGATATACAAAAGAATTACATGATGAAATGATATGGACTTACCCAATTCAAACTTTTCCGCATTTTCAATACATTCTTCAACATTAATCGGCTCAAGAATTGCTCTCAACCAATCTTGAGTGCAAATCAAAGCTTCCACAACTCTAGGAGTCAAAGAACTCCGAAAACCATCAAGCACACGACCCGAAGTACCGAAAGTTGATTCTCGAAGCAACGGTAGTAACGGGAATAGACAAAATATCCCGAGCCATCAAAGATAAGATTTTAAACTTTTGGCCAGCAACACTCCACCATTTCAAAATGTCAAGATCACGACCATCTTCAAGTTCAGCTTTAAGATATCGATCGAGCTCAGATAAGTTGCCATTGGACTTTTTCTTCTCCTCATTAAGAAAGTCATCATACGAAGGCTCTTGCACATAGAAAGTTAAGCTGGAATTGTCCTCTTCATTTCCCTCATTCAAATAAGAATCGCAGCTACTACCAATATTAGTAGAAGTTCTACTTACCAATTCGCCATCCAAATTTTTGTCTCTAGAAGTGTGACAAGATTTCTCATAAAATTTAAACACACGTTCCAGGGCAAACTTCACCTTATCAAACATCTCATCAACTTTTGCAGCATCATCATAAATGAGTCTACAACAATACCTCACATAATTCAGCTTTTTCTAGGATCCAACGTTACCACAATCAATACCATAATATTGACTTTTTCGAAACTCCCATAATATTTGTCAAACTTCTCTTTCATTTTCAAGCCCATAACTCTCACCCTATGATCAAAAGCCTTCGTTGCTTCTCGCAAATATTTATACAAAGAAGCTATCCCCACAAAATAATCATTTGAAGTGATATACAAAGTTCTGGACATCTTCTTAGTGGTATCATAAAACTTCTTCAAAAAATTAGAAAGAACAATAGCATTTTCCCAATCAACGCTACTTGGAGTATTAGAATTAAGCTCGTTAGGAAAGAAACATCTTCTTCTTCCATCCTTTCAAAAGCTTTTCTTAGCTTTATGGCACTCTCTAACATTAGATAAGTGGAATTCCTCCTAGTTGAGACATCAAGACAAACCGAACCCTTATAAGCAATCCTTGTAATTTCAATGCAATCTCGAAATGTCTTAGCTCTCGTAGGAGAACTCCTCACATACCTAACCACGTTTCGAATACGTGTAATGGAATCACGTATCTCGGCCAAGCCATCCTTCACAATCAAGTTTAATATATGAGCCGTGCACCTCATGTGTAAAGATTCACCATCTAAGATCAATAGCCTCTCTCTTGAAAATTTTTCTTTCAAATAATTAATGGTCACATCATTTGAACTAGCATTATCCACTGTGATTGTGGATATTTTTTTCTCTATTCCCCACTCATATATGCATTTATCAACTACTCTCCCAATATCCTTGCCTTTGTGACTAGCTATCACCACAAAATTAATGATCCTTTTGTGCAATTTCCAATTTTCATCAATAAAATGTGCAGTGAGGCATAGATAGTTCAAATTCTGAATGGAACTCCATGTATCGATCGTGAGGGCGATCCTAGAATTAAGCTACGAAAAGAAGCCTTCAATTTTCTTTTTCACAAAAATACAACTTCATACAATCTCTAACCACTATAAATCGCGACATATGCTTGAAGAGAGGTTGTAATTGCTTCACATAATCACGAAATCCAACACGTTCAACCATTGAAAATGGTTGTTCATCAATTATAATAATCCGAATAAGCATTTGCCTACAAATCTCCTGATCAAACTTCCATGTCGTTAAAATTCCACCACTCCCAGTACTACTAGTAATATCTCCTCCTATCGTTTGAGTTCCATCTACTCTTTGTGATGAAAACAATTTTTGCCTTTTATCCACATTGCGAGGGTACTTATTGCACTTTTTCAAGTGCTTCAACATATTTGAAGTACCATTATCAACGTGGTACGAATACTTGGATCCACAAGAATTGCAATATACATCAACTTTCCCATTTGTGTGAGTTGTTCCTTGTCGAAAATGAAGCCAAGCTGCTGATTTTCGCTTATTAGGAGGAGGACATGGACAAGAAGCGGATACCTTATTTGTTTTGGATGTTTCTTCAAAGTTTTCACCTCTTTCATGTTCTTGTAATGTTGATTCCACTATTGGCATTATTCCATCATAGGATTCCTCCATTGACATGTTAATGAATCACCTGAATCAAGTAACACAGTATAAAAGAGGAGCAAAGTCAGTTGAAAACAGAACAGGGCAGCAAGTCAGTTGAAAATAGAACATGGCAGCAAGTTAGTTGAAAACAGAACAGGGCAGCATTTTGAATCACTTTAGAGAAACACTAGATATCCAGTGACTCTTTCATAGAAAATTTGATCAAGAACTAAACATCCGAAAAGGAAAAAACAAGAGTCTCCCAAGATTACTTTAAGAAAGGAGAGAGAACAAATTGCAAGGTACTCAAACCCAATCCGATAAATAGACTACACTCTAAACCAACAAATAGAGGATATTGCATGGAGATACATTAAAAGACTACTTTGCTAAAATCTGTGCAGATTTCTCAACATGAAATGATAGAACAGTCGTGAAGACCAAAGACGCTGGGTAATCTTGGGCTTAGCGAGTGTAAAAACTCACACACGAGAGAGAGAGAGAGAGAGAGAGAGAGAGAGAGAGAGAGAGAGAGATTAGGATATGAAAGTAACGAAAAGAAAATATCCATGAAATAAAGAGACATTGGTTTCAATGGTTTGCTAACAAATTTGGTAAAAAGGTTGTTCAACTTCTTAAAAGATTATTTCTCAAGACATATATAGATAATTATGCTTGAACTAGGGGAAAAGGTCAAGCATTGACAAATGCCAGAGCAAGAAAACCACATATAAAATAAATGGCATATAGACCAGAGGAATTCCTACCAAAACACCTGAATTAAAAAATGTTGCCATTTTCAATCACGGGAAAAATACCGTTCTGACAAATGCAACTGTAATTTTACCCAAGTGAACAAGGGTATTGATACTCCTTGGCATTTCAGCTGTTCACTCATATCATCGAGCCCAACCGTAGTAAAGCGTAGAAGTAGTTGAAGAAGGCTATCAATAGCATGTTGGTTGGAAGGTCTAGAGAATCTACGATAGTTATTTATCACTATCAAACCACATCACATCTCTAAAATGAGAAAAAAACAGAACAGCCCACCATCAGCATATGCCTCAAGCTAAGCAACATTTCCACTTTCCTACAGTACGAGCAAAGGAGTTTCCACTCAAGCATGATTAGAAAGTATCACGCACGAACAGAAGTTTCAACATATGTTACTTTGGAACATGGTAGCAAAGAGAGATCTCCTTGAGGTGAAACAAAGAGGATATTAATAGTATGTTGGTTGGAAGGTCTAGAGAACCTACAATAGTTATTAATCACTATTAGACCCCATCACATATCCAAAATGAGAAAAAACTAAATAGTGTACCATCAGCATATGCCTCAAGCTAAACAAATCGCCATGAATTTTGCAATCAAGCCACAACTTTAGTCGGGACAGCAAGTATTTAGAATCAACTTCCCCCAAAATTTCGTGATTAAACTTGCATTATGTCGGTTGATAAAGCTAGATTTAGGGCTCGGGAAATAAAATCGAACCCGTCCCGCTGCGGTCGCAAATTTAGGGCTTCTCAAGAGACCACTTCGAGCGGAGCGAAAATCGTCGACGAAGATTAGATGAGAGGGGAGGGCGGAGCGATTGCTTCTCGGCCGTGACAGCCGTTGAAGGAACCTACACGCATAAACCACACCCGGGTTCAAATCCCACACTAGAGTACAACTATCGAAAGATCAAGCATCGAGAAGTTAAAAAGAAGACCGTATAGCACCTACACCTCACCTTCGCTTCACTGGAGGACTCGCGAGGCGATCCAGAGGACTCGCGAGGCGATCAAGATCCGTTAAGGGTTGCGCCGAAACGCCTCGACCGGCGATGTGCTCGAGCACGGAAGTTGAAGTTCAGCGATTCGCGCTCTTCGCGATTGAAGTCGTGCGAGAGAGAGAGAGAGAGAGAGAGAGAGAGAGAGAGCCCTAAACCCCAAAATCGGTCGGTTCGAGAGAGAGGGTTGAGAGTTGGGTCGCAGCCAGGTGACGACGCCGGCGGCTCCGTTGGTCGTGGCAGGACGGGGGAGGAGCAGAGATCTGGCGGCTACGGGGGAGGAGGAAGCGGAGAGGGAGATCGCAGAGCTCAGGTCGAGAGTCGAGAGAGACGAGAGAGTCGAGAGAGGTTTGAGGGTTAGAGAGTCAAGAGAGAGGGCCGAGATTTTTACTAGGTTTATTTTTAGTATTTTTTTTTTATATTAAAAGGGAACCGGTCCGGTTCGGGTGGGCGGGCGGGTGGATCCGCCTTGGAACCGGGAACCGGACCGGTTCCTCAAGAACCGCCGGTTCCGGTGGTCCAGGGGGTCCTGTATTTTGCACACCCCTATCCATTCCCCCAAAGCCCTTTGAAGCCATTTCAAGATGCAATTGCATTTTCCCAAAATCTTCAAAAAATTGAACCAAACACCATTTGCATTTGGCCAAACTCCTTTAGAGCCCTAAAGCCAATTCTAAATGCTGAATCAAACAAGGCCTTAGACATGACCTCTGTGGACCTGGACATGGCCGTTGTTGACCCAAACCTTGTTGGGGATTTGAGCTTGGGTACCAATATCTCACACTTGGCTTTTATTGACCTAGGCTTGAGTAATGGGGCATCGGGCATAGGCACTGGGGCTTGGGGCCCAACCTTAAATGCAAACACTAGGGACCCAAGCATGGGTACCAAGATCCCGGGCTTGAGGAAGACCTGATCTTGGACACTGCGAATCAACATTGGAGTTTTGATATCCCATGTGTAGATTTTAGATTCAAACACTGATATTTAGTTATATTTTGGATAATAATTTCTGATTTTTAAAGAGGAAATCGTCTTTCTAATTATAAGTTTTTTTTTTTTAATTAGGAAAACATCTTCTATTGACTAATATTCTTAGGCAAATCAAACATCGAAAAATGAGGAAAATGTTCTTCTCGAAATATTTTTCTCCAAAACAAACAAAGCCTAAAATTAAATTGACATTCATATAAAATGTTTTAGGAATTGACATTCATATAAAATGTTTAGGACTTTTTGTTTTATACTTTTCCCATTAAGGATGAAAATAGAAATTCTATTGAGAGACTATCGGGCCAAGTTTTGGTTCGGACCATCCTACTATTTATATCGAATGAGGTAACGTGTTAACTCCAGACAGATTCCGCTGGTCCATCGGCAGCAACCGATCACATGATTTATGAAATTTCCATCACGCCCCAACTTGTCAAAACCAAATCCTGACACATTATAATGATAGATTTCATGCATCGTTTTATGGGTGACTTGTCTTCTTTCGTAAGCTAAAGATCACCATGACCATCTTTATGCCCAGAACTCCAGACGTGCTGTTTAGCTCGCTTTGGAAAATGATCTTTCAATCGCTCCAGCTTCAACATATTTGCTGCTCTTATGATTTCGTTGGAAACTTCACGCGAACCCGTTACGTGGAGTCTTATTAGTACAATCAAGCGACGGAATTTTATCAAGAGATCTCAACTCGGGATCGAGCCAATTTGTGGCTGCTCTTGTACTCGTGCAGCAACCGTGAAAAGGAACCGACATCCCCAGAACCGGAAGGACTGCAAACGCATTACAAATGAGACTCGGTACGTTCTCATAGCACCTGAACTATTTTGCTTCTCTTTCTTCATTCCGAATGAGAATTATCATCGGAGATGCCAAAAGGGGGATCCAGTGGCGCGAACAAGCAATTTGCGCTAGCCCAAATGACTGCAGATATCTCGTCTTTGACAGATAATTTAGATGTGCAGGCGTATCACTTGCACCTACTGAGATGAACATGCATGAGATATGAATAAACAGGCAATCACAAACAGATACAAAGAGCCTTGAATTGCATGCTGAAAAGTATCTCGATGAGATTAAACATGAAGAAAAGAAAGAAGAAGAGATAATTTCAATGCCGGTAAAGAAGCCATGGGAGATAATTTCAAAGAGAGATGGCCGATTCATTGAAGCTAAGAATGTGTCAATTCTGTCAGTAACTTTCAACATCTAGACAAGACAGTCCAATCTCCATAAGTCTCAACAATCGAAGAAACTGATCAGCAGGCTATCATGCCCGACATTTTAATTGATACGTTAAGAACATGAATTTGCTAGCAAAAGTAGACCATGTCGGCCTAAAAATGCTAGACATGAAGGATATAAATACAGATTCTAAGCTAAGAAGCATGGGAAGAACTACCGGTCATGCTCCTAGAGATGAAGAACAGCTCGCTCAGTCCCATTAATGGAACAAAGATAGGGAGCGCATGCTTCATGAGGATCGCTTTCTCCTCATTTTTCCGCGACTTCCCTTCTCTTTCATATTGGTGGCAGTAATCAGCTTATAGTTTGACAAAGGCATTGCACTTAAATTCCCAAATCTTTCCCCATAAAAGTTCCATAACTCCGCCCTGCTCATCACCGAATAGATACAATCACGTTTAGTCAATGTGGAAGGTGGGATTAACAAAGAAGGAAAGGACGTGTAATAGAATTCCACAGCCTCTCATGGCTTACCAGTACGCGAGGAACTGAAATGGAGCATATCGTCCATAGATATCCTCCACATCACTTTGAGCAGTTTGAATGGTAGAATTTTTTCCATGGACCTACAGTTCCAGATCTCCATTTAGATCATAAGCAAATAATACTAAAAGTGAAGCCACAGAGCATACCTGCTTCAAATGCCTGATTGTTTCAGAATCAGTTGGAATAGCATGGTAGAATCCCATGCACATCAGCACATTGGCACATGTAAAAGGACCGAAACCATCTATTTGCCTCAGCCTCTCTGTTAGGTCAGCATAACTGGACAAGCACCGCGTATCACAAATCTCTTCCAGTTGACTCAGGTTTATTCTGCCTTCAACAATACCCTGAGAAAGCTTTACAATCCGACCAGCTCTATAACCAAGATTACAACGTTTTGCTAGAAAGCGTTCATCTAGGCTTGCTAGTTCTCTCGGGCTAGGAAAGTTTCCCACCACATCCCACCAGCATTCTTCTTCATGAGCGATTTGAACAATAGGCTCTTGACATGAACCTTGCTTGCGAGCTTCCTCAGAAGTCTCACAAGTCTCATCAGAAGCCAGACAAGATTGGCGGTCACAATGCGAGCTGCAGCCATCTGAAGAAGATAAGCCTGAGGTCAATTGGCCATTCTCATGGATGCCAATACCCAATGTGATGGTCTTCATCCTTGTGCTTGTAGCTGCTTCTGCTTCAGGCATAATGTCTGTAAACTTGGTCATTAAATTAGTTTGAGTCTTGCATCTTCCCCGTTTTCTCTTCACCTCCTTTGCAGCAGGTGTTGTCGGAGCCAAATGTGAAGCCGTGCCTTTGTTGATGTTGTGAATACCAGCCTTATCTTCCATGCAAGATGAGTTACGCTGCAGCTCAAGCTGCAGCTCGCAAAGTGCTTGAGCCATGCTCAAAGTCCTCGACCACCTGATCAAGAAGCCTATCAGTCACCCCTACAAGTTTAATCGAAATGCGAATGAGTGGAATTTGTGCAGCCTGATCAGTCAAAGCACAAATAAGGCATCAAGCTGTATGGACATAAAAAAAAAAAAAAAAAAAAAAAAGTACTTTTTTCATCGAACATTTCACTCTAGGAAATACAGGTTGGACACCCCTTAATGAAGAGTTTGAACTAAGCATTCATTTCATTTCATTTTCTTTGATCTCTATTAAAGACCGAGAGACATTTGGACATTCTAATCATTTTGAGCAGGCCTGGTTCATACCGTCTGCAAATAGCAGCCGGGATCAAGTCTGGATTTTGAATAGACAGGAGCGAAGATGGCCACTCCGAAAGAGGAGGGCACAGTGCAGATTTTCCAGCAAACAGAAACTCAAAAGAGCTAACGACGGGTAAGGTGCGAAAGGCAAGGAGGAGAAGACGAACTGGCAATTGCAGAGGAGGATGCACTTGACCATGTCCTCGAACAGCGTGGGCGACCTGAAGACCCTCCCCCCGAACTCCCTCACGCAATCCGGGACGTCCTCCCCCATCGCGCCGCACACCCTCTCGAACTCCCTCGCGGTCCGCTCGTCCTCCTCCGACAGCCGCAGCATCCGCCTCACCTGCCTCTGTTGTTCACAACACCAAAAGAAAAAGATGAAAAAAAAAACAAGATCAGCCCCATCAAAGGGGAAGGCGCGGGGGAGGGGATGGGGTGAATGACGGACGGACCAGGAGGGAGCGGTGCTGGGAGGGGGAGAGGGCGGAGACGCCGCGGACGAGGAGGCGGAGGGAGGCCGAGCGGGGCGGGTGGGAGATGCGGACGGCGACGGGGACGGGGGCGGCGTCGTCGCCGTCGTCGTCGTCGGAGGGGAGGCGGAGGGGGCGGGAGAGGGAGAGGGAGAGGGGGTCCCAGCGGTTGGGGGACATCATGAACAGCCCGTGGCTGCACACCGCCTTCTCCAGCCGGAACGTCGCCGCCGCCTCCCCCAGCCCCACCACCACCTCCACCGCCGCCTCCGCCGCCGCCTCCATCGCCATCTCTCTCTTTCGCTTCCTCCTCCGCTTCCCACTTCGTCAGAGCTCGATCCGGTGGGCGTTGGGGCCGACCCCAACGGTAGGGTGGAGATAAAAAGTAAGGACTTTGAACTGCCCAAAAGTAACGCACGCGCACGCTCGACTTTCTGTCTCGGCCTTGGTGACATCCATGGCGGCCGTGGGCAGTCTCTCTCCCCAAAGCCACTAGAGAAAATGTGACCAGATCAAAGGGGAGAAAGAAGCCAAAAAAAGAGAAAAAAAAGAAGAACAAAAAACCAGATCACATGCCTCTTGAGGAAGAAATATTGGATCCCTGGTTTCAAAAACTTGGGTCTGTCCCCGATTTTAGCTTTTAGAAGTTGACCTTTTTCAGAATAGATCACCCCTGATATCTCTATGGTATGATTGTGAAAATGTCGTCCCTTTCTCGAGATTTAGAGGTAAAAATTAGATCCGTGTCTTACAAACATTTTTTTGTAAATTTATAAACAACATATTTCGAGTTTAAACTCGCTAGAATCTCTTATTTTTGCCTCTTGAATTATATATTTTCACACTTTAAACTTTAAACGAAATCCATTTTATATGTGAACGAGAGTTGGAGAATAGTTAAATTTTAAATCACACATTCATGTGAGGACTTTAACTTTTAGAATAGTTAGATTATAACTTTGTGGTATCATTGATTATTGATATTGTTTGTTCATTCGATCTGTCATGGTAAACCTATTATAACAGGTGTATGGATAAAAAATGATTTTAGAGTGGTAATACCCAAAATAATATATATGTTAAATAGGTTCATAACTTACTTAGATCAAATTTACATTTATTAGTCTCTCTTCACTCTCTCACTCTCTCAAGCCCTGACTCAATCTTGTACTTGCTTACTTCATATTCTCATCACAAATTGCATGCAAGTTTTTCTAAATTTTGCTAAATATTAAAGTATTTTAACAATATGGGCCAAGTTTGATTTATGTGAACAGATCGTATGAAAATGAATAAAAAAATTAGTTAAACATGTCATTTCGAGTTGGACCATTTCTGGCCTGATCCACCCGTTTGACAGGTCCACATCATGGGGCGGGCCGGAACGTGGGTAGTGCACCAAGTTCTAGCGCACGGAAGTTGTGGGCCATTTTGGGCTTACACCTCACGCTGTCGTACAAGGAAAGGCCCATACTCAACTTAAGCCCGGCCCATCAGTCTGGATCTCTAATTAGTTTAGAGCGTTTTCGAAATTCAGGAGGGAGCAGAGCAGCCGCCCGGCGACGGCGACGGCGACGGCGACGAATTTCGCCTATTTGTCCCGAGATTGCATTCCTGTGGAATGATGTATTGGCTTCTTGGAATGGAGAGGGGCAGCGCGTTGGAAATAACCCCCTTGCTTTGCTATGCTTGAATTGGGGTGATCTGGAAAGGAGAGAAATGATTCAGTCAATCACTAGGGAAAAAGGGAAGAAGAGAAAAAGGTTGGGTTTACTAACATGTTGCGTTCGCTAGGGGTGATTAAGACGAGGAGAATTGGAAGAAAATCTCTTGTCCATTCGAATCATCCTGTTTTCGGATAAAAGTGGTGCAGAGGAAATTTCTGCAAAATAAGGGCTGCCCATGAGATATTTCACTAAAGTGTCTACGAATTATCCAATTAGATTATCCATTATATTTACAGCATGTTCCACACAAGCTAATGATAAACGTGATGGATTAGATCTTCGCTGGGAAGTGTTTGCTGTTAGTTGAACATTTGGTCTTCCTTAGCTAGCTAAAATTTTTGACAAGGCTGATGTTAAAGTGGATGGGATGCTTCTTCACTTCCTCCTTGGTTAAGACTTCCAGTGCACAGTTAGTATGGACTGTACTTCTTTCTGCCTATATGTCAGGGCTTAAGGAAGTAGAGTGAGTCTGTTGAATTTTTCATGTATCTGTACGCTTAATACAGATCAACCCTGCAGTGATGAGTTCCTGCCAAAACTTAATCACCATGCCCTTTCTAGACTGCTGTAGGCTCTGCTATGCTGACTTATGGTTACATTGCGGATGTTTCGTGATCCAAAAGCATTTTGTATTATGAAATAAAATCAGCCTCCTAGATGTTCGTTCAGTAAATTATTTGCAAACCGAGAAATGAGCGATGCAGACTCATTTTCTGCCCCTCTTTATATGGTTCACTGGTTATTATTTAGCCAAGGAAGAAAGATGCATGTTTGCTCGTGAGTCTTTATGAACATTTTTGTCCTAATTTGTCATCTACGAACTGGCTAATTTTGTTGTGGAATTCTTTTTGCTTTGCATCTCTTTCTTGTTTGTTTATTGACTGGTCCATGGTTTGGTTATTTTTTCTTAAAATGTATTGGTTGCATATTATAGATGTTGATCCATCATCTGCAACGTCTGGTGGCTGGTTAGAAGATACTTCATTGGTGGAAAAATATCAAATTTCAGATGAAGCTTATGATAAACGCAATGGTGTGTTCTTACCATGAAGTTGACCCGTCCATCTGTTGAAGTATATTTAACATAAAGATCATTTAGTCATTTTGCATTTACTTTACCTGTGTCATACTCTTAATTATGGAACAGGAAAAATATAAGTAAGCAACTTCTTATGTTCAAAAGTTATCAGAACAGGTTGATGCAACTCCATAATGAAGAGATGTACTTGTTTTGGAATTGCCTGAGCTTTCTTTGCTATATGAAAATGGATATTTCTCATGGCCTGTACTGTCCTGCCAGATAGAATGGATGATAAGATTAACAGTAATATATAATGAAGCTGATCATGACTGACGTTGGAGGATTTAATCCTAGTGTTGCTTGTTTGGGGACATATTAATCCTACCATGTGTACCTTACTGCGCACATTTGTGTTTTCTGATTTTACTGCTTCATCTTGTCATTGAATGGATTTGAACATGTAAATCGTCTTTTCCAGGAACTTTCAAAAAATTTAAGGAAAAAATCTCATCCCAAAATTTATCGGCTTTTGAGCCGAAGGTAATATCTTGAGTTTGACTAGCTGAAAGGTACTACCACTAATGGAGTCATATGGCTTTAAAGTCATGTTTCTGTAGAGCATTCTGTCCCCTCTTCAAATGTATTTGGTATGCCAGTCATCGGAGGTGTTTTTTTTTCCTGTTTTCCTATCATTCCTATTCAATTAGTGATCCCATGTCCTTATTAGAAAATATTTCTGGATGAAGCATTTGAAATTGTCTACCATTGTTATCTACAGATAACAGACAACTACATGGAAGATTTATGCATGAATATCAAGGTCAGTAGGTTGGTCACTTTTTCCTCTGGTGATAAAGAACGATCTCTTATGTGATACTATTCTTTTTTTTAAAACAATCTGGCTATGGGTAGGGGAAGCATTCTGGATGGAAAGGAGGTTGAGGGTGAATAAAAAATAAATGACAGAGCAGTGACCACTTCGAGTACTCTGACAATAGTTTATCAAAGTCATCCTTGCATCTCTGAAGAGATCAATGTATCTGGGTTCCTTTGTGAAGGATTCTGTCTTCATACTAAAAATTGCATACAATATTTATCATCTGCTTTGGTTGGGGTGATTCCGTATCCAAGAGAATGAAAACTAGGAGAAGTTTTTGGCTTTCTCAGTAATTTCAAGAGTTGCTAACCACTTTCTTTTTGTGAGCATGGTTTACGTGGAATTAATTTAATCTGATTGATAGCTTTAGGAGTTTTTGAGTTTAAGATCTGTATTTCACCTGTTACGTGAAAGAGGAAGTTGAACACATACATTTGTGCTGAAGTTTTTTGATCTGAGGCACAGAGGCATTTCTTGGCTTGTTCTATTTTTCTTCCTTCTGTTGTTTCTTGCTATCCTTTTGTCATATTTTGTGCTGTTTCTATGCCTTGCTAATAGGATAGACATGATTTGTGGTTTCTGTATTCTTCGATTGTTAAGGGGGGAGATAGGTGTGAAGTTGAGCCGGGGGCTAAAAATGGAGTCCTGAAATTTGTGGGTAAAGCAGAATCTCTTGCACCTGGTTTCTGGGTCGGAGTTTAATGTGATGAACCACTGGGAAAGCATGATGGCATGTATGTCCCTCTTTACAAATCTTTCTTTTGGATTAACTTCAGTTGCTTGATATACTCATCACTGTTAATGATCCATCATCAGCTTGTATCTTTGGATTATCTTAGTGTTCATTGGTGCAAAGAAAGAATTATTATAGTAAAGACAATGTTAAGAAAGATAAGACTGTGCTTGGATTGATTCATAGATGAAATGATCAGCGAATATTAGTGGAAAAAAACTATTTATATTGAACCTTGTTCTATTATTCCATAATCTCCATCCCAAGTTGAAAATGCACGATATACTTCTTTCCTTGCCCTCTGCTTTCCACCAAAAAAAGCCTTTGTGAAGAGCAATGCTTAGCTCAATTATCAGGCCATGCACATATGGCCTGTTGCTTGCTCCTGAATAATGGTTGGAAGTCACAATAAGCTGCAAAAACCTGTTAAAAACATGAGGAAGGAAAAAGGCTCAAAGGTATAATTCATCTTGAGGTGTGTTAACTCCTCGGTTTTTAGATCTCTGAAACTCTGTGCTCAGGACATGATGATTGTTAGGCTGAAAGGCATTTAACAATTCATTACTGTGAAGATTCTCAATAAATAACATGATATTCAACTCTTTTTGTGAATGTCTGCGGTCATCTGCTTCTGCTAACACGAGTGAATTCTTTTCCCCGTGGTGGGCCCTGTGCAGTTATGTACTTACTGGACATTTTGTTGCAGGGTAAAAGGGACATGGTACTTCAGGTGTAATCCACTGCATGGTGCGGTGGTCAGACCAGACAAATTAAAGGTAAGGCGACAACTTTAGTTTGATGTTTATCTTAGCTAATACTTGAAACATAGTGCTGCTGCTACTACTAGATGTTTGAATTATGAGCCAATTGTTGAACTGGAAAAATCGTTAAAAGTGAGGTAATCATTTCGTGCACATCTCTCTTGAAACATATTTGTTGAATTCAAATGTATTGTTGATGCTTTGACACATGTATCTGAACTGTGAGATGCAACAACTTCCGAGTGTCGAATTTTCTTCATTTAGCTTTGATAGAAAAGCTTCTGAAAATTCCTAAGGGAAGTGTCCTTGTTAACCAGCGTTGGGTTCTGTTGCCCTAGCATGTTGAACTACCACTGTCCTTAACTTGAATTATCTCATCATCATGTGGTTTCCAGGTTGAGGACTACCCTGAACGAGATATTTTTGAGGCAGATGATATTTTTGAGGCAGATGAGATATAAGCAATGCAATGGGTTTTTCTGTTTCGACATTGTACTTGGCAGTTTGCATTTTGCAAGTTTTCTTTCAGTTTTGCTGTGCGCTGATTCTTTGACTTAGTTTCTCCGTCTGGACTTAAGTACACGAATATATGGAATACCCTAACCATGTATACAGAGTGAACTTAGAGTAGCTTTGTTATTCGCAATTACTCTTCTGTATCCATTGCTTAAGCAATCGTGCTCGCATGTTGCGGCCCGTGGAGTATCTGCAAACATGGGGTGAACGGTAGATGCCGATCTGCACTGTTCAATTTTGAAAGAAGAGAGAAAGTTGTGATTTATCACTAAGATGATCAATTTAAAAAGAGGAGCTATTAGGCATTTTAAATAGTTGCATGAATGACAAGCCAGCTTGTAAAATTTAAGGTGTGTTTGGTTGGACTTTTGGGAAAGCCATTGAGAAAATGGAAACGACTTTAGGTTTAAGGGGCTTTTCAAAATGTAAATTGTGTTTATTAAATTATAATCTGAAAGTCCATTGTGAAGTACCTTTGAGCAAAATAGTGTTTTGAGGGATTATATTTATAAAGGACTTTTGTGATAAAAAAAATTATCAAAAGAAAAATAAAAAAATTGGCCGACAAGAGCAGGCAGTCGCCGACGGCCGACATTTGACTCAAGCAGCCTTGAAGACAACTGGGGATGGCTGCTTGGGGTTGAGTGACCCCTGAAGACCATTGGCGAAGGCCGCTCGAGGTTGAGCGACCTCCAGCAAGGGCCGTCGGACGTTGGGCGACCCCGCCGCTACCCAAATCTCGGTCGTGGTGAGGTCGCGGGAGGTTGCCCCCCCCTCCCCCACCAAAGATCCGGGAGGGCAAGGTTGTGCAACCCCGCTGCGACCCAGATCCAGGGGTGGTGAGGTCCTCCTGCGACCTCGTTGCCCCAGATTTGGGTTGTCGGGGGGCGGCGAGGTCCTCTTGCAACCCCGCTGCCACGAGATTGGGTCGCGGCGAGATCGGCGACCTAGACCTCCCGCGAGACAGGCGGCGGTCATGCCACCCCCCGATGACGGTCGCCTAGACCACTACGACCATGCCGACCTCTATCTAGCCATTGGCGGCCGCTCACAGCCTCAAGCAGCACGTCGCCCAACCTCAACGGAGAAAAAGATGATCAATCCAATGGCGAGGGCAAAATTGAAAGAATCAAGAGTGAGTGAGGATAGTTTTGGAAAAAGAACAATACCCTCTTGTATGTCGAGAAAGCTGAAAGCCCAAGCACCCTTACACCAGGTCAACTTTGGTCTAATGGGAATTTTGAATTTGTTCCCAAACATCCAAGATTTAACTTAAAGATCCTTGGAAGTCCAAAGATCCTTTGCAAAGCTAATTCTAAAGGCACCTAATGTGGTGCACTTTGAAAGATGCCAAGATTCGTAGCTTGAATTAGATTCAAACTGATTTGAGTGTGATTTGATATGAGTATCATGTCTTTGGAAACATAGACTGAAGTCTGTAGGTTCCGGACTTAATACCGTAGGTGTTCACCGCCGATGGGAGGGAGAGAGGGTGGAGATGCTGTGGGTGAGGAGAGACGGAGGTGGAGGGAGGTGGTGTGAGGAGAGGGTGAGAAATGCCGGCCATCACATGGAAATGGCAGGGGAGACTGAGGCCGCAAGAGAGGGTGGGGGAGTCTTCCAATGGTTGGGGCACATCATGAATAGTCCGCGGCGGCACGCCACCTTCTCCATCCAACCTTAATGCCTTCGCATACTCGGTGTCCTTTAGTATATCAAGGTGACAAAATTTTCGGTCTCATTAGTGACGTATCCCTACTACAGCCAAGTGAGACAGAACTATTGATAGCCACAAGAATATTCCTAGTGAATTGACTTTCGATGCATCTATCGTTAGTCAAGCTCAACTCAAACTGAGAAAAACACGTTGCCCTCCAGGACAACCCCAATGGAACCGACAACGGTTTGGACTCACTTGGTGGTCTTGGTCGTTGTGGGAAACAGGTCTTGGGGTACACCTGTAGACTTCTCTTCACTAACTTTGGGTTTCAATCTTGGATCTGTGTTGCTGATTTTAATGACTAGGCACTGTAACCCAAGATGGGGGCCAGCAATGTGAAAGCTTCCAGATACATCGACAAATTTAACGATATGGCTTTTGATACAGAGCCGATTGACCTTGACCACAAGGGAAGAAGGGACGATTAGGGAGAGGGCATATAGAGGCCTCGCTAGTTTGTTCGATTTCATCTATGGCCATCTCTAACTCCTTGCACGAGGTGGTAAATTTTATAATGACACAAGTGGAAAACGAGCTATTGACAGTCGGTTGGCCAAGAGAGACACGTATGAGAAGTCGTGCGTCTTGTGTTTTGGAGTTAACGAAAACTAAATCCTTGATTAGGCTCTCGGGCTGCTCAAATCGAGTCTTGGTCGAACTCTGGACTTGAATAGTTGGTCAAGATCGACTTGAACTAAGCAAAAGAATGTTTTTAGGTAGATGACACGTCGGGCCGAATAATTTGTGAGAAAGCTCGACGTGATTGCACTTTAAGACAACCAACGGAGACCGATAATGGCGGCGTCAATTATTACCTCTCAAGGGAACGGAATGTGGGGCGTTCAAGCTTCCCCTCCACTGGGGTTTAGGAGGGGTTTATGGGTTTCCCAAGTGGGCCCAGTAGGGGCCCGCCCTTAGCTCCTAAAAAAGAGGAGCTTCATGGGGCCCAAAAGAGAATTTATCCATCTTAATTACACGTTGAATTTGCCGAGTTCGATTGCAACTAAGTAATTTATTAACTTTGCACCGATTAAATTACCAGCTAGTAATGAGTTACCAATTCTTACGTCCCTATACTTTGCATGTCTCAAGCAACTTATGCATCCATGTTTTAATTCCGGCCTAATTCAATCAAATGTTTTTCGGAAAACGATCAGATGGTCGTTCACTTAGCTATTACGTCACTCACGTCTACACGTACGGTGTAGGGTACGTCCCTCGTCAACTTGACGTTTCCCACAATTTCTCATTCGCCTTCAACCCATGTTTCGATTCTCGTAATTCTCGGTTCTTGATTATTTGGACTTTGATGGTGTTGTGGAGGACCCGGAGCTCATGATTGAAGAGTCCAGAGCTTAGGTGGCTTAGTAGCTCTTTTTGAGATAGACCTCTTATACATAAACCTTAAGTTTGGCTTGACTGTTATTTATAAAATATATTTTGTGTTAATTGACTGTCTTGCTTTTCTATCCTATGTTTGATTGTTGTTTGGAGATTGTTTAATTCGCTTCCTCATGTGCATAAAATGAATAGGTCAGTGACGAGTCTTGGGAATGTTGCAATATGATCGACCGCTAAGGGATGTTCGCGCGCTCGATGTTTGGGGCATGACAATTTCCTTCACATCTCTCTTGAAACATATTTGTTGCATTCAAGTTTATTGTTGATGCTTTGACACATGTATTTAAATTGTGAGATGCAACAACTTCCAAGCGTCGAATTTTCTTCATTTTGCTTTGGTAGAAATGCTTGTGAAAATTCCTAAGGGAAGTGTCCTTGTTAACCAGAGTTGGGTTCCGTTGCCTTTGCATGTTGAACTACAACTGTCCTGAACTTGAATTCTCTCATCATGATGTGGTTTCCAGGTTGGGGACTACCCTGAACGAGATATTTTTGAGGAAGATGAGATATAAGCAATCCAATGGATGTTTCTGTTTCGACATAGTACTTGGCAATTTGCATTTTGCAAGTTTTCTTTCAGTTTTGCTGGCGCTGATTCGTTGACTTAGTTTCTCTGCAGACATGCCCGTAAGTACACGAATATATGGAATAAACCTAGACATGTATACGGAATGAACCTGGAGTAGCTTTGTTGTTGGCAATTACGCTTTTGTATCCATTGCTTAAGCAAACATGCTCACTTGTTGCGGCAGCACATGTGGAGTATCTGCAAACATGAGGTGACCAGTAGATGCCAACTGGCACTGTACAATTTGGAAAGAAGAGAGAAAGTTGTGATTTATCAATAAGGTGATCAATTCAACGAAAGTTTTTTCGATGCATCTATCGTTAGTCAAGCTCACCTCAAAATAAGAAAAACACGTTGCACTCTAACAATGGTTTGGACATACTCGGTGGTCTTGGTCGTTGTGGAAAACACACGTCTTGGGACCCACCTTAGACTTCTTCTCTTCACTAATTTTGGGCTTTAATCTTGGATTTGCGTTGCTGATTTTATTGGCTGCTCGTCTCGAGTTTTCTTTGAACTTGGACTTAGAATAGTTAGTCAAGATCAACTCGGACTAAGCAAAAGAATGTTTTTGAGTAGATTACACGTCGGGCCGAAAAGTTTGTGAGAAAGCTCGACTTGATTGCACTTTAGGTCAACCGATGGAACCCGATAATGGCGGCGTCAATCAGTCAAAGATGATCAAAGAGGAAAATTCGGTGCTCTTGGTCGTCAGGGTAAAGCACGCGTATGGAATACGACGCCAGACTTCTTCTCTGAACCTCAAATCTGGCAATTACTTCTTGGTCTTTGTCTTCTTTTGAATTCTTGAATTTTCTCTATCTTTTACTAAAAATTGTTACTGTCAAGGGAACGGAACGTGGGGGCGTTCGAACCTCGATAACCGCCATTCCCACATGGAAACGGAATCTGGGAATGTGCGGCGTTCAAACTTACCCTCTACTGGGGTTAGGAGGTGTTCATGGGTTTCCCAAGTGGGCCCACTAGGGGCCCGCCCCTAGCAAAGAAATGCATATGAATATGGTTCCGGTGTGCTGTTACGTTGCACGTCAGTTGGCAACCCCCCTTTACATTTTGCCATCTTGTCAACTCAACCGAGTTGAAGTATCTCTTGACGAAGAATTCGATGTGATGCAACTGCTGAAGCTGAAAGAACAACTTTGAGTTCTCCCAGTTTCGAGATTCCGGGTCATGGGTGGGCCAGCTCTGGCGATTCTGCTACTTGCTCTCCTTGGAGATTCCACTGGAGAAGCAGCTACAAATCCTTGTGATCGTAAGCTTGGTTCAACCACTTTCGTGACGTTTATTTCCCAGAATGCATTATTTCATATAGGTGAATTTGCGATGCAGTTCTGGACTTTTTGCATATTGTCGAGCCCTTGCTTACTTAGACGAATTAATGTTCCCATAGTCAAAGGATGTCACAACATCTACAGGAATCAGAGTTGATCATTTGTCCACAATTAAATATAAGAAACCCGGTGCACTCAACTCTCTCGAGAGATATCGATGTTTTCCTGTATTTCTATCAAGGATGCTAATGTCATTTTTGAAGTGATCTAAATCTGGTTTCACCCCCTTTTGCTTGCCTCTTTCATCCAAGGAGGCTTTATTACCTGCCATTTTGCCTGCAAATATTTCAGAAGAAAAGTGAGGGCTGACAATTCACAATGCGTCAAATGAGTAAATCTAACTGTTTGTAGTTTCTAGTGCGGGTTCACAACAATTAATATTAAGCATGTTCTGGACTTGGAAGTCATTATCGTTAGATAAGGAAGTCAGTCTACACAGATTTTGTTTTGGTACAAAGATCATGCTACTTTCGTTAGATAAGGAAGTCAGTTACAAAGATTTTACAGGGCGTTAGTTTCTCTGGAACAAAGATCATGCTGTTGGTTGGCTATTCAAGCAACCAAAGTTCTGGACATCTCTAGAGCAGCTAATGTCGGATAATTTATCTACCTTTTCCATTTTCCTGCTTGCGCACTCCCGGAGGACAGAGGAACGATGACTTTGAAGCAACTCGCTTCAGAAACTTATGCAATCCTCAGATTTACACAGAAGATGTTGGATAATTGCTATTCAATATACACACAACGCATATCTATTTATTAAATTCTTATTTTTCAATTGGGTGTATTCCAATGCAGACAGTGCACTTACGGGGCTAATGACTGATTGGCAAAATGCACCACCCAACTGGGTGGGGGCTGATCCTTGTGGCGATAATTGGGTTGGGATTGGCTGCAATAATTCTCGCGTTACTTCCATGTAAGGTTTTGAGCATCCTTTTTGACTATATTTTTCAGAATCTGCTTTTAAGAATTCTATCTATCTCTGCAAATAATTGGACTCTCTTGATTTCAGAATTCTGTCGAGCTCGGGTTTGACAGGTTCGCTTTCGGGAGACATTGGACAATTATCTGAATTACAGATTCTGTAAGTTCACTGTCTCTTTCACTTCCCAGTTAATGTTCAGAGCAAGGACTAAATTACCACTTATGTAGTCTTTTTCTCCCAAAAGATAATTTAAATATATATTACAAAAATTTCTATCTAAAAAGTGGATGTAGTAACCATAATTGGAGGCAACTATTGGGAAAAAGGGCTTCAGTTTTTATTTTGCTGGTGTCATGTATGTAGTCCTCTTATGTTGATTTTTGTGTTTTCTTCTCTCCTGTGTGTCCTAAATTGCATATGGAGCTGTCAATGTTGTGCAAGTAGCGTGATTCATGTCTACGATTTGGCCTATTATCTGTTTAAGCTGCATGAAAAGGCCTTCAATTTGTTGCTGACTTCCGAGCCTTTTCATGAAGAGACCTATCATACAACAAGGGTCTGACTGGATCTCTTCCTGAACAAATTGGAAACTTGATGAAGCTCACACGCTTGTAAGTTATATATCATCAGCATTTCTAGTGAATTTTGTGTCCCAGTCTTTCAGAGTCACAAATGACCAACCTACCTTTTTCATCTCAAATTGCAAGAATCCTGGTTGGTTGCGGATTTTCTGGCCAAATACCAGATTCCATCGGATATCTCCAGAACCTGGTGCATTTGTAAGTCCTCTACCCATACACTTGATTTGGACCTTACGCGTGCATGATCGATTTCGGACAAGCTAGAACATGTTTCGCTCAATTCAGTCATACATTATTCTTCTGGTCATTGCAAGTATCTGAGCTTGTCCTTCCAATATATTGCAGATCTCTAAATTTAAATAGATTCAGTGGGCCGATTCCCGCTACCATCGGTAACCTTTCTACGCTTTACTGGCTGGATCTAGCCGACAATCAGCTAACTGGATCTATTCCCATATCAAATGGAAGCAATCCTGGCCTTGATATGCTACTTCGCGCAATTCACTTGTACGTGCATGTCTTCTAGATTATCATATAGCTGTATCTGTGAACTCATTCGTCTTTGTTGTGTTATATGACTAATATTCTGCCTTCATGCAGTCATTTTGGACAGAACCAACTCTCTGGCACAATTCCTTCCCAACTATTCAGTTCCGGGATGCATCTCATACATGTGTAAGTTCTGAGAATCCACTAGGGCGCTGCCTTTGGTCTATTCATTGTTTCCCTGAGGGTTCTCAAGCCTTATCTAAAGAAAGTTTGATCCTCTCTCTCTCCCTCCCTCCCTCTCTTCCAACCCACCCCCCAAACCAAAACTGCACGGCTTTGTTGTCCTCTTTTGATACTTAAAGCATCTTTCTAGGAGAGAGGCAGTGGAAAGTGAAGAAGGCAAGTGAAGAAGGCAGTTGCCTTCTTATCCTTTATTCTAAGAAAGAAATCCTCATTAACTTCTTTAACGGGCAGGCTTTTCGACAACAATCATCTCACAGGTAGCATCCCTTCCACTCTTGGACTGGTGCGGAGTTTGGAAGTTGTGTAAGTATTTATGGTTCTACACAATCGTCATGAGGATTACTTCCCTTGTGCTTATTGCACTTCAGGTTAATGTTTAACCTATTTCAATGGTCAGTCGTTTTGATAGGAACGCTTTAGATGGTGCAGTCCCTGGAAATCTCAACAATCTTACATCCGTTCAAGAACTGTAAGGAATATATAATTCTGGTCGTTTTCACTGTTATCTAGTGCATATCACTATAATCAATCTCCTAAATTTACTGGTCTACTCTTTAGTCTTCTTTCCAACAATAGGCTAACTGGTCCGTTGCCCAACCTCGCTGGCATGAACGCCCTCTACTACCTGTAAGTAATAATTGTCGTATATTATCTAATGGCACACTGTGTAATCGCTGATCATGTATGAGTTCTATGAGGGAAACAGAGCACATGGTGAAATGTAAAAGATAATCTTAGACTCTTTTTCTTAATTTTGAATCCGCCATTGCTTATTGTCCCACTACAACTGTATAAAACATGCACTTCAACTGACAGAGGTGGATTTGCAGGGACTTAAGCAATAATAGTTTTGATGCGACAGATTTCCCTTCATGGATTCCAACGTTACAGTCTTTGACAACATTGTACGTTTCCCATTCTCTGTCCGTTGCATCCATCAATTTCCTTCAACTGCCCCCTGCCCCTGGAAATGAAACATGACATTTAATTATTTTCTGGATGTGGGTTTCGGACTAGCCATTTCTGTTCCCTTTTTCTTAAGATAAAATAGAAGATTTCTACGTAAATAACAGGGTTATTCCTTTTATGAATTTCAGAATGCTGGAAAGCACTCAAGTTCGAGGAGTGCTACCTGTTATCCTTTTCAGCATGTTCAGTTTGCAAAGTGTGTAAGTATTATCTCGATCTCAATATTTACCTCAATGTAATGGAATTATACTTCTTCAAATCTCGACCTGCTTCATTCCATCGACTTCCTGGTTCGTTTCAACTTGGACATTAGGGATGATGGTTGAACGTGTGAGTTTTCCTGTGATGTCAGGGTCTTAAGAAACAACCAGCTGAATGGAACATTGGATATAGGCACCAGCCATGACAATCAATTGCAACTCATCGATCTCCAGACCAATTTTATTGATAACTTCAAGCAGAGTACTGGAGGTTACAGTGTCGAGGTGATGTAAGTCATAAAAAACTCTTTGGCCCTTTCACTCACTTTGTCACAAGATGAATTGAGAATGCTTTTTGTTTTTCACAGTTTTTTTGCTAATGTTGTGCCCGTATATTGTATTTCTGCAGACTTGTCGGTAACCCAGTTTGTCAAGAAACAGGAGCAGCTGGGCAAAGTTACTGTACCATTCCACAATCCAACTCCTCCTTATACTCGACACCGCATGACAAATGCATTCCTGCTGTTTGCAATTCAAATCAGACTTCCAGCCCCAACTGTAAATGCAGCTATCCTTACACAGGAACTTTAGTCTTCACAGCTCCTTCTTTCTCAGGTTTAGGAAACTCGACTTATTTCGAAAACCTTGCAAACTCCATGATGATCTTTTTTCAGTCCTATCAACTTCCGGTAGCTTCTGTCTCGCTGAGTGATCCGCGCAAGGATTCATCTGATTACCTTAAACTGAATCTTGCGGTCTTCCCATCTGAGGGGGTTAGTTTCAATCGGACTAGCATAAACAGTATTGGCTTTGTGCTCAGTAATCAGACGTACAGGCCTCCAATATTATATGGGCCTTTCAATTTCATCGCTGATCAGTACACGTACTTTGCTGGTAATATCTCCAATTAACAGAGACACACATTCTGTTGCCTTGTCTATCTAGATTATCTCTATTTCTATCATACTGACAACAATCTCTCTCTCTCTTTCTCACTTGCAGAAGTACAAGTACCAACTACATCAAAAAATTTGTCAAACATCAGTGTCATCATTGGCGCAGCAGCCGGTGGTTTTGTTCTCTTCTTGCTATTGCTATTGGCTCTTATAGGGCTTTATGCTTTTCATCAAAAGAAAAGAGCAGAAAAGGCTACAAAGCAAAGCAACCCTTTTGGTATGGGCAGATTCACTGCATTCTTGCCACTTAGCTTGTCTCTGATTCTGGAAGTAAGTCTCAGTCAATCTTCATCGTTATTCATGGAAATGCAGTAAACTGGGACCCGAATAAGAGCAGCGGCGAATTTCCCCAACTCAAAGGAGCGAGATGGTTTTCTCTAGAAGAGCTTAAGAAATACACCAACAAATTCGCAGAAGCCAATGAAATTGGATCCGGTGGCTATGGAAAGGTTTCCTCTCTTGGCTTTCAGTTCTGCTAAGAGAAACCTCAGCTAGCATTCTCTTGCTCCTGTACTCTTTATAATAAACCCAGAGACTTTTGTTGCAGTCCTCACGTTAACAAGAAAGAACTTCTTTATAAGTTCCATTTATTTGCCACCTTGTTTGAAGCGTAGGTTCACTGTATGACAGTTACTGAGTTTGAAATCTCCTGCTAGAATTTTACATGAACGAATAAGGGCTTCTTAGACTTGACAAAACCAGATGTGAGTTTGGTCATACAGAGAAAAAGTGAAGCTGAGAGATGGGAAGTCGTACATGTTGCTGCACATTAGTTTCTACTTAGTTTTATTTGCTTTCAAAGAGAATCTTATATGTTCACATGGCTTAAATTTTTCAACTGCTTTTCTTATCTGAATGTTTCCATTTAAGTTGATCCCCTGATTCCATTATATTCCTGAACAGTAGTTGATTCCAAAATTTTGTCTTGCTTTAATTTCCTTCTTATTTCTCTTTAATCTGAGAACTGTATCGATAATGCGCCAGCATTGTGAAATTTTTTTATTTGACTTCAAAATCATCAGCTGCCCTGGAAACTGGCCGAGTTATAAATTTTGTTGTTGCTGTGGCAGGTCTACAGGGGTACTTTTCCCACTGGAACTCTAGTTGCCATAAAACGAGCACAGCAAGGATCTACGCAGGGTTGGGTTGAGTTCAAAAATGAGATTGAGCTTCTATCAAGAGTCCATCACAAGAATCTTGTCAGCCTTGTCGGTTTTTGTTCTGAGCAAGGTGAACAATTGCTAGTGTACGAATTCCTTCCAAATGGTACCCTTCAAGAGGGTCTCTCAGGTATCTCCTCTCAAGATTCTTATGTTGAGAAAGCATTCATGCGGAATTTGGATTTTTTAAGGAAACAATTCCTCCCTCATATTATCTGTGTTCACAACTATAAGTTTTGACTTGCAGGAAAGTCAGGAATCAGGTTGGATTGGGCAAGGAGACTCAAAGTAGCCATTGATGCAGCCCGAGGTCTGGCTTATCTTCATGAGCTTGCTAATCCTCCGATCATACATAGGGACATAAAATCAACCAACATCTTATTGGATGATTACTTGAATGCCAAAGTAGTTGATTTTGGTCTCTCCAAGCCCGTGACAGAAGGTGGAAGGGGTCATGTCACCACTCAAGTCAAAGGAACAATGGTCAGTAATGAGCTTTAGTCTAACGGTAGATGGTCAAACTTTTCTCCGCAACACACAGACTTTGAACGGGTTTTATGATTCCTAAAACGGCCCATGTTCTTGAGAACCAAAAACTATGACAGTAATTGTCTAGAGAAGAAGTGCGCTTTACAGGCTTTGATCAAGAGTCTTCTCTAGACAAAACAATTTATGATAATCGTTCTTTTCAGTTTCGATGATAATCATGATTATTTCTGCAGTCATATGAGAGAGGATGCTAGTTTGTCTCAGAACAAGAGACAATCAGTTTACCTGAGTTGATGAAAAAAGGGCGATAGAGTTGAAGGCATTATTGTTAGTCTAGCTTTTCTGGATGAGTTTTACAAACCGATCATGCTATATTCTTGTGAAGGGCTACTTGGATCCTGAATACTACATGACGCAACAGTTGACCGAGAAGAGTGATGTGTATAGCTTTGGAGTAGTGATGCTGGAACTCCTTACAGCCAGAAGGCCGATAGAGCGGGGCAGATATATTGTGAGAGAAGTGAGGGTGGCCATGGATAAGGACAAAGATTTGTACAATCTGCAGGGGATTCTTGACCCGGCCATCGGTTTGGGCACGTCTTTGAAGGGACTCGAGAGGTTTGTGGAGTTAGCAATGAGATGTGTGGAAGAATCAGGAGCGGACAGGCCAACCATGGGAGAGGTGGTGAAGGAAATCGAAAACATCATGGTTTTCGCGGGTTTGAATCCAAAGGCTGAATCGGCGACCACTTCAGCCAGTTATGAGGAGGCGAGTAAGGAGTACGCTACACATCTCTACAGCAACGAGGACTTCACAGAGGATAGTGGGGGCTTCCCACCTTCAAGGGTCGAACCCCAGTAGGCAAATTACAGTCACGATCAGCTTTAGTGTACATTAAGAAAATCAAACTAGCATGTGTATTCATGACTAACTCTTTCCAGATGTTCAGGTCTAGTGATGTTTGTATTCTGTTGAGAATTTAATCATGTAAAATTGCCGGCCTCTATGTGTGAGTAGAATTCTGAAGGAAGTGATCATTCATCTTCCACGTGTGCAACCAGTTGGTCTTCTCGCAGAGAAGACAGTGTATGGATTCGTTTTATGAGTGATTGGGAGGATATGAGGGCCACCACGAACACCTCGTCACTTCCTGGACTGCCGGTTCTGGCTTGCCCGCTTCTTCGCATAGTCTTCATGGCTCGGCATGTCTCGTGAATCTTGCCTATGAGCAAGGGCTGCTTCTGCTTCTGACGAGACAGGAAGAAGAGAGTTGGGTCAGGAGGAGCCAAGAAAGAGTGGGGTTGCAAGGGGACAACGACCACGACATTGGCTACTGTTAGTTGAGATTTAGATGCCATCACCCCTGCATGGTGGTGCTTCTTGGCCAGTTGGTGTAAAGGGAGGAGAAGGGTAAAAAGGAAAACAAGAAAAACGGGAAAAGAAGAAGAAGGATCAGAATTCAGGCCGTTCAAAATGCAAGTAGAGGAAGGAAGAAAAACGCATAAATGTGCTGCTGCATTAACGTTTGAACCAAATAATAAGATGAGTATGTCCGAAATAAGAGAAGTTGATTATTTAAAGAAAATCAAATAAATGATACTAATTAACTCAAAGAGTTAAGGGAAAATTTCAAATAAGGACCCGAAGTGACCTCTTTTTCTCAAAAAAGGACGTGAAGTATAGTCTGTCTCAAATAAGGATCCGAAATAGTCATTTAGTCACAAAAAAGGACCTGACTCATTGGTCGGCGAACTAATGCATTTTTGATGCTTATTCCAATGACCTAATTAGGATATTTTCGTCCAGAAAATATTCTATTTTCGTTTTTATTTTTCCTTATTCATCTTCTCCATCTCCAAGCAGACGTTCGGTATCTTGCCGGTGAAGTAATTGCTGGCGAGATCAAGCTACTTTAGCTTCTTCAGCCCCGCCACCTCTGGCGGCAGCGGCCCCGTTAACTTGTTGTTGCCCAAGTAGAGTTCTTCAAGCTGGGTTATTGCCCGCAAAACTCTGCTAGGGAAGATCCCCGAGAGGTTGAGGAACTGGAGGAAGGTGGGGCTGCGGAGCTCCTGCGGGAAGGTCCCGATTAGGTTGTTGGTGGCGAGCGTGAGGTTGATGAGGTCGTGGAGAAGGCTGATTTCGGGTGGGATGTAGCCCAAGAGGCCGACGGAGGTGATGTTGAGAGAAATGACCCATGAACCGGCTTCGCACGTGACTCCGGTGAAGGAGCAATGTGGAAAGGGCGGTGGCGAGGAGGAGGAGGAGGAGGAGTTGACCCAATCGCCAATGTCGGTTTTGAGCTTAGGAGCACATCCAAGTCACTTCGTGCGAGGAAAGCAGAGACGAAGGGGAGGAAGAAGAAGAAGATGCCATTGCAAGGCGGTTTTGTCCTCAGTGAGTTCGGCGAGGTCGATAAGGGCTCGCCAACCTCGCCGGCCACTAGTAAGGGCGGGCGAGGGCTTGCAAGCCCTCGCCTGCTGCCAGCGCCTGCTGTCGGCGATGGGCGTCGAGCCCTCGTTGGGCCCAGGCGAGGTTGACCCTCACCAGTCCCACGACCTTAGTCGGCCCTTCCCCACTTTTGGTGTTCTTGATTTGGGCAATGCCTATCTTCAACATCGACAAAGAAGACAACGAACATAGATAACCATGGGTAGATCAAGAAGAAGATGAACAGGAGAAGGAAAACAAAAAGAGAATTTTTTTGGACAAAAACGCCCCAGACTAGGTCGTCGGAATACACAACGGAAATGCACCAGTTCAACAAAAAGACCCCATACCAAGTCGTCGGAATACATAACGGAAATGCGTCACTTCGCCAGGCAACAAGTCAGGCCCTTCTTTGAGACTAAATGACTACTTTGGGGTCTTATTTGAGATAAAGTCCACTTCATGTCCTCTTTTGAGAAAATAAAGCCACTTTGGATCCCTATTTGAGATTTTCCCAAGAGTTAATAACGCTAAATTTACTAGTCATAGAATTGTATAAAATGATTAATAAGGCAAATAAAAATAGTAATTTAAAACAAAAATGAATATTAGTAAGTAGTAAGTAAATGTGATAACTTAATCGGGAAAAGGCAGTAAGTTATATTAAAATAATGGTTTTTTTTATATATATATATAATGTTTCATAAACATGAGGTGTTGCTAATATAGGTAAATAAATGTGGGTAACGATGGAAGAAACATTTTTGTTGTCTGATCTAAGAACAATTTGTAATTTAATAGCAAAATAATCCAAATAAATATTGGCGAATAACTCAAATAAGTGTTGGTAATGTAAAACTAGTTGGAATTAGAGAAAATTCAATCACTCAAATTGATAATTTTTAAAATGAGTTGGTAAAAAAGTTTGTTAGTAGAGCAAATATAAGTGATAACTAGATAGAAAAAGTCAGCAACAAATAAATACTAATAAGCAACTCTATTGATAATCGTAAGCTAGTTAACAATTTAAGAAAAGTAAGTCACACAAATAAAGATTGATAAATTACTTATAGTTGACAAATTTAAGCTGTTTGGTAGAAAGGTATATAAAAATTGGTAAAGGATGAGAGAAGCTTTTGCTTTTTCTTTTTAGGGGGGTCAAAGAGTAGGGAAGTTGGTATTTAAAAAAAGAAAACGCCAATTAAATATTAGTAATTAACTCATACAGGAGCTGGTAAAGCATTATTCGTTGGTATGTGAAAAGTTGATAATTACTTCAATTTAGATTTGTGATTATAAAAAGAGTTGGTAGTGAGATTAAAAAATGTGGTAACTCATAGGGAAGTTGATAATTAAAGAGAAAAAATGAATGTTAGTAATATGCAATTGAAATGAGAGTTGGTAACAAAAAATTGTCGGTGAGAAACTCTTTTTAACAAGTCTTTTGATACTTACTAAATCTTAAAGAAATCCACCAGCACGAAATAGAATCTATTTTTTTTTTTAACGGAACAGTAGAATTGTCCGGGGTTTGAAAAAGCCCGCAAGCAACCAAATCAATCTCATCGATAAAATATGAATCTGAGCTGCAATTACATCTAATTCACCTATCTATACCCTGACTCTTTCATTCACTATGTTCTTATTGACTTCATAATCATCCATTGTGAATTTCTACTCGCTGCATTGCAATGAACATTATTATGCTTGGAGATGAGGACAGCTCTTAAAGTCTCCTCTTAAATAAATTTTTTGCTCCTTCAACTTCACCAAACGAAGACATCATTACATTTAATTATGACTTGATTGTAGTTGGTGGGAGCAAAACTTGGGAACTTGATCTTCCTCCTCTTCCATCCAGTTTTTACTGTATCCCCATCTTTGCAAGCAAAAGAATGCTTCAAATGTCAAAAGTTGGCACAAATGGATAATTAAGTGCCAAAATTTACGAAAGTGACATAGAAGTGCCACTTTTTATGAAAAATGGGACACTTGAGTGTTACATTCAGTAAGCCTCGCCGGAAATCCCACGTGGCATTTTTTTTATTAATTTTCTTGCTTACGTGGCTCGCGGGAATGCTGAATCAACAAAACACACACAAAAACGACGTCATTTTGGCATAATTTAAAATTTAATATAATATAAAAATTAATTAAATTAAATTTAAAATAAAATAATAATAATTTATATTTATTTGTTAAAAAAAAAAAAAAGGAGGAGGAGGAAGGTAGTCGGTGGCCGAGGGCTGCCGCCGCCTCCCGCTATCGTCGGAAGGTGGGGGAGGGTTGGTCGGGATTGCCGAGCCCGACCGGGGCCCCGGCAACAGGGGGAGGCGGCGGCAGCGGGGTTGAGCCCTCGCGGCCAGCTACCTCCCTCTTCCTCCTTCCCCACCTTTTTTTAATTAATTAATTAATTTTTTAAAATTTAATTTAATTAATTATTATATTAAAATTTGAATTATACTAAAATGACGTCGTTTTGATAATATTTAGTCATATTAGCATATGAAACAACGTTGCGAAACAACGTTGTTTTGCACGCAGCTCGCTGGAAAAATTATCACATTAACGTTTTGGTCGAATTCTTTTGTCGATGGAACTTAAGTAACCAATTTTATTCCGATTTTGACACTTAAGTGTCACTTTCGTAACTGTTGAAATGTCACTTTCGTAACTTTTAATACTTAAGTGTCATTTTTACACTCCAAAATCTGGGTGTCCATCTTTGCATGTCTCAGGCAAGTGTGCATCCAGTTGTTTATTCTGGCCTACTTCGGTTGAATGATTCTTCGAAAACGATGAGATGGTCATTGACTCCGCAACCATTGTCATGTACGCCGCCAGTGTCTGCACGTACAGGTTACTTCATTCGTCATTTTGTCGTTTTCTACCTTTTCTCCATTTTCTTCAACCCATTTTTCGGTGCTCATCTTCTTTCTTCTTGATTATTAGAACTTTTGTGACTTGGCGTGCTGATGTTAACATTCTCGTCAATTGTCACGAACAAGACTTTTTCTTTTTCCTCATAAAAAAAGAATAGATTGCTAAGAAAGAAAGATTTGCTGGGAGTTGGCTGCCAAACTTTTCATTTTGCCATCATGTCAACCGGGTTGAAGTGTGCCTTGATGAAGAATTCAATGTGATGCAACTGCCGAAGCTGAAAGCTCAGTTCTCCATGTTTTGAGATTCTGAGTCGTGGGTGTGCGAGTTTTAGCGATTCCGCTGGTTTTTCTCCTTGGAGATTCCACTGGAGATGCAGCTACAAATCCTTTTGATTGTAAGCTTAATTCAACCAAATTCTTTACATTTATTTCCCAAAATGTATTATTCATATTGTTGAATTGGCGAATTCCATGACCCCGCTCGCCTGGACTTTTTGCATGTCTCCTAGCCATTGCCACTTAGATCAACGAAGGTTCCTCCTAGTCAGAGGATGCCGCAACATTTATGGGAATCAGAGTAGACTATTTGTCCACAACCAATTATAAGAACCCTAGTGCACTGAACCTTTTCAAGATATCGATGCTTCCGATATTTCTATCAACAATGCTAATAATCGTTTTTTCGGTTGATCTAAGTCTGTTTTTTCCCCCTTTTGCCTGCCTCTTTGATCAATGGTGGTTTATTGCCTGCCATTTTGCCTGAGAAAGTTTTAGAAAATAAGTAGCTGGAGATCTCAAATTTCGCAATGCATCTAAGGAGTAAATCTAACTGTTTGTAGTCTTTAGAGTTGGTCAAAATAGTGAAATTTGTTACAGATCTATTGGTGGTATAATTTTTGTTTAGGCATGTTGTGGCCTTGGAAGTCATTATTTTACATACAGATCATTCTCACGGATTTGATTTTGGTACAACGATCATGCTACTTTCGTTTGATAAGGGAATCGGTTACAAAGATTTTATAGGGTCTTAGCCCCTCTGGTACATAGAATCTGCTGTTGGTTGCAATTCAAGCAACTAAGGTTCTGGACATTATTGGAGAAGCTACTATTGCTTTTGCAATCCTCAGATTCACACAACTGTTGGATTATTTCTATTCAATAAACACACAAGACATGTATTTATCATTTTCTCATTGTTCAATTGGTCATATTCGAATGCAGTCAGTGCAATTACGGGGCTAATGAGTGATTGGCAAGATACACCACCCAATTGGGTGGGGACTGATCCTTGTGGCAATGATTGGGATGGGATTGGCTGCACCGTTTCTCGCATTACTTCCATGTAAGTTTTTGAGCATCCTTTTGAACTTTATATTTGAGAGTCTGCATTTCATAATTATGTGTGCAGTTTATTGGACTCTCTTAATTTGAGAACGTTGTGGAGTGGTTTGATAGGTTCGCTTCCAGGAGACATTGGACAATTCTGCTGTTGTCATGTATGTGGTCCTCCCCTCTAGATTCTTGTACTTTCTTCTCTCCCACGCATCCTGTAATGCATGTGAAGCTATCAATGATGTGCAAGTAGTGGGATTCATGTCTAGAATTTGGTCTTTTTTATCTGTTTTAGCTGCCTGAAATGGTCTTCTATAAGTTGTTACTGAGTATAATAAGCCTTTTGTGTAGGGACCTATCTTACAACGAGGGCCTGACTGGATCTCTTCCTGTGAAAATTGGAAACTTGATGAAGTTCAAGCTATATACATCAGCATTTCTAGCATATTCTGTATCCCCTGACTTTCAAAGTCGAAAATGACTAACCTGCCTTTTCATCCCAAAATGCAAGAATCTTGGTGGGTTGTGGATTTTCTGGTCAAATACCATATTAATCTCTAATTAGCTTAGAGTGCGGAAAGAGAAAAATTCTCTAACTAGCCAGCCACCTACTTGTCGCCACCTGTCTCGCGATGAAGGGATCTATGCTTAGAATCAGGGAAAACCAAGTCAGTTGCAATAGGTATTCTATCTTACAATAGGCAAACCACATATTCAAGTCCTTTATGGACTGCTTTTTAGTTGTAGACTATTCAGAGATTTAGTTCAGAGTACTGTGATATTCAATGATGCCAAGATGATAACATTTTTAATTAGACGAGCTGCATTTCTTAGAGGATCTTACTAGGTTGGAGAACAAGAAGTATTTAGAGAGACTTGGAGGGATTTGGGAGGTAGAGGAATTTACTTCTCAACCTCTTACTTCTTCATTACCATTACAAGGCCTTTTATAGGCGATGAGTACATAGTAATAGAAAATAAAGACAAGACAAGACATGATAGCACAATAGACTAGGGTCTTTGACATAATTACAATGGACAAAGGTCCATGATCATAGGGGTCCTAGGAAAGGGGTCCCCCCATTGGTCCTGATAAGATTGTGTGGGATCGTCTGTGTCATCATTCAATGGATTCGACACAATCGACAAATAACTTGTAAATACTAGCTTTCGGAAGATGTGGCCAAGGTTTGTAAGTTGTAGTACCTACTCTGGCTGGAGCACTAGAGATGGTACCATTATTATGTACAAAGGTCCACGGATGTCGGAGAAACACAATGGTGTGTGTTTCACGCCTTGCTTAGGCAATTCTCAGTTCTTCTAGGAAGAAGCGTTTCCAATAGACAGGAGAATAAAAATATTTAAGCATAGTTAAGAGATTTTTGTCATTCTCATTTTCATTATTGTAACCGAGTGCAATCAGCTTGGTTCATTTGACAAGGAATTTTTTGGTGGGAAACTCAATAGATATTAAATACTTATTGATTAAGTACCATAACAACCTAGGTAGCACGGACACGTGCAACATGCCTCCGTGTCGTGTCGGAGCGTGTCCGACACGTCGACACGCTCGGACACGTGGTCAACGCGTGTCGGATTTTCCGACACGCGGTCAATTTTTTTCGACACGTTTCGACTTGCGTGTCGAATGGAAATGAGGGTGAGGGAGGAGAGAAAGGCCGTGAGCAACGGCGAGAAACCGCCAGAGAAAGAGTAAAGACTGAGGCGACGGCAAGCCCGCGACGGCAAGCTCGCGACAGTGAGAAACCGCCGGAGAAAGAGTAGAGACTGAGGCGACGGCGAGCCCGCGACGGCAAGCTCGCGACGGTGAGAAACCGCCGGAGGAAGAGTAGAGACCGCGGCCATTGTGATGCTGATTGGTGACGAGGCTGCAGCTGCAAGTGAGGAAGGCTGAAGGCGAGGTAGAGGTAGAGGAGAGGAGAGGGAGGGGTTATGCGGCGACGAGAAGGAAGGGAAGGGGGCGCCTGCTAGGGTTTTGAAACTCAAAAAGTCTGATGGGGTTTCTCGATGGGGTTGATGGGGTGAGTCAAAAGTGACAGCCTGTCACGTGGGAGGGGAAAAAAGTGAAATAAATGTGGGGTGGGGAAAAGTGTCTGACGTGTGGGGAAGGGAGGGAAAAAAAAATTGAAATAAATTTGGGGGTGGGGTGAAGACTGACGTGGGGGAGGGAGGGAGAAAAAAAATTGAAACAAATTTGGGGGTGGAGGGAAATAAACGAGGGAAAGAAGGGAGTGGGGGTTGGCGGTGGAAAAATAAATAAATGAGATTAAAAATAATTTTAAAAATTAAAAATACTAAATTTTAGATGTTGATAAATTTTTGTTAGTGATCAGTTTTATCAATAATTTTTGTTAAAGTTAAAAATATATTTTTAAACATGAACACATATTATTAATGTAAATTCATCGTAAGCTCTTTTTAAATTAATTTTTTATTTATGAATATGAATCAAATTAATTAAAAATAAAAATATTTATTTATTATACAACGTGTCGCAACGTGTCGGAATTCTCTATTTTTTAGAAATGACGTGTCGACGTGTCGTGTCGTGTCCGACACTCGTGTTGTGTTGCGTGTCGGTGCTACATAGATAACAACCATCGAATTTTTTCAAGGAAATATTCTTCCTTCCAAATTAATGGATATATAAATGGACACCTGGGGCTTAATCCAAAAGGAAAAATGATTAATCCTCCATGCAATCTAAAGAGATCTGTGTGGCATTGCCACATAAGGTTGTCGAGATTTTCAATGACACTATCATTCTGGATTTGCTCAATGATCTCCTATGGGTATTCTAGACTTCGTCATTCTCGCATTCTTTTGATTTTATACTTCTCTGATGGGGAAAAGAATGCCTTAGAGTGTATATGTTGATATCTGTTGGTGCCTTTGCTTTGGAGAGAAAATCAGCAAGTATATATATTTTTTTACTTGTAATGTGTTTGGTTTCGAAAGAATAATTTGAGAACCATTTAGTCCATCGAAGCAGCTAGGAATGAGGAATTTGCTTATGCTTGAATTTGGTCATATAGGGAAAAGATACCATATCCAATTCTAGAGTTTGGGACACCAGTGCCATAACTTGGCACGGGGGACACTTAAGTGCCATAACTTTTTTTTCGGTACACTTAAGTTTCACTTTTTTTTTTCAAATGAGACACTTAAGTGCCACCTCCGGCGACCTTGCCGGAAATCCTACGTGGCACGTGTTTATTATTTTTTAATGCTTGCGTGGCTCGCCGGAGAGTTGAGTCGGCGCTGACTCGGCGAAAAACGATACCGTTTACATAATAAAAAATTAATTAAATTAAATTAAAACTTAATTTAATTAAAAATACTCTAAAAAAAAGGGGGGACGAAGGGGCGGGCGGGCCGAGGGCTGAAACCTCGCCGTCGCCACCTCCCCGCCGTCGCCGGGAAGGGCCCGGCGACGGAGGGGGAGGGTCGGCCGAGGTCGCCGGCCCCGGCCGACCCTCCCCCTCCGTCGCCGGCCCTTCCAGCGACGGTGGGGAGGCGTGAGGGCCCGCAGCCCTCGCCGGATCGCGGCGAGGGCTCGCGGCCCTCACCGGATCCGGGTGAGGGCTCGCGGGCCCTCACCGAGATCCGGCGAGGGCTCGCGGCCCTCGCCGCCGGTCGGCCGGGGCCGGCGACCCCCGGCCGACCCTCCCCCTCCGTCACCGGCCCTTCCCGGCGACGGCGGGGAGGCGGCGGCGGCGAGGGCTCAGCCCTCAGCCGCCCGCCCCTTCGTCCCCCACCTTTTTTTTTTTTTTTTTTTTTTTTTTTTTTTTTTAAATTTTTAAATTTTTAGAGTATTTTTATTTAAAATTAAGTTTTAATTTAATTTAATTAATTTTTTATTATTTTTACACGTCGACGCGAAACGGCGTCGTTTTTGCATTTTTTTGTCACGTCGGCATGCAAAAACGACGCCGTTTGGACCTCCATTGCCGGAAAATTGCGTTTGGCCGGATTTTTGCTGAAGTGGCACTTAAGTGTTCCATTTTACTCCGATATTGGCACTTAAGTGTTCCATTTGAAAAAAAAGTGGCACTTAAGTGTACCGAAAAAATGTTATGGCACTTAAGTGTCCCCCCGTGCCAAGTTATGGCACTCAGTGTTCTTTACTCTCCAATTCTACTAAGAATTGATGACCAATAATATGGAACTCAAACTTTTTTATTCTATTCTTTACTGCTAATATCTCCTTGAAAGTAGAGTGATAATGCATTTCAGCTCGGAAAAGTTTTCTATTTCTGTAAGCACAAATGTATCGCTTACCATTAATTTCTTCAAACAATATGGCTGCCTAGTGTTCATCACTAGCATTGGTTTGTATAATTCTTTTTCCAATAGTTGCAACAAGGGAAGAGTCTGCATGACCTCCTTTAGTTCTGCAACTGCTCTAGTTTGAGCCTTTTCCTAAGGTGGAGGATTTTTCTTTAACATCAACTCCAATGGGATTAGCAGGTTTGCAATGTTTGGAATAAAATTCCTAAGATAATTAATTATCTCGAGAAATTGCTGAACTTGCTTTGTCGTGAAATCATTTTTTGGGAATTTCAATAATTCTTTAACAATGTGTGGCCTTGGATAATATGTACCTTTGTTAAAGGTGCACTCCAAGGACTTTTATTTCAGTTTGAGCAATGATCATCTTTCTTTGGGAGATCATGATTGTGACAACCCAGACCCAGGGCAGTATGAAGGAATGGATTGAGATCGCCTTGATAGTACGCGGGTGGGGCTAAAGGCATGTCTCCTATCCCACATCGCTTAGGGGGGAGTCCTGGGGCTAGTTTATAAGGCTTAGGTCCCTCTAATCTGTATAACGCGTTTTAAAGCTGTGAGGACTCTGTGTCCAAAGCGAACAATATTATACAGTGGGACCCGAGTGGTTACAAATGATATCAGAGTTGACTCCCGACCACATGTGGGGCCACAGCGAGGGCGCTGTGCCTTAAGGGGGGAGAATGTGACGACCTAGACCCAGGACAGTACGGAGAGATGGATTGAGATCGCCTTGGCAATACGCGGGTAAGGCTAAAGGCATGTCTCCTATCCCACATTGCTAAGGGGTAAGTCCTAGGGCTAGTTTGCAAGGCTTAGGTCCTTTTAATCTATATAACACGTTTTAAAGCTGTGAGGACTCTGTGTCCAAAGCGGACAATATTATACAGTGAGACTCGGGCGTTATAATGATTCTATATTTCTTTACAATTTTTGCAAGTTGCTCGATGAGTCAATTTTGAGATTCTTCATATGGACTGGAAAGTAATATGTCATTAATGTAAACCATTGCACTAGGCAAAATTGACTGAAAGATAGACACTTGGCCTTTTAAAATAAAGAGGGGCGACTTTGAGACCAAAAGAAAAAAACATTCCATTGAAAATACTAGTTTGGGATACAGAATTCTATCTTGGGTCTGTCTTCTCGATGAATGCCCAATTACCAAAATCCAACTTTGAGGTCAAATTTGGCATATACGTGAGCTTTGGTTAATCCGACAAAAAAGGGAATTTCGAGAGGGTATGGGGAATTTATCATTTTAGAGGAAGAGATTGAGGGATTGATAGTTTATAACCAATTGTATCTTTTTTCTATTATGCTTAGCTCGTTTGTTGCCATAAAAGGCTTTGCAAGCCCATTAGGAATCTGAAATTTCAATAATGCCTTGCTGTAATAATTCTAAGCATTCTTTCTGAGTGGAAACGAGATGCTTTGGATTCATTCCTATATGACTAGCCTTGGTACAATATATATCCTCATTTTTTTTAAAGAGAGGCGAACCAAGAATTCTGGATTTTTCACAAAGGATTGGAGCATTTTTGAGAGAAATCAGAATGAGATTCTAAATAAGATTCTAACAGTTTTTGCTTGATTGGATCTAACAAACTCATTTGGATAGAAAATAGCTTTTGGATATTCACAAATTCAGATAATCAGTCTTTATACTTAAGCCATTTTCCATAAATGATTTGTAGTTCAGAAATTTGGTTCATAATGTTCCAACCAATGATCAAATCTTTGTTGGGAAGGCTAGATTCAAAGATTTTTGTGGTTATAGAACATTGAGGAAAAAACTGGATGGTTATAGGTGTAGTACACATATTTGTAGAAAATGTATCTCATGAAACAGAGTTGAAGTATCGGACACAGAAAGTCTTTTTTAGGAATAATTTTGGTATCTAAAATTGAAGCACTAGCACCAATGTTTATAAAAGCAATGACTGAAATTGTTTTGGCAAATTCTTAAGTGAAAATTTTTATGGGGAAATGGAGACAATGAACTTGACTAGAATATTTAGTGGAATCTGGGTCTACTAGGGTTAGAGATAAATGAAAAAGATCTTTAGAGTCTAAATTAGAATCAATTTCATTGGAGGTTTGATAATAATGAATGATACAAAAAAAATTGTTTAGATGGATCTTCATCAAAAGAAAACAGTGATTCAACATCATCATCCTTAAGAGAGACACTAGTTTCGAATTCGATGTGGTGAATTAAATGGTTCTGACTTTTTTTTTTTTTTTTTTTTTTGCTTGAGAATAATTTTTGGCGAAATGACCTTTTTTGTTGTAGATAAAGTAGTGAGTCAATTTTTTGCATTTAGAATGGTCCTTTCATCTTCGTAGAAATCTCCACTTTTTCTTTCTTCGAAATCGCTTATAACCATGCTTGGATCTTCCCACTTTGTATCTCTTGAAAAGCTTCTTTTTTCTCGAGCATTTTTCATAAGAGCCATCGCAATCTTTTTTAGAACACTTGATCTTAAGATATTGGCGGGAACAAGTACCATCAAGTTCTCAATAGTCCTTGACGCAGCTTTTCATCATTTGATGTCTGAGACATAAATCATCAAGGCAAAAATGAATTTCTTGCTGTATTTATCCAAATGGAATGTCCATGATTCTCCTTTACTTTTGAGAAAGGACCTCTCAACTTGCTGGGTGAACTCTCTTAAAATAAAGGCCAGGAAGACTTGCTTCAAGTTTGCATCAACCCTAAGGCCATAGACGGGCGTGAAGATTTCTCGATAATGTCAGTCGAGATGTCTCTTTTGAAGAGAACAGCATCTCCTTTTGAAATATTCTCTTTTCTTAGGCTCAAGAAGTCAGTGGGTTTACCTATAAAAAAGTGGTAGACAATCCCAATGGCTTGGGCAAAGTCTGCCATGAGCAGAAAGTGCATTTGGTTGGCATATGAAGTTGATTGCTACCAATGTTTGAGATTGCCAGTAAACCTTGAAACAAATTCAAGAAGGATCTCATATTTATTTTCAATAGTAAAAGCTCGAGTATTTAGTCAGGAATGGAATTCTTTAAATCTTTTAGGTCATTTGGAATAAGGAATATCATCAATAGTAAAAAATTGATTAGAAAAGGAAGCACGAATTTGAGTTGGGTTATTTGATTAAATAACCTTTGGTTTAGAAGGATTTGATTCCATTTCCTGTTTTGGTGGATTAGTCATAAATATTGAAGGTGTGGTTGGTATAATGGGAAAGGATTCAACAACATGAATCGAAAAAGAGGAAGATGATGAAAGAAATACTGAGTTTGAATTCGATGTTGTGTCAATTAGAAGGATTGAATTTGAGGGAATCCAAGAGTGATCTTTCAAGTCAGCAGGATTAGGTTGCTCACCTTCCTAGTTACTCAGGTTTCTTAGGAAAGATTCTAATGGGTTAAACACCATCATCTGGTTCAGATCCTACTTTCTAGAATGGGAGGATTTTTCAAGAATATTTTCTTTTACCTTTTCCTTTCTTAACCTTTCCATTTCCTTGATTTTGCGTTTCAACCATATCGCTTCTATCTCGTTTGGTAGGAGTTTCTGCAAGGGTAGCAAAAGCTAGAGTGTTTTGTGGAGGTGGAAGGGAGTACTCAATTCTTGGCAAAGTAGGGAATGGATTGGCGGACTTGAATTTTCCTTCTTCAAGGAGATCGATTTGCCTCTTGAGTTTTTCCATTTCCGCCTTTTGGACTTTTGAGATAATGATATCTCAAATGCTGTCCTGAGTTAAAGACATGAAGCAATTTCTAGAAATTTGAAAGCACTTTTTTGGTGGATTCATCATATCTTTTAAGATCTTGTTGCACATCAATAATTCTGGAGATAATTGTCTTAAAGGCATTATTGTGCGTTAAAAGAGTTTCTGATTGTCAAATCAAAGTAGCTTCAGCCTATGTAGCACGGACACTCTCCGAAAGCCTTTGTGTCGTGTCCAACACTCCGACACGTGTCCGACACGCTCCGACACGTCCCGACACGCTCCGACACGCAGTCAACGAGTGTCGAAAAATCCGACACGTGGTCAACTCTTTTCGACACGCTCCGACACGCGAGTCCAAAATTTCGACACGTGATTCCGACACGCACGGGGTCAATTTTAAAAATTTCTAGTACTTGAGGGGTCAAAATATAAATATACACAAAAGAAGTAATAAAAGAAGTAATAAAATTGCTATAAATATACACACACGGGTCAAATTTCTTTTTTTCAGTTTTTTTAGAATTTTTTTTATTTTTTTAAAAGTCTTTTACTATGAAAGAAGTAATAAAAAATGCTATATATGATAAATAAATAAATTTAAAAATATCATTTCAGTATTTTTCTTTAAACAATGTTTTTCCTCTAAGTTTTGTGTATTATTGTAAGAAATTAAAATAATCAATGATGTTATTTAATATTTTTCGTGCAAATTAATTCTAGGTTATTATTATTATTATTTATTTATATATTTATATATAATATATATTTAATATATAACGTGTCGGAACGTGTCGAAATTCTCTATTTTTAAGAAATGACGTGTCGGCGTGTCGTATCACGTGTCACGTGTCTGTGTCGGTGCTACATAGGCTTCAGCAATATGAGTTCTTTTTGCTTTTCATGTTCATCCATGGCAATTATTGTCGCTGTCGCCAGTTGCCACCAACTGCCCCTGCTGTTTGTTGCCGCTCGAGAGGAAGAAATTTTATGTTGTTCTAAAATGAATTTATATTGCGAAAAAATAAATTTTAGGTTATTTTTGCTTAGAAACTCATCCAAGAATAGAAATAGAAAAAATTTATTTCTATTCTAAAAATCAAAATTTGCCCAAAATGATTATTATTTGCGCTCTTAAGGAGAGGGTAGATGGAGGTCTTGCTAATTTGTTCAATTTCCATCTATGGTCATCTCAAGCTTCTTGCACGAGGCGGTAAATTTTATAATGGCACGAAGTGGAAAACGAGTTAATCATAGTTGATTGGCCAAGAGAAAGACACGTATGCGAAGTCGTGTGCCTTCGTGTCTTGAAAATATCGAAAACTAAATACTTGATCAGGCTCACGAGCTGCTCAAATTGAGTGTTGGTCAAACTCTGGATTTGAATAGTGGGTGCGAAATAATGTTTTTGAGTAGATTACACGTTGGGTCGAAAAATTTGGGAGAAGGCTCGACATGATTGCACTTTAGGTCAACCAAGGGAACCCAATAAAGGCGGCCTCAATTCAGTCAAAAAATGATCAAAGAGGAAAATTCGGTGCTCTTGGTCGTCGGGTTGAGAGACACGGATGGGATACGACTCTTCTCTGAACCCGACATCTGGAAGTTACTATTTCTTAGCCTTTGTTTTCTTTTGAATTCACGAGTTTTCAAATTTTTCACTTAAAATTTTTTACCTATCAAGTCAACGGAATGTGGAGGCGTTAAAAAACCTCAATACCCGCCATTCCCACATCGGAACGGAGCGTGCGCCGTTCAAACTTCCCATCCGCTGGGTTTAGGAGGGGTTTTATGGGTTTCTCAGGTAGGCCTAGCAGGCTCCACAGGTCCCTGGATCGATCTAGGGGTGAGTAGCGGTTTAGGATCGACCCTAGACTGACCCAACCCTGCCTGGTCCGGTTCCCAAGAGGACTGGTCGGTCCTTGATCCTGAAATTTAAGGATCAACACTGTGCGGGTTGGTCCTCGATCCTAAGAATTTTGAGTTGGTCCAGCCCGAACCAACCTTAATATATATTATATTATATTATATTATTTATAATTATTTATATTTTTTTTGATAAGGAATAATTCTTTTATATATTCAAACGAAGTAAATTGATGTTAAAGCTGTTGACTTCTCAAGCTCACAATCACAGATGTTCGTGAAATTCTAAACGCAAGTGCACGTGTCGAACAAGTAATATAATGATGAGAAAAAGTATCGTCCAACGAAGATCGATGATTAATAAACCAATTAAATATTAAAATAGACTAATTCTAAAATTTATCTAACAAATCAAAATATAATTAAGAATAAATTAAAAACGACAATTGTAGACTAAATGCAGTAAATCGATCGATAAATATGTTAGAGCATCCGATTTCACCATAACCAATAGATATGAATTTCAGATTATTATGAATACAAGAACGATATCAAACATGTGATAGCGGAATTTCCTAACCTATTTACTATCCTATCTCTAGGTATAGCAAATCTACTCAGCTTATTAATCCACTATATCTCTATGTGAATTAAAATAAACATGAGTGCATTAAAAACTATGAATATTCCCGGCTTACAATGAGTCTTTTGGATCACTTTATCACCGAAAGCTACACAAATAACGAGGTATATTTCTATCCACGTTTAATTCATGGTTATACATTATAATGAGTAATTGCATATTATCACTTTTCAGTCTCAAACATGCACATCAGATCATCTAAGTGGTGGCCAGTCACTTAAAAGCATTAAACACAATAATATATAACTCACATGAATGAATCAATTGTAAAACATAAAAATCATGAAATTCACATCATCATGGTTAGGCTACATCGTAGCCCTAACAAAAGAAAATTAGAACATAGTAGAAGAATAAATAAAAATATAAATCAAACCCAGCATCTTGAATCAAAGAACAAGAATTCTGTCACCACTTTTGTCTTCTCTTCAAAATACTTGAAAAACTCTCCTCAGAAGAATGAAAAACGATCTAAGCCCCTCTCTCTAAAAACCTAGTTGCTCTCTCCCTCTTTCCTATTTATAGGAGATCCAAAATATCTATCTCCCAACGCTCGCAGATAACATTAGGGAACAAAATCAAGAATTTCCTGATTTGATATCCATCTTCAACTTGCTGCTTTTATTTGAATTCCTGATATTTGCCATTCTTTTTTTTATCTTCTCCATATCTCATTATTCTGCATAAACAAAGAAAATTCAAATAATCAGAAGGAAATCCAAATATTTTCTCTAAGATATTGCATTAATTGTTGCTTAAAATATGTAAAATAACTCTATTTTTATAGAGTTATCAACAGACAACATCCAAAAGGCGTGAAGTTTATGCCGTAAAGGTCTTCACGGCGTCCTCCTCCATAGTCCAGAGTATGTTCCTCACAATCACGGACTCGTGATGTCCAAAACGGTGCGAAGTTTACACCGTAAATTTCCTCACAGCTTCCTTCCCCAAAGTACGTTCTCTTCCATTCTGTCCTAGTAGCTTACTTACTGTTGGAGAAGAACCTGGGAAGCATTGTGTTTGATCTAGTTATGTATATGCATGATTTCATGCAAGATGAAAAAAATTATTGAGATACTTTTTTTCATCTTATATGCTGCATTGTCGATTTCATACACTGATTGAGATACTTTTGTAGGTTTGCTTTTTTAGGGAGTATAAAAAAAAGACGAAAAAAATTATTGATTGGTCCCGAGTTGACCTTGGAACTGGACCAAACCCATTGGGTCGGTCCGGTCTTTGGTCCTAGGCTCAATAGGGTTAGTTCTTGGTCCTAAAAATTGAGGACCGACATTGTACAGGTTGGTCCTAGGGTTAGAGGGTGGCCCGGACCAACCCGGACCATGCTTACCCTTAGATCGATCGCCCATTTAAAAGTTGGGCACTGTTGGGTCCTTTTCCTTAATTGTCAAGCCCGACGATGTTGACCATGAAAAGGCCATCCAAAAATCACCCCTCCGATGTCAATCGTTTATGCACTTTCTCTGTGTTTTGAAATTGCAAAAGAGAAGCATCTCTTCGACGTCCCTTGTATGTTATTTGCAGAGTTCCCTAGAGAATTTAGGGCGTCATACATCCCCCTAATTATATCCCCTTAGATCCTCCATTATTGTATCTCTTTATGGTCCGACAGGGAAAGTACCAAAAAAGTCCCAAACTTATAGCATCGATACTAATTCAGTCATGAACCTTTCAATTGAATCAATTTAATTCTAATTTTTTTTACATTTGTACCAATTCAGTCTATCCGGCTAAATTTGGCAAGCCGACATTAATGTGGACCTCGGCCGCGTGACGAACGACGAACGCTAATGTGATAATGTTTAATAATTTTTATTTTTTCAATTTATTTATTAATTTAATAATTTCCTTCTTTTTCTTTTTCATTTTCTTTTTCCTCTTTTTCCTCTTGGCCTCCTTCTTTAGCCATGGCCGACAAGCTTTCGGCAGCTCACTGGCCACTGCAAGTGTCACGCCCCAAACCTCGAACGCGCGCACATTCCTCGGTGGTCAAGTAAAGTGCGACGTTCCCAGGTCATGTCGTCGACCCAAACAGTTTATGCACATGTGGAAGTGAAATAACATATCTCCAGACAACAATCAACATATGATAGAAAAGCAGGATAGTCAATTCACAAAAGTCACACTTTATAAACAAACTGAGTTTATATACATAAGTATAAAACCAAAAAGAAGCTACCAAGCTAACCCTACCCCAGACCCTACCTACTTAGGTTCCGGGTCTATCATGACACCATCAAGGATGTCGAGGTCTAGAGGGTTAGCTACCTCAACTGTAGGCTCCTCAACTTTGGGTCCCGAGTTCGCCTTGATATCAGCTATGATATCGGCATCATGCATGGGGTCGAGCTCAAAATACTCGCCGTCGACGGTAGGTCTGTCAAAGCCATCCAAGGGGTCCTCCTGAACACCGTTGGGCCCGCGGCGAAACCACGCTTTGAATCTATGAGGGACCAATAGAGGTAGGCCCTCATTGACCCAAATAGTAGTAATCACGAGTTCACGGGTCTAATCGGGGTTCCCATGGATGAGGAAGACGGTATGCTCTTCGTCGGCCTCTTGTGGCCACCCAAAAGGACCTGAAAAGTTAAACCCACGACGGGGTGAGATAATATCTCAGCAAGTTCACGCCCTAAACCTCAATTAGGAAGGTAATACACCTAGAGGCAGCCTATACACATATCATAGATAACTCACCTCACCTCAGCACCTCCCTACACGTCAGTACAGCTCATATAATATATGCATACAGTACATGCACTCAATTACTAGAATGCTTCACTCTAATAAATTAATCAATCACAGGGGTTCCGATTATAAGGCCAAATCGTTATGACATGTTTCATTTCATGCTACACAATTTTACCTCATAATCAGGCACGACCATCTACTCTTTCAAGTGTTCCAATTAACTACGGCCCTACGGGCACAGCCAACTCAACAGTCGGTGGTCTTCCAGCATAACCGGGCATCGTCTTGCCCCATCAAGCACGGCAACGTCTATCCCTCGACGGCATTCCCGAAGGAGCATCGGTCCAACGTTTACCGCGATCTAGCATCCGTTGACGTCGGGCATTCTATATAGGAGCATCGTCCACCCGACCTTCATCAGGTGACGGGTTCTCATAGCGATCATACGCACATCCAATCTCGGCCAAGGACATCGAGCTTTGCACTCAAATGCCTCAATTAAAAGAATGTACTTTGCCTATTTTCTTCATATTAAAAACACCCGGTAAAATAGGTGTGTGTAGACATACGGTCAAATCGAACTATAAAGCGTGATATCCTTTCATTTTAAAATCCCACAATTTTATATAGCACTAAAAACATTTTCAGCGTCAAAAATCGACACTCGGTATTTTTCTAATTAAATACCAAAATTCAATATTTTTGAAATAATAATTCAAAAATCAACACTCAACATCAAATTGCACAAAGTAGCACTCAATTGCACAAATCAACCACACCATGACGATCGATACGAAATTCTAGCAACCGGCTATCCCAATATAATTTTCGGAAATAAATAAATAATTAAATAAATTACAAAATAATTAAATAAATGTAAAATAATTAAATAAATCACTAATTAAGCTATATACACTAATATAACCACCTAATTTGACTAATCAAATTACTTTAAGCATGTCACGCCTCGACCCTCGAACGTGCGTACATCCCACTGCGGTCGATACAATTGCGACTTCCCAAGACTAGTCACCGACCCTTTCATTTTTAATGCACATGTGGAAGCGAAACAAATACCCCTGACGACAAACAACATGGGATAGGAAGCAAGGCAACATTTCACAAAAGCTCACTTTTATAAACAATTGTGTTTATATACAAAAAGAGTCTAGGTAAAAGCCTACAAAATGATCGACTCAAAAGAAGCTATCCTATGACATATTAGTAAGACACGGATGCCGATCTTTTAGACTCCACCTCCAGGGCTTTGGTCCTCCACGACCACTATTTAAGGACCTGAAAATAGTTATACAATAACCAGTGAGACAATGTCTCAGCAAGTCCACCATTTAAACCCTTATTAGGAAGGACCTTAGGGCGCTCTAGCCACACAATCACTCAATGAGAACAGGGAACTTACCTCGCCTTAGTTTGTTCCTGCATGTCAGCACAGTTCATATCCCAAATGCATACAATTAATACACACAACAATTGAAACGTCCCATCAACTCAATCAATCAATCATTTGTTCTGATTGTTAAATTTACCCCTTAAGGGTACCACCGGCAGAAGAACGCTTCAAGTGCCAAAAGTTGGCACGAAGGGACACTTAAGTGTCAAAAGTTACGAAAGGTACACTTAAGTGCCACATTCAAAAAGAAATGGGACACTTAAGTGCCACTCCGGTCAAAATCCAGCCAAAGTGCTGACGTGGACAATTTCCGGCGAAATAAGTGCAAAACGACGCCGTTTTGCGTGGCTTGATGTGGCCAAATAGTGAAAAAACGACGCCGTTTTTGCGTTGACGTGGTAATAAATTAATGTAAAAATTAATTAAATTTAATTTAAAACTAAATTTACTTAAAATATTTAAAAATATTAATATTAATATTAAAAAATTCAAGAAAATTAAAATTAAACTTTAAAAAAAAAAAAGGGAGGGGGTCGATGCGGCCGAGGGCTAGGCCCTCGGCCACCGCGCCGCCTCGCCGGGAGGGCCCTCGCCCGGATCCGGCGAGGGCTCGCGGGCCCTCGCCACGGTCGGCCGGGGTCGCCGGCCCTTGGCCCCCGGCCGGCCTTCCCCAGGCCCGGGCGACCCCGGCGGGCGGCGGCGGCGGCGGCGAGGGCCCAACCTCGGCCGTATCCAACCCCCTCCTTTTTTAAAATAAAATTTTAAAGTTTAATTTTTTTAAAATTTTTAAAATTTAATATTAAAAATTATTTTTTTAAATGTTTAAAATAAATTTAATTTTAAATTTAATTTAATTAATTTTTATATTATTTTTTGCCACGTCAACATTAAAACGACGCCGTTTTATTTTTGTCTTGCCGGAAAATTGCCACGTCGGCGTTTTGGCCGATTTTCGCCGGATTGGCACTCAAGTGATCCATTTTGCTCCGATTTTGGCACTTAAGTGTACATTTCGTAACTTTTGGCACTTAAGTGTCCTTTCGTGCCAACTTTTGGCACTCTAGGGGTCCGTGTGTCGGGTACCACCTACTCATAAGTTCGGTGTCTACTGACACAGCCATGCATCGTCTTACCACCATTGAGCACGACGACGTCTATATTTTAATAGATGGCTTTCCCGAAGGGGCGTAGGTCCAAAATCTACTACGACCCGCGATCCAAAGAATGGATATTCCGTATAGGGTAATGTCCGGCTTAAAAGCTCGAGATGGGTTTTCATTAACCAACAAACGACCAATCAATCTCGGCCTAGGACACCGTGCATTGCACTCAAATATCTCCATTAAAAAGTGATCTTGGCCTATTTTCTTCATATTAGAAACACTCGGTGAAAATAGTCGTGTGTGAGTACACGGTCAGATCGAATCCAAAAAATTCATATTCTCTAATTTAAAATCTCACTGTTTTATATAGTATATAAAACTATTTTCGGTTGTAAAAACCCGACACCCGGGATTTTTTGAATAAATATTGAAATTCACAATTTTTGGAATAAATTACCAAAAATCCAATCAGCATTTAATTTGCACAAATTAATATCCAATTGCATAAACCGAACACACCATTGCAATTAGCACGAAATTTCAGTCACGATTATCCTGGTCTAATTTCTCAAAAATATTTAATAATTAAATAATTATCAAAATTAACTAAATAATTCAATTTAAATGCCACAATTATTAACCTAGGTCGGAATTGCCTAATTAAATACTGAGATAGGCCCAGAAAATTCCCGAATCAATCTAGGTAATTAATACAGCCTATCTAGAGCTTAATTAATCTAATTTAACAACCTAACATGCAAAATTGGATATTTAAATCACTAATCTAATCTAACTAACCACCTAAACCTTAATTAATTTAATCTAATTACCCTATAAGCATAGTTAACCTCCTAAGCGAGGTTTAGCAAGTTAACTCACCGGATTTGTGAGATGGTGAGTTCACGGCGACGGCGGCACAACGGCGAGCAATAAATTCCAAAACGGCGACGCTAATAGGGTACGAATTGGGCCCACAAAATGGCCCGCAACTCATGGATGAGGGCTGGAATTTGACCAAGCTTTGTGTGGGCTTGCGGCTGGCTTCGAGAAGAGATGCGTGGACATGTGAAGCAATGGAGAAATGGGCGGTCAACTTCAGTTTGCTGTGTTGACTAGTGAAGACAAACTGTAGTGGAGCTGCATGTGTGACTTGATGAAGATCAGGCGGTGTCTTGGCTGGACAAGGGAGCATAAAGAAGTGGAAGAAGGGATGGTACGTGTGAGCGGCTTTGCTGGCATGCGGCATGCAGTCAATTGACTAGCTGATGCTGACTTTGGTGGGCTAAATTGAAGACATGAAGCAGTGGAGTGGAGTAGCTGCAGGTGCGAAGACTGAAGGGAATGGCAGAAGATGCTCGTCCAAGCAGAAGAAAATGAAAGGAAATTGAGAGAAAGCAAAAACAGAAGCAAGGCAGAAACGGATGAGGGACCTCGAGAGAGGACGTTTGAAGGAGGAAGAGGTAGCGGTCAAGGCATGCTGGAGAAGTAGCTGGTGGGGGCTCTAAAGTCAAACAAATCAATATCTTTTAATTGATTGCATGTCCCCTAATACTTTCAAGCAACTAAATCCATAAATAGCTCAAATTGATGTAAAAAATACAACTCTCAAACCATAGCTCCAAATTGACTTAATTTGGACTTCAATTTGTTCGACAAATTCCTCAATTTGATGTCCAAATTTGATGAAGAAAAAGCCCACATAATATCTGCAATTCCCTTTCACCAAGTAGCTCGGTTTGCAAGTCAAAAATTCATTCAATTCGGCCAATCTGAATTTCGTTCTTTTTCTGAAAAGTATGAATCGATTTTCTATAAAAATCCCGAAATCATCGAAAATTCTTCGAAGGATGAGTAGATGTTCCTAAAATAAGTCGTCACATGACAAAAATTTCCATTTCTGAAATCGGCTTCAAATTCGCGGTTAATTTCAATCTAACGCGATTTTAGCATGATTTAACTTACCGGGTAGTTTTTAGGAATTTTTAATGCAATTGACCCGTAGTCGATTATTTTTAGCCACAACGTACATGTGGGTACCCAAAAGGACAGAAAATCGGTCTATTGCCGATCAACGGCAATTTTGCAATCAGGTGGAATCACTCACACTTAATCATACACCTTTGTTGAATCGACCTATCTCTGGTCTCTGATCGATTTTTAATTGTGTTGTAATGACTCTTGTAAATTAGCACGATCGAGCAGTCGATTCCTGGTCAAATTTTCAAACGTATTGCGTTAAAATTCCTTAATGACTTTCCCAGATAATCTAGTTATCTCACGAGTGATCAGCTCAGCGAATAGTACTATAGGCGCGTCAACGAAAGGCCTAATTTATTCAATTGAAAACATGATTGAAAATTTAGGATGTCACAAACCAACCTAGCTACATAATAACCTACTAAACTAACTTATTACATTAACTAACCACCTAATTGACCTATCTAACTAATCTAACTTAACTTAATCTAACCCTTCCCTAAGCATCATTAACCTCCTAATTAAGGTTTAGAAAGTAAACTCACCGTTTTAATGAGCCAATGAGTTCATGGCGATGGCAACGCGGAGGCGAGCGAGACTCGAGCCTAGGGTGACGCCAAGGGAGGCCAAGAAAGGGCCGGAAAAGGCCCACGAAGCTCAGCCTAAGCTGTGAGTTTTGGTTTTGAGTTGGGCCGAAGTAGTTGGTCGAGGGAGCTAGGACGGCGCAGGAACATGCCAGGCTAGACAACGGCGGCTTGGATGGCTGAAACGACATTGAGCGGCTAGGGGCGTGGATGGGGATGGCGAGCGACTAGGGGCGCGGACGGGGATGGTTGAGCGAGCTAGAGTCGCGCGGGCTGACCAGGGCTTGCGGGTGGGTGGGCAGACGGCAACATCGGCGGGCTGTGGGTTGCTCGGGCGGGCTGGCATGCGACGGCTTGGCTTCGATGAGGGCTGGCTGGTCTTGGTTGGCTACTTGCTCTTGAAAATGGAGGTTTCGGCGGTTGGAAATGGAGAAGAAGCTGAGGAAGAAGAAGATGCTGCTTCAAGGTGAACAAGGGGCCACAAAGTCCATTATAAATATCTCAAATACTCAAGTAGAAGGCCCCATCAGCTTCAGCCACAACCCAACAACCATTTCCCCTCTAAAACTTCTCCAACAAGCCAAAGAGATGGCCAAATGTTGCATCCCCCCTAATGGCCTACGGATTTCACCAATTCCAACTTCAATTTCACACCCAATTCACTCCAATTCAATCCAATTTGGTCCCCAAAAATACCAGCTAAGGTGCCCACAGCAAATCCATAATTTTCCTCACTAATTGATCCAGCTTGAAGGCAAAAAATGCACTCAATTTAGCCCATCCGAATTTCTTGAACCAGTTTCGCTGAATTTCCATTTTTCGCCAAAATCCTGGGTTGCTGAAAATTCTTTAAAGGATGAGTCGACGTTTGGTGACACGCCATAACTTTCGATTTCTGAAATCGAGTTTAATTTCGTGGTTAATTTTAACCAGACGCGATTTTAGCGTGACCTAACCTATCGGGTAGCTTTTAGAAATTTTTATCGCATTTGACCTGTGGTCGATTATTTTCAATTCACATTGTGCATCTTTGACTCATTGGCGACTCTTGGTTGTCGTAAAAATTTTAAGGTTTCAATAATGGATATAGGGTACATAATCGATAGAAAAATCGGTCTAGTGTTGTTCGACGCAAATTTTGCAATAAGGAGGAATCACCCACCATTTAATTACATGCCTTTGTCAAATTGACCTATCTCCGATCTTTAATCAATTTTAACAGTACCATATTGATCCTTGTAGATTAGCACGGTCAAGCAATCGATTTCTGATCGAATTCTCAAGTCGGTCGTATTTATATCCCTTAACAGTTTCACTAGATTGATTAGTTATCTCTTGAATGATCTGCTTAGAGAAAAGAACTGTAGGCACGTCGATGAAAAGCCCATTTCATTTAAATTGAAATAGGGTCGAAAATCATGATGTCACAACAAGGAATCCAAGGGGAAGAAGAGAAAAAAGAAAATAAATAAGAAAAGAAAAAAGAAAGGAAAAAAATAAAAAATTATAAAATGAAAAATTATAAAAAATATCACGTCAACATTGGTTGGATGGCCAGCATTCATATCAACATTGACTCGTCAAAATTGATTAGATGGACTGAATTTGTACAAATGTGAAAATATTTATGATTGAATTGGTTCAATTGAAAGGTTTAAAATTGAATTAATACTAATGCCATATATTTATGACTTTTTTAGTACTTTTCGCGTCGTCTGACCCACTTCTAATTATCTTATCAAGTGAAGGATAATTTAATTTCAGTCATGCGCTTGAACAATCGCAAGTCAAAGTAAATTCAGATATGGTACTCAATTTCTGTCCCCTAGCTCCTCCGTTGGATTCTCCTCCCTTTAGCTTCTCGACCTCAAGGAAGGTGAGCGCGGGTGACGATGATTTGGTCGTCCTCGTTATTGAGACGAGCTGCGACGACACCACGGCCGCTGTCGTGAGCTCTCTCTTGACATTTGATGGTTCGAGGGGGTAGTTTTGTGGCGATTGTTGGTTTTCTGATGGGGTGCTTTTTGCATTCAGGTGAGAGGCGATGGGAAAATTCTAAGTCAAGTCGTGTCGTCCCAGGTACATGGCTTCGTTTCGATAATTTTGATGTCCGTGGCTTCCGCTATGTGTTGAGGAGCTGAGGATGCATGTGGAAATTCCTCATTGTGGTGTTATTCTCCGTAATATATACGGCTATTCTCATAGTAAATTAATAACCGTCACTGAATCATTTCTCTATCGTCTAATGCCGGTGGGAACCCATCAAACCGGATGTGGCCTGCAATTCGGCCACTGGCTATTGGCTCGAATCGGGTCGATCGAGCAATCGAGTAGAGCACAATGACTTTGACAAAGGGAATTGCTAGTGATCTACTTAATTATGTCTTTAAGTTATTAATATTTTTTTTGTCGGTCCTATTCTACTATTACTGTAACTCTCACTCTTAGAGTGTCGAAACCCACACTTGAATTTAAATTGTCCCAATCGAATCCTCTCTAAAAATGTGAGTATTCGAATCTTCCACCTCCCACATCCCCCTTCTCTTCTCATGTGAGAAGGGTGGTCATTGGAGCAAATTCTATTAGTTAATTTTCTAAGTTCAATTGCAACTAAATGATTTATTAACTTTTCACTGATTAAATTATTAACTAAGTTATGGGTCACCAATGCTTACATCCCTATCTTTGAATGTCTCAAGCAACGCGTGTATCCATATTTTGATTCTGGCCTAATTCAATCGAATGTCTTTCCGAATATGGTCGTGCGTAGTGCGTAGGGCACTTCCCTCGTCAACTTGACGTTTCCTACAATTTCTCCTTCGTCTTCAACCCATGTTTGGGTGCTCATGTTCTCTGTTCTAGATTATTTGGACTTTGCCACTTGGTATTGACTGAGTAAACTCTTCCCCTTCAAAAGTAATCAAGCACATGGAGAAAAGAAATGCGGATGAATATGGTTCTGGTGTGCTGATGATTACATTGCACGTCATTTGGATCAACGACACTACAATAAAAAATATTCACGGACAATTACTTTAAGAAATGATTGCTAGGAAAGAAAGATCTGCTATAAGTTGGCGACCAGCTTTTTCATTTTGCCACCATGTCAACCGAGTTGAGGGGTCTCTTGATGAAGAATTTGATGTGATGCAACTGCTGAAGCCGAAAGAACAAATTTGAGTTCTCCAAGTCTTGAATTCCGAGTCATGGTTGTGCCACTTCTGGGGATTCTGCTACTTGTTCTCCTTGCAGATTCCATTGGAGATGCAGCTACAAATCCTTATGATTGTAAGCTTGGTTCAACCACTTTCGTGACGTTTATTCTCTGGAATGAACTATTTCATATAGCTGAATTTACAAATTACACAACCCCGCTTGCCTGGACTTTCTGCATATTGTCGTGCCCTTGCCCACTTAGACGAACTAAGGTTCCCACAGTTAGAGGATGTCACAATATTTACAGGAATCAGAGTTGACCATTTGTCCACAACCAATTGTAAAAACGCCCGTGCACTCAACTTTCTTGAGACATCGATGTTTTCCTGTATTCCTGTCGACGATGCTAATGTCATTTTTGAGATTGATCTAAATCTGGTTTCACCCCTTTTTGCCAGCCTCTCTCATCCAAGGAGGCTTTATTTACCTGCCATTTTGCCTGAGAAAGTTTCAGAAGAAAATTGAGGGCTGAAATTTTGCAATGTGTCAAATGAGTAAATCTAATCTGTCAGAAGTTTCTAGAGCAGGTTCACAATAATTATTATTACACTTATATTGGTGTTCTTATCATTTTTCTTTAAGCATGTTCTGGACTTGGAAGTCATTATCTTACATTCAGGTCATTCTACACGTATTTTGTTTTGGTACAAAGTTCATGCTACTCTCGTTAGATAAGTGAGTCAGTTACAAAGATTTTACAGGGTGTTAGTTTCTCTGGAACAAAGATCATACTGTTGGTTGGCTATTAAAGCAACCAAAGTTCTGCATATCTCTAGAGCAGCAACTGTCGGATAATTTATCTACCTTCTCCTTTTTCCTGCTTGGCACTCTTGGAGGATAGAGGAAACATGACTTTGTGGCAACTTGCTTCAGAAATTACTGCAGTCCTCAGACTCACACAAAAGATGTTGGATAATTGCTATTCAATACACACACAGCACATCTATTTATTAAATTCTTATTTTTCGATTGGATGTATTCCGATGCAGTCAGCGCGATTGTGGGGCTAATGACTGATTGGCAAAATGCACCACCCAACTGGGTGGGGACTGATCCTTGTGGCAATAATTGGGTTGGGATTGTCTGCAATAATTCTCGCGTTACTTCCATGTAAGGTTTTGAGCATCCTTTTTGACTTTATGTTTGAGAATCTGCCTTAAGAATTCTATCTATCTCTGCAAATAATCGGACTCTCTTATTTTCAGATTTCTGTCGAGCGTGGGTTTGACAGGTCCGCTTTCGGGAGACATTGGACAATTATCTGAATTGCAGTTTCTGTAAGTTCACAGTCCCTTTTCCTTCCCAGTTTATGTTCAGAGCAAGGACTTAATTACCACTTATGTAGTTTTTTTCTGCCAAAAGATAATTTGGATATATATTACAAAAGTTTTTTGTCTAAAAATTGGACGTAGAAACCATAATTGGAGGCAACTATTGGGAAAAAGGGCTCCATTTTTCTTCTTCTTTTTTTTGGCTGGTGTCATGTATGTAGTCCTCTTATCTTGATTTTTGTGTTTTCTTCTGTCCCGTGTCCTAAATTGCAAAATGGAGCTGTCAATGTTGTGCAAGTAGCGTGATTCATGTCTACGATTTGGTCTATTTATCTGTTTAAGCTGCTTGGAAAGGCCTTTAATTTGTTGCTGACTTTCGATCAAAACGAAATATTGGTTGCTGACTATAATAAACCTTTTCATGAAGAGACCTATCTAACAACAAGGGTCTGACTGGATCTCTTCCTGAACAAATTGGAAACTTGATGAAGCTCACAGACTTGTAAGCTATATACCATCAGCATTTCTAGTGCATTTTGTGTCCCACGTCTTTCAGAGTCACAAATGACCAACCTGCCTTTTCATCTCAAAATGCAAGAATCCTGGTTGGTTGTGGATTTTCCGGCCAAATACCAGATTCTATTGGATCTCTACAGAACCTGGTGCATTTGTAAGTCCTCTACCCCATACACTTGATTTGGACCTTACAAGTAGATGATTGGTTTTTGGACAAGCTAGAACATGTTTTGCTCAATTCAATCATACATTATTCTTCTGGTCATCGCAAGTATCTGAACTCATCCTTCCAATCCATTGCAGATCTCTAAATTCAAATAGATTCAGTGGGCTGATTCCCGCTATCATCGGTAACCTTTCTAGGCTTTACTGGTTAGATCTAGCTGACAATCAGCTAACTGGATCTATTCCTGTATCAAATGGAAGCAATTCTGGCCTTGATATGCTACTTCAAGCAAAGCACTTGTACGCGCATGTCTTCTAACTTATCATATAGCTGTATCTGTGGGCTGATTCGTCTTTGCTGTGTTATCTGACTAATATTCTGCCTTCATGCACAGTCATTTTGGACAGAACCAACTCTCTGGCACAATTCCTTCCCAACTATTCAGTTCCGGCATGCAGCTTATACACGTGTAAGTTCTGAGAATCCACTAGGGCACTGCATCTGGTTTATTCATTGTTTCCATGAGGCTTCTCAAGTCTTATCTAAAGAAAGTTAGATCTTCTCTCTCTCTCTCTCTCTCTCTCTCTTCCCATTGCATGGCTTTGTTGTCCTCTTTTGATACTTAAAGCATCTTTCTAGGAGAGAGGCAGTGGAAAGTGGAGAAGCAATTGCCTTCTTATCCTTTATTCTAAGATAGAAATTCTCATGAACTTCTTTAACGGGGCAGGCTTTTCGACAACAATAATCTCAATGGTAGCATCCCTTCCACTCTTGGACTGGTGCGGAGTTTGGAAGTTGTGTAAGTATTTATGGTTCTACACAATGGTCGTGACGATTACTTCCCTTTTGCTTATTGCACTTTAGGTCAATGTTTAACCTGTTTCAATGGTCAGTCGCTTTGATAGGAACTCTTTACGTGGTGCAGTCCCTGGAAATCTCAACAATCTTACATCTGTTCAGGAACTGTAAGCGATACATAATTCTGGTCGGTTTCACTACTATTCAGTGCATATCCGTATAATCATTCTACTAAATTTACTTGTCTACTCTTTAGTCTTCTTTCCAACAATAGGCTAACTGGTCCGTTGCCCAACCTAGCTGGCATGAAAGCCCTCAACTACCTGTAAGTAATAATTGTCTTACAATTATCTAATGGAACGCCGTGTAATTGCTGATCATTTATGAGTTTTATGAGGGAAACAGAGCACATGGTGAAATGTAAAAGATAATCTTACTCTTTTTCTTAATTTTGAATTTGCCATTGCTTATCGTCCCACTACGACTATGTAAAACATGGACTTCAACTGATGGAGGTGGATTTGCAGGGACTTAAGCAATAATAGTTTTGATGCAACAGATTTCCCTTCATGGATTCCAACATTACAGTCTTTGACAACATTGTACGTCTCCCAATCTCTGTCCATTGCATCCATCAATTCCCTTCAACTGCTCCCTGCCCCTGGAAATGAAACATGACATTTCATTATTTTCTGGATGTGGGTTTCGGACTAGCCATCTCTGTGCCCTTTTTCTTCAGATAAAATAGAAGATCTCTAAGTAAATAATAGGGTTATACCTTTTATGAATTTCAGAATGCTGGAACACACGCAAGTTCAAGGAGTGCTACCCGTTATCCTTTTCAGCATTTTCAGTTTGCGAAGTGTGTAAGTATTATCTCGATCTTGATATTTACCTCAATGTAATGAATGTATACTTCTTCAAAACTCGACCAGCTTCATACAATTGACTTCCTGGTGCATTTCAACTTGGACATTAGGGATGATGGTTGAACGTGTGAGTTTTCCTGTGATGTCAGGGTCTTAAAAAACAACCAGTTGAATGGAACCTTGGATACAGGCTCCACTCAGGGCAATCAATTGCAACGCATTGATCTGCAGAACAATTATATTGATAACTTCAAGCAGAGTACTGGAAATCACAGTGTGGAGGTGATGTAAGTCATATAAAACTCTATGGTCCTTTCACTCACTTTGTCACAAGATGAATTGAGAATGCTTTTCTTTACAGTTTTTTTCCCCCGCTAATGTTGTGCTCATACAATTGTATTTCTGCAGACTTGTCAGTAACCCGGTTTGTCAAGAAACGGGAGCAGCTGGGAAAAGTTACTGTACCATTCCACAATCCGACACCTCCTCCTACTCGACACCGCCTAATAAATGCATCCCGGCCGTTTGCAATTCAAATCAGACTTCCAGCCCCAACTGCAGATGTGGCTATCCTTACACAGGAACTTTAGTCTTCATAGCTCCTTCTTTCTCAGGTTTAGGAAGCTCGACTTATTTCGAAAACCTCACAGGGATTATGATGATGTCTTTTCAGTCCTATCGACTTCCAGTAGATTCTGTCTCACTGAGTGATCCACGCAAGGATTCATATAACTACCTTAAACTGAATCTTGCGGTCTTCCCATCCAAGGGGGTTACTTTCAATTGGACTAGCATAAACATTATTGGCTTTGTGCTCAGTAATCAGGCATACCGGCCACCAAAATTATTCGGGCCTTTGAATTTCATTGCTGATCAGTACACGTACTTTGCTGGTAATATCTCCAATTAACAGAGAGACACATTCTGTTGCCTTGTCTATCTAGATTATCTTTATTTCTATCATACTAACAACAATCTCTCTTCCTCTTTCTCACTCGCAGATGTACAAGTACCAACTACATCCAAAAATTCGTTAAACATCAGTGTCATTGTTGGTGCAGCAGCTGGTGGTTTTGTTCTCCTCTTGCTATTGGCTTTTGTAGGGGTTTATGCTTTTTGTCAAAAGAAAAGAGCAGAAAAGGCTACAGAGCACAGCAACCCTTTTGGTATGGGCAGATTCACTGCATACTTGCCACTTAGCTTGTCTCTGATTCTGGACATAATTTCAGTCAATGTTTGTTATTATTTATGGAAATGCAGTAAACTGGGACCCGAATAAGAGCAGCGGCGAATTTCCCCAACTCAAAGGAGTGAGATGGTTTTCTCTAGAAGAGCTTAAGAAATACACCGACAAATTCGCAGAAGCCAATCAAATTGGATCCGGCGGCTATGGAAAGGTTTCATCTCTTGGCTATCAGTTCTGCTAAGAGAAGCCTCAATTAGGATACTCTTGCTCCTGTACTCTTATAATATACCCAGAGACTTTGGTTGCAGTCCTCACGTTAGCAAGAAAAACCTTTTGTATAAGTTCCATTTATTTGCCACCTTGTTTGAAGCAAAGGTTCACTGTATGACAGTTACTGAGTTTGAAATCTCCTGCTAGAATTTTACATGAACAAATAAGGGCTTCTTAGACTTGACAAAACCAGACGTGAGTTTCCTCATAAAGAGAAAAAGTAAAGCTGAGAGATGGGAAGTCGTCGATGTTGCTGCAGATTAGTTTCTACTTACTTTTCTTTTCTTTCAAAGAGACTTATATGTTCACATTGCTTTAACTTCCTCAACAGCTTTTCTCATTTGAATGTTTCCATTTAAGTTGATCCCTGATTTCTGAACAGTAGATGGTTCTAAAATTTTGTCTTGCTTTAATTTCCTTCTTATGTCTCTTTAATCTGAGAACTGTATCGACACTGCACGAGCATTGTGAAATTTTTTCTGTTTGACTTCAAAATCATCAGCTATCCTGGAAACTGGCCGAGTTATAAATTTTGTTGTTGCTGTGGCAGGTCTACAGGGGTACTCTTCCCACTGGAACTCTAGTCGCCATAAAACGAGCACAGCAGGGATCTATGCAGGGTGGGGTTGAGTTCAAAAATGAGATTGAGCTTCTGTCAAGAGTCCATCACAAGAATCTTGTCAGCCTTGTCGGTTTTTGTTCTGAGCAAGGTGAACAATTGCTAGTGTACGAGTTCCTTCCAAATGGTACCCTCGAAGAGGGTCTCTCAGGTATTTCCTCTCAAGTTTCTTATGTTGAGAAAGCATTCATGCGGAATTTAGGTTTTTCAGAAAAAATTCCTCACTCATATTATCTACGTTCACAACTACAAGTTTCGACTTGCAGGAAAGTCAGGAATCAGGTTGGATTGGGCAAGGAGACTCAAAGTAGCCATTGATGCAGCCCGAGGTCTGGCTTATCTTCATGAGCTTGCTAATCCTCCGATCATACATAGAGACATAAAATCAAGCAACATCCTATTGGATGATCACTTGAATGCGAGAGTTGCTGATTTTGGTCTCTCCAAGCCCGTGACAGAAGGTGAAAGGGGTCATGTCACCACTCAAGTCAAAGGAACAGTGGTCAGTAATGAGCTTTAGTCTAACGGTAGATAGTCAAACTTTTCTCGGCAACACACAAACTTCGAATGAATTTTTTGATTCCTAAAATGGCCCATGTTCTTGAGAACCAAAAACTAGGACACTAATTGTCTAGTGGAGTAAGTGCGCTTTACAGGCTTTTATCAAGAGTCTTCTTTAGACAAAACAATTTATGATAATCGTTCTTTTCAGTTTCGATGATAATCATGATTATTTCTGCAGTCACATGAGAGAGGATGCTAGTTTGTCTCAAAACAAGCGACAATCAGTTTACCTAAGTTGGTGAAAAAAGGGTGATAGAGTTGAAGGCATTATTGTTAGTCTAGCTTTTGTGCTGAGTTTTACAAACTGATCATGCTATATTCCCGTGAAGGGCTACTTGGATCCCGAATACTACATGACCCAACAACTGACCGAGAAGAGTGATGTGTATAGCTTTGGGGTAGTGATGCTGGAACTCCTTACAGCCAGAAGGCCAATAGAGAAGGGCAGATATATTGTGAGAGAAGTGAGGGTGGTCATGGATAAGGACGAAGATTTGTACAATCTGCAGGAGATTCTCGACCCGGCCATTGGCTTGGGCACGTCTTTGAAGGGTCTCGAGAGGTTTGTGGAGTTAGCAATGAGATGTGTGGAAGAATCAGGAGCAGACAGGCCAACCATGGGAGAGGTGGTGAAGGAAATCGAGAACATCATGGTTTTCGCAGGTTTGAATCCAAAGGCTGAATTTGCGACCACTTCAGCCAGTTATGAGGAGGCGAGTAAGGGGTATTCTACAGATCCCCACAGCAACGAGGACTTCACAGAGGATAGTGGGGGCTTCCCACCTTCGAGAATCTAACCCCAGTAGGCAAATTATAGTCATGATCAGCTTCAGTGTACATTAAGAAAATCAAACTAGCATATGTATTCATGACTAACTCTTTCCAGATTTTCAGTTCTAGTGATGTTTGTATACTGTTGAGAATTCAATCATGTAAAATTGCCTGCCTCTATGTGTGAGTAGAATTCTGAACGAAGTGATCATTCATCTTCCACTTGTGTGACCGGTTGGTCTTCTTGCGGAGAAGACAGTGTATGGACTCGTTTTTTGAGTGATTGGGAGGACATGAGGGCCACCACGAACTCCTTGTACTTCCTGGACTGCCGTTCTGGCTTGCCTGCTTCTTTGCATAGTCTTCATCGCTCGCCATGTCTCGTGAATCTTGCCTATGAGCGAAGACTGCTTCTGCTTCTGACGAGACAGGAATAGAGAGTTGTGTCAGTAGGAGCCAAGAAAGAGGGGGCTTGCAAGGGGACAACGACCACGGCATTGGCTACTGTTAGTTGAGATTTAGATGCCATCACCCCTGCATGGTGGTGCGTCTTGGCCAGTGGGTGTAGAGGGAGGAGAAGGGTAAACGGAAAAGAAGAGAAACGGGAAAAAGAAGGAGGAAGGATCAGAATTCAGGCCGTTCAAACTGCAAGTAGAGGAAGGAAGAAAAACGCATAAATGTACTGCTGTGTTAACCTTTGAACCAAATAATAAGATGACTATGGCAGAAATAAGAGAAGTTGGTTATTTAAAGAAAATCAAATAAATGTTAGTAATAAACTCAGAGAATAATAACGCTATATTAATAAGTCATAGAATTGTATAAAATGATTAATAAGTAAGGCAAATAAAATTGGTAATTTAAAACAAAAATAAATATTAGTAAGTAGTAAGTAAATGTGGTGACTTAATCGAAGAAAAGGTAGTAAGTTACATTAAAAAAATGGTTTTTCTATATAATGGTTAGTAAACATGAGGTTACTAATATAGGTAAATAAATGTGGTTAGCAGTGGCAGAAGCATTTTTGTTGTTAGATCTAAGAACAGTGGGTAACTTAATTGCAAAATAATCCAAATAAATATTGGTGAATAACTCAAATAAGTCTTGGTAATGTAAAGCTAGTTGGAATCCGAGAAAATTCAATCACTCAACTTGATAATTTTCCAAATGAGTTGGTAAAAAAGTTTGTTAGTAGAGCAAATAAAAGTGATAACTTGATAAAAAAAAGTCGGTAAGTATAATAGCAACAAATAAATACTAACAAGCAACTCTATTGATAACCATAAGCTAGTTAACAATTTACGCCAAGTAAGTCACACAAATAAAAAGATTGATAAATTATTTATACTAGGCGAATTTAAGTAGTTTGGTAGAAAGGTATATAAAAATTGGTAAAGGATGAGAGAAGCTTTTTTTTTTTTTTTTTTTTTTTTGGGGGTCAAAGAGTAGGGAAGTTGGTGTCTAAAAAAAGAAAACACCAATTAAATATTAGTAATTAACTCATAGAGGAGTTGGTAATGCATTATTAGTTGCTATGTGAAAAGTTGATAATTACTTTAACTAAGATTTTTTTATTATAAAAAGAGTTGGTAGTGAGATAAATAAATGTGGTAATTCATAGAAAAGTTGATAAATAAAGAGAACAGATAAATGTTAGTAATATGAAATTCAAATGAGAGTTGGGACACGTTTGGTAATCATTTTGTTCCGAAGAACAATTTTTTATGAGAAATGATTTTTTCTAATTTCATTCTCAGAAACAATTTCTGAGTAAAAGAACACGTTTGGTAACCTCCCTAAATTTCTATTCTCGAGATAGAAATACATTTGGTAGGTTCGGTGAGCTCGACAGAGGCCAGTCTAGCCACGACAAGCCTTAGCCTAGCGCGACTTGTGAGGCTGAGCCTCTCCGTGGCTGTGCAAGGCTCGGCCTCACTTTGGTTGGGTGAGGTCAAACCTCAATATGCCGCACCTAGCCACGGCGAGGCTCGGGCCGAGGAGCCTTATTGTGGCTCGATGTCTCTGGGGGCAGTGACGCTCCGACAAGGTCGTCGGCCCTTGTTTGGCTGATTGCCGTTGACCTTGGCCATGACCAGCCAAAAGGAAGAAGAAGAAGAAGAAGAAGAAGAAGAAGAAAAAAGAAAGAGAAGAAGAAAAGAGAAGAGAGAGAAAAATTGATTCTAAAAATTATTCCGGGGAACAAGAAGCTACTTTTTTTTTTTTTTTCTATTTCTTATTTTTGTTCCAAATATATTCCTAGGAACAAAAATTTCACCAAACACGTTTCTATTTTTTTTCGTTCCTTAGAATAAAAGAAGAGAATTTTTTTTTTTTCCGGGGAACATAAATTTTTTTTTACAAACAAGGCCTTGGTAACAAAAAAATGGGCCAACTCTTAAAAAAACCCCAAACTTTAGGTCTAGTCTCAAATCTAGCTTGAACTTTTTTTTTTTTCTATCCTAAAAAACCCCAAACTTTAGGTCAAGTTCCACATATACCCCAAACTTTTTTTTTTTTTAATCTTAGAAAAGTTCCAAACTTTAGGTTTAGTTCCAAATTTATCTTGAACTTTTCTTTTGTCCCAGAAAATCCCCAAACTATATGTCCAATCCCAAATCTACCCCAATCTTTTTTGCCGAAAATCATTAATTTTTACTCCAGTTCTAAATTTGCCCCTGTTAGTCCTCCATCCAAAAGTCACGGTTGGTAGTCCCTAATTTTTTATATCCTAGAACGGTTTTATTTTGAAGATAATTTTCCATGTTGCATTGTTGATGTATATCTATCATCGATGTGGAAATGTTACATTAAGTGGGACTGGACGATGGGGTAGATTTGAGAATAGATTAAAAGTTGGTGATTTCTGAGTGCAAACGGAAGGTAAAGCCCCAACATTGATACACCCATCAACTATCACATGTCATTTAATTAACGGATGGTAAATTTGTCATAAATATACCAATTTGAGATTTTTGATGGCCAAAAAATTCATTTGGAATAAATTTGTCACAAGTATACCGGTCTAGGTTTTTTATGATCAAAAAAATAGTTTTGATTAGGATAAATTTGTCACATATGTATGAATTTGGGGCTTTTATGGTATTAACCTTCTTTTTAAACAAAACAAAATTCAAGGTAGATTTGGGACTAGATCATAAGTTTGGTTTTTTTTTTTTAGATAAAAAAGTTTGGGGTAGATTTAGGACTAGATCTAAAGTTTTGTTTTTTTTTTTTTTTGAATTGACCCCAAAAAATTGTTGGTAACAAACTCTTTTTACCAAGTTTTATTATACTTAAATCCAAGGGTAAGTACACTAAGAGTGCCAAAAGTTGTGTACAGCACTTACTTTGGTGCCAAAAGCTTATTTTGGATCATTTAAGTGCTAAAATGTTTAAAAAACAATTAATTTAGTGTTAGCACCAATCTAGTTAGTCGAAAATCCGATGTGGCTCGCCAGAGAGTACAGTCAATATGTAAACAATAAAATGACGCTGTGTGATGTCTTTTCCCAAGTAAGAACCCTAAATCCCCTAATTGAAAGAGAATTGAAAGTTCAAAACCTTAAATCCCCAATTTGAGGGCGTACTTCGATTTTCTCCCAAAATTATTAACTCGCTCTTGCAAATTGAAGGCAAAAGCTTTAGTAGCAGCTCACATTCGTGCCAAAAAAGCAAATTTGATGGTAAGTGTTACTGTCATTGCAGGTTATCGAGTCTGATAAGAACATCTACGACTTGGTTGAAGCCCAGGAGAAGATTCCATAAGCGTGGCAGATATAGAGAAGGCTCGAAGTGCAAATATTTCAAATAGGTTGATGCAAAATTATCTGATCGAGCGATATAGGTGATTTTGAAGTTACTTGAAGGTTGACATCAACCTCCACCTACATTAATGGACGAGTTTGAGAATGTCGTTTCAATACAAGCTCAAATAAAGAGTTTAACATTTCTGGTCGACCATTTGAAGATGGAGGTGTGAATGGACCTGGACCTAGACTTAGAACTAGGGAAGACGGAGTCAGTCTCCTGCAGGTATGCCTTCCCACAGTGGGCGAACCTCTTGTTTAAGCCCTTCAGGGACAACCTTCTAGCAAAAAACTACTTTGACTTTTAGTTCAGAGCCTAGAGACACTAAGAGATGTTGGGATGGTAACATTTCTAATTATCTAAGCTGCATTTCTTAGAGGATTCTACTAGGCTGGAGAAGAAGAGGAGTTTAGAAAGCCATTGAGAGTTTTACACAAAATACTCATTTTACTTTAAGAGACTTTGTCCAACACATTACATCCTCCTTGCCTTTTATAAACATTGGGAGGTCACACACAAACAAGGATCATGCTCATGGGTCCTAAAACAAACAGAGGCTCTGGAAACTTCCGGTAAGGAATTATTTTTGGTGATATGAAGAGTGACAATGAACAGTGATTTCCCTAGCCTACTATTATAGTAATGCTACAGTGACTTGCTACAGTGATTTGTTACAGTCAACGGTCTCGTCCGTCACAAACATTGTAGTCATAACCTGAGTCATGAAAACTATTTATGCCAGAAGATGTTCTTCATATTTTTGCTCGAGTCCTGCAAGTGAATTTGGTGAGAAAATTTGATTTGACGAGGATGCTTCCTCTTGATTCTACAAGGAACCGATAGTGACGGTGGGCATTTTTAACTGAGGCCAATTGGATGGTTGAACATAATAGGATGTGTCCATGCCTAGAGATAAGGATAAAGGTCCTTGATCATAGGGGTCTTGGAAAATAGGACCCCCCCATTGTGCATAGGGGTCTTGAGAGGATTGCGTAAGGTCATCTGTGTTTGTCATTTCTTGCTTCTGTGATGATGCAGCTTGTCTGAATTCTTCGAGTGCTTCCTTGGCTTTTGGTGCAAGGTCATAATGATCCCATGTAGTGGGTACATTATAGTTCCATACATCTTTAGGAATTGTTTTATTTTCTTGGCATAAGACTCTTTGGAGTTCTCGGTACTGGTGTTCACAGCAACCAACATGTCTTGGAAAGGATTTGTAAATCCGAGATTCTGTAAGGTGTGGTTGGGGCTTATAGGATGTGGTACTATAACCTGTGGAGCATTAGTGATGCTGCCATTATTTTTTACAAAAGCCCATGGACGTTAGAAGAATAGAATAGTGTGGATTTTAGGGTTTGGTTGGATGGTTCTCAATTCCTGTTGTAAGAGCTGCTTCTAGTGAGTGAGAGGATAAAACCAATTGAGGAAGGCTAAGAGGTTTTTGTCACTTTCCTTTTCAATGTTTCTACCGAGTCCGAATATCCTAGTGAGGTTGGCAATGAATATTTTGGTTGGAATTTCAATAATTATTAAGTACTTATTGGTTAAATACCATAATAACCATCGCAATTGATAAGGGAAGGCTTCTTCCTTCCAAATTAAAAGATGTATGAACGGATAGTCCAAATTTAATCCAAAGGAATAAAGAATTGAACCTCCATAGAGTCTAAATAGATCTGTGTGGCATTGCCACATGAGGTTTTCCAAGTTTTTAGTAAGACCGTCATTTTGGACTTGTTCAACAATCTCCTGAGGATATTTCCAGCTTGGCCAATCTCGTATTCTTTCAATTTTATACTTTTCATTGTGATGAAAAGTATAGAAGGCACGCCTCATGATATACATGTTGATTTTTGCTGGTGCCTTTGGTCTTGACAAGAAGTCAGCAAGCACGTTCTTCATCCCGGCAATGTGTTTGGTTTCAAAAGAGTATTTTGAAAACCATTCAACCTATCAAAGCAGTTTAGAATTTGGAATCTGCTGTTGTTTGAATTTAGTCATTTGAGAAAATGATGCCATGTTTAATTCTACTAGGAAGTGATAGCCGATGAGATAGAATTCAAACTTTTTTATTCCATTTTTCACCGCCAAGATCTATTTGAAAGTAAAATAATAATGCATTTCAGTCTGGAAAAATTTTCCACTTTTGTAAACACACAAGTGTCTCTTACCATCAATTTCTTCGAACAAGATGGCTGCTCAATATTCATCACTGGCATCAGTCTGGAAAATTCTCTTTCTAGTTGATAGGATTTGTAATGGAGGAAGAGTCTGTATAGAGCCTTTGAGTGTAAGGGACGTACAAAAATTGTTCGGGATTTTTCTTCATCAAAGTTAGACCTCAATTTGGGGAGTTGAGTGAAGAAATTGAAGATTAAAAATGGAAATTCGGAGTTTTGCAAGAGGCAGAGCTTCAAAGTTTGTTAATTCATGGAAATTAGATTGCTAGAAAGTAATTGGGAGACTATAGGATAAACATGAAGACTTTAAAGGCTACGTTATGATGATTTTAGATATTCCTTGTGGACTTTTCTTCCTTTGCTCCTGCCAATCGTCCCATTCTGCCCGTCTTTTTCCGCACGCTCGAATACTTTTGCTTTTCTTTCATTCTGACCATCGAAGCTCAGCTCTCTCTTCCATTTTGTTCCAAGCTTTAGCCCACCGAATCCATCTCTCTCTCTCTCTCTCTCTCTCTCTCTCATTGTTGCCACTTGCCAATTTCCCAGCCTCCACTAGTCAACAAATCAATCCAAAGCTCACCGAAGTTGACTGCCCACTATCGCCTACTCTCTCTCCTTCGAGTCTCCAATTTGGCCACACCAAAAAGAATCGAGCAAGCCCATCTCCATCTCTACTTCACTGCCCCATCTTCCACGCCACACGTCCGCACAACCCACGAACTTCCACCCAGCAACAACAAAACGCTACAGCTCCACTTCATTTTACCGCTACCAACGCTCCCCAACTTCAGCATCTGTCAGTCTCGTCTGCCACACGTCCTCAGCGTTGTTGCCCTCGGTCAACCTTTAGTAGAGACGCTGACTTCGCAACCGCCCCATCTCCACTTTCCGCTTCATGCCATGTTTCCCTGTAGCCCAACATCACCCAAGCAACCCAGCAGCCGCGTAAAGTCAAGCCCAGCGAATTTCCTTCAGCCCAGTCCGCGTGTCTTCACAGCCCATCTTCAAGCTAGCCTAAGAAGTCAAGCTGCAGCCCATGTGAAATTCAACCTTTGAAGCCCACGGATCCAGCGAATTCTTCACACAACCGCAGCAAGCCTAGTTTAGTTTTTAGCTTTGGGTCCAACCCATTTGAAGCCCATGAAGCCAAGCCCAGTTCAGCAGCCCAAGCTCAGGAAGTCGGCCCGCTTCGGGCCCAGCCCAATTCAAAAGCAAATCTTCATTTGGACTGATATTTGTTAGGCCAAGTTTAGGCTTGGTCCAAGTCCGTCGATGCTGCCGAAAATTCGGATTTTGGTCACTATCGCGTCGTCGTTGCGGTGAACCGATTTCCGCAATTAACCAATGATTTTATGCACTAAACTCTTCTTAGTAGGCTAATAATGTTTAAGGGGTGTTTAGATTTATTTAAGTGTAATTAATTTAATTATTAGTTTATTTAGTTAAATTAGGATAGTTAGATTAATTGATTAGGTGGTTAGAATTTCATAATTATTTAGATTAGTGTATTGTTATTTTGCTAGGATGTCTAGAATAATTTATTTAGCCTAAGTCAGTATTTTTAGTATTTAATGCATTTATTTAATTAATTTTAGAAATTATTTAATTATTAAATATTTTTTCGGAAATTAGGCCGAGGTATCCAAAGGACCGGAATTTCGTGCTGATTGCAATGGTGTGGTTAATTTCTGCAATCGAATGTTATTTTGTGAATTTTGAGTGTTGATTGAAAATTGGGTTAATTATTCAAAAATTGATGAATTTTGACATTTATCCAGAAAATCTCAAGTGTCGGGTTTTAGACATCAAAAATGGTTTTATATACTATAAAACCAGTGGGATTTTAAAAGAGGGTTATTGAATATCTAAGTCCAATCTGACCGTGTACCCACACACGACTAATTTCACTGGAAGTAAAAGAAAATAGGCTAAGATCACTATTTTAATTAAGGCATTTGAGTGTAATGCATAGTGTTCTGAGTTGAGATTGAGTGGTCGTGTGTTGATTAAGAGAACCTGTCCCCAAACTGTGTCGGAGACGTTACCCTATATGGGATACCCATTTATTGGGATTTGGGTCGTAGTAGAGGTTGGACCTGTACTCATTCGGGAAAGTTTTCTTGGAGAGACGTAACCATGCTCAATGAGGTGAGACGATGCTTGGCTTTACCACTAGACCGCCGATCTTTGAGTAGGCCATACCCTAGAGCGGGTGTGATCACCAATTGGAACGTATGTTGAGTGGAATTGATATACCGAATTATGGGACAAAATTATGTGACATGGTATGGGATGTGTTATAATGCTTTGGCCCTATAATCAAGACCCCTATGATTTATTGAGTTGACTAATGCGTTTCAATTGTTATGTGCACCAATTGTATGCATAATGTGTATAAATTGTGCTGACCTGCAGAGTGGAACTGAGGCGAGGTAAGTCCTCTATACCAAATGCATGATTGTGTGGTTAGGACGTCTCTTGGCATATTACCCTCCTAATCAGGGTTTAGAGCGTAGACTCGTTGAGATTTATATCTCACCTCATTATGGGACAATTTTTCAGGGTCGTCAAGTGGAGGACCTAGAGTTAAGAGAAGGTGATCAGAAGTTTAGGTCAACTAGGACCATCTCTTTTTGGAAAGTTAGTTTTTGTAATCTTTTGGTCATCGACCTTGTACGTGACTCTATGTGATTATAAAAGCAAGTTTGTTTTGTGAATTTGTTTTCTTGTTTTTCTATTCTGAGATGATTATTGTCAAGGGATTTATTTTCACTTTCACATGTGCAATAAAACAAAAAAAAGGGTCAGCAACTCGTCCTGGGAAGTCGCAAATTATTATTGACCAGAGAGAGATGGGCATGTGCTTGGGGTTCGAGACGTGACAAAATCCCTGAGATGGTTAAGTATCCCAAGAAATTGCTAAACTTATTTTGTCGTAAAGTTATCTTCAGGGAATTTTAACAATTCCTAAGCAATGTGTGGCCCTAGATAGTATGTTCCTTTATTAAGGTACATACCAAAAAATTCAATTTTTGTCTAGGAAATGTTCATCTTTCTTTGAGAAAGCATAATCCCATGTTTTTTCACAATTTCTGCAAACTCCCCAAGAAGTTAGTAGTGAAATTCCTCATCAGGGCTGTAGAGTAGAATATCATCAATTATAATACTACACTTGACAAAATTGATTAGAAAATATTACACATGGCCTTCTAAAATAGAGATGGTGCTACCTTTAGGCCAAAAAGAAGAACCCTATTTTGGGTCTATCTTCAGGATGGATGCCCAATTGCCAAAATCCGACTTTGAGATAAAATTTGGAGTAAATATGGGCTTTCGATAATCCGGTAAAGAGGGAATTTCTAAAAGGTAGAGGAAATTTGTCATCTCGAAGAAAAAGGTTAAGGGGTTGATAATTTATTACCAGCCACATCTTTCGTCTGTTTTGCTCAGCTCTCTTATTGACATAAAAGGCTTGACAAGCCCATTGAAAATTTGAAATTTCAATAAGGCCTTGTTGCAGCAGTTCTGAGCATTCCTTCTGAGGAGCAACCAGATGTTCTTGGTTCATTCTTATATGACTCGCCTTGGTTGGATTGATGTCTTCATTTTTCTTAAAAGGAAGGCGAACAAAGGATTCCAGATTTTTCCATAAAGGATGGCAACACTTTTGAGAGAATTTAGAAAGGGATTCTGAATAAGATTCTAACAACTTTTGCATAATCGGATCTAACAGATTCATTTGGATGGAAAAAAGTCTTTGGATTTTGACAAATTTAGAGAATTGGTCCTTATACTTAAGATCTTTTCTAGGAATGATACAAAGCTGAAAAATCTGAGTCCTAATGTCCCAACCAATGATCAAATCTTTATTGGGAAGATTGGATTCGAAGATTTTTGTAGTTATAGAACATTGGGGAAAAAACTAGATAGTTATCGGCGTAGTTCTTACATTTATAGAAAAAGTATCTCCTAAGGTAGAATTAAAATATCGAACACTAGAAGTCTAATATTCCTCAAGAAGAACTTTAGTGTCTAATATTGAACAACTCACCCTAGTATCCATAAGAGCAATAACAGTAATGGGTTTGACAAATTTTGAAGTGAAAATCTTTACAGGAAAATGAGGACAATGGATTTGGCTTGAAAATATTTCTAGAAAGGTCTTCAGAATCCGAGTCTGAATTAGTTTCACTAGGAGTTTGGTAACAAGGAATGACACAAAGAGTTTGTTCAAATGGTTCTTCATCCACAGAGAATAAAAATTCGACATAATCATTTTCGAGTGAAATGCCTGTCTTAATCTCTATGTGATTTATCAAATGATTCTGACATTTCCTTGTCTAGGGGCAATTTTTGGCGAAATGACCCTTTTGGTTGCAGATGAAGCAGCGGATTGATTTCTTGTGGCCTGAATGATCTTTCCTTTTGCATATGAATCGCCATTTCTTCTTTCTTCGGAAGTGCTTAGAGCCATCTTTAAATTTCTTTATCCAGAATTTCTTAAAGTGCTTCTTTTTCCTAGAAGACTTTCCACAAGAACCATCATAGTCTTTTTTGGAGCATTTGATCTTCAGCTCCTGGCAAGAACGGGCTTTATCAAGTTCTCTAGTGAGATAAGTTTTGACCATTTGGTGCTTCAAACACAAATCATCAAGGCACAAATGGATCTCTTGTTGTATTTCTCCCAAAGGAATATCCATAATTCTTCTTTGTCTAAAAATTTAAAGAAACTTTTAGGGATATGTTTAGTAGAAGTCCATAAACTTGTCAGGAAAGTACATTGAATTCTAAAACTTGTAAAAGGTGCAATAAAGTCTTAAAATTTGTCAAGTTGGTTTAATTGAGTCCCTCCGTTAACACCATTAATTTATGGGATGTGTCATAACGGTTTGGCCTTATAATCGGGACCTTTGTGATGGATTAAGTTGATGAAGCGTTTCAATTGTTGTGTGCATTAATTATATGCATTTGAGATATGAACTGTGCTGATGTGCAGGAAGGAACTGAGGCGAGGTAAGTCCCCTGTTCTCATTGTGTGGTTGTGTGGCTAGAGCGCCCTGAGGTGTATTTCCTTCCTAATAAGGGTTTAGGGGGTGGACTTACTGAAACATTGTCTCACTGGTTATTATATAACCATTTTCAGGTCCTTAGATGGTGTTGGTGGAGGACCTAAGCCTCGGAGTCTATGGAGGTGGAGTCTGAAGGATCAGTGTATGTGTCCGACTAGTTGTTGTGGGACAGCTTCTTTTTAGGAGTCGATATTTTATAGACCTTTACTTAAGACTCTTTTTGTACCTAAACCTAGTTATTTTTGAAAGTGTGCTTTTATGAAATGTTGCCCTAATTTCCTACCTCATGTTATTTGTTGTCAAGGGTTATTGTTCATATCCGCATGTGCATTAAAAATGAAAGGGTGGGCGACTAGTCTTGGGAAGTCGCAAATTTGTATCGACCATAGACGGATGCACGCGCGACGAGGGTTAGGGCCAACTAAAACAAATAATTGGACATTTACTCATTTTTATGATGGAAACAAATGGAGAAAACTTTTCAAATTAATTACAGGCGAAGCCAGTACATGGTCAACCATCAAACTCTATTGAATAATAATTGAAAAATTATTGAGGCGACTATGATACTTACCTTACAGCAAGGCTTTCTGTCTGCCCCTTGCCCAACAATAAGCTTTTCAGTAGGCCATGTTCCTTGCCCTAAATCAGCCCCTACATTGTGCTATTGATGTTACTTTTTTAGTTCACAACCTTTCTTATAGTGTCATTCCTTGTAGCAATAGAAGCATTTCATCTTTACCCCAGTTCTACTCAATCTTTGAGTTGATGCCTCTTCCTGCTGTATTCTTTGTCTTATGTATGGATTTCTCATTTGCTTTCTTAGTGGCAAAGGTGGTGTCACGCCCCAAGCGCACGCACATCTCTTGGCGGTCGATTAAAAATGTGATGTCTCAGGACGCGTCACCAACCCATTCTTTTTTTTTTTTCTTTCAATTAAGCACATATGAAAGCAAAACAAATAAACCCCGAACAACAAACAAACATAGGGATAGTAAAAACTTACAACAAAAGTTGTTGAAAACAACTTATTTATTTAACCACTGTTGTTCCTAGGAAGTTTAATGATTTACAAGTCCATAAACTGGCAACATCCAACCGACCGTCTCAAAAACCTTTAGGGCTAGGACAACCTAAACTTCACTAGCGACAGGGCCAGCCAAAAGGTGTTGCATCTTGCGCCCACCACATCCGCACTCAGCAGATCTCCATGCTACAACCCTAAGAAAGGTTAGCCCACAATAGGATGAGATGAAATCTTAGTGAGTCAAAACCCTAAGCCTCAATTAGGACGCAAATTCGCCTCGAAGGTGATTCTAAGCACACACCATACAAAACTCACCTCGCCATGGCGTGTACTTACACGTTAGCTCATCGCATATGCTATTATCAATGCAGCAAGCGCAATTCAATAACCGAAACACACCATTTCAATCACATGAGTCTCGATTATAAGACGAAACTGTTATGATGTGTTCCATACCGCGCCACACAATTTTGTCCCATAATCAGGCATAGCTGTCACAACCACATTGGCGTGTTCCAGTTATTACAACCCATCGGCCACGACCAACTTAACAGTCGGCGGTCATCTAGCATAACCAAGCGTTGTCTTGCCCCATCGAGCATGGTATCGTCTAGAACCCCCGCCTAGACGGCATTCTACACAGGAGCTTCATTCCGAAATTCATCCGAACACGGCATCGTCTAGCATCCTCCGCCTAGACAACATTCCACACAGGAGTATCGTCTTGCGTAATCATACACATCAGGACAGGTTCACTTACTAACCATGCAAACACGTCATCAATCAACCCATTTCTTATCTTTTGTCAATTAGCCCAAAACACCAAAATTCCTTTTAAAACAATAAACCTTGCAATTCCCCCCCACCCCTTTTTGTTCAAAGCTTTCCGAAATTACTTCGTACGGGGTCACGTATTTGAAATTAAACTACCAAACTTTGCACGCATCTAGCATAAAACCTCCTCGTTTTATTGAACACATAAAATTTGGCGTCCAAACCCGGCACCTCATTTATTTTCTATTTTCTTTTCCAACCACCCATTTTTGGAAACAATCTTTAGTAACCCATTTTTTTTTGTTCAAAACTTTTAGAAAAAAATTCATAGGTGCTCACGTACTCAAAATTAATCCATCAAACTTTGCATACACCTAGTTTAAAACCTCATTGTTTTATTGGGCAAATAAGTTTTGGCGTCCAAACCCGACACCTAAATTTTCTTTCCATTTAAAGGCCCTAAGGTCATCTCTTGCAATAATGATAAACATCCAACATGAAGCAATCAACCTCATCATGTCACGCATAAGTTCTCAACATGCCCAAAAATCAACCACATCACAAAATATTTAATTTCCAGCAAGCAAAACACTAAGAACAACCACAAAATCACAACCGGCCCTAATCGGCAAAAATCGGTCCGCTTGCGTGTCTACATAATTAATTCTAGAAACCTAACCAAACGAGTTCAGAAAATTCTCAAATTTGAATATGTTCTAAAGGATACTTAAAAAAACACTTTTCATAAAGACACCTTGACCCAAATCTTTCTAGAATGAGAGCAGTAAATCGCTCAAACTGTTACCAAAACTGTGTCTATGTCCAGAATTTATATTTTCCAAAATCATTTTGGTTTGAGGTCCAAAACTTGTCCGTTTGATCTTAAATTTGACTACATTAAACTAACATATGTGATGAAAATTTTTTGTGAAGGAACTCTTTCAAAAATCGAATCCTAAGAGTTAATAAAAATCCTTTCAACACCAAAAGGTCACGAGTTCCAACACAACCCGAGATTCTGTTTTGATTGTAACGAATTTGAAATCTCATTCTTGTAAATCCATAAAATCTTGAGTAACATATATATGTCATAGTTGAAGATGTCTAGAACATTTTTCAAGAAGGAAACAACATCAAAATCATGACACATTTTAACCCACAAAAATTGCAAACAGCAAGGGTCTAGTTTACCAATCTTCAAGGAAATACACTAAACCAAGCTAAACCACCCTCATTAGTACTAATCTAACCAACAAGATTAACACTAATCCATCTTAAGGCTAATATAATCAAACTAGATTAACACTAATCCATCTTAAGGTTAATTAACACTAATCTAACCTCCTAAGCGCAATTAACAACATAATCAATGATTAATGAGTTAACTCACCTAAATTCGATGGCGGCGAGCTCACGGCAATGAGAACTCGAGTCTAGCGTGACTTGAACGAAGTTCAACCGACGAAGGAAACGGCCCAACAAAGCTCGGCCAAGGAGGGTTCGGTTCTGTGGGCTAAGCTGGTCGATCTTGGTTGAGCGGGCTATGGCGCAGCTGAAGTGGCTGCTCGGAGCTAGGACGGCAGCTGAACACTGGGTAGTGTGGTTGCTAATGTGGGGAGTGGTGGCTGGTGAAGTTGGCATTGGGGTTGGCGATGAGCTAGTGATGTGGTGGTGTTGATGGCGTGTGGTGGTAGTTGATGTGGGGATGAAGTGGGTGGTGCAGCAACTAAAATGAGGGAAAGCAGAATTAGAGGGAAGAAGATGAGGGGTTTGGCGGTAGGGAAAAGAGAAGAGAAGGGATGAAGAAGAAGGGGAAATGGGGAAGAAAGTTGGTCGGTTGAAAAAGGGGGAGGAACGCACACAAGGGGGGAGGGAAATTTGGAGAGAGGAAGGAAGAAGGAAGTCGAGCTTGTGGCCAATGAGAGTTGAGGCAAAATATCCAAGCCACTCATGAAAATGCCTCAAAAGTATTCATGCCACAGGTCAAGCATCCCTCCAATGGCCATTTTCCTTCATTTCTTCACAAAATAAAGCCTCTTGGGCAGCCAAAAATCTTATTAAAGCTGCCCATCCGAATTTCCATCGTTTTTCTCTTTTTGCCAAAATCCGATTTTTCCGCAAAATTCCGGGCTCAATTTAAATTTTCTAAAAGATGTGACGACGCCCTAAAAATGAATCGTGACATGCTGGAACATCCAATTCCCGAAACTGAATTCAATTTCACGGTTAAAATCGATTGAACGTAATTTTAGTATGACCTAACCTATCAGGTAGCTTTTAGAGATTTTGGCGCGTTTGACCCATGGTCGATAATTTTCAATCCTTGTTTGTGTATCTCTGACTCGTAGGTAACTCTCAATTGTTGTAAAAATCATAAGGTTTTAATTACGTGTCCTGAGTGCACTATCAATAGAAAAATCGGGTTATAGCCGTTCGACATGAATATCACAATTGTGTGGAATAACCCGCAATTCATTTACCTGCTTCCGTCGAATCGACTTATATCCGATCTCAACTCGATTATACGGTGTTGTGTTAACCCTTGCCGATTATTACGGTTGAGTGATTGATTTCCGATTGAATTCTCTAGTCTATCGCGTTTCTATCCCTTAACGGTTTCACCAAATAGATTCGTTAACTCGAGAGAGGCCAACTCCTAGTGAAATGATTATAGGCCCGTCAACGAAACAACCATTTCGTATTCCGAATCGAGGTCGAATTTCAAGATGTCACAGGTGGAGGGCCTTCACGATTTGTTGGCTCCAAAAATTTAGTCCTTCTGATAGGCAACATCATGAATTGGTACGAAGCAAGATATGATTTTTTTTTTTTTTTTTTTTTTTTTTTTTTTTTGGTATCAATCATCTAGGTAATCCTTTGGTTTTTGTTGCTTTATTTGAATGGCATAAATGTCATGAGCACATGGAATTTCATTTAGTTGCTAGGCTCAGCATAAACACTTTGTTCTGTCTAGGGTGACAACATACTTATCATAATTTTTAATGATCTCATATCCATTATTTTTATTTCAAAATAAATGGCAGAACCTACTAGCAGCAACATTTGCTTCCAATCTCTTCACAATCCTATGACCACAGTCTCTAGTTCACTTTGTAACTTCATCTCTTTGCCTATGTAGTCTAATCATGACCATATCTTGAATCATCAAGCATGTTGATGATTAGTTTGCACCTAACCTCTAAATCCTGCCATTGAAAGTTTCACTAAGATTGTTGTTAATGATATCGCATTTGAACTCTTCGTTGAAGAAGGCCTGACACCAATGCTTCACTTTTATCTGAAAGAGTGCATCAAAACCTTTATTAGTCAGCTGCAACAACTCATATTTGGCTAATCTAAAATCAGCCATGTTGATACTCTTCACTATCCGCCAAAACTGCTTCTACAACTTATCTCATTTGAAATTCTTTGACCAGTTTTTGTATATGTGCCTTGCACATATTCAATGATCAGCACATGGCATAAACTTAGCTTATGCAGGAACAAGTCCCTATAAAAATTCGAACCAACAAATATAAGTCAGAAAAAATATATAAGTAATTAATATTAAAAGGGAATTAATTGACAATGGTATTACCTTTTGTTGGATACTAATAAATACACATCCTCTCCCATCGGTTATCTTAAGGTTAACTATTAAATTTTGAAGAATCAGGATCAAATATCCTTGTTCTCTATCTTCACCATTGCCTAAGCTATCAAAACCATTTAATTGTTGGTATCTCATCTCACAGCAATTAACAACTCCCATTGCATAAACCCTTTAGAAAGCATCCATCTAATCCTGCAACTCTTCTATAACCAATCAAGAAACCTCGTTTGCATACATCAAAACAAATGTAAAATCTATCAAATTTAAGCCCAAAATCAAGCATTGTCCTTTCCACAACCTCTACAAGTACGCTACTAGATAGGATTTGAAGTATGTATTCACCAACACAATCCCATCCCGACGCATATTCTTCCTTGTACCGACCCATCAATATTTTCATTACCCTCAGCTTAACTCTCTAGTATTGATTCCTTGATACATTAAACATAATTGCTCATTCACTGAAAGCTATAAAATAAGGACTCTTGATCTTGAGCATTGCTTTGATAGTTTAAGAAAAGTGTTTCGATAACCACATATTTGTTACCCTTCTATTGTCAAATATAATTGGACAAATATGCTCTATATTGAAGAACTTAATTTAGAATGACTCATTCTTATTTAGCGCACCATAAAGTTTTCATGGGCAATTGAGTTGTAAGTATTTAGCGGTAGAAAATCTCTTCAAGTGCCATAAGTTGGCACGAAATGACACTTAAGTGTCAAAAGTTACGAAAGTGCCACTTAAGTGCCACATTTGAAAAGAAATGAATCGCTTAAGTGCCACTCCAATCAAAATCCAGCCAAAATGCTTACGTGTGCAATTTCCGACGTAAAGTGCAAAACGACGCCGTTTTGCACACCGACATGGCCAAATAATGCAAAAACGATGTCGTTTTGGTACGACGTGGTAATAAATTAATATAAAAATTAATTAAACTTAATTTTAAGCTAAATTTACTTAAAATATTTAAAAATACAAAAACAAATATTAAAAAAATCAAAAAAATTAAATTTAAAATTTAATAATAAAAGGGGGTGGAGATGGCTGAGGACTTAGCCCTCAACGCCACCGCCGCCTCCCGGCAGTGCCTTGGCCAAGGGGAAGGGTCGGCTGGGGTTGCCGAGCCTTGGCCAAGGGCCGGCGACCCCGACCAAGTGGCGGCGAGGGCCGCGATCGACGGCCCTTACCCAAATCCAGCGAGGGCTCGTGGGCCCTCGCCGCCGCCTGTCGCGACCTTTTTTTTTTTTTTTTTGGGGGGGGGGAAGAACAAGGTTTAGGGATATTTGCCTAAAGAAGTGGACCAATGGCCCTAAATTAGATGCGGGCTCTCCCAAGCCCATACCTCGCGTGACGTTGGATTTTGTTTTTTAGTTCTTAACAACCTAAATATTTCTAGGAGTCACCACTTGTCTATTGGGGTCGGCTAGAAACCAATCGAGACACAAGAGTGTTGTCTCGATTTCTACGCAACTAGAAATTTCTAGGAACGGGGACTTGTTTACGCTAATGTTTCTATTAGCGCCCTTGCGGTACCACTAACTTGAAAGGTTGTTTATCTAAATGGTCACACAATCTTGATTACCAATTATAACTTTTATCAAACCACTAAGTGTCCATGCAAATGTTTTTGTAGTTGTTTTTTTTTTTTTTTTTTTGTATAATATCCAGGCTAATCCTAACATAATTTAGAAAAGAAATTTACACTTAAATTCATGAAAAGCGGTGCGCAAGTAAATATCTAAAAAATTGAAATGACTTGAAAGTAATGCGAAAAAGAAAGACCCGATACAAGTCGGGCAAATAATATTACATGGCCTTGTTATCACGCCCGGGACAGGGACCCCGTAAGCGAAATGGAAATTTAAATATGCATGAAATTACTCTAGATAATTTTAATCTACGCAAAATGGTTATTTACAAAAATGATCATAAAATACCAAAATAGCATTAAATTAGGAAAATGACCTTTTAAAATTAAGAAAATTTCATAGATGTCATTTTGCCTTAATTTGATGTCATCCATCATTTTTATAATTTTTTTGAAAATTTCATATTTTTTAATTTTTATTTAAAATTAATTCCCTAAGCCGATATATGCCGATTTACACTAATTTAGGACTGCCCAGCACATGAATATAACAAAAACCAAGCTCAAATCGACCGTTTCAAGATCGAAACCCGGTTTGCGCATTTCGTCGAACATTTGGCGTGCATCAAATCATCTCGAACCAGCTTCCTCGGGCCATGTTTGCGGCCTTCAATCTCAACGCATGAGCAATATTATGTGGAACTAAAACATCAAGGTTAAACTACCACATGCAAAGAGTAAGATTAGATAAATATCATAGCCTAAAACACACAAGAATCAAGCTAAAATCGTCCTCCAATATGCTGGTTTAAGCTGATTTTGCAAATCTGGGTTTGAACCCAAGTCAAGCAAACAGGTTGCATGCTCATATTCAAGCCCCGACACCTATCACATACGAGATCTAAGGGAAACATTACTTGATCCGAGTGAAAGTAGGTAACACGAGCTTTCAAATGCAACAAACATCATAGAGAATGACCAACCGAACACATCAAAACAACCTCTCCAAAAAGCACACATGCAAAACTCTTGAGGAGATTTCAACACTAAGAAAAAAAATTCCAGCCTCAAAAATCAGTTTTATGCGTTGGTTTTCCTCTTGATTTTCATCATCAAAACATGCTCAAACTCAAAAATAAGTACATCTAAGATGCTTACCTTACTTCCTAGTTTCCTTTTCAAGTGGTTTTTGGCCGATGAAACCGATAAATTATCATCGGGGGCCTGTGGAAGTTGGCTTCTTCAACTAGAAATGAGATCTGCAGAAAAAAGAACTGACAAAGAAGGTTTTAATTGACCTCTAAAATTAGACTTCAAGATGTCTTTTGTTGGCCAAATTAAAACCAACCCAAGCCATATGTATTCTAGTTTGGGTTGTGGGTCATGGACATCCTCATTTATCTCTCAATTTTCTCAAAAACACTCGCTTTCCCTCACTTATGACCAACCAGGCTCAACACTTAACAAAAATTTTCCGACTTTCTTGGCCCACCAGGAGGGCACTTTTTCGGGGGCTTTAGGAGACTTTCCCGATCTCCATTTGGGACATGCGACCTATGGATGGAAAGATCTTTGAGTGAAATTTCACTCTCTAGTTGAGGGTTTTGGCTAATTTTGGCTGCAAGTTTGTGAAAATTTCACTTTTCTCTATAAAGGTTGATCTGGAATTTCTGGGTTTTGGATTTTCTGGAGTTGCTTCTGAGGGCGTGTTTGGGGGACGACCGTGAGCTCTCGCCTCTCCCTTTCGTCTCTTCTCTTTCGTCCCCTCAAAGAGCTTGCTTCCGTGATCTTCTCCCCTAAATTCAAGGATTTTTGGTCGATCTTTTGTCCACCTACCAAGCTTGCCAACTGAGCTGATTCACCTACTCTTCTTACCCAGCCAATTTTTTAACTTCTGCAGTTGTTGAGTGTGCAGGATTTGCTGTAATTTTCCCGTGCTTTCAGCAGCTTATCCTTGGCCAATTTTAGTCCACTTCCACTACTATATACGGTCTTCCATCACGTGCAAAGATCGGGCTAGTTGGGCAGCTGAGGAGGATATGGTGGGGCCACCAATTTGCTTACTCAGCAACTCCGAATTGAGACCAACTTGTGGACTGAGTTTTGGCTGCTGATTTGAGTGTTTTGATCCATCAATTTGACAGCGATTTTTGATCAATTAGCAAGCCCATGTATATTAGTTTATGATCTTGACCATTTCTCACAATTGTCTCTGTCACACCCCGACTTACAAGAAAAAGGGCATGACATCGGCCGTCCTTTCACCAAAGGACGCAGCCTCAACATAACCAAAATTCAATCCAATATCAACATATATATACATCCACATATATATATTCGACAAAAAGGGCATTTGGTTACAACATCAGAGTATATCTATAACCCACCAAAACATAACATAAATATTTTACAAAGACTAACTTATAAACCTATTAACTATGTATAAGTCATACCAAAAAGTTCCCCACCGCAAAAGTCCTCCTCGAACGAACGCTCACGCCTACTCGTGACTCGTTGAAGAACCTGAAAAACAAGTATAAAAGAGGAGTGAGCTACCACGGCTCAGTGAGTAACATATTTCTTCTAAGCGGATCGAGAAATTACTATGCACATTTAAAACATAACTCAAACACATAATCATAGCTCAAATACCGAAAATACCAATGGTCCAATCCATTAGTCAATCTCATAAAACATGCATCAATGGTCTATTCCATTGAATAATCTCATCAAATCACATCGATGGTCCATTCTATCGACCAAACTCAAATCACACGTCAATGGTCCACCCATTGACCAATCATGCTCAAATATCTAATCATGGTCACGTGTAACGCCCGTGACAAGACGACCAAGATTCCTCCCTTGGCAAGGTCTCCACGTATTATTAGCCGGTGGCTCGGCCCACAAGGATATCCTAAACTAGTATGCGCATACCCGCACACCCCTCAGGGTCCACAGAGACATTGAGCATCAACCACCAATCACAATATCCAATAATCCAACATCAGAATACAAGCCACATCACAACTTAAAATTTGATAGATAAATATCAAGCATTCTCCAAAATATTTCATGATTCTCTTACAAAGAATTTCACAAATCCTTTTTCAAACAACCATTTAAATCAACGTCAAAATATAACTCCCTTCGAACAACAAAAATGTCAGTAATAGCTCGATCCTGTTTTATGCAACAAAATGTGTTTTTTATCAACTCATAGAATATGTAATCCACCACATTTCTCAAAACATGAGTTCAAAATACAAAGAAGAAATAGTGTCACTTACCTGGGAAAAGTCAAAAATCAACTACAACGCTCACTCGAACCAACACACTCGGATTCCTAACATTTAACGGAAAAATAATATCAAAAGGCCGAGTAAAAATGATATTCGCATAACGACTCGCCTATACTAGGCCTAATTGTTGATAAAACGACACCTATGTGCAACAAAAGCTCGCATTTAACATAAACCCCTTGTTTTCCATTACGCGCAACCCTTGCGCCAACTTTGACACGCCACAACTTCCTCCACAAAAATCCATTTCAAGCCATCTTATAGTCTTTAGAAAGCTCTTTTAACGTACAACAACAACCCCAACTCAGCCGCCCCAACACAGTACCGAAAACAACAAAAAAAACAGACCCGAAGCTGCTGTTCGCTACAGTAACAGAACGCGCCTCCAACTTCAAAATTTCGTTCCGGACAAACCGCAAGCTCAAATCACGATCCGTAAGATGCTATAGCTTCACAACATCCCAAAGTACCATTTCTACAAAAATATGCAGCTCAACAACTCAAAAATCGGGCTTCGCCACACAATTATCCGAGAAATCCGAATTTCGAGCCCTAAATGCGGCGATTGCTTCGAGTAGATGATTAAAGGCTTCAATTTTTTACCGGCGTTGCAAAACACACTTGAGTCGGCTTGATGAGGCGTCCGGATCACGTGCGCGCCAAATTTTCTTCCCTTTTTCCCTTTCTCTTCTTTCTCTTTTCTCCCCTATTTCTCTCGGTCCCCTCTTCTGCTCGTGCTTTCCTCTTTCTCTCCCTCTTTCTCTCTTTTTTTATAGCCTAGCCGAAGCTTCTCCATTTCTCTTTCAGCCTCCCTTTTTGACTTTTCAACTCTTTCTTTTCCTTTTATTTTATTTATTTCTTTCTTTCTTTTTAAAACCCATATATTACAGTCTCTACCCAATTTTGCAAGAGAGTCCCTCAAAATTGGTTATTTTCTTGCCCGAAAATGCCTACTTCAATGTAATTTAGTCCTTTTTACCCAATTTGATTAATTATACCTAACCCAAGTTCAATTTCAACTCAATTGGGGGTTAAGATGATGATTTAAGAGCTCAGGTGAAATTTTGCGAAATTTACGCATTGGTCCCTCAACTTTTGAAAATTGCATTTTGGCCCCAATTTGCCATTTTAATTACAATCTAACCTCCTGGGCTTGGCTAGTCACATTTAGATCCTTGGCCCCAACTTTTTTTAATCTTTTTTTATATTATAAAATTTTTAAAATTTTAAATTTTTTAATCAATTTTTTTAGTAATTAAAAAAAACTATATTAAACACCTAGCTAATCTATATGCAATAATTTGATATGAAATATTTTTGTGGAAAAATAAGTTCCCATTTTTTAAATGATTTTTTTTGGGCAAAAATTTAGGTGTTAACACCAGTCGGTCGGGGTCGCCGGCCCTTGGCCAAGGTTCGGCGACCACGGCCAACCCTTCCCCGGCCGGGCGACGCCGGGAGGCGGCGCGGCAGTTGAGGGCTAAGTCCTCAGCCATCTCCACCCCCTTTCATTAAATTTTAAATTTAATTTTTTTGAATTTTTTAATATTTGTATTTTTAGATATTTTAAGTAAATTTAGTTTTAAAATTAAATTTAATTAATTTTATATTAATTTATTACCACGTCAGCATCAAAACGACGTCGTTTTTGCATTACTTGGCCATGTCAGCGTGCAAAACGGCATCGTTCTGCACTTATTTCGTCAGAAATTGCACATGTCAATATTTTGACCGGATTTTGACTGGAGTGGCACTTAAGTGATCCATTTCTTTTCAAATATGACACTTAATTGTCACTTTCGTAACTTTTGGCACTTAAGTGTCCCTTCGTGCCAACTTATAGCACTTGAAGCGATTTTCTACCGCTAAATGCTTACAACTCAATTGTCCATGAAAACTTTATGGTGCGCTAAATAAGAACGAGTCATTCTAAATTAAGTTCTTCAATATAGAGCATATTTGTTCAATTATATTTGACAATAGAAGGATAACAAATATGTGGTTATCGAAACACTTTTTTTAAACTAGCAAAGCAATGCTCAAGATCAAGAGTCCTTATTTTATAGCTTTTAGTGAATGAGCAATTATGTTTAATGTGTCAAGGAATCAATACCAGAGAACTAAGCTGAGGGTAATGAAAATATTGATGAGTCGGTACAAAGAAGAATATGCATCGAGATGGGATTGTGTTGGTGAATACATACTTCAAAACCTATCTAGTAGCGTACTTACAGAGGTTGTGGAAAAGACAATGCTTGATTTTGGGCTTAAATTTGATAGATTTTACATTTGTTTTGATGTATGCAAATGGGGTTTCTTGATTGGTTATAGAAGAGTTGCAGGATTAGATGAATGCTTTTTGAAGGGTTTATGTAATGGGAGTTGTTAATTGCTGTGAGATGAGATACCAACAATTAAATAGTTTCGATAGCTTGGACAGTGGTGAAGATAAAGAACAAGGATATTTGATCCTGATTCTTCAAACTTTAATAGTTGACCTTAAGATAACTGATGGGAGAGGATGTGTATTTATGAGTGTCCAACAGAAGGTAATACCATTGTCCATTAATTTCCTTTTAATATTAATTACTTATATATTTTTCTGACTTATATTCGTTGGTTCGAATTTTTATAGGGACTTCTTCTTGCATTAGTTGAGTTTATGCCATGTGCTTAGTATGAATATGTGCGAGGCACATATATGAAAACTGGTCAAAGAATTTCAAATGAGATAAGTTGTAGAAGCAGTTTTGGCGGATAGTGAAGGGTACCAACATGGCTGATTTTAGATTAGCCAAATATAAGTTGTTGCAGCTGACTAATGAAGGTTTTATGCACTCTTCCAGATAAAAGTGAAGCATTGGTGTCGGGCCTTCTTCAACGAAGAGTTCAAATGCGATATCATTAACAACAACCTTAGTGAAACTTTTAATGGCAGGATTTAGAGGTTAGGTGCAAACTAATCATCAACATGCTTGATGATATACAAGATATGGTCATGATTAGACTACATAGGCAAAGAGATGAAGTTACAAAGTGAACTAGAGACTGTGGTCATAAGATTGTGAAGAGATTGGATGCAAATGTTGCTGCCAGTGCCATTTATTTTGAAATAGAGATAATGGATATGAGATCATTAAAAATTATGATAAATATGTAGTCACCCTAGACAGAACAAAGTGTTTATGCTGAGCCTAGCAACTAAATGGAATTCCATGTGCTCATGCCATTTATGCCATTCAAATAAAGCAACAAAAACCAAAGGATTACCTAGATGATTGATACAAAAAAAAAAAAAAAAAAATCATATCTTGCTTTGTACCAATTCATGATGTTGCCTATCAGAAGGACCAAATTTTTGGAGCCAACAAATCGTGAAGGCCCTCCACCTGTGACATCTTGAAATTCGACCTCAATTCGGAATACGAAATGGTTGTTTTGTTGACGTGCCTATAATCATTTCACTAGGAGTTGGCCTCTCTCGAGTTAACGAATCTATTAGGTGAAACTGTTAAGGGATAGAAACGCGATAGACTAGAGAATTTAATCGGAAATCAATCGCTAGACCGTAATAATCGGCAAGGGTCAATACGACACCGTATAATTGAGTTGAGATCGGATATAAGTCAATTCGATGGAAACACGTAATTGAATTGCGGGTGATTCTACACGATTGCGATATTCATGTCGAACGGCTATAACCCGACTTTTTTTTATTGATAGTGCACTCAGGACACATAATTGAAACCTTGCGATTTTTACAACAACTGAAAGTCGCCTACGAGTCAGAGATACACAAACATGGATTGAAAATTATTGACCATGGGTCAAACGTGCTAAAATCCCTAAAAGCTATCCGATAGGTTAGGTCATACTAAAATCGCGTTCGGTCGATTTTAATTGTTAAATTGAATTCGGTTTCAGGAATCGGACGTTCCAGCATGTCACGATTCATTTTTAGGACGTCATCTCATCTTTCAGAGAATTTTCGTCGAGCCCCAAATTTTGCGGAAAAATTGGATTTTGGCAAAAAGAAAAAAACAATGGAAATTCGGATGGGCAAATTTAATAAGATTTTTGGCTGCCCAAGAAGCTTTATTTTGTGAAGAAATGAAGGAAAATGGCCATTGGAGGGATGCTTGACCTGTGGCATGAATACTTTTGAGGCATTTTCATGAGTGACTTGGATATTTTGCCTCAACTCTCATTGGCCACAAGCTTGACTTCCTTCTTCCTTCCTCTCTCTCCAAATTTCCCTTCCCCCTTGTGTGCGTTCCTTTCCCTTGTTCAGCCGACCAACTTTCTTCCCCATTTTCCCTTCTTCTTCATCCATTCTCTTCTCTTTTCCCTACCGCCAAACCCCTCATCTTCTTCCCCCTGATTCTGCTCTCCCTCATTTTAGTTGCTACGCCACCCACTTCATCCCCACATCAACTACCACCACACGCCATCAACACCACCACATCACTAGCTCATCGCCAACCCCAACGCCAACTTCACCAGCCACCACTCCCCACATTAGCAACCACACTACCCAATGTTCAGCTGCTGTCCTAGCTCCGAGCAGCCACTTCAACTGCGCCACAGCCCGCTCAACCAAGATCGACCAGCTCAGCCCACAGAACCAAACCCTCCTTGGCCAAGCTTTGTTGGGCCTTTTCCTTCGCTAGTTGAACTCCGTTCAAGTCACGGTAGACTCGAGTTCTCATTGCCGTGAGCTCGTCGCCGTTGAATTTTAGTGAGTTAACTCATTAATCCTTGATTAGGTTGTTAATTGCGCTTAGGAGGTTAGATTAGTGTTAATTAGCCTTAAATGGATTAGTGTTAATCTAGTTTGATTATATTAGCCTTAAGATGGATTAGTGTTAATCTAGTTGGTTAGATTAGTACTAATGAGGGTGGTTTAGCTTGGTTTAGTGTATTTCCTTGAAGATCGGTAAACTGGACCCTTGCTGTTTGCAATTTTTGTGGGTTAATATGTGTCATGATTTTGAGGTTGTTTCCTTCTTGAAAAATGCTCTAGACATCTCAACTATGACATATATTTTACTCAAAATTTTATGGATTTACAAGAATGAGATTTCAAATTCATTACAATCAAAACAGAATCTCGGGTTGTGTTGGAACTCATGACCTTTTGGCGTTGAAAGGATTTTTATCAACTCTTAGGGTTCGATTTTTGAAAGAGTTCATTCATAAAAATTTTTTATCACATCTTGTAGTTTGACATAGTCAAATTTCAGATCAAACGGACAAGTTTTGGACCTCAAACCAAACTAATTTTGGAAAACTTATATTCTGGACACAGACATAGTTTTGGTAACGGTTTGAGCGATTTACTGCTCTCATTCTAGAAAGATTTGGGTCAAGGTGTCTTTACAAAAAGTTCTTTTTTAAGTGTCCTTTAGAACATATTCAAATTTACAAATTTTTTGAACTCGTTTGGTTAAGTTTCTAAAATTAATTCTATAGACACACAAGCGAACCGGTTTCTGCCGGTTAGGGCCGGTTGTGATTTTGTGATTGTTCTTGGCGTTTTGCTTGCTGGAAATTATATATATTTTTGATTTGGTTGACTTTTGGGCATGTTGAGAACTTATGCATGACATGATGAGGTTGATTGCTTCATGTTGGTTGTTTATCATTATTGCAAGAGATGACTTGTGGGCCTTTAAATGGAAAGAAAATTAAGGTGTCGGGTTTGGACACCAAAACTTATTTGCCCAATAAAACAACGAGGTCTTAAACTAGGTGTGTGCAAAGTTTGACGGACTAATTTTGAGTACGTGAGCACCTATGAATTTATTTCTAAAAGTTTTGAACCAAAAAAAAATGGGTTACTAAAGATTGTTTCCAAAAAGGGGTGGTTGGAAAAGAAAATAAAAAATAAATGAGGTGTTGGATTTGGACGCCAAATTTTATGTGCTTAATAAAATGATGAGGTTTTATACTAGATGCGTGCAAAGTTTGGTAGTTTAATTTCAAATATGTAACCCCGTACGAATTAATTTCGGAAAGCTTTGAATAAAAATTTAGGGGAGGGGGGAATTGCAAGGTTTATTGTTTTAAAAGGAATTTTGGTATTTTGGGTTAATTGACGAAAGATAAGAAATGGGTTGATTGATGATATGTTTGCATGGTCAGTTTGTGAAACCATCCTTATGCGTATGATTATGCAAGACGATACTCCTGTGTGGAATGTTGTCTAGGCAGAGGATGCTAGACGATGCCGTTTGCTGATGAAGGAATGTCATCTAGGCGGGTGTTCTAGACAATGCCATGCTCGATGGGGCTAGACAACACTTGGTTATGCCAGATGACCGCCGACTGTTGAGTTGGTCGTAGCTGATGGATCGTAATAATTGGAACACGCCCGTGTGGTTGTGATAGATACGCCTGATTATGGGACAAAATTGTGTGGCACGGTATGGAACGCGTCAACACCAAAACTATGCCGTTTTGCCTTTGCCTCACTGGAAAATCGTCATGTCAGCGTTTTGGCCAATTTTTGGCTAGAGTGGCACTCAAGTGATCCATTTTGCTCTGATTTTGACACTTAAGTATCACTTTCGTAATTTTTGACACTTAAGTGTCCCTTTGTGCCAACTTAGGACACTCTAGGGATCCGCGTGTTATATTTAGCTCACAAATTCCGTCGTATTTCTAATGAATTCAACGCTCCTTTGTTCAGGAGCTTTTGACAACAACTTCTTTTAATTGTTTGGTATTGTCAAATTTCATGCCCATAAACAAAATAGGTATGTCAATAGTTAGATTGTAGCAAGAGTACTTACTTTTTCTTTAACACTCAAGTTCTTCATCATCATTTCCAAGCTCATTCACTAAACCAGCAATTTTATCGATGCAACTTTCTTCATTTTCACTTTTATTACCTTCAGCTCAAGTTCCATCCTTATTTACTGGCTCGGGTCTTTCTCCTAAAGTTGTAAATTTTTTTCTAAGAAATTCCCTTTGCTTTTGTATTAGCTATGCAACTTCATCATCATTTTCATCACTTGGGAAATTTACTATTGCCAAATATTCATCTTTTCATTCACTAAATATAGCAACTTCCCGTTCTAATCCAATAAAATCTTCATCGCTCGCATTTTCACCCAAAATTTCAGAACATCTCCCTTTTTGCTCATCTTTGTCAATACGACTTGTCTCCCTCTCCTTCCTCACTTGCCTCTCATTTTGCCTTCCATTTAACCTAAATTCATCCCTAACCTGATTACTCACTTCAATAGGATCTGTCACTTCTCCTCTTTCAATGGTCTGCTCATCCTTACTATCTTCATCATCATTATAATACTCAACATGTACCCTAACTTCATCGCCATGAAGATAATGATAAATGAAATCCTTAACACAATGATTGTCATTAAAAAATCTCAAACCATCCTTCAATTCATTCTCAGGAATACAATAATGTAGTTTTTGTTTTTTGCGTCGTAAAAAAAAAATCAAAACCCTCACAAAATCAATATATGATAGTTTCCCAATATTGACATAGATAATACCTTCATTTCCACTATTCTTAGTCCTCAATGCCAATAACAAACTCCTCACCATAACAAACAATGACGCCTACATGATTCTCACCCATGTTGATGCTGTACCCAAGGAAGAAAAAAAAGTAATTAGTTTTTGGGACCACATAGTAGAATCAAGAATTCCACATGCAAGTCATTGTTGTTTTGTCAAAAGAAACAAATGCAACCAATTTATTCTATTCGGTCCCCTTACAAAAACAAATGAAGCCGAATTGAATAAATAAAGGGAGGTCTCCACCACCCATTTTTTAATTCAATCCCATCCTGTCTCCCACAAAAGCACTCCGACAAATTAAACAAAGTGAGGTCCCACCACCATTGCCCTCCAAGCCGAGCCCTCATTTTCCCCTCCACGGCTTATTTTTCTATTTGGTCCCCACAAAAGAAAACAAATCATGTTAGTAAACAAAAGTGACGTCCCCACCACTATCCCCCACCACTTTTCCTTTGAGCTGAGCCCTCAATTTGCCCTCCGCGCCCTAACTTGCTCGTTGGAACCCTAAATTTTTCACCCAATTGATCCATGAAGAAAACATGACAAACCTGAGTGAGTGAGAGTTTAGGACACAGCCACCAAACGATGACAAACGACAGCAGCCGAGCAACGGTGGCTGAGCAATAGTGGATGAGCGAGTGACGATGGGCGAGTGAGCTATAGCCAGCATTAGGCAAGAATCATAGTTCATATGCACCGTCGACAAACCCTATTTCACTCCCCCTTCAGTGACGCTATTTTGGCCAAATGAGCTATGCGGCGTCATTTTTGTAAGAGAGTCCACGTATATTGGCAAAATGATGTTATTTCTTAGGGAGAAAGGAAAATGAGGTTGTTTATGCCATTCCACGTGGACAACCTTCTTAAATTTTTGCCATGTTGCTTTTAAAAAAAAATTATAAAAGCCACATCACCAATTTGGCCAGAATCTCTCATCGATGGTAGAAAAGTGATTGTTTTTTTCTTCGATTTGGCACTTAAGTGATCTTGCAGAAACTTTTGGTATCAAATGAGCGCCGTATATAAATTTTGACATTTCTAGTGTACTTATCCCTTAAATCCACTAGCGCGAAATATAATCCAGTTTCTTAAATGCAACAGTAGAATTCTCTACGATTTGACAAAGCCCACAAGCAACCAAATCAATTCATCAATATGCAATTACATCTAATTCACCTATCTATACCCTGACTCTTTCATTCAATATGCTCTAATTGACCTCATAATTATCCATTTTAAAGTTCTGCTCGCCACATTGCATGGAACATTATTATGCTTGTAGATGGGACTGCTCTAAAGTCTCCACTAAAATAAATTTTTGCTCCTTCAACTTCACCAAACGAAGACATCATTTTATTTTGTTATGACTTGTTTGTACTTGGTGGGAACAAAACTTTAGCAACTTGGTCTTCCTCCTTCCCCATCCAAACTTTACTACATCCTTATCTTTGCATGTCTCAAGCGACGTATGCATCCAGTTTTTCTTTCTGGCCCACTTCAGTTGAATGATTCTCCGAAAACGACCAGATGGTCCTTGACTGTGCTACTTTTGTCATGGACGCCCCCCAGTGTCTGCGCGTACAGGTTACTTCATTTGTCAACTTGTCGTTTTCTACCTTTTCTTCTTCATCTTCAACCCATGTTTCGGTGCTCATCTTCTCTCTTCGTGATTATATGGACTTTTGTGACATGGTATTGACTGTGTAAACTCCCCCCCCCCCACACACACACACACACAAAATTAAAATAAATGCAGCACTTGGAGAAAAGAAATGCAGACGAATATGGTTCTGATGTGCTGATGTTTGCATTTCTCGTCAATTGGATCAATGAGACTACAATTCATAGTTGTCATGGACAACACTTTTTCTTTTTCCCTGATAAAAAAAGAATAGATTGCTAGGAAAGAAAGATTTGCTGGGAGTTGGCAGCCAGCCTTTTCATTTTGCCATCATGTCAACCGAGTCGAAGTGCCTCTTGATGAAGAATTCAATGTGATGCAGCCGCCGAAGCTGAAAGATCAGTTCTCCAAGTTTCAAGATTCTGAGTCATGAGTGTGCAAGTTCTGCCGATTCTACTAGTTTTTCTCCTTGGAGATTCCATTGGAGATGCAGCTACAAATCCCTATGATTGTAAGCCTTTTTTTTTGGTCGAAAGCTTAATTCAACCAAATTCTCGCCATTTATTTCCTAAAGTGTATTGTTCATATTGTTGAATTTAAGAATTCCACAACCCCGCTCGCCTGGACTTTTTGCATGTTTCTGAGCCATTGCCACTTAGATCAACTAAGGTTTATCCTAGTCAGAGGATGTCACAACATTTACAGGAATCAGAGTAGACCATTTGTCCAAAACCAATTATAAGAACCCTGGTGCATTGAGATATCAATGCTTGCTATATTCCCATCGACAATGCTAATGTCATTTTTGGGCTGATCTAAGTCTGTTTTCTCCCCCTTTTGCCTGGCTCTTTGATCAATGGCAGTTTTATCACCTGCCATTTTGCAACGCATCGACCGAGTAAATCTGATTGTTTGTAGTCTTAAGAGTTGGTCAAAATAATGAAATTTGTTACACATCTATTGGTGGTATGGTTTTTCTTTGAGCGTGTTCAGGCCTTGAAAATCATTATCTTACATACAAATCATTCTCATGGATTTGATTTTGGTATAAGATCTTACTATCGTTTGATGAGGGAATCAGTTACAAAGTTTTTACAAGGTCTTAGCCACTCTGGTACAAAGATCCTGCTGTTGGTTGCAATTCAAGCAACCAAAGTTCTGCACATTATTAGAGAAGCTACTGTCGGAAAATAGATGAACAAAAACTTTTAAGCAACATGCTCCAGAGACTTTTGGGATCCTCAGATTCACATAGTACTGTTGGACTATTACTATTCAATACACACACGACATATGCATTTACTATTTTCACATTGTTCAATTGGTCTTATTTGAATGCAGTTGGCGCTATTAAGGGGCTTATGAGTGATTGGCAAAATACACCACCTAACTGGGTGGGGACTGATCCTTGTGGCGGTGATTGGGATGGGATTGTCTGCACCAATTCTCACATTACATCCATGTAAGTTTTTGAGCATCCTTTTGGACTTCATATTTGAGAATCTGCATTTCATATTTATATCTATATGTGCAGTTGATTGAACTCTCTTAATTTCAGAACATTGTCGAGCATGGGTTTGACAGGTTCACTTCCAGGAGACATTGGACAATTATCTAAATTACAGATTCTGTAAATTTCCTATCTCTTTCACTTCCCAGATTATGTTCAATGCAAGGACTTAATTACCGTATTTGTTTCCCATGTCTTTTTCTACCTAAAGATAACATAGGACACATTTTTTCTAAATTGGACGTGTTGACCATAACTGGAGGCAATTATTGAGAAGACGGGCCTAAGTTTTTATTTTGCTGTTGTCATGTATGTAGTCCTCCCATCTAGATTCTTGCACTTTCTTCTCTCCCATGCATCCTATAATGCATGTGAAGCTGTCTGTCACAAAATTGATCAAAGAACCCACAGCAAGTAGAAAGAGAGAAAGAAGGAAGAGAGGAGGAGGAGAAACAGAATGTAAAAGAAAGAAAGAGAGGGCTATAGTTTTCTGTAGTAACAGAAACCCTACATCCACTATATTTATATTGAATATAAATTGTATATGACAATAATACTCTTATGTAAGTAAAAAGGAAATAAAACTCGATAATAAAGGAAACTTAATTAAAGTAACTCAACACTCCCCCTCAAGCTGGAGCATATAGGTCACCCATGCCCAGCTTGGAACAACCGGCAATAAAAGCAGGACAAAATAATGTTTTGGTAAACATATCGGCAGTCGTAATAGTAGTCGTCATAGAAGTTGTAGCAGCAGCAGTAGTAATGCTAGGAGTAGTAGTAGCAGTAGCAACAGTAGTAGAAGTAGCAATAGCCGTAGCAGCAGCAATAGTAGCGATGCAGACCGATGCTTGCTAGGAGTAGTAGTAGCAGCAGTAGCAACAGTAGTAGAAGTAGCAGCAGTCGTAGCAGCAATAGCAGCGGCAGTAGCAGCAGAAGTAGCAGCACTAGTGGTAGTAATAGTGGCAGTAGTAGTGGTAGCAATAGTAGTAGCAAAGGCGAAGAATAATACTTGCTAGGAGTAGCGATAATGTATAGTAGCTTGACCGCGTAGTAGCAGCAAATAGTAGCGCGTAGTAATAGCGGCCGTAGCGGCGAGTAGCGGTAGTAGTGGTAGTAGTAATGACAAGATGCTTGATAGTAGCAACGATGCGGCGCGATAGTAGTATTGCTAGGAGGAGCGAAGATAGTGCAATAGCGGGAGTAGCGGCGGGAGCGGCAAGAGTAGCGGCGGGAGCGGCAAGAGTAGCGGCGAGCGATAATGTAAGTAGTTACGGCAATAGCGGCGATGAGCTTAAGTAGTCGTAGCAGCCGTTATAGTAGTAGCGGCAGTAGTAGCCAAAGTAGTAGCAGCCGTAGCAGTAGTAGTATCACTCATGATGATAGTCTTAATATAAATATATCTACCACTTAATCAAGAAGGCTGAAACTTTAGTGCAAGAAACAAAATGGCAACACTAATGTATAATCATATGTAATTGGCTCCATCGGTTAACCAAAGGGAACCCAAAAAAATCGAGTCAACCATAATCAATGAAATACACCGATTCTTGAATCCGCTGATCAGTAAGTGTTGTAATCCATGTTCAGAAATTGAATCTGATGAATCTAATATCTTCTGATCTCATACATATCGAGACTCAAAGAGAAAATCGATAAAAATTGCAACTTTAGGTGGCTGCGCACCAGATAAGAAGTAGGGGACTCTCAAACTGGCAATAGGATCAAGTAATCAGGTAGTTAGATCTGCTCTGATACTATGTCACAAAGTTGATCAGAGAACTCGCAGCAAGTAGAAAGAGAAAGAAGGAAGAGAGGAGGAGGAGAAACAGAACGTAAAAGAAAGAAAGAGAGGGCTATAGTTTTACGTAGTAACGTAAAACCCTACATCCACTATATTTATATTGAATATAAATTGTATATGACAATAATACTCTTATATAAGTAAAAAAGGAAATAAAACTCTGATAATAAAGGAAACTTAATTAAAGTAACTCAACACTGTCAATGATGGGCAGGTAGAGGGATTCATGTCTAGAATTTGGTGTTTTTTTTATCTGTTTTAGCTGCCTGAAATGGTCTTCTATAAGTTGTTACTGAGTATAATAAGCCTTTCGTGTAGGGACCTATCTTACAACAAGGGTCTGACTGGATCTCTTCCTGTACAAATTGGAAACTTGATGAAGCTCACGAACTTGTAAGCTTCATAAATCAGCATTTCTAGTATATTATGTGTCCCCTGACTTTCAAAGTCGAAAATGACCAACCTGCCTTTTCATCTCAAAATGTGTTGGAATGTATTAGGAAATCTTCTAGAATTTCTCCCTGATTATATTACGTGATTATATTACGTGATATTATGTGATTTTATTTTATTTTGTTAGCTGTAAATTAGATATTGATAGAGATTAGAGGATACTTAGGATCTTTACCTAAATAGGATCTTACCTAATTTAGATTCTCTGTTCATGTATTTATACTCATTGTAATCACTCTATGAAAAATAAGAAAACAGATTCTTTTCTTCATGGTATCAGAGCCCAAAGGTCCTTTATCTATTCATCTCGAGTAATTTTTTTTTTTTTGATCGTTCGATCGCTATGTCGGACGTATCATCAACCACCCAGTCTAACCCCCATCACTTCTCACAAAGTCCACCGAACCTCATCCCATTCGAGATCACTTCCATCGGGCTGAATGGTGATAATTTTTTCCGGTGGTCTCAATCCGTTCGAATGTATATACGGGGTAGAGGAAAAATTGGCTATCGGCGGAGATAATGCAGAACCAGCAACGAGATAACCCCACTTGGGCTGTATGGGATGCGAGAGAATTCAGCGATTATGAGTTGGCGACCAACTCCATGGAAGAAGATATTGGTGCAAATTATCTGGGCTATTATACCGCAAAGGAACTTTGGGATGCGGTGTGTGAGATGTATTCAGATTTGGGTAATCAATCTCAAATCTATGAGTTAACCTTGAAGCTGGGAAAGATGCGACAAGGAGAGGAAACTGTCATGAAATACTTTCACTCTTTGAAACGTTTGTGGCAGGAGTTGGATGTATTCAATGATCATGAGTGGACGTGTATTGAAGATGGTAATCAATACAGGAAAATTGTAGAAGCAGAACGTATTTACGCTTTCCTAGCAGGGCTTAGAGATGAGTTTGATGAGGTGCGTGGCAGAATACTTGGGAAGCAGCCTCTTCCACCTATTGGAGAGGTCTTCTCAGAGGTTCGGAGAGAAGAAAGTAGACGGGGAATAATGCTGGGCAAGTTAGCTACCAGCGGAAAGGATGGATCATCGGAAGGTTCAGCATTGACTATATTCGAAGACAAGAAGGGCCATGTTCCTGCAACAAGAGTCTCCGAGGCAAATGTAAGCAAAATCCCCATTAATTTGCGTAGATCGATGGGAAACCTCATATTTGGTGTGATTTCTGCAACAAACCCCGTCATACACGGGAGACCCGTTGGAGGATTCATGGCCGTCCAGCTTCTACAACTAGTGAGGCAAGGAGACCAACTTCATTCAGCCGTGATTATAAGTCTTCTCGCGTATGCCTCCTACAGCTAATGAGGCCACCGCATTCCCTTTCAGCAAAGAACAACTAAACCATCTTCTCGCAGCTACTTCAGCCGGGTCAGATCGGGTAATCCTACGCTTCGATTGCCCACCAAGGTAGAAATCTAAATGCCCTCTCTTGTTGTTCACAATATGTACCTTGGATCATTGATTCAGGGGCATCCGATCATATGACTAATATTCCATATTTGTTCAAATCCTATATTCCTTGTCCTGGCAACCAAAAAATTCGGATTGCCGATGGGAGTTTTTCATCTATTGCAGGCAAAGGATCAGTTCCACTTTCTGATTCTATTAAACTTCATAATGTACTGCATGTTCCTAAGTTAGCTTGCAGCCTCTTGTCTGTTAGTAAACTTTCTAAAGAGTCTAACTGCCGTGTTGTCTTTTTTGCTTCCCATTGTGAGTTTCAGGATCAGATCTCGGGGAAGACGATTGGCAATGCTAGGATGAGGGATGGTCTCTACTATTTTGAAGAGTTTGTTTCGATAAAAAGCTCGGGCGTATGGAACTTTCAGTTCTTCCCTGTTCAAGAACAAATAATGGTTTGGCACCATAGATTAGGCCATCCTAGTTTTGGATATTTGCAACATTTGTTTTCTCATTTGTTCAAAGATGTGGATGTTTCTTCACTACATTGTGACAATTGTGTTCTTTCTAAAAGTCATCGTACTCATTATAATCCAAAACAGTATCGTGCATCATCCCCTTTTTACTTAATTCATAGTGATGTTTGGGGTCCTTCACCCATACCAACAAAAACCGGAAAACGATGGTTTGTAACCTTTATAGATGATCATACCCGTTTATGTTGGACATACTTGATGAGCACCAAGTCTGAAGTTGAGTCCTTGTTCAAAAATTTTTATCAAATGGTTATGACTCAATTCCGTACTACTATTAGTATTCTTCGTACTGATAATGGTACTGAATATTATAATCAATTTTTGGGGAGTTTTTTGACAGAAAAAGGCATCTTTCACCAGTCAACTTGCCGAACTACACCCCAACAGAATGGCATTGCTGAACGCAAAAATCGCCATCTCCTTGAAGTATCGCGTGCCCTCTGTTTTTCAATGCATGTACCTAAATACTTATGGGGGGAAGCTGTGCTAACAGCATCTTATCTAATTAATAGGTTGCCTACTCGGGTATTAAACTACTCTACTCCCTTAAATTATTTCAAGAAAGTGTACCCCACAGCGCGTATTTTTTCTGATATTCCTCTAAGGGTGTTTGGTTGCACTACATTTGTCCATCTCCCAATTCAGTGTCGATCCAAATTAGACCCTCGGGCTGAAAAGTGTGTGTTTATCGGGTATGCACCTAATCAAAGAGGTTACAAGTGTTACAATCCACATACTGGTAAAACTCATATTACTATGGATGTAACCTTTATCGAGTCACAACCATTTTTTTCTTCTAACAAATCTCTTCAGGGGGAGAATGGCAAAGTTAGTGAAGAGATTAAGTCTCCTGTCCTTCCTACTCCTTTGTTTGAATCTTTGAAAACACCTCTGCCGAATCTTGATGTGTCAAGGATAGGGGGAGAAAAAGTTCAAGATCACAATGTGATCAACAAGCCTGAGCTTCAGGTTTATACTAGAAGGAAAACTCTTCAAAATGTTGCAGATCAAAACTTTGTCTTGGAGCCTCATTCGTCTGCAACCCCGAGAGATGATCTCTTGCCTTCGTCATCAGGTGATCCTAGTAGTACTCATTTTCCCTCTATTCCTGTCTTAAATTCTGATTCTAATGCTTCTAATCTTGATATGCCTATAGCTCTTAGAAAAGGAGTTAGATCCTAGGTAGCACGGACACGTGCACCATGCCTCCGTGTCGTGTCCGACACGTGTCGGAGCGTGTCCGACACGCCGACACGCTCGGACACGCTCGGACACGTGGTCAACGCGTGTCGGATTTTCCGACACGCGGTCAATTTTTTTGGACACGCTTCGACTCGCGTGTCGGATGGAAGCGAGGCGAGGGAGGAGAGAAAGGCCGCGAGCGACGGTGAGAAACCACCGGCGAAAGAGTAGAGACGAGGCGACGGCAAGCCCGCAACGGCGAGCTCGCGACGGTGAGAAACTGCCGTAGAAAGAGTAAAGACCGCGGCCACCGTGATGCTGATCGGCGACAAGGCGACAACTGCGCAGGTGAGGCGGGGGCCGAAGGCGAGGCGGAGGAGAGGAGAGGAAGGGTTCGTGCGGCGACCAAAAGCCAGAAGGAGGAGAAGGGGCGCCTGCTAGGGTTTCAAAAAGAGAAAAAAAAGAGGGATTGTGACGGGTGAAATGACAGCCTGTCACGTGGGAGGAGGGGGAAGGTGAAATAAATGTGGGGTGAGGGAAAAGAGCCTGACATGGGGAAGGGAGGGGAAAAAATTGAAATAAATTTAGGGATGGGAGGAAGTCGACGTGGGGGAGGGAGGGAAAAAAAAATTGAAACAAATTTCAGGGTGGGGGAAATAAACGAGGGAAAGAAGAAAGTGGGGCGGGCGGTGGATCTCGAGGAGACGTTTTATTTTTAATCGAAAAAATAAATAAATAAGATTAAAAAATAATTTTAAAAAATAAAAATACTAAATTTCAAATGATGATAATTTTTTTGGGTAAAGATGATAAATTTTTGTTAGTCATCAATTTTATCAATAATTTTTATTAAAGTTAAAAATATATTTTCAAACATGAATACATATTATTAATATAAATTCATTGTAGGCTCTTTTTTAATTAATTTTTTTTATTTATGAATTTAATCAAATTAATTAAAAATAAAAATATTTATTTATTATACAACGTGTCGCAACGTGTCGGAATTCTTTATTTTTAGAAATGATGTGTCGACGTGTCGTGTCGTGTCGGACACTCGTGTCGTGTCCCGTGTCGGTGTTACCTAGGTTAGATCATGTACTCAGCATCCTATATCAAAACATGTGTCATTCCAAAAGTTGTCTCATCATCATAGAGCATTTGTGTCAAATCTGTCTCACATATCTATTCCTAGAAATATACATGAAGCTTTGAAGGATTCAAAGTGGAAGATGGCAGTTGAGGATGAAATGCTTGCACTTAAGAAAAATGGCACATGGGAATTGGTTGATGCACCAGAAGGAAAAAAGATTGTTGGCTGTAAATGGGTATTTACTGTAAAATGTAAACCTGATGGAAGTGTTGAGCGATATAAAGCAAGGCTGGTGGCAAAGGGGTTCACTCAGACTTATGGAGTGGACTATCAGGAGACTTTTGCTCCAGTTGCCAAGATAAATTCTGTTCGGATTTTACTATCTTTGGCTGCTGCATTTGATTGGCCCTTACATCAGTTAGACGTGAAGAATGCATTCTTGAATGGTGACTTGGAGGAGGAAGTGTTTATGAGTTTACCACCAGGTTTTGCAGAAACTGAAAGCAAAGTTTGCAGATTAAAAAAGTCGCTGTATGGACTTAAACAATCTCCAAGAGCGTGGTTTGAACGGTTCGGGAAGGTGGTTAAAAGGTTTGGCTATCACCAAAGTCAAGGAGATCACACTCTATTCTATAAACACTCAAAGGAAGGTAAGCGTGCAATTCTAATCGTCTATGTTGATGATATAATATTGACTTTGGTGATGACAAAGTCGAGTTGGAAAGCTTGCGAGAGAAGCTGGCTGAGGAGTTTGAGGTTAAGGATTTGGGTGTCTTGAAATATTTTCTTGGAATAGAATTTGCGAGATCCAAGAAGGGCATTTTTATAAACCAACGCAAATATGTCCTTGATCTGCTCAAAGAAACAGGTCTATTAGGATGTAAAGCAGCGAGACCCCGTGGAACCAAATATGAAGCTTGAACTTGCCAAGGCTGAAGAAGTGATAGACCGAGAAAGTTATCAAAGGCTTGTTGGTCGACTTATTTATTTATCTCATACTCGACCTGATATATCATTTGCTGTAAGTATGGTGAGCCAGTTCATGCACTCACCGGGGCCAAGGCATTTTGAAGCAAGATATAGAATTCTACGCTACTTGAAGGGAAGTCCTGGTAAGGGTCTAATGTTTGAAAAACATGGACATCTGGAAATTGAAGTGTTTACCGATGCAGATTGGGCTGGAAGCAATATGGATAGGAGATCTACTTCAGGCTACTGCACGTTTGTTGGTGGTAATTTAGTCACTTGGAAGAGTAAAAAGCAAAGTGTGGTGGCAAGAAGCAGTGCTGAAGCTGAATTTCGGTCAGTAGCGCATGGTGTATGCGAAGTTATGTGGATTAAAGGTATCTTGGATGAACTACAGATTCCAAGTTCCATACCAATGAAAGTGTATTGCGACAATAAGGCAGCAATCGCAATTGCTCATAATCCTGTGTTACATGAACGGACAAAGCATGTGGAAGTTGATAAACACTTCATCAAAGAAAAACTTGATAGCGGACTAATTTGTATGCCGTATATTTCAAGTGATGATCAGGCTGCTGACATTCTAACCAAGGGATTGCATAAGAAGCAATTCATTCATCTAGTGAACAAGCTGTCTATGGAAGACATCTTCAAGCCAGCTTGAGGGGGAGTGTTGGAATGTATTAGGAAATCTTCTAGAATTTCTCCCTGATTATATTACGTGATTATATTACGTGATATTATGTGATTTTATTTTATTTTGTTAGCTGTAAATTAGATATTGATAGAGATTAGAGGATACTTAGGATCTTTACCTAAATAGGATCTTACCTAATTTAGATTCTCTGTTCATGTATTTATACTCATTGTAATCACTCTATGAAAAATAAGAAAACAGATTCTTTTCTTCAAAATGCAAGAATCCTGGTGGGTTGTGGATTTTCTGGTCAAATACCAGATTCCATTGGATCTCTCCAGAACCTGGTGTTTCTGTAAGTTCTCTCCCCCATATACTTGATCGGGACATGACACGTATATGACCAGTTTTTGGACAAGCTAAAACATGTTTTGCTCGACTCAATTCAACAATGAATTGTTTTAACCTCATGTTGGAGGTCTTTCTTGAATGTACTATAAAATATTGTTGTCAGCTCATGCTTTACATATTAATCTGACAGTCACATTATTCTCCTGGCCTTCACAAGCATCTGAATTCGTCCTTCCAATATATTGCAGATCTCTAAATTCAAATGGATTCAGTGGGCAGATACCCCCTACCATTGGTAACCTTTCTAGGCTCTATTGGTTGGATCTAGCTGACAATCAGCTAACTGGATCTATTCCAGTATCAAAGGGAAGCAAGTTTGGCCTTGATATGCTACTTCACACGAAGCACTTGTATGTGCATGTCTACCAGTTTATTATCTTGCTGTATCTGTGAACTTTCATTTTTGTTGTGTTATCTGACTAATATTCTGCTTCATGCAGAGTCATTTTGGACAGAACCAACTCTCTGGCACGATTCCTTCCCAATTATTCAGTTCTGGGATGCATCTCATTCATGTGTAAGTTCTGATAATCCATTGGGGCACTGCAGCTGGTCTATTCATTGTTTCCCATAGCCTTCTCAAGCCTTATCTAAAGAAAGTTAGATCCTTTTTCTCTCTCTATCTCTCTCATAAACTTCCTCAACTTCACAGGCTTTTTGACAACAATCAGCTCACAGGTAGCATCCCTTCCACTCTTGGACGAGTGCAAAGTTTGGAAGTTGTGTGAGTATTTATGGTTCTACGCAGTCCTTGTGTGGATTACTTGTGCTCATTGCACTTCCGATCAATGTTTAACCTATTTTAATGGTTACAGACGCTTTGATAGGAACTCTTTAGATGGTGCAGTGCCTGCAAATCTCAACAATCTTACATCCGTTCAGGAACTGTAAGCGAAACATAATTCTCGTCTCGGTCATTTCACTATTTTCTAGTGCATATCATTATAGTCAATCTCCTAATTTTACTGGTCTACTTTTTAGTCTTCTTTCCAACAATAGGCTAACTGGTCCATTGCCCAACCTGGCTGGCATGAATGCCCTCAACTACCTGTAAGTACCAATTGTCTTACAATTAACTAATCGCACATGGTGTCATTGCTGATCATTTATGAGTTCTGTGAGGGAACAGAGAACATGGTGAAATGTAAAAGATAATCTTAGACTCCTTTTGTTAATTTTGAATTCGCTATTACTTATTGTCCCACTGTGACTACGTAAAACATGGGACTTTGACTGACAAAGGTGGATTTGCAGGGACTTGAGCAATAATAGTTTTGACGCGACAGATTTCCCTACATGGATTCCAACATTACAGTCTTTGACAACATTGTATGTTTTCCAATCTGTCTTTTGCCTCTACCGATTCACTTCAAACCCAACCTCCATCACCACCCCCCCCAACACCCACCAACGCCTTGAAATGGAACATGACATTTCAATATTTTCTGCTTGTGGGTTTCAGAGTAGCCATCACTTTCACCTTTGCTAAAGATAAAATAGAAGATCTCTTCATAAATAATAGTCATACCTTATATCAATTTCAGAATATTGGAACGCACACAAGTTCGAGGAGGGCCACCGGTCATCCTTTTCAGCATTTTCAGTTTGCAGAGAGTGTAAGTATCATCTCAATTTCAATATTTACCTCAATGTAATGGACGTATACTTATTCAAAACTCAGACCTGCTTCATTCAATTGACTTCCTCGTAAGTTTCAACTTGGGCATTAGAAATAATGGCCGAACATGTGAATTTTCCTGTGACGTCAGGGTCTTAAGAAACAACCAGCTGAATGGAACCTTGGATATAGGCACCAACCATGGCAATCAATTGCAACTCATTGATCTCCAGACCAATTTTATTGATAACTTCAAGCAGAGTGCTGGAGGTTACAGTGTCGAGGTGATGTAAGTCATATAAAACTCTCTGGCCCTTTCACTCACTTTGTCACAATGTGAATCGAGAATGCTTTTTTACACAGTTTTATTGCTAATGTTGTGCCGATATAATTGTATTTCTGCAGACTTGTTGATAACCCGATTTGTCAAGAAACAGGAGCAGCTGGGCAAAGTTACTGTACCATTCCACAAACCAACACCTCGTCATACTCGACACCGCCTAATAGTTGCATCCCACCCGTTTGCAATTCAAATCAGACATCCAGCCCCAACTGTAAATGCAGCTATCCTTACACAGGAACTTTAGTCTTCAGAGCTCCTTCTTTCTCAGGTTTAGGAAACTTGACTTATTTCGAAAGCCTCGCAAGCTCTATGATGATCTCTTTTCAATTCTATCAACTACCAGTAGATTCCATCTCACTGAGTGATCCACGGAAGGATTCATCTGATTACCTTCAATTGAATCTCGCGGTCTTCCCATCTGAGGGGGTTAGTTTCAATCGGTCTAGCATAAACAGTATTGGCTTTCTGCTCAGTAATCAGACTTACAAGCCTCCACATTTATTTGGGCCTTTCTATTTCATCGCCGATCAGTACCCATACTTTGCGGGTAATATATCAAATTGTTTAACAGAGACATGCATTCCGTTGCCTTGTCTATCTAGACTATCTTTATTTCTTCATCATACTAACAACAATCTCTCTCCCTCTTTCTCACAGAAGTACAAGTACCAACTACATCCAAAAAATCATCAAACATTGGAGTCATCATTGGTGCAGCGGCCGGTGGTTTTGCTCTCCTCTTGCTATTGGCTCTTGTGGGGGTTTATGCTTTTCATCAAAAGAAAAGAGCAGAAAAGGCTGCAGAGCAAAGCAACCCTTTTGGTATGGACAGATTCCCTGCATACTTGCCACTTAGCTTGTCTCTGATTCTGGAAGTAACTGTCAGTCAATATTTGTTTTTTCTTTTTTTTTTGGGTAAAAATCAGTCAATATTTGTTGTTATTTATGAAAATGCAGAAAACTGGGACCCGAATAAGAGCAGCAGCGAAATCCTCCAACTCAGAGGAGCTAGATGGTTCTCTCTAGAAGAGCTTAAGAAACACACCAACAACTTCTCTGAAGCCAATGAAATTGGATCTGGCGGTTATGGAAAGGTTTCCTCTCTTGGCTCTCAGTTCTGTTCAGAGAAACCTCAATTAGCATACTCTTGCTCCTATAATCTTTATGATATAGCCAGAGCCTTTCGTTTCGGTCCTCATGTTAACAAGAAAAACATTCTGTATAAGTTCCATTTATTCGCCAACTTGTTTAAAGGGTAGGCTCACTGTATGACAATTACTGAGTTTAAAATCTCCTGCTAGAATTTCACATTAACGAATAAGGCCTTCTTAGACTTGACAAAAGCAGATGTAAGTTTGCTCATACAGAGAAAAGGTAAAGCTGAGAGATGGGCAAAGTCGTAGGAGTTGCTACACATTAGTCTCTACTTAGTTTTCTTCTCTTTCCAAGAGAATCTTATTTTTTTCACATGGCTTTGAATTTTCAACCGCTTTTCTTATCAGGACGTTTCCATTTAAGTTGATGCTTGATTGCATTATATTCCTGAACAGTAAATGATTCTAAAATTTTGTCTAGCCTTAATTTCTTGTTTCTTGGTAAGAAAAAAAAAAAAATTTCTTTTGGTAAGAACCTTAATTTCTTTTTTTTTTTTTTTTTTTTGGTGAAATTGATTTCCTGGATCTGATCTGGGAAAAAAAGTTGAAGTGGAATCAAGAATAGTTCAAGAAAGAAAGTGGCCCGAAAGAAAACATTGAAATCCTTAATTTCTTGTTTATGTCTCTTAATTCTGAGAACTGTCTTGATACTGTGCCAGCATTGTGACATTTTTTGTTTGTCTTCAAAATCATCAGGCTGTCCTGAAAACTGGCCAAGTCACAAATTATGTTGTTGCCGTGGCAGGTCTACAGGGGTACTCTGCCCACTGGAACTCTCGTTGCCATAAAACGGGCACAGCAAGGATCTATGCAGGGTGGGATCGAGTTCAAAAATGAGATTGAGCTTCTATTAAGAGTCCATCATAAGAATCTTGTCAGCCTTGTCGGATTTTGTTTTGAGCAAGGTGAACAATTGCTAGTGTACGAGTTCCTTCCAAATGGTACCCTCAAAGACAGTCTCTCAGGTATCTCCTCTCAAGTTTCTTATGTTGAGAAAGCATTCATGCTGATTTTAGGTTTTTTAAGGAACAATTCCTCGCTCATATCATCTGTGTTCACAATTACAAGATTCGACTTGCAGGAAAGTCGGGGATCAGATTGGATTGGGCAAGAAGACTCAAGGTAGCCATTGGTGCAGCCCGAGGTCTGGCTTATCTTCATGAGCTTGCCAATCCTCCGATCATTCATAGGGACATAAAATCAACCAACATCCTATTGGATGATCATTTGAATGTGAGAGTTGCTGATTTTGGTCTCTCCAAGCTCGTGGGAGAAGGTGAAAGGGGTCATGTCACCACTCAAGTCAAAGGAACAATGGTCAGTAATGAGCTTTAGTCTAACGTTAGATAGTCAAACTTTTCTTGGCAACACACAAACTTTGAATGAGTATTGATTCCTAAAATCTTTTGCGGAAATTTTGCATTTGTTCCCTGATTCCTAGGACAATCCATATTCTTGAGAACCTGGTAATTGTCTGGGGAAGAATTGCACTTTACAGTTTTTTATAACAATATAAGATAATTGTTCTTTTCAGTTTGGATAATTATCATGATTATTTCTGCAGATTCATATGAGAGAAGATGCTAGTTTGTCTCATAACAAGAGACAATAAATTAAGCTAAGTCGATGGAAAAAGGCTTTAGTGTTGGTCATTATTGTTTGTGTAGCTTTCATGATGAGTTTTACAAACCAATCATGCTATACTCTTGTGAAGGGCTACTTGGATCCTGAATACTACATGACACAGCAGCTGACCGAGAAGAGCGATGTCTATAGCTTCGGAGTATTGATGCTGGAACTCCTTACAGCCAGAAGGCCGATAGAGCGGGGCAGATATATTGTGAGAGAAGTGAGGATCCTCATGAATAAGGACAAAGATTTGTACAATCTGCAGGGGATTCTCGACCCGGCCATTGGTTTGGGCACGTCTTTGAAGGATCTTGAGAGGTTTGTGGACTTAGCAATGAGATGCGTGGAAGAATCAGGAGCGGACAGGCCAACCATGGGAGAGGTGGTGAAGGAAATAGAGAACATCATGGTTTTCGCAGGTTTGAATCCAAAGGCCGAATCGGCGACCACTTCAGCCAGTTATGAGGAGGCGAGTAAGGGGTATGCTACACATCCCTACCACAATGAGGACTTCTCGGAGTATAGTGGGGGCTTCCCACCTTCGAGTCGAACCCCAGTAGGCAAATTACAGTCATGATCAGCTTCAGTGTACATTAAGAAAATCAAACTAGCATGTGTAGTCATGACCAACTCTTTCCAGATGTTCAGGTCTTGTGATGTTTGTATCCTATTGAGAATTTAATCATGTAAAATTGCTGGTCTCTATGTGTAAGTAGAATTCTGAAGGAAGTGATCATTCGTCTTCCTCCTGTACAACCAGTTGGTCTTCTCGTGGAGAAGACAATGTATGGACTCGTTTTTTGAGTGATTGGGAGGATATGAGGGCCACCACGGCACCTTGTAACTTCCTGGACTGCCGGTTCTGGCTTGCCTGCTTCTTCGCATGGTCTTCATTGCTCGCCATGTCTCATGAATCTTGCCTATGAGCGAAGGCTGCTTGTGGTTCTGATGAGACGAGGAGTAGGGAGTTGGGTCAGGAGGAGCCAAGAAAGAGTGTAAAAAATAAAGACAGAAGAATATCTAAGTATCAAAAGTTACGAAAGTGATACTCAAGTGTCATATTTTTTTTGAAAAATGAGATACTTAAGTGTTAAGTCCAACAAATCCCTATAGAAATCTTAGGTGACAATTTTTTATTAATATTAATCATCAATGGCTCACCAAAGAGCTAACTCAGCAAAGAAATACCAAAACGACGCTATTTTGGCGTGGATTTGAATTTTAATATAACTATTAATTTAAATTAAAGTTAAAACCAAAAAATATATATATAGTTGTAGAATGGTAGGGACTGAGCCTTTGCTGCCGCCGCCTCCCTATCATCATCAGGAAGGGTCGACCACCCTCGCCAGATCTAGGGGATGCTAGTTGGTCAAGGTCGCCAGCCCCTAGCGAGGGCCCGGCAACCTCGGCCGACCCTTCCCCCATCGTTGCTAGGTTGTTTTTATACTTATTAACTCACATTAGAGTGCAAAACGACGTCGTTTTATACTTATCTCGTCGAAAAAACGTGATGTTAACACTTTAACTGGATTTTCTCACTATTGACACTTAATTGACCCATTTTGCTTTGATTTTAACACTTAGTATCACTTTCGTAACTTTTAGTATTTAAGTGTTATCCCATGCTAAGTTTTGGCAATCTAAGGTTGGTGTGTCCTTAAATAAGTGTTGGTAATGTAAAGCTAGGTGGAATTAGAGAATTCAATCACTCGATAATTTTCAAAATGAGTTAGTAAAAGAGTTTGTTAGAGCAAACAAAAGTGATAACTCGATAGAAAGAGTTGGTGAATATAATAGGAACAAATAGATACTAATAAGCAACTCTATTGATAATTGTAAGCTAGTTAACTATTTAAGAAAAGTAAATCACACAAATAAAGATCGATAAATTATTTATAGTTGGTAAATTTAAGTTGTCTGGTAGAAAGGTATATAAAAATTGGCAAAGGATGAGAGAAGCTTTATTTCTTTTTCTTTTTTGGGGTCAAAGAGTAGGGAAGTTGGTATTTAAAAAAGAAAACACCAATTAGATATTAGTAATTAACTCATACAGGATTTGGTAATGCATTATTTGTTGGTACGTAAAAAGTTGATAATTACTTCAATTGAGATTAGTGATTATAAAAAGAGTTGGTAGTGAGATAAATAAAGGTTGTAATTCATAGAAAAGTTGATAAATAAAGAGAACAAATAAATGTTAGTAATATGCAATTGAAATGAGAATTAACAACAAAAACTTGTTGGCAACAAACTCTTTTTACCAAGTCTTTCGATACTTACCAAATCTCGAGGAAATCCACTGGCACAAAATAGAATCTAATTTTTTCATCAGAATAGTAGAATTGTCTAGGGTTCGAAAAAGCCTGCAAACAACCAAATTAATCTTATCAATACACACGAATCTGAGCTGCAATGACATCTAATTCACCTATCTATACCCTGACTCTTTCATAATTATCCATTGTGAAGTTCTGCTCGCCACGGTGCGCTGAACATTACCATGAAGAGGACTGCTCTAAAGTCTCCCCTTAAATAAATTTTTGCTCCTTCAACTTCACCAAACGAAGACGTCATTTCTATTTTGTTATGACTTGATTGTACTTGGTCTTCCTCCTTCTCCATCCACACTTTACTACATCCCTATCTTTGCATGTCTCAGCATCCAGTTCTTTTCTGGCCCAATTCAGTTGAATGATTCTTCGAAAACGACCAGATGGTCGTTGACTGTGCTCTTTTTGTCATGGACGCTACCAGTGTATGCGTGTACAGTTACTTCATTCATCAACTTGTTGTTTTCTACCTTTTCTCCTTCATCTTCAGCCCATGCTTCGGTGCTCATCTTCTCTCTTCTTGATTATTTGGACTTTGTGACATAGTATTGACTGAGTAAACGCACACCCCCCCCAACAGTTAAAATCAATGTAGCAGTTGGAGAGAAGAGATGCAGATGTTTACGTTTCTGACGTGCAGATGTTTACGTTTCTCGTCAATTGGAGCAACAAGACTACCATTCATAGTTGTCACGGACGAGATTTATTCTTTCTCCTGATAAAAAATGAAAAGACTGCAAGGAAAGAGAGATACGCTGGGAGTTGGCAGCCAGCCATTTCATTTTACCATCTTGTCAACCGAGTTGAAGTGTCCCTTGATGAAGAATTCAATGTGATGCAACTGCCGAAGCTGAAAGAAGAGCGTTGAGTTCTCCAAGTTTCGAGATTCTGAGTCATGGGTGTGCGAGTTCTGGTGATTCTGCTAGTTTTTCTCCTTGGAGAGTCCATTGGAGATGCAGCTACAAATCCTTACGATTGTAAGCTTAATTCAACCACTTTCTTGACATTTATTTTCGAAAATGTTTTATTCATATAGTTGAATTTGCGAATTCCACAAATGCTCTCGCCATGACTTTTTGCATGTTTCTGAGCCACTGCCGCTTAGATGAACTAAGGTTCCTCCTAGTCAGAGGACGTCACAACATTTACAGGAATCAGTTTGTCCACAACCAATCTTAAGGACCCTATTGCACTGAACTTTTTTGAGATATCGATGTTTCCTATATTTCTATCGACAATGCTAAAGTCAATTTTGGACAGACCTAATCTGTTTTCTCCCCATTTTCCTGCCTCTTTGATTAATGATGGCTTTATCGCCTGCTATTTTGCCTAAAAAAGTTTCAGTAAATCTAACTGATTGTAGTCTTTAGAGTTGGTCAAAATAATGAAATTTGTTACACATCTACTGGTGGTATGATTTTTCTTTGAGCATGTTCTGGCCTTGGAAGCCATTATCTTACATACAGGTCATTCTCACGGATTTGGTTTTGATATAACGATTATGCTACCTTCATTTGATTAGGGAATGAGTTACAAATATTTTACAGGGTCTTAGCCCCTCTGGTACAAAGATCCTGCTGTTGGTTGGCTATTCAAGCAAACAAACTTCTGGACATTATTAGAGAAGCTACTGTTGGAATATAAATGAACGACCACTTTTCTAGCAACATGCTCCAGAGACTTTTACGATCCTCAGATTCACACAGAACTGTTGGATTATTGCTATTCAATACACACACAAGACATATGCATTTATTATTTTCTCATTGTTCAATTGGTCATATTCGCATGCAGTCAGCGCAATTCAGGGGCTTATGAGTTATTGGCAACATACACCACCCAACTGGGTGGGGACTGATCCTTGTGGCAATGGTTGGGATGGGATTGGCTGCGCCAATTCTCGCATTACTTCCATGTAAGTTTTTGAGCATCCTTTTGGATTTCATATTTGAGAATCTGCATTTCATAATTTTATCGATATGTGCAGTTAATTGGACTCTCTTAATTTCAGAACGTTGTCGAGCATGGGTTTGACAGGTTCACTTCCAGGAGACATTGGACAATTATCTGAATTACGGATTCTGTAAATTCCCTATCTCTTTTACTTCCCAGATTATGTTCAATGCAAGGACTTAATTACCACATTTGTTTCCCACGTCTTTTTCTACTGAAAGATAATATAGGAGACAAATTTCTGTAAAATTGGATGTATTGACCATAATGGAGGCAATTATCGAGAAGAAGCACTCAAGTTTTTGTTTTGCTGTTGTCATGTATGAAATGTAGTCCTCCCATCTAGATTCTTGTACTTTCTTCTCTCCCATGCACCCTATAATGCATGTGAAGCTGTCAATGATGTGCAAGTAGTGGGATTCATGGCTAGAATTTGGTCTTCTTTATCTGTTTTAGCTGCCTGAATTGGTCTTCTGTAAGTTGTTACTGAGTATGATAAGCCTTTCATGTAGGGACCTATCTTACAACAGGGGTCTGACTGGATCTCTTCCTGCACAAATTGGAAACTTGATGAAGCTCACGAACTTGTAAGCTATATACATTAGCATTTTTAGTATATTCTGTGTCCCCTGACTTTCAAAGTCAAAAATGACCAACCTGCCTTTTCATCTCAAAATGCAAGAATCCTGGTGGGTTGTGGATTTTCTGGTCGAATACCAGATTCCGTTGGATCTCTGCAGAACCTGGTGTTTCTGTAAGTTCTTTCCCCCATATGCTTGGTTGCAACCTCATATGTACATGACCAGCTTTTGGACAAGCTAGAACATGTTTTGCTCAACTCAATTCAGCAATGAATTGTTTAAACCTCCTGTTGGAGGTCTTTCTTGAATGTTATAAATATTGTTCTCAGCTCATATTTTGTAGAGTGTGTAGCTTTGCTCTAATGCCATTTATAGGGTATGCGACCCTTGTAGGATATGCGTAAGTGTTGTGGTGGTAACATAGGAGAATTGTAATAGACAACTGAAGACACTTGTTATACTAAACCGTGATACAAGTATCACATTCAAAATGTTGTTCTCTCACAACTATCCCAATTTACCTTCTTTCACCACACTCTAAACTTTCAAAGCAAATTAGCTGATATAAGCAGACACTCAGCTCTTCTATCTTTCCTCTCGCTCACCGAGGAATGACTCGCTCGCGCAGAGCTACTCTTTCTCTCAGGCTGCATCACCTCTTTTCTCTCTTGGAGCTCACCCTTTTTCCATCTGGTGACTTGTCCTCAAATGCTTCTCCTCTAAGCGTTATATATAGGCTGAAGCTTCACCGCGACAAGTCCAGTGGCCGACTTCATACATAATGGACTTCCATTTACTTCTTGGGCAAGTTGGCAAGTTGCAGGTGCCAAATTGTCGCCAGCTAGTCTTCCTTTTCCAACTTCATGCAGTGAAGAAAACCTTATCCAATCAATCTCCTTAGCAAGTTAAACTTTACTTGCTTCTTTTGACTTTGTGACCAAAACTTGTCTCTCGTTTTGTTTCATGTGTGACTGAAACAAGAAGACTCTCAAGAGTTCTTCACTTGGGGTCTTAATCACCAACTTTTAGTATCCAGCATTCGCACTGGAATAGGTCGGCACATCAGAGGCAAAGTCCGACTAGAACTTATCTCATTTTAATATTAGGTGTTGACTCCAACATGCTTTATATAGTAATATGACGGTCCCATATTATTCTCTTGATCTTCACAAGTATCTGAATTCGTCCTTCCAATACATTGCAGATCTCTAAATTCAAATGGATTCAGTGGGCTGATTCCTCCTACCATTGGTAACCTTTCTAGGCTCTACTGGCTGGATCTAGCTGACAACCGGCTAACTGGATCTATTCCGGTGTCAAATGGAAGCAATCCTGGCCTTGATATGCTACTTCACACGAAGCACTTGTATGTGCATGTCTTTCAGTTTATTATCTCACTGAATCTGTGAACTTTCATTTTTGTCGTGTTATCTGACTAATATTCTGCTTCATGTAGTCATTTTGGGCAGAACCAACTCTCTGGCACAATTCCTTCCGAATTATTCAGTTCTGAGATGAGTCTTATCCATGTGTGAGTTATGATAATCCACTAGGCCACTGCATCTGGTCAATCTATTGTTTCCTCGAGGCTTCTCAAGCCTTATCTAATGAAAGATCCTATCCTCTCTCTCTCTCTCTCTCTCTCTCTCTCTCCCCCTCACTGCACACCGTTGTTATCCTCTCTTGATACTCAAAGCATCTCTTTAGGAGAGAGGCAGTAAAAGCAGAGAAGGCAATGGCCTGCTAATGCCTTTTTGAAGATAGGAATCCTCATAAACTTCTTTAACTGTGCAGGCTTTTTGACAACAATCAGCTCACAGGTAGCATCCCTTCCACTCTTGGACTGGTGCAGAGTTTGGAAGTTGTGTGAGTATTTATGGTTCAACACAATCCTAATGAGAATTACTTCCCTTCTGCTCATTGCACTTCGAGTCAATGTTTAACCTATTTCAATGGTCACAGACGCTTTGATACGAACTTTTTAAGTAGTGCAGTCCCTGGAAATCTCAACAATCTTACATCTGTTCAAGAACTGTAAGCAAAACATAATTATGGTCGTGTCATTTTACTGTTTTCTAGTGGATATCACCATAATCATCTTCTAAATTTACTGGTCTACTTTGTAGTCTTCTTTCCAACAACAGGCTAACTGGTCCGTTTCCCAACCTTGCTGGCATGAACGCCCTCAACTACCTGTAAGTAATAACTGTCTTCCAATTAGCTAGTCGCACATGGTGTAATTGCTGATCATTATGTTTTCTCTGAGGGAAACAGAGCACAACGTGAAATGTAAAAGATAATCTTAAACTCTTTTTCTTAATTTTGAATTTGCCATTGCTTATTGTCCCAATGTGACTACGGTGGATTTGCAGGGACTTGAGCAATAATAGTTTTGATGCGACAGATTTCCCAACATGGATTCCAACATTACAGTCTTTGACAACATTGTACGTTTCCTAATCTGTCTTTCGTCTCCATCAATTCACTTCAAACAACCCCCCCGGGCGCCTTCTCCCCCTTTCGAAATGGAACATGACATTTCATTGTTTTCTGGTGGTGGATTTCAGACTAGCCATCTCTTTCCCCTTTTCCAATGATAAAATAGGAGATTTCTGAGTAAATAATAGGTTTACACCTTCTATCAATTTTAGAATGCTGGAACGCGCGCAAGTTCGAGGAGCCGTACCTGTCATCCTTTTCAGCATTTTCGGTTTGCAAAGTGTGTAAGTGTCATCTCAATCTCAATATTGACATCAATGTAATGGATGTATACTTCTTCAAAACTCGATTCGCTTCATTCAATTGACTTCCTGGTGCGTTTGAACTTGGACATTAGGGATGATGGCTGAACGTGTGAGTTTTCTTGTGATGTCAGGGTCTTAAAAAACAACAATTTGAATGGAACCTTGGATATAGGCACCAGCCATAGCAATCAATTACAACTCATTGATTTGCAGATCAATCTTATTGATAGCTTCAAGCAGAAAACTGGAGTTTATAGTGTCACGGTGATGTAAGTCATATAAAGCTCTTAGGCCCTCTCACTCACCATGTCACAAGATGAATCGAGAATGCTTTTTTGCACAGTTTTATTGCTAATGTTGTGCCCGTATAATTGTGTTTCTGCAGACTTGTCGATAACCCGATTTGTCAAGAAACAGGAGCAACTGGGCAAAGTTACTGTACCATTCCACAAACCAACACCTCGTCATACTCGACACCGCCTAATCGTTGCATCCCACCCGTTTGCAATTCAAATCAGACATCCAGCCCCAACTGTAAATGCAGCTATCCTTACACAGGAACTTTAGCCTTCAGAGCTACTTCTTTCTCAGGTTTAGGAAACTCGACTTATTTCGAAAACCTTGCAAGCTCTATGATAAACTCTTTTCAGTCCTATCAACTTCCAGTAGATTCCGTCTGGCTGAGTGATCCACGTAAGGATTCATATAATAACCTTAGACTGAATCTGGCGGTCTTCCCATCTGGGGGGGTTCGTTTCAATCGGACTGGCATAAACAGTGTTGGCTTTGTGCTCAGTAATCAGACTTACAAGCCTTCAGAATTATTTGGGCCTTTCTATTTCATCGGCAATCAGTACATGAACTTTGATGGTAATATCTCCAATTATTTAACAGAGACGCACATTCTGCTGCCTTTTCTATCTAGATTATCTTTATATCTTCATCATACCAACAACAATCTCTCTCCCTCTTTCTCACTGGAGTACAGTACCAACTCCATCCAAAAAATCGTCGAACATCGGAGTCATCGTTGGTGCAGCAGCTGGTGGTTTTGTTCTCCTCTCGCTATTGGCTCTTGTGGGGGTTTATGCTTTTCATCAAAAGAAAAGAGCAGAAAAGGCTACAGAGCAAAGCAACCCCTTTGGTATGGGCGGATTCACTGCTGTTGGTATTTGCCGAAGCGTGCATTTGATGTTTGTGCAACGAAGTTTTTTGTATGTGAATTATCAAGAGAGCAAAAGAACTAAGAACAAAGTGGGCAAGGTCAAAGTAATAATAAAAATATCTAAAAGAGAGTAGCAGCAAACAAGTACAAGGGAACAAAAAGAAGTATTTTATTATTTAGTTTAGTTACAAGGGGAAGGGGAAGGAGCTTGCTTACCTTATTGGTCTGCTGTGCTCCCCCTTCCTATTTATAAGGGAGCTCCACTGACTTTTGGCCCACCATCTTTGACTTCTAGTAGATTCTTTACAATTTTTTTCTTGAACAACCAACTCTTCTAGGCAAAAATCTCTGCCACTTGCAGAGATAATTTTATGGACTCTTTTAGGATTCTTCTTGACTTCTCTAGCTCATGTCTATCTTAAAATTTCTAGAAATTGGATCAATAATTTAATAACTGCAGACATGCCACTTAGCTTTTCTCTGATTCTGGAAGTAAGTCTCAGTCAGTAGTTGCTATTTGTGGAAATGCAGTAAACTGGGACCCGGATAAGAGCTGCGGCAGCATCCCCGAACTCAAAGGAGCAAGATGGTTTTCTCTTGAAGAGCTAAAGAAATACACCAACAACTTCTCAGAAGCCAATGAAATTGGATCTGGCGGCTATGGAAAGGTTTACTCTCTTGGCTCTCAGTTCTGTTAAAAGGAACCTCGATTAGGATACCCTTGCTCCTGTACTCTTTATAACGTCCCCAAAGCCTTCTGCAGTCCTCATGTTGACAAGAAAAATCTTCTGTATAAGTTCCATTTATTCGCCACCTTGTTGGAAGCATAGGCTCACTGAATAACGTATGACAGTTACTGAGCTTGACATCTCCTGCTAGAATTTCACATGAACAGATAAGGGCTTCTTAGACTTGACAAAACCGGATGTGAGTTTGCTCATACAGAGAAAAAGTTAAGCTGAGAGATGGGCAAAGTCATGGTATTGCTACAGATTTGTTTGTACTTAGTTTTCTTCTCTTTCCAAGAGAATCCTATATTTTCACACAGCTTTAAATTTTCCAACCGCTTATCTTATCTAGATGTTTCCATTTAAGTTGATCCTTGATTCCATTAAATTCCTGAACAGTAAACGTATCTAAATTTTTTACTTGCCTTAATTTCCTGGTTGTCTCTTTAATCTGAAAACAGTATTGGTACGGCGCCAGCATTGTGAAATTTTTTTATTTGTCTGCAAAATCATCAGCTGTCCTGAAAACTGGCCAAATTATAAACTTTGTTGTTGCTGTGGCAGGTCTATAGGGGTACTCTTCCCACTGGAAATCTTGTCGCCATTAAACGAGCACAGCAGGGATCTATGCAGGGTGGGGTCGAGTTCAAAAATGAGATCGAGCTTCTATCGAGAGTCCATCACAAGAATCTTGTCAGCCTTGTCGGTTTTTGTCTTGATCAAGGTGAAAAATTGCTAGTGTACGAGTTCCTTCCAAATGGTTCCCTCAAAGATAGTCTCTCAGGTATCTCCTCTCAAGTTTCTTATGGAGGGAAGGCATTCGTGTGGATTTTGGGTTTTTTAAGAAACAATTCCTCGCCCATATCATCTGTGTTCACAATTACAAGTTTCGACTAGCAGGAAAGTCAGGGATCAGGTTGGATTGGGCAAGAAGACTCAAAGTAGCCATTGGTGCAGCCCGAGGTCTGGCTTATCTTCATGAGCTTGCTAATCCTCCGATCATACATAGGGACATAAAATCAACCAACATCCTATTGGATGATCACTTGAATGCGAAGGTTGCTGATTTTGGTCTCTCCAAGCCCATGGGAGATGGTGAAAGGGGTCATGTCACCACTCAAGTCAAAGGAACAATGGTCAGTAATGAGCTTTAGTGTAACGTTAGATATTCAAACTTTTCTCGGCGGTAAAAAAATTTTGCATGTGTTCCCTGATTCCTAAATCAACACATGTTGGTGAGAACCCAGTGATTGTCTGGAGAAGAAGTGCACTTTTCAGGTTTCGGTCAGGATTCTCTTTTGGAAAACAATATAAGATGATTGTTCGTTTCAGTATGGATGATTATCATGATAATTTCTGCAGTCATATGAGAGACAATTAATTTACCAAAGCCATTGAGAAAAGGGTCATAGAGCTTAAGGCATTATTGTTCGTGTAGCTTTCATGATGAATTTTACAAACTGATCATGCTATATTCTTGTGAAGGGCTACTTGGATCCTGAATACTACATGACACAGCAGCTGACCGAGAAGAGCGATGTCTATAGCTTCGGAGTATTGATGCTGGAACTCCTTACAGCCAGAAGGCCGATAGAGCGGGGCAGATATATAGTGAGAGAAGTGAGGATCCTCGTGAATAAGGACAAAGATTTGTACAATCTGCAGGGGATTCTCGACCCGGCCATTGGTTTGGGCACGTCTTTGAAGGGTCTTGAGAGGTTTGTGGACTTAGCAATGAGATGTGTGGAAGAATCAGGAGCGGACAGGCCAACCATGGGAGAGGTGGCGAAGGAAATCGAGAACATCATGGTTTTCGCGGGTTTGAATCCAAAGGCCGAATCGGCGACCACTTCAGCCAGTTATGAGGAGGCGAGTAAGGGGAATGCTACACATCCCTACCGCAATGAAGACTTCTCAGAGTATAGCGGGGGCTTCCCAACTTCAAGGATCGAACCTCACTAGGCAAATTACAGTCATGATCAGCTTCAGTGTACATTAAGAAAATCAAACTAGCATATGTAGTCATGACCAACTCTTTCCAGATATTCAGGTCTTGTGATGTTTGTATCATATTGAGAACTTAATCATGTAAAATTGCTGGACTCTATGTGAAACTAGAATTCTGAAGGGAGTAATCATTCGTCTTCCACCTGTACAACCAGCGGAGAAGACAGTGTATGGACTCGTTTTTTGAGTGATTGGGAGGATATGAGGGCCACCACGAACACCTTGTAACTTCCTGGACTGCCGGTTCTGGCTTGCCTGCTTCTTCGCATAGTCTTCACCGCTCGCCATGTCTCGTGAATCTTGCCAATGAGCGAAGGCTGCTTGTGCTTCTGAAGTAGAGGAAGGAAGAAAAACGCACTAATGTACTGCTGTGTTAACCTTTGAACGAAATAATAAGATGACAAGATGAGTATGTCAGAAATAAAAGAAGTTGGTTATTTAAAGAAAATCCAATAAATGTTAGTACTGAACTCAAAGAGTTAATAACGCTAGATTAACTAGTTCATAGAATTTTATAAAATGATCAATGAGTAAGGTAAATAAAAATGGTAATTTAAAATGAAAATAAATATTAATAAGTACTAAATAAATGCAGTAACTTAATCGGAGAAAAGATAGTAAGTTATATTAAAAAAACTGGTTTTCCATATAATGGTTAGTAAAAATGAGGTGTCGCTAATATAGGTAAATAAATGCGGTTAACAATGCAATAAGCATTTTTTGTTGTCAGATCTAAGAGCAGATGGTAAATTAATAGCAAAATAATCCAAATTAATATTGGTAAATAACTCAAATAAGTGGTGGTAATGTAAAGCTAGTTGGAATTAGAGAAAATTCAATCACTCAACTTGATAATTTTCAAAATGAATTAAAAAGTTTGTTAGTAGAGCAAATAAAAGTGATAACTCGATAGAAAAAGTTGGTGAATATAATAGCAACAAATAAATACTAATAAGCAACTCTATTGATAACCGTTGGCTAGTTAAATATATGGGTTTTTAAAGAGAAAGAAAGAAAGAAAATAAAAGGAAAAAAGAGAGAGTTGAAAAGTCTATCTAAGAAAAGTAAGTCACACAAATAAAAATTGATAAATCATTTATAGTTGGCAAATTTAAGCTGCTTGGTAGAAAGGCGTATAAAAATTGGTGAAGGATGAGAGAAGCTTTTTTCCTTTGATTTTTGTGGGTCAAAGAGTAGGCAAGTTGGTTTTTAAAAAAGAAAAGACCAATTAAATATTAGTTATTAACTCATGCAAGAGCTGGTAATGCATTATTTGTTGGTATGTGAAAAGTTGACAATTCCTTCAATTGAGATTTGTGATTATAAAAAGAGTTGGTAGTGAGATAAATGAAGGTGGTAATTCATAGAAAAGTTGATAAATAAATAGAACAAATAAATGTTAGTAATATGTGTGATTTTCGGTATTTGAGCTATGATTATGTGTTTGAGTTATGTTTTAAATGTGCATAGAATTTTCGATCCGCTTAATTTGTTTTCGATTAAATAAATCGGGCTTTTTGGTATGACCTTTAGTTAATAGGTTTATAAGTTAGTCTTGTAAAATATTTTTGTTATGTTTTGGTGGGTTATAAATAACGTGGATGTATATATATGTTGATATCGCCAATAGTGTTATTTAAAAAAGAAAAGACCAATTAAATATTAGTAATTAATTCTCTTTGACAATTACTTCAATTGAGCTAATCAGAATTTGTTTTCGATTAAATAAATCGGGCCTTTCGTCAGATAATTCTTTGAGCCTCATTCACGAAATAACTAGACTATCTGGGGAAACAATTAAAGAATCTAAATGCAATTGGACTTGAGAATTCGACCAAGAATCGATTGCTCGACCGTATTGATCTGCAAGGGTCATTACGGCACTGTCAGAAATCGATCAGAGATCAGAGATAAGTTGATTTGGCTAAGATATGTGATCCGAGTGTGGATGATTCCACCTGATTGCAAAATTCTTGTCAATCAATACTAAATTGATTTTCTATCGTTTTAGTACCCGGTGCTTGTAATTGAAATCTCGAGAATTTCACAACAATCGTGGGTCGCCAATGTGTCGAAAATTTCTAAAAGTGACCCGGTAGACATACTAAAAGTGACCAAATAAATCAATCACCCCAAACCTACACATGGACAATTACACCAAAACTATTTCTAAAAGTGACCCGATTTAGACTAGATCATGCAAATTTAAAATTAATTTATTTGCATAAAAAATCCGGACAAACGGAGTGTGAAAACAACTAATCAATTTGAATTTAACCGGGTAAATTTTAGAAATTGAAAATTTACTAGTTTAGTTTTTGTCAAAAAAATAGTTATTTTAGAAACATCGACTCATCCTCCGAAAACTTTCACAAGCTATTTTAGAAATGAGATTCCTCCAAAAAGCTTTGAGGTTTTTCTTACGAAAAACCATTTCGAACGTTACGGAAAATTAGCAAAAATTTGGATTGGCTCAATTAAAGGAAATTTGGACTTCTAAGCCAAGCTATTGGACGTTGGGAACTTATAGAAATTATGTGGGCTTTTTCTACATTAGAATTGGATGTCGAAGTTAGGAAATTGTTGAAGAAATTGAAGACAAAAAATTGTGAAATTCGGAATTGGCAAGGGCCACATTATTTTGGCTTCAATTTGGATAATTTAGAGGCTTTATTGGGTTAGAAAGTATTACGAGACATGAGATAAGGTTGAAGATAATTGGGAGGACCAAGCAATTGATGTTTTGGATTAGTTCATTGACTTTGTCTTCTCTTCTTCAAAGCCTCTTCTGCACGCTTCGACGTCCCCCTTCGCTGCCTCTAATTTCTTTTGAATCTCTCTTCCCCTCATTCTTTCTCTCGGCCACAGAAGTCCACCGTCACCGAAGCTTTTCCCATTCCCTCTCGCATCCATGCGAGTGCAGCAAAACCAAGTCCTCCCAGCTGCCGCGCGTCCTTCAGCTCGCACGCCAGCTCACGCTCAACAGCAGCTGATTCTTCCCATTTTGTTGACCGCCCTCAGCTCCACGATCGTCACTCTCTCTGCTTCGTTCTCTGCTGCCGCCCCCACTTTGTTTTCCTCGTAGCTCGCTCCATTGAGTCAACCATAGCCGGATTGTTGACCGAAGTCCAGCCACTTGCTGCCACGTTCATCTCCACCTTTGCTTGCTCCTTGGACGCCAGCTACCGGCTTACTTCCATTTGCTGGTTCGTGAGTTCAGCGAAGCCGAAGCAGCCCAGCTTCCAGCGCCCGTCTCCACAAGTCCAGCCCACGGTTTGCGCCAGCAAATCCCACGAGCCCAACAGTCCAGCAATTCTTCAGCCCAGTCCGCCCGTGGTCGGCCTTCAGCAACAGTCCATGAATTTTGTTGCAAGTTCAGCCCGCTAATTGAAAAGCCGACAAAAATTTTCAGCAGCCCAGTCTTGAAACCCAAGCCCGCGAAGCCAAGTCCAATTCAAAAACAAATTTCGGTTGGGCTGAGATTTATCAGGCCGGTTCTAAGAGCGGTCCAAGCTCCGTCGACGCCGCTGAAAATTTGGATTTCGGCCGCCGTTGCGCCGCCGTTGTGGTAAACCGATTTCCGCAATAAACCGGTGAGTTTATGCTCTAAACTATTCTTAGTAGGCTAATAACGTTTAAGGGGTGTTTAGATTTATTTAATTAGGAATTAGGTGGATAATTAGATTAAATTAGAAATTTAATTATTTAATTTTGCATGTTAGATGGTTATGTTAAATTAATTAAGGCTTAGATAAATTGTATTATTTATCTAGAAGGGTTCGGGAATTTTCCGGGTCCGTATTAGTAATTAATTTAATGTTTTTTTCCTAGGTTAGTATTTTTAGAAATTAAATTGAATTAATTAATTAATTAATTTTTGAAATTATTTATTTATTAATTATTTTTCCGGAAATTAGATCGGATAGCCGATAACCGAAATTTCGTGCTGATTGCAATGGTGTGGTTGATTTCTGCAATTGAGTGTTAAATTATGCAAATTGAGTATTGATTTGATTTTTGGTATTTAATTCCAAAAATTGCGAATTTCTAGTATTTGTTCAAAAAATCCCAAGTGTCGATTTTGACAATGAAAATAGTTTTAATTACTATATAAAATAGTGGGATTTTAAAAAGGAAGAATGTCAATTTTTTTAAGTCAAGTTGACCATGTATCCACACACATAAAATTTCATGTGAATTTTTAATACGAAGAAAAAGGCCAGGCTCACCATTTTAATTGAAGCATTTGAGTGCAATGCACGATACCTTGGGCCATATTTGAGTATTCATGTGATGGTTAAGAGAAAATCGTCCCGCGCTGTTAAGTTGGATGTTATCCCTATTTGGGATACCCCTAAACAACGGGAAGCCGATTGTAGTAAATTCTGGACCCTATACTCTTTCGAGAAAGCCATCTGAAAGAGACATACCATGCTCAATAGGATGAGATAAAGCTTGGCAATGCCAGAAGACCGCTGAACAGAGAATAGGCCATGCTATATGCCGAGATCAAAACTAGGAATGCATGTTTAATTAAATTGAATGCGCCGGATTATGGGATAAAATTGTTTGACACGGTATGAGACGTGTCATAACGATTTAGCCCTATAAGCAGGACTCCTGTGCTTATTAAGAATTTCAATATGGCATTCTAGTTAATTGAGCTCAATTGTTGCTCATGCTTTCATGCTGTTTGAGTTATAAACTGTACTGACCTATAGGGTGGATCTAAGGCTATGATAAGGTTCTGTGATTGTATGATTGCATGATTAGAATGTTTCTAGACGTATTTCCTCCTAATCGGGGTTTAGAGCATGAACTTGTTGAGACATGGTCTCACTGGTTATTGTATTAGTGGAGGACCTGGAGCTAAGAGGAGGTGATTTGAAACGTAGGTCAATTAGGACCGCTTCTTTTTGGAAGGCTAATCTTTTGAAGTCTATTGGCCATAGACTTTTGTACATGACTCTGTGTATATATAAAAGCATGTTTGTTTGTGAATTTATTGTCTTGCTTTTCTATCCCAAGATAAAAACTGTTATGGGATTTATTTTAGCTTCCGTATGTGCAATAAAATAAAAAAGGTCGGCGACTTGTCCTGGAAGTCGCAAAATATTATCGACCAGATAGGTATGGGCACATGCTTGGGGGTTCGGGGCGTGACAATATGCAATTTAAATGAGAATCAGTAACAAAAAATTGTTGGTAACAAACTCTTTTTATCAAGTCCTTTGATACTTATCAAATCTCGAGGAAATCCACCAGCACGAAATAAAATCTGTTTTTTTCAATAGAATAGTAGAATCATCTAGGGTTCAAAAAAGCCTGCAAGTAACCAAATTTAATCTTATCAATTAACATGAATCCGAGCTGCAATGACATCTAATTCAACTATCTATACCCTGACTCTTTCATTCACTATGTTCTTATTGACTTCATAATTATTTATTGTGAAGCTCTGCTCACTAGGAGTGTCAACGGTTCGGTTCGGTTCGGTTTTTCAAAAAATCGAACCGTTAGAAAAATCTTATTTCGAACCGAAATCTCGGTTCGGTTCGGTTGATTTCGAATTTTTAACTTTTGGTTTTCGGTTTTTTTTTTTTTTTTTTTTGGGGTGGGGACGGCATGCTCCTTTGTGGTTTTCGGTTTTCGGTTTGTGCCTTTGTGGTTCGGTTTTCGGTGAACCGATTAAAAATTTATGGTTTTTGATGATAACCGAATCGAACCAAAAAAATTGAATTTTTCGGTTCGAGGGTTTTCGGTTCGGGTCTTGACACCCCTACTGCTCACCACATTGCATTGAACATTGTTATGCTTGGAGTTGAGGACTGCTCTAAAGTCTCCACTTAAATAAATTTATTGCTCCTTGAACTTCACCAAACGAAGACATCATTTTATTTTATTATGACTTGATTGTACTTGGTGGGAGCAAAACTTAGCAACTTGGTCTCCCTCCTTCCCCATCCAAACTTTTCTACATCCCTATCTTTGCATGTCTCAAGCAACGAATGCATCCGGTTTTTATTTCTGGCCCACATCAGATGAATGATTTTTCGAAAACGACCAGATGGTCATTGACTCTGCTACTAATGTCATGGACGCCACCAGTGTCTACGCGTACAGGTTACTTCACTCGTCAACCTGTCGTTTTCTACCTTTTCTCCATCATCTTCGACCCATTTTTCGGTGCTCATCTTCTCTCTTCTTAATCATTTGGACTTTTGTGACTTGGTATTGACTGAGTAAACTCCCCCCCATTAAAATAAATGCAGCAATTGGAGAAAAGAAATGCAGACAAATGTGGTTCTGGCGAGCTGATGTTTACATTTCTCGTCAATTGGATCGACGAGACTCCAATTCATGGTTGTCACGGCCAAGACTTTTATTTTCCCCTGATAGAAAAAGTAAAGATTGCTAGGAAAGAAAGATATGCTGGGAGTTGGCAGCCAGCCATTTCATTTTGCCATCTCAACCGAGTTGCAGTGTCCCTTGAGGAAGAATTCAATGTGATGCAACTGCCGAAGCTGAAAGAAGAGCGTTGAGTTCTCCAAGTTTCGAGATTCTGAGTCATGGGTGTTCGAGTTCTGGCAATTCTTCTAGTTTTTCTCCTTGGAGATTCCACTGGAGATGCAGCTACAAATCCTTTTGATTGTAAGCTTAATTCAATCAAATTCTTGACATTTATTTCCCAAAATGTGTTATTCATATAGTTGAATTTGTGAATTCCACGAATCCTCTCACCTGGACTTTTTGCATGTTTCTGAGCCATTACTGCTTAGAAGAACTAAGGTTCCTCCAATTCAGAGGATGTCACAACATTTACAGGAATTAGTTTGTCCACAACCAATCATAAGAGCCCTATTGTACTGAACTTTTTTGAGATATCGTTGTTCCCTATATTCCTATCAACCGTGTTAAAATCAATTTTGGGCGGATCTAAGTCTGTTTTCTCCCACTTTCGCCTGCCTCTTTGATTAATGGTGGCTTTATCGTCTGCTATTTTGCCTTAAAAAGTTTCAGAAAATAAGTAGCTGGAGATCTCAAATTTTGCAATGCATCGACCGAGGAAATCTAACTGATTGTTGTCTTTAGAGTTGGTCAAAATAATGAAATTTGTTACACATCTATTGGTGGTGTGATTTTTTTTAAGCTTGTTCTGGCCTTGGAAGTCATTATCTTACATACAGGTTATTCTCACAGATTTGGTTTAGTTACAACGATCACGCTACTTTCGTTTGATAAGGGAATCAGTTACGAATATTTTAAGGGGTCTTAGCCCCTCTGCTACAAAGATCCTGCTGTTGGTTGGCTATTCAAGCAACCAAAGTTCTGGACATTATTAGAGAAGCTACAGTCAGAATATAAATGAACGACCACTTTTTAGCAACCTACTCTAGAGACTTTTGTGATCCTTAGATTCACACAGAACTGTTGGATTATTGCTATTCAATACACACACAAGACATATGCATTTATTATTTTCTCATCGTTCAACTGGTCATATTCAAATGCAGTCAGTGCAATTATGGGGCTTAAGAGTGATTGGCAAAATACACCACCCAACTGGGTGGGGACTGATCCTTGTGGCAATGGCTGGGATGGGATTCACTGCACCAATTCTCGCATTACTTCCATGTAATTTTTTAGCATCCTTTTGGACTTCATATTTGATAATCTGCATTTCATAATTATATCAATAAGTGCAGTTAATTGGACTCTCTTAATTTCAGAATGTTGTCGAGCATGGGTTTGACAGGTTCGCTTCCGGGAGACATTGGACAATTGTCCAAATTGCAGATTCTGTAAATTCACTATCTCTTTCACTTCCCAGATTATCTTCAATGCAAGGACTTAATTACCACATTTGTTTCCCATGTCTTTTTCTACCGAGAGAAAATATAGGACTCAAATTTCCGTAAAATAGGATGTATTGACCATAACTGGAGGCAATTATTGAGAAGACGGGCTTAAGTTTTTATTTTGCTGTTGTCATGTATGTAGTCCTCCCATCTAGATTCTTGCACTTTCTTCTCTCCCATGCATCCTATAATGCATGTGAAGCTGTCAATGATGGGCAGGTAGGGGGATTCATGTCTAGAATTTGGTGTTTTTTTATCTGTTTTAGCTGCCTGAAATGGTCTTCTATAAGTTGTTACTGAGTATAATAAGCCTTTCGTGTAGGGACCTATCTTACAACAAGGGTCTGACTGGATCTCTTCCTGTACAAATTGGAAACTTGATGAAGCTCACGAACTTGTAAGCTTCATAAATCAGCATTTCTAGTATATTCTGTATCCCCCGACTTTCAAAGTTGAAAATGACCAACCTGCCTTTTCATCTCAAAATGCAAGAATCCTGGTGGGTTGTGGATTTTCTGGTCAAATACCAGATTCCATTGGATCTCTCCAGAACCTGGTGTTTCTGTAAGTTCTCTCCCCCATATACTTGATCGGGACATGACACGTATATGACCAGTTTTTGGACGAGCTAAAACATGTTTTGCTCGACTCAATTCAACAATGAATTGTTTTAACCTCATGTTGGAGGTCTTTCTTGAATGTACTATAAAATATTGTTGTCAGCTCATGCTTTACATATTAATCTGACAGTCACATATTATTCTCCTGACCTTCACAAGCATCTGAATTCGTCCTTCCAATATATTGCAGATCTCTAAATTCAAATAAATTCAGTGGGCCGATTCCCCCTACCATTGGTAACCTTTCTAGGCTCTACTGGCTGGATCTAGCTGACAATCAGCTAACTGGATCTATTCCGGTATCAAATGGAAGCAATTTTGGCCTTGATATGCTACTTCACACGAAGCACTTGTATGTGCATGTCTTCCAGTTTATTATCTCGCTGTATCCGTGAACTTTCATTTTTGTTGTGCTATCTGACTAATATTATGCTTCGTGCAGTCATTTTGGACAGAACGAACTCTCTGGCACGATTCCTTCCCAATTATTCAGTTCTGGGATGAATCTCATTCATGTGTAAGTTCTGATAAGCCACTAGGGCACTGTTGCTGGTCTATTCATTGTTTCCTAAAGGCTTCTCAAGCCTTATATAAAGAAAGTGACATCCTCTCTCTCTCTCTCTCTCTCTCTCTCTCTCTCTCTCTCTCTAATGCAATGGCCTGCTTATCCTTTATTTTAAGCTAGGAATCCTTATAAACTTTTCAACTACACAGGCTTTTTGACAGCAATCACCTCACAGGTAGCATCCCTTCCACACTTGGACTGGTGCAAAGTTTGGAAGTTGTGTGAGTATTTGTGGTTCTACACAATCGTTGTGAGGATTAATTGTGCTCATTGCACTTCCAGTAAATGTTTAACCTATTTCAATGGTTACAGACGCTTTGATAGGAACTCTTTACATGGTGCAGTGCCTGCAAATCTCAACAATCTTACATCCGTTCAAGAACTGTAAGCAAAACATAATTCTCGTTGTGTCATTTCACTATTTTCTCGTGCATATCATTATAATCAATCTCCTAAATTTACTGGTCTACTCTTTAGTCTTCTTTCCAACAATAGGCTAACTGGTCCGTTGCCCAACCTTGCTGACATGAACGCCCTCAACTACTTGTAAGTAACAATTGTCTTACAATTAGCTAATTGCAAATGGTGTAATTGCTGATCGTTTATGAGTTCTCTGAGAAAGCAGAGAACATGGTGAAATGTAAAAGATTATCTTTGACTCCTTTTCTTAATTTTGAATTCGCCATTGCTTATTGTCCCACTGTGACTGTGTAAAGCTTGGACTTTGACTGACAATGGTGGATTTGCAGGGACTTAAGCAATAATAGTTTTGACGCGACAGATTTCCCTACATGGATTCCAACATTACAGTCTTTGACAACATTGTACGTTTCCCAATCTCTGTCCGTTGCCTCCACCAATTCACTTCAACTCCCCCCACCTTGAAATGGAACATGACATTTCATTGTTTTCTGGTTGTGGGTTTCGGACTAGTGCCTTTGCCAATGAAAAAATAGAAGATCCTACGTAAATAATAGGGTCATACCTTTTATCAATTTCAGAATATTGGAACGCACACAAGTTCGAGGAGGGTTACCTGTCATCCTTTTCAGCATTTTCAGTTTGCAAAAAGTGTAAGTATCATCTCAATCTCAATATTTACCTCAATGTAGTGGACATATACTTATTCAAAACTCAGACCTGCTTCATTCAATTGAATTCCTGGCAAGTTCCAACTTGGGCATAAGAAATGATGACTGAACATGTGAATTTCCTGTGACGTCAGGGTCTTAAGAAACAACCAGCTGAATGGAACCTTGGATATAGGCACCAGCCATGGCAATCAATTGCAACTCATTGATCTCCAGACCAATTTTATCGATAACTTCAAGCAGAGTACTGGAGGTTACGGTGTCGAGGTGATGTAAGTCGTATAAAACTCTTTGGCCCTTTCACTCACTTTGTCACAAGATGAATCGAGAATGCTTTTTGTTTTTCACAGTTCTTTTGCTAATGTTGTGCCCATATATCGTATTTCTGCAGACTTGTCGGTAACCCGGTTTGCGAAGAAACAGGAGCAGCTGGGCAAAGTTACTGTACCATTCCACAATCCAACACCTCCTCCTACTCGACACCACCTAATAATTGCATCCCAGCCCTTTGCAATTCAAATCAGACCTCCAGCCCCAACTGTAAATGCAGCTCTCCTTACACAGGAACTCTAGTCTTCAGATCTCCTTCTTTCTCAGTTTTAGGAAACTCGACTTATTTTGAAAGCCTTGCAAGCTCTATGATGATCTTTTTTCAGTCCAATCAACTTCCAGTAGATTCTATCTCACTGAGTGATCCACGCAAGGATTCATCTGATTACCTTCAATTGAATATCGCGGTCTTCCCATCTGAGGGGGTTAGTTTCAATCGGATGAGCATATACAGTATTGGCTTTGTGCTCAGTAATCAGACTTACAAGCCTCCAAAGTTATTCGGGCCTTTCTATTTCATCGCCAATCAGTACACAAATTTTGCGGGTAATATCTCCAATTATTTTACAGCGACACACATTCCGTTGCCTTGTCTATCTAGATTGTCCTTATTTCTTCATTATACTAACGACCAACTTTCTCCCTCTTTCTCACAGAAGGACAAGTACCAAAAACATCCAAAAAATCAACAAACATTGGAGTCATCATTGGTGCAGCAGCTGGTAGTTTTGTTCTCCTCATGCTATCGGCTCTTGTAGGGGTTTATGCTCTTCGTCAAAAGAAAAGAGCAGAAAAGGCTACAGAGCAAAGAAACCCTTTTGGTATGGGCAGATTCACTGCATACTTGCCACTTAGCTTGTCTCGGATTCTGGAAGTGACTCTCAGTCAATATTTGTTGTTATTTCTGGAAATGCAGTAAACTGGGATCCAAAAAAGAGCAGTGGCGAAGTCCCCCAACTCAAAGGAGCTAGATGCTTCTCTATAGAAGAGCTTAAGAAATACACCAACAACTTCTCAGAAGCCAATGAAATTGGATCTGGCGGTTATGGAAAGGTTTCCTCTCTTGGCACTCAGTTCTGTTCAGAGAAACCTAAATTAGCATACTCTTGCTCCTATAACCTTTATGCCATACCCAGAGCCTTTCGTTGCATTCCTCATGTTAACAAGAAAACCTTCTGTATAAGTTCCATTTGTTCACCACCTTGTTTAAAGTGCAGGCTCACTGTATGACAGTTACTGAGTTTGAAATCTTCTGCTAGAATTTCACATGAACAGATAAGGCCTTCTTAGACTTGACAAAACCTGATGTGAGTTTGCTCATACAGAGAAAAAGTAAAGCTGAGAGAGGGGCAAAGTCGTACGAGTTGCTACACATTAGTTTCTACTTAGTTTTCTTCTCTTTCCAAGAGAATCTTATATTTTCACATGGCTTTAAATTTTTCAACCACTTTTCTTATCTGAACGTTTCCATTTAAGTTGATCCTTGATTCCATTATATTCCTGAACAGTAGATTCTAAAATTTTGTCTAGCCTTAATTTCCCTTTTTTTTTTGTCTAGCCTTAATTTCCCATTTATGTCTCTTAATTCTGAGAACTGGATCAACACTGTGCCAGCATTGTGAAATTTTTTGTTTGTCTTCAAAATCATCAGGCTGTCCCGAAAACTGGCCAACTTATAAATTTTGTTGTTGCTGTGGCAGGTCTACAGGGGTACTCTGCCCACTGGAACTCTAGTTGCCATAAAACGAGCACAGCAGGGATCTATGCAGGGTGGGTTCGAGTTCAAAAATGAGATTGAGCTTCTATCAAGAGTCCATCATAAGAATCTTGTCAGCCTTGTCGGATTTTGTTTTGAGCAAGGTGAACAATTGCTAGTGTACGAGTTCCTTCCAAATGGTACCCTCAAAGAGAGTCTCTCAGGTATCTCCTCTCAAGTTTCTTATGTTGAGAAAGAATTCATGTGGAACTTAGGTTTTTTAAGAAAAAAATCCTGTGTTCACAACTGCAACTTTCGACTTGCAGGAAAGTCAGGAATAAGGTTGGATTGGGCAAGAAGACTCAAAGTATCCATTGGTGCAGCCCGAGGTCTGGCTTATCTTCATGAGCTTGCTAATCCTCCGATCATACATAGGGACATAAAATCAACCAACATCCTATTGGATGATCGCTTGAATGCGAAAGTTGCTGATTTCGGTCTCTCCAAGCTCATGGGAGAAGATGAAAGGGGTCATGTCACCACTCAAGTCAAAGGAACAATGGTCAGTAAATAGCTTTAGTCTAACGTCAGATAGTCAAACTTTTCTCGGCGACACACAAACTTTGAATGAGTTTTTTGATTCCTAAAAACTTTCGTGGAAATTTTGCATTTTTTTTTTTTTTTTGGTAACGTTTTGCATTTGTTCCCTGATTCCTAGAACAATCCATGTTCTTGAGAACGTGGTAACTGTCTGGAGAAGAAGTGCACTTTAGAACAATCATGATTATTTCTGCAGAGTCATATGAGAGAAAATGCTAGTTTGTCTCAGAACAAGAGGCAATTAATTTAGCTAAGTTGACGGAAAAAGGCTTTAGTGTTGGTCATTGTTGTTTGCGCAATTTTCTTGATGAGTTTTCGATCGTGCTATATTCTTCTGTAGGGCTACTTGGATCCTGAATACTACATGACGCAGCAGCTGACTGAGAAGAGCGATGTCTATGGCTTTGGAGTATTGATGCTGGAACTCCTTACAGCCAGAAGTCCGATAGAGCGGGGCAGATATATTGTGAGAGAAGTGAGGGTGCTCATGAATAAGGACAAAGCTTTGTACAATCTGCAGGGGATTCTCGACCCAGCCATTGGTTTGGGCACGTCTTTGAAGGGTCTCGAGAGGTTTGTGGAGTTAGCAATGAGATGTGTGGAAGAATCAGGAGTAGACAGACCAACCATGGGAGAGGTTGTGAAGGAAATCGAGAACATCATGGTTTTCGCGGGTCTGAATCCAAAGGCCGAATCTGCAACCACTTCAGCCAGTTATGAGGAGGCGAGTAAGGGGTATTCCACACATCCCTACAGCAACGAGGACTTCTTAGAGTATAGTGGGGGCTTCCCACCTTCAAGGATCGAACCCCAGTAGGCAAATTACAGTCATGATCAGCTTCAGTGTACGTTAAAAAAATCAATGACCAACTCTTTCCAGATGTTCAGATCTTGTGATGTTTGTATCCTATTGAGAATATCATGTAAAATTGCTGGCCTCTATATGTAAGTAGAATTCTGAAGGAAGTGATCATTCATCTTCCACCTGTACAACCAGTTGGTCTTCCCATGGAGAAGACAGTGTATCGACTCGTTTTTCGAGTGATTGGGAGGACATGAGGGCCACCACGAACACCTGGAACTTCCTCGACTGCCGGTTCTGGCTTGCCTGCTACTTCACATAGTCTTCATCCCTCGCCATGTCTCGTGAATCTTGCCTATGAGCGTAGGCAACTTCTGCTGCTGATGAGACGGAAAGAAGAGAGTTGGGTCATATTCACATATGCGATCTGCCATTTCGGGCGTTCTTCAAATGGGTGCTGTGCTATCAGAAGAGGTTACCTTCCTCTGCCAACAGCAGCAACATGTTTCTGCTCTTCGTTTCTGTTGGGATTGTCGGATCCCCAAAAACCGGATTCGACCCTAAATCGAACCCTAAACTTGCGCGGAAGTCGAGCCCGGGATTTCTATAGGCATCACCAATCCTAAGGCACATCACAGAATTGAACGTACCTTGTTAGCCACAGATTAAACACTGACGCCGATAAGAGGAAGAGAAAACGGTCCTGTTTGATCCAATAACGCCAAAAAGCCTTGGAGAATTGTGGGGTGTCGCCTCTTGCCTTAGTTTTTCTTTTCGGAGAGTTTTTGGAGGGAGAGAGGGAGAATACGTACGTAACTTTTTGCCAAAAGGTATCTTCTCCCTCTCTCTTCCCCCTTTATATATGTTCCTCCAAAAAACAAAAAATACACCCCTCATTATATCTCTCCATCCATGGGCCCTAATTTTGTGGGCCGGGCTTTTAGGCCCAACATGGGCGGACGGGCCAACTTAAGCCCATCCGAATAATTAATTAAAATCATCATCTCCCACTCACACATGGTGGGCCGAACAGGATCCTCTTAACCTCTTTTTAACATTCATACTGGTGAATAATCCGTGCGATCGGCATACTTTGAGAGCTCGTTGCCATACATCTGTTAGGAATATACAGCAGCTCATAATGGGCGTCACACTCTGAGTAGATTTAGTATGCAGTACCCTAGATCGATCGATCACATTTATATCTCTCTTGATCTCTTTCCAACAATGTTATATATTGCATTCACAATTATGATTATCCCAAAGACAGTCATAATTGGTTGACCAGTGAATACAAAAACAACAATGTGATTTTTCCAAATTCGATCTTCCTCTTTCCTTCAAACTCTCAATTTCAGTTTAGCTTGCTTTTCTAGAAATGTCCCATTAGATCGAATCAACTCATGACCATTGGCAACATCCTAAGATAGTAAACACTAAATAAAAATCTTGAGAATAAGTAAGAGTCCTAAGGAGACTAAAAATGAGGAACTCATTTCCCTCAAGAGTCTCACACGGCATAAAAGTTGAGATCAAACTTTTGCCACTCTTATTGGTCGTCTCATGCATACGCAGTATGAAATGCGTATTACGGTATTAACTCCTTTCCCATGGAGCGTATGTCTATTCCTTCAATACCGTACAGATGATAGTTCAGATATACCCAATGTCTAACTTGAGTTCACGTATCTACTCATCACATAATTCATCAGAACTCACATCTTGCATCTTAGACAAATGAAGTAAAATATGTGGGGTATTTTACTTTCGGATATAGTACTTATCATGTCCTCATCTTAACACTTAGTTAAGGCGACATATATATTTTAAGCTTGAGCTCTCAATTATCACCTAGATAATAAGTTTAAAAATCGTCTCATCTCTATTTATCACACAGTAAATAGAGGCGATTATCCGTGTGAGTGGGCTAATCTCTTATCTGTCCGACATACTTTCTCAACTTAATATAATGCACTGAGCATTAAGATGCATAAAGATCAAACAAAGATTTATAAGTATTAATGATGAAAAAACACAATTTCATAAATGTGAACAACTCAGGGAAATTACAATATCCAATACATCAGACTCTACGCAATCTTAGAGATTTTACATGACCACAAAACACATCTCTAGGTATTGGCTTTGTCATATGATCTACTACCATTCTATGTGTAGATATGTACTATAAGTTCACATCCTTTCGTGCAACCATATCTTTGACAAAGTTATACTTGGTATCTATATGTTTGGTCTTGCCATGATACTTTGGATCTTTGGTGTACGCTATAACTTCTTGGCTATCACAGTTAACCAATAATGGATTTGCAGCTTTCTCAATAACACCCAAATGATCCAAAAATCTCTTAAGCCAAACTCCTTCTTATATCGCTGCTGATAATGCCACAAACTCAGCTTCCATTGTGGACGAGGCTATACACGTTTGCTTCTTCTTTGCTCCAAGATATGGCGCCATTGTTCGGTAAGAACGCAAATCCGAGAGATAGATTTTCTTTCATCTAAATTTCTTCCCAGTCGGATCCGAATAGCCTTCAAGTCGCAGATCCTTTCCTTGGTAATTCAACTTGTAATCAGCAGTTCCCTTCAAATACCTCAGTATTATCTTAACGGCTTTCCAATGTGCTTGAACTGGATTGGATTGGTATCTACTCACCATTCCAACTGCAAAGCATATGTCAGGTCTTGTACATATCATAGCGTACATCAAGCTCCCGGTAGCACTATCATAAAGAACATGCTTCATTTGTTCCTTCTCTTGTGGAGTCCTTAGACATAGTCTATGGCTCAATCATTCACCTTTTGCAATAGGAGTGTCTATGGGTTTACAATCTTGCATACGAAATCGTTCAAGAACTTTATTTATATATGTTTCTTGCGAAAGAGATAATGATCTCTTCGAACGATCTCTTGAAATCTTAACTCCAAGTATGTATGCAGCCTCACCCATATCTTTCATCTCAAAATTGGAAGATAACTAACTTTTGATGGTATTAACTAACTCCATATTACTTCCGGCAATTAGTATATCATCAACATATAATGATATGATCACAAATTGATCTTTGGATCTTTTGATATATACACAATGATCCTCATCAATCATTATAAAATTATATGCCATCATAGCATTATGAAAACGTATATACCACTGTCTTGACGACTGCTTAAGGCCATATATCGATTTCAAAAGTCGACATACCTTTCCTTCTTGGCCTTTCGTAATGAAACCAACAGGTTGTTCCATATATATTTCCTCATCTAATTCTCCATTGAGAAAAACAATCTTTACATCCATTTGATGTAATTCAAGATCCATACTTGCCACTATTGCTAGAATAATGCGAATTGAGGTGAATCTCACAACAGGGGAAAATGTTTCTTCATAATCAATTCCTTCCTGTTGATTATACCATTTCGCCACAAGGTGAGCTTTATATCTTTCTATCAAGCCATCAGCTTTACGTTTTATTTTGAGAACCCACTTGTTCCCGAAAGCTTTGCGTCCTTTTGGAAGATCAACCAGTTACCAAACATGGTTTGACTTCATTGACTCCATTTCCTCTCCCATTGTATGCATCCATTTTTCCCTACTAGGGCAATTTAGAGCCTCATATATATTTCTTGGCTCATCCTCATCTTGTGGGGCAATCATAAAAGTTTCCCCTTCAATGTCAAAACGTCGACGGGGAATACTTTTGCGACTTGTTCGCCGTATGGGAGATTGTTCACTCAGCACATCATTTCCCATTATGCTCCCACTAGGATCAGATAATGATGATGTCGTCTCATCATGTGGTTGTGATTGAGAATCAGTTGTATGCAATTCATCACTTCTCACATTACTCCCACTTGGACGAACCCCACTAATATCATTATCTTGATCCATGGTTTCAAATAGGGAGTAATCTTCACCTATTTCGCCCTTCTTAGGAAACTCATCCTCTAATAATATGACATCCCGTGATTCAAATTCAGTTACACTCCCATTTTCCTACTCACCTAGGAACATATATCCTTTTGAGTGTTCAGAGTATCTTATGAAAATACTCTTCTTTCCTTTGGGACCCAATTTCCCAAATTTGTGAGAGAGCTCATGGGTATAGGCAGTGCAACCCCATGGCTTAAGAAAACCTAAGTCTGGTTTTCTACCTGTCCATAACTCATATGGAGTGGAAGTAACTGATTTGGAAGGCACCCAGTTAAGTACATAGGCAGCTGTTAATAATGCATCACTCCAAAAGGTGATAGGTAAGTTAGCATGCGCCATCATGGACCTAACCATTTCCAGTAGGGTTCTGTTTCTTCTCTCTGCAACGCCATTTTGTTGAGGAGTATATAGAATAGACAACTGTCTTTCTATTCCTTTTTCATCACATAATTTTCTGAACTCATCAGATAAATATTCTCGACCTCGATCAGATCTCAATGCTTTTATTTTCCTGTCTAATTGATTCTCTACCAAGGCCATAAACATTTTGAAACAACTTAATGCTTCAGATTTATGAGAAATTAAATAGACATATCTGTATCGAATATAATCATCTATAAAAGTGATGAAATAAATAGCCCCATGCTTTCCTCTCATATTCATTGGACCACAGATGTCAGAATGGATTAAATGTAGAAGAAATTCAACTCTTTTACCTTTTCCAAATGGTTTCCTTATTGTTTTCCCTGCTAGGCAATGCTCACATATGGGCAAATCGACTTTTTCAATATTGCCCAACAAGCCCTCTTTGGCTAGTCTATTCATACGTTGTTGGCCAATATGACCAAGTCTAGCATGCCATACATTCACATCATTATCATATGAATTAGGAGATGTGAGAAGGGAATAACAAACATTTACATTAACATAGTCAATGTCTAATACAATAAAACCATCCAGAAAATAACCACAATCATAGAAATTTGTGTCCAAAAACAAATCCACACCTTTATAATGGAAGTTCATATTAAAACCTAGTTTGACCAACACTAAAACAGACACTAGATTCCGACGAATCTCCGGAGCATACAACACATCATGCAGGATCAAAGTGCGTCCACCACGCATGTTCGGTTGACAGTGCCAATTCCTTTTACTTCAGCTGAGTTGTTTCCCACATAGATCCACTTAGTTCCGTTGGTACTCGTCGGAATTCCACGAAGGATCTTCTATCCTTCGCTACATGGTTTGTTGCTCTTGAATCTACAGTCCACAAAGGATTAGATTCAGTCAAGAATACAGAACTTGATACATAAACAAAGTTCTTAAAAGTACAAGGGGTATATACCTTCTTTGGCTCGCGACAATCGCGGGCATAGTGACCCTTCTTGTTACAGTTATAACATTTCACCCTTGTCAGCTTCTTCATTCGAGGACACTTTCCTCTTTCACGTTGGTCAAGCTTCGGTTTCTTTCCTAAAGCACTTGGTCCCTTGTCTTTCCACCTCTTGAACCAGTCAGGACGTTTGCGCTTGGAGCCCGAAGCTCCATTTGAGCTAGAACCAGCATTATATATTTCAGTTTCCGGCTTAGCCGCCAGGAGGCGGTCCTCTTCCAGCTCAAGATGGCGCGCACTGCATCCTCAAAGACTTTGATATTTTCATTGTGGGTCGGGTGCACCTTCATATGCTCCCAACTTTGAGGCAAGGAACAAATCACTGCTTGCACTTGCTGCTCATCAGTCAGGACATGGCCAGCATCCTTCAGCTCATTTATTATGTTTGACATCTTTATCAAGTGTTGCTTCATGGTTTGACCATGAGGCTTTTTGTAGGAGTCAAACCTAATGGTGAGCTGCCTCAGTTTGGTCACCGAAATATGACCAAATCTTGCTGCCAATGCTCCCCACATTTCTTTGGCATTCTCAAAGCGCCTGAACTCTCGCATGACATCATTTTCCATGCTGCTCAGCAACGTAATGCGAGCTAGGGAGTTCTTCCTTTTCCACGCAGCAAATGCATCCTTATTTCTCTTACATTGTGCAGTGGTTCCATCTTCAGGCTCTTCCATGGTTAGGTTAAGAGCTTCTAGCGCCTCTTGCTCTTCCAAAGACATATTGGATTTTCATGTGCCGATTTCATAGTTGTCGCCATTGAGCTTTTCACCTTTGTTCAGCTCAGTAACTATGCTCTTTGTGGCTGAAGCCATTGATATGAACACATTATACATACATGCACGAATAATTAATGCCTATCATTTATGCATCTACTTTACACAGACCCATCCTATTAATAAACAATTTTAAGTAAGGCTTTGGAATCAAAAGGTCACTATGTTTACAATCATCCTCCAAAAAATCTTAACTTAAAATTATCATTAATATAATTGTCATATGCAAACTAAATTTTATGAAGTTACAAAAACTTCCACAAAATATCCTCAGCAATCAACAACAGTAGAAAGCAAATAATATCTTACATTCAATAGAATAATTATACTTGCACACAATACAACTTACATATTAGTTGCTATATCAACAACAACTAGGTAACAAAAAACATTTACATAAAGTATCCACAAACTATATTAAAAGAAAGACAGCTCATAATGCCTAAACCCAAGCCAATACACGAACTGGGAAAGCTCATTTTTTGTTCAATTTCTTGATCTTGTCCTTTGTAATAATAAGGTAATAATCATCTACGAATTCCATCACAATTTTCTTATATGAAGCGGCTTGGTTAGCATCCCATATGCGATTCAACACTCCTTGCCATTCTGGTGGAAGGGTGTTCATGAAATATCACACCATCTCAGACTATGGCATTGGACGACCATTCCATATGACCTTTTGAAGTTTCCCGTTGACTTCAAGAACATGATCTATTATGTCACCGCTCTCCCATCGATAATCATCCAAATCGGCTATCAAACTTGCAAGCATTTCCTTTTGTTTGGCGGTATGTATGCCAATAGGCGAGCGCAACTTAAGGGGAGGCATTGTCCCTACAACAAATGTAGAACAAATAGGGATTACATATAATCCACATAGACATAATTGAAAAAGAAACACATTCTTCTTCTTCTTCCCTTTTTTTTTTTTTTTTTTGGGTCAACAGTCAACGGTCAAAGTCAACGGTCAACGGTCGTCAACGGTCAACGGAAGTCCACGGTCAACGGAAGTCAACGGAAGTCGACGGTCAATGGTCAACGGAAGTCAATGATCAACGAAAGTCAACGGTCGAGGTCGAGGTCAGCCGGGTCGAACGGGTCGGGTCGCCAGTCGGGCCGGCGGGTCGGACCGACCCGGCACGTGCGGCACATGTGCAGCTGACGTCACGATGACGTTCGTCCAGTGTCATCAGAAGTCGATTTTAACTTACAGAAAGTCGGAAAAATGCACAAATAGTCTCGGGTGTCGGAATTTCTTGCCCTGATCGATGTCGGCCGAATTTATTTTCACGAAAATCAATAAGAAAACATCCACAGACATCAAAGAGGTTAGGAAAAACATGAAAAGGGATCGGGAAACATAAACTCAGGCTCTGATACCAATGTTGGGATTGTCGGATCCCCAAAAATCGGATTCGACCCTAAATCGAACCCCTAAACTTGCGCAGAAGTCGAGCCCGGGATTTCTATATGCATCACCGATCCTAAGGCACATCACAGAATCGAACATACCTTGTTAGCCATAGATTAAACACCGACGCCGATAAAAGGAAGAGAAAACGGGTCCTGTTTGATCCAATAACGCCAAAAAGCCTTGGAGAATTGTGGGGTGTCACCTCTTGCCTTAGTTTTTCTTTTCGGAGAGTTTTTGGAGGGAGAGAGGGAGAATACATACGCAACTTTTTGCCAAAATGTATCTTCTCCCTCTCTCTTCCCCCTTTATATATGTTCCTCCAAAAAACAAAAAACATACCCCTTCATTATATCTCTCCATCCATGGGCCCTAATTTTGTGGGCCGGGCTTTTAGGCCCAACATGGGCGGACGGGCCAACTTAAGCCCATTCGAATAATTAATTAAAATCATCAGTTTCTATTCTTCCACCTACGCAAAAAGGCTCCCGAATTTGGTAAGTTTCTTCAAGCAGGGGAGCTTTGCATAGGACTCCACACAGACATGGATTCTAAATTTTAACTTCTGATTTTTTCTTCAAATCTATTTCTGGAATAGATCTATTTCAGAAATAGAAAAATCATATTATATTATCAAACGAATTTTTATTCAAAACCTGTTCTAGGGAAAAGAAATAGAGAAGTATAAATTTTACATGCGTATCCGTGGGTGTAGAGGAAGGAGAAGAGTAAATGGAAAAGAAGGAAAATAGGAATAAAGAAGGAAGGAATAGAATTCAGGCCGTTCAAAATGCACTTGTACTGCTGTGTTAACCTTTGAATCGGACTGTTAGATAAATACGTACGTTAGAAATAAGAGAAGTCGGTTATTGAAAAGAAATCAAATAATTGTTTATAACTAACTCAAAAAAGAGTCAATAACGCTAAATTAACTGGATATATAATTGTATAAAATGATTAATAAGTAACGCAAATAAAAATGGTGATTTGAACTGATATAACGTGGTACGTTATGCAAAAAAAATGGCTATTCTATATAATGGGTAAACAAAAGGTGTTACTATTATGGGTCATGAAAGTAGTTAACAGTGGAAGAAGTTTTTTGTCGAAAGATCTAAGAACAGCTGGTAATTTAATAGCCAAATAATCCAAATAAACAGTGGAAAATAACTCAAATAAACCTTAATAATGTAAAACTAATTGGAATATGAAAAAATTCGGCGATCACTCTAATTGACTTGATAATTTTCAAAATTAGTTGGTAGAAAAAGTTGGTTAGTATGGCAAATGAAAGTGATACCTCAGTAGAAAAAGTTGGTGAATAAAATAACAAAAAATAAATATTAATAAGCAACTCTATTGATAACCTTAAGCTATTTAACAATTTAAGAAAAGTAAGTCACACAAATAAAGCTTGAGAAATTATTTATAGTTGGTAAATTTAAGTTGTGGCCAGAAAAGTAAATAAAAATTGGTAAAGGATGAGAGAAGCTTTTTTTTTCCCGGGGGGCGGGGGCGGGGTCAAAGATTAGATAAGTTGGTATTTAAAAAAAAAAAAAAATCCCAACTAAATATTAACTAACTCAAACATGAGTTGACAACGCATTATTAGTTGGTATATGAAAAGTTGATAATCATTTTAATTGAGATTTGTAATTATAAAAAGAGTTGATAACAGGGGTATGCAACCGAATTGTTACTATCTATCAGACTGCCCAAAAAACACATGTCCAAGAATCGATTCCCGTTGGAACTAGTCTGAGAATAGGTTACAAATTTTTCGAACCGATTGAAAGGGGTCCAAAAATAGGTTCCAAATGAATACCCACTCGAGATTTGGACCAAATTGCCTTGTTTTGAAACCAGTTTAGGAGCCAGTTTAATAAGCTTAAAAGCCAAAACTCTAATTTTTTTCCCCTAAATTCTGACCTCAACACTACTTCATTTTTTATCCTTCCTCGAAATTTCTTGCTAGTCTTTTCTCTTCCCTTAAATTTGTATGAATGAATGGAGAATGGAGTTTGATAATTTATGTTACATGTTTGAACTTTTTATTATTTATAACTATATGTGACTACGTGCTCATCTCATGGATTGTTGTTTTTGGCGGACAGAGATTTTTGTTGTTCTTTTACTTTGAATTGTTTTGTTGCTCTAATCTCATATGATTTTGCTATAAAAATGAACCAAAAAGAGGGGAAAAGAAAACAGTTTCTTGAGTATATCTTGGAACCAAACTGAAAAATAGAGTAGGTTTTAGAACCAGTTCTAAGCAAATAGGGTAGGTTGGTCTAAGAACTAGGAACCAATTATAACATATTAGGTTTTACATTTCAGCTTTAGAACCTGTCCACCTTGGAACCGATCACCCCTAATTGGTAGTGAGACAAATAAAGGTAGTAATTCATAGAAAAGTTGATAATTAAGGGGAACAAATAAAAGTTAGTAATATGCAATTCAAATGAGAGTTAATAACAAAAAAGTTGTTGGTAACTTTATTGGAGGAAAGTGTTAAGTTACTTAACAAAGGTTGGTAATTTCACATCATGGTTGGCAAATTTAAGTTGCCGATAAGAAAGGCAAATAAAATTTTCTAAGATATAAGAGAAACTTTTTTTTTATTACAGGTAATAAAAGTTGGCAATTTAAAAATAAATTAATATGCCGGTAATGGTACGTTTGGTAACGATTTTGTTCTGGGGAACAATTTTTTATCATAATTTTTTTTTTTTTATGTTCTTGGGAACGATTTCTGAGTATAAGAATGTGCTTTATAACTGCAAAAAATTTCTATTCCCAAGATAGAAATAAGTTTGGTAAAATTGTATAATTCTATTGTTTCTTTTAATTTTTTGATTTTTTTTTATAAATGTTGTTGTTGCTGTGGCAGGTTTGCAGGGGTACTCTGCCCTCTGGAACTCCAGTTGCCATAAAACAAGCACAGCAAGGATCTATGCAGGGTGAGGTCAAGCTCAAAAATGAGATTGAGCTTCTATCAAGAGTCCATCACAAGAATCTTGTCAGCCTTGTCGGTTTTTGTTCTGAGCAAGGTGAACAATTGCTAGTGTACGAGTTCCTTCCAAATGGTAGCATCAAAGAGAGTCTCTCAGGTTTCTCCTCTCAAGTCTCTTATGTTGAGAAAGCATTCATGCGGAATTTAGGTTTTTTAAGAAAAAAATTCCTCGCTCATATCATCTGTGTTCACAACTACAAGTTTCGACTTGCAGGAAAGTCAGGAATCAGGTTGGATTGGGCAAGAAGACTTAGAGTAGCCATTGGTGCAGCCCAAGGTCTGGCTTATCTTCATGAGCATGCTAATCCTCCCATCATACATAGGGACATAAAATCAACCAACATCCTATTGGATGATCACTTGAATGCAAAAGTTGCTGATTTTGGTGTCTCCAAGCCCATGGGAAACGGTGAAAGGGGTCAAGTTACCACTCAAGTCAAAGGAACAATGGTCAGTAATGAGCTTTAGTCTAACGTTAGATAGTCAAACTTTTCTCGGCAACACAGAAATTTTGCATGTGTTCCCTGATTCCTAAAACAATTTATATTATTGAGAACCTAGTACTTTCTGGAGAATAAATGCACTTTTCAGGTTTTGGTCAGGAGTTTTCTTTAGAGAAAACAATATAAGAAAATTGTTCTTGTCAGTTTGGATGATTACCATGATAATTTCTGCAGAATCATATGAGAGACAATTAATTTACCGAAGTTATTGAGAAAAGGGTTATAGTGTTGGTCATTATTGTTTGTGTAGTTTTCTTGATGAGTGTTACATACAGATCGTGCTGCATTGTTGTGAAGGGCTACTTGGATCCTGAATCCAACACGACAGAACAGCTGACCGAGAAGAGTGATATCTATAGCTTTGGAGTATTGATGCTGAAACTCCTTACATCCAGGAGGCCAATAGAGCAAGGCGGATATATTGTGAGAGAAGTGAGGGTGCTCATGGACAGGGACAAAGATTTGTACAATATGCAGGAGATTCTCAACCCGGCCGTCAGTTCAGGCACGTCTTTGAAGGGTCTCGAGAGATTTGTGGAGTTAGCAATGAGATGTGTGGAAGAATTGGGAGTGGACAGGCCAACCATGGGAGAGGTGGTGAAGGAAATCGAGAACATCATGGTTTTCGCAGGTTTGAATCCAAAGGCCGAACTGGCGACCACTTCAGCCAGTTATGAGGAGGCGACTAAGGGGTATTCCACACATCCCTGCAGCAACGAGGACTACTTGGCGTATGGCGGGGGCATCCCACCTTCAAGGATCGAACCCCAGTAGGCAAATTACAGTCATGATCAGCTTCAGTGTACATTAAAAAAAAAAATCAAACTAGCATGTGTTCACGACTAACTCTTTCCAGATGTTCAGGTCTTGTGATGCTGGTACCCCGTGGAGAATTTAATCTTTGTAAGATTGCTGGCCTCTATATGTAAGTAGGATTCCGAAGGAAGTGATCATTCATCTTCCACCTGTACAACCAGTAGCTCTTCTCGCGGAGAAGACAGTGTATGGGGGCGTTTTTCGATTGATTGGAAGGATACGATCAATCATTGTACAGGAAATGTAGTGTAAAATGTGTCATTTAGTGTGGCCGAAGGGAGAACTCACCATTCCTTGACATGTGATCGGCTCGATCTGACGGAACTCCAGAGTCTCTCCAAGCGAACTGCACTTACTCCACAAGACTCCCGAGATCGTATTGTGTCGATGTTACAGTGTTATTTTCCCGTAATAATTAGATGATGTGAGGCACAAGAAAGTTGACCTGAAGCTAGATCTTGTGCTTCTGAGACTGGCTAGATTGCTTAAATTTACATCCACTATAATTTGACCTGGCGTGACTTTGGTACTTGTGAACAAAAGAATCCTTTCTCATTAATGTGCAATAATTAGAAAACTCTGACCTCAGATGCACACAGTACCAAGTCATTAGATTTTGTGCAGATCTAGCTCTGCATTCACATTATACTCCCTTTCTAATTTCTCTCTTTTGTTTTATGAACACTCCGTTTCAACCATTTCACACATGTACGGCGAGACCTATGATGGAGACTCGACCAGGGGGGTTAATACCATTAAGAACTTCAAACTAGCATCCCATAACACATTCATCTTAATCTGATTTTTATTTCACAAAAAATTTTAAAATGGTACCTTCATGACACATTCATCCCAATTAATTTTCATCTCATAAAAAATCCCAATCAGGTTATTTCGATCCAAATTTACTCTCCGTTAAAATGCATGAATGTGAACACAGCTGGATTTTTCAAGTTACATTTGTTGTTCTCCATGTTAAATTAGTCCTATAGTCATTTGCCATGTGTATTGACACATACATTTTAACAGGATATTGAGCGGAAAAAAGATTTGAATTAGGGTACTAGTTTTTGGGTTTTTTGGTGAGACAAAAATTAATTTAGAGTAAAAGAGTCATAAGGCACAAGTTTGAGATTCTTTATAAGACAAAAATTCATGGTATCAATTTGCGATTTTTTATAGCTGACACTCATAAATATCCGCAGAAACTTTCTTGCCAGAAATATTCTTGAATTACAATTGCAAATACAATACCACTTTTCTGTTATTTGCTGGAATTACAGAGTGCCCCTTGAGTTATGATGCTACATCAAATGACAAGTTATGAAATCAAACGCTCTGCTACATTCTTGTTTTTTTTCCCTTACATGAATGAATTGGTCCTGTTAATCTTGTCTAACATGGGGACACGAACGCAAAGTACTTGGCATGATGTTGTTGAAAACGAAAACAAGAAGTCAAATTTGAAATTAAGGTAAAAAGGAACGAGGAAAAGAGAGCAAGATTTGATTGCTCGTGTGTTTTGAGTGGAGTGGATCAACTGATCTAAGTCATGGGCTTTTCCAGGAGGGCGGAGAAGTACCACTCGTTCCCTCCGCGATCGACCTTCCTGCCGACGTTCCACCTCACCCTCTTGAACCCGACCCGGTCGAACATCGGCACGTACGTCCCGTTCAGCTGCGGCCCGAGGCAGAAGAAGTGGTCGAGCCAGAACAGCCCGCCCGGTCTCAGCACCCGGTATATGTCGTACAGAGTGAACTCGAGCATCGAGTCGGGGATCCAGTTGCTCAGGACGTGCATGGAGTGCACTATGTCCAGGGTGTTCTCGAAGAAGGGCAGCCTCTGCGCGACGGTCATGTGCATCGAGAGCAGGCCCCTGGACGCGATGAAGTTGTTGAAGGGGCCGTCGTAGTTCATCGTGGTCGTGACGATGGTCACGTTCCGTTCCCTCATCCTGGCCGCGAACGTCCCGCTCCCTCCCCCAATGTCGAGGCCAATCCGGATGGTGCCCCGCGGCCTGGTGGCCAGCACCTGATCCATCCCGTAGTCGAGATTGCCGTTGTCGAACATCCACCGGTGCTTCTCCCGTCCCTCCAGGTGGAAACAGTCCTTGCAGTCGAAGACCCCGGGCTTGTCCCTCCGGTCGATGAGGCACTGGTAGCTCTTGCACTGGTACGCGTCCCATGCGATGCTGTTGTCGGGCGGGGTGGTCCACAGGGACTGCGGGAACGGGATCGGCTCTGCGGAATTGGCAGGAGTCTTCGGGTGGCATCGCCTCCTAGGGAGAGGCTCGCATCCCTTGACCATGAGCTTCTGCGACAGGGCGTCGTCGAGGGGGCACTCGGCCCCGACCTGGTACGACATGTACTCGGCCAGCTCCTCCCTGAACATGAGGCAGGCGGCCCCCACGGGCGGGAGCACCACGTCCGAGCCAACCCTAGGGGAGTGGCCGAGCGGGAGCTTCTGGGGGCCGATGGCCAGCCTCAGCTCCTCCGGCAAATTGGTGGCGCTGAAGAGGTCGGCGCGGTAGGTGGTTTGGTCGTCGGAGGACGAGCGTTCTCGCTCGTTGAGGCGGGTGAGCTGGGTGAGGAGGGATTCGATGAGGGCGTTGGCGGAGGTGAGGTGCGCGTGGAGCTCGGCGATGCGGGAGTGAGTGGAGGAGAGCTGGGCGCGGGTGAAGTTGAGGTCGTCGATGAGAGGGGCGGTGTCGCAGGAGGAGAGCGGCAGGGAGAGCTGCTGGGTGTAGCGGGATATCTGGTTGAGGTCCAGCCGAGACGGCCCCCCGCTGGTGAAGATGTAGACGGCGAGGACGTTGACGACGATGATGAGGGCCACCACGAAGGCCTTGAACCTCCTGGACTGCCGGATCTGGCTCGCCTGCTTCTTCGCGTAGTCTTCGTCGCTCGCCATGTCTCGCGACTCCTGCCCGCGAGCGAAGGCTGCTTCTGCTTCTGCTTCTGCTTCTGACGAGACAGGAAGAAGAGAGTTGGGCAGGTGTTTATAAAGGAGAGTGAAGAGGATGGAGTGGAATGCGGTTCAAGGAAATGAACTCGGCATGCAGATGAGATTTATCCACATTCACATATGCGATCCGCCGTTTCGGGGGCTGTGCTGTGCTCTCAGGAGAGGTTACCTTCCTCTCCAAACGACCGCAACATGCTTTCGCCCTTCATTTCTGCTCCTTCCACCTCCGCAAAATGGCTTCCGAATATGGTAACTTTCTTCGAACGGGGGGGGAGCTTTGCGTAGGACGAGGAGCTCCTCTCGGTTCCTTTTGGTGTGGTTGGATACTGGACAGGAACATGTCCTTTTATGGAGGTTGGTGGCCCATGATCTGTCATCTTGTCACAATTTTTTCCTTGTACCATGTATTAATGGAAACTTTTAGTACATCCTACGTTTCATTCCGTTCCGAATCAAAAAGAAAATAATCGAAAGACCGACGACGGTTGATGAACGCACCGTACATTTCTAAGTCCTTAGATATCGGTAGTCTCATCCGTAATAAGTGGATGAACATGGACATTTAATTTCAACCCCACTAAACTTTTCAACTTAAATCCCCAAAGTGCAGTTTCCCCAAAAATATATGAAAACTTCAAAGCGCCAACAGTTTCGAGCCAAACGGGAAATAAACAGTAGGCAGTCTTTGACTTGGAATTTTTCACCATAAATTTGAAAAAATAAAAACTGTCTCGAGAAGTGCAAACAGATGCGGACCCCTCAGGTACGTCGTTCCAAAGTATATGCCAACCCATACTTGGAATTTCCAATCCGATTTGCACTCAATCTCCACGCAGGGGAAGCTTCTTCTCCAATAGTCCACGGGCATTTGAGTATTTTATTGCAACCATCCTTTGGCTTTTGCTCTGCAAAGTCCAACTCCACTCGCGTCTCCTCCGGAGAACAAATTAAAGAATACAGGAGAAGCCGACTTTTCCAGTATTTATGCATTTGTACCAAACTCTTTCGTAGCCAGGGCTCGTGAAGGTTGAAATACGTGAATGCAAAGTAGTCAGCAGTGCTTTAAACAAGTTTATAATCACAAATATAGGACAAACTATAAGTGATCGGTTCTAGGATGAGTACGTTTCAAAGTTGAAATCTGAAACCTATCATATTATAAACCAGTTTCCAATTTTTGGATCTTGAAACCTACCATATTTGTCTGTAATTGATTTTGGAACCTACTCTTTTTTTTTTTCCAATCTTGTTCCAGGGTTTACTCAAGAACCTAATTTATTTTTTTGTTCCTTCTTTGGTTCTTTTTTTTTTTTTTTTTTTTTTTTTTACAATAAAATCATATGAGGTTATGAGTAATGACACAATTCAAAGTAGAAAATGAAAAATAGAAATCCTAATCCACCAAAAACAACAATCCATAAGATGAATATATAATCATGTACAATTATAAACAATAAAAAGTTCAAACACATAATATAAAACATAAAACTCTATTCCCCATTTATCCATAAAAATTTAGGAGAAGAAGAAAGACTCGTTAGGAGTTCTGAGGATGGACGAAGGACAAAATAGTATTGAGATTAGAATTTAGGGGAAAATGAAATGAGGGTTTTGGTTTTTTAACTCGTAAAACCAATTTCAAAATGAGTTGCAAAACAAGGTGGTCCAATCTAGTTCTCGAATGGGTATTCGCTTAGAACTTATTTCTAGACTAGTTACAACCAGTTCCAAAAATTTGAAACCTTGGAATCAGTTCTTGGATATATTTTTCGGGTGGTCTGATCTGGTTCCTAGATAAAACCGATTTGGTTGCATACCTCTAAGACAAACAACAATAACCCTACAAAACCAACAACAAAGAAGCAAGAGTTAGATGAGCCATAGTGCCATTGGAAGTAGGGATGTGCATGGTCTAAGTGGGTAGTTCCTTCTCGGCCTAAAATTGAGACCGCCTGCTAAGGGCCAATTCAGAAAAAATGAAACCTCTCTCACCAAAAATTGTTTAATAGTTATACAAAGTGTTGCCAATAAAATTGTCTCAAATTATGATCAATAATTTTCTAAGTCTCAAAAGCTTGATAGCCCTTTAGAAATAAAGTGTAGTTATTAGCACTAGTAATCAAAGGAAAATTACTTTTGATAACTATGCCAACGTAAGTTGGGCATTTGATATTCAAAGGACAGAGAGCCAAGAAGCATTAATACAACGAACTGATATATTGTCACTATATGGCAACAATATGGTAACAATATGAATAGACTGCATTGCACATCTTTTTTCTTTTTGACCGGTACATTAACTTCAACGCCTCAAAACTATCAAATCATGCTTCCAAGTTATGCCACTATAATGAAGTGAACATAAGAATTGCTGATGTGATCTCAGATAAGGTTAATAATGTTGATATGAACTGACATTTTCATAAGGATTGAAAGCACAGGCTCTTTTTTAAGGTTAATTTCTTTAATATCAAAAATTAAAATATCATTATAATACAATCGGCCTGGTCCAGATGGATGGATCTACGCATGAAATTGGGAATCGGACCGGTACCTATCAGTTCCCATAAATTGGAATTGGGAATTGAACCAATTTCTTTAAGAACCACTGGTTTCGGGCAATTCCGGTCCAGTTCCGAGTGGTCTGAGTGGATCTCGGTTCCTTTGTACACCCCTACTCGAAAGTCAAAACTATGCTAGCATGCATCTTCTTCATCGTTCTATATTGTAAGGTAAAATTGATGATATACTCACTTTCAAGTCTCTATATTACATCTCTAAATCGTTATATTAACTTGAAAAAAAAAAAAGTTGAGATTTCCTTCATCTTATTGCTCCCAGTAATGCTTAGATAGTTGTGACAAAATCATCGAAACATGCTAGTCGAATTGCCAAAATAGAAGCATGTACTTCGAGATCGTAAAACGAGATATATATTGGGTTTTTGATAGTTCAATGATTGATGTTTGAGGCTCTAAATGTCCATCACGGACGTCCATGTAATAGTAATAGCCTTATAATACGGCTAAATGAATGTTAATGGTATGGACATAATGCAATGCATGTTTAGGAAGCAGCTATTTATGTGCGAAAAAAGCACTAAAAACTTCTTTTAAAATAATGAGGAGAGACCCATTTTAGGAATCTATAATCTTAGGTGGCAAGTTTTAGGGCAACGCTTAGAGAAGATTTGTAATAATATTTTACATAAAAGGATAGATCAAGTTGTCAAATGAAGACTAAACCTCATTAGTGAGTTGGTCAAACCTCAAAATTCTCGTCCAAGCCCCCATATGATTTTCTGTATTTGATCAATAAGCTTAGGCAAGCCAAACCTACCCAAACTCGCCAGAAGAAGTTTGGAATATGGGATGCTCTGGAAGCCGTATCATTTCCAATAATTTTCCATGAATTTCTTTCTTCATTTTAAGTTATGCTAGTGGATTGTTACTTCTCCTCTTCCATAAACATTCAATTACCAAATTGTTAATGTGGGTAGTGGGTTTGCATTTTAACAAAAGATCCAATTACCAGTTTATATAATTACATATTTATATGCTCTTCCCTGGTCAGCTTCGGAGGCGTGCCCTCAAATAAATTCGTGATTAGATAATGGAGTCAAAGGAAGCTACTTTTGCAAGGATCTCCAAGTTTTGGCATTTGAAAAACTCGACCTCAAACCAATTGTATTGACCAAATTTAAGTCTTTAATTCTGGTTTGACATCTTAGCAAGTCAAAGTTGAATATACGGTTCATAGAATCGGTTAAAAGTAAGAGGGATTCCAGATGGAAATATTTACATTGATAAATTTAAATCTATTTTCCAAAATTGGTTCCACCAACCAATTATTTTGCTTATTTCGCATAACCGATTTTGTCATCTAAATAAATAAATAAATAATTCTTACTTTACATCAAATGACTGTTATGTCAAAGTTGTTTATCGTTCTTCTCCAGCTAGGCTCGCCTACTTCCAATTACTAAAATACAAAATCACATAATAATATATGGAATCATTGAATATTATTAAAATCCCAATTGCATGATTTAATACGCTACAAACTTCAAGTTTAAACAACTCTCAAACTTTTGCGGTCGAACCAAATCACCTTTAAAAAGTGAGTAATGAAAATTTTATACATATTATAGTCATCTTTGTCATAAAGGAAGTAGGAGAAATATGGAAGACAAGTCTTGACTGCTATCACCTTTGAATTCGAAACAACTTTGAGATTAGTGCATTAAATAATTGTGGTTTTCAGTTCTTCTCTCTTTGCGTGAAGCACGGAAGCGGTTGAAGCTGTGAAAACATCCCCTACATCAGAAATCGAAGACGGGGACTTTTGCATTTGTTACGCTATGTTGTGATCACTTTATTGTGGATAAATAATTGAAATTAGAAGCTTACAAGTCAAGCAAGGATAGTCAACCAGGATGAGGGTGTGGCAAAGTCAAACCCAATCAAACGAGAATCCTCTCCAGTCGCAAAAGACTATGGATGCCCACAATGTATGTGGCTACTTCAAAGAGGCCCCTTTCCTATGAAGCCCTTCCTCATCTACTTCCTCGAAAATTCAGTCGATCATTAATTGTTGATCGTCCGGCGCCATCAACCGGTCATGTTGGTCCCGATCGAGCCTCCCTCTATCAACAATTCACACAACGGTTTTCCTTCTTGACGTAATATACACACACTAATATAGCACAAAATTCTTGATTTTGTTGTCCATGTCGTGCGCCTGTGCGCGTGTTTGTGTGCAAGATATTGTGATGTAGAAGGAGGTGCGGCTTCTGAATTGAGGGAGAAAGATGCTAAGTTTTTTTCCGTTCTTTGAATCGAACATGTCGTCAGTGATGAGTGGTGTTCTTCAATCCCCTTCTAAGAATCGGTCCAAGTGCATTGGAGTCGGGCGTATACTTTGGGGCTTGGACTCTTGAAGAACACTAGCAGGCCTTGGGCCTCCATGAATCTACACTTAGTGATCTCTCCTGCCTTTTGGGCCCTTGCCCAGACATTGGGACTCTAAAGCCTTCGGACTCCATATGTTTCTATCAATCTACGCGGTTTAGCTCAAGATGGAGTTAGCGGGTACTTGCTAGTGCTTGTAGGGCTAGACCCATCAAAGTAGGTTATTAACCCATTTTTTAACTTATACAAGTGTTAAATAAGTCATAAATAGGTTAGTTATATTAAATGAACGAGTCATAAATTGGTTTAAACATAATATGAGTATTAAATAAGTATTTACAACTTATTTAGACTCAATCCAGTTATGACTCTCTTCATTTCTTATCCTCTTTTCTCCATCTCGCTTTTGCTCTTTCCACACTTTCATATCAATTTGGATATTATTTTTCATGAATCGGGTTAAATATGAAAGTGTTTTAATAATATGGGTCGGGTTATATATGAACTGGGTATAAGTCGCGTTGGGTATGGATTACTAAATTTATATTGCATGAAAATATAAATCCAATGATTGATATAGTCGTCGAGTTTCATAAGATGCATGTTTGATCATTTGACAGATATGGAGGTAGTGTTTTATTTGTGGTATAGGTAATTGTGTCCAAAAATTCTTATAGAGCGAGTAAAGATGCAAGTGGAATTTGCATTTGATAAGGTCCACGACCATGGCAAGAGCTCTTGAGGGGCTGTAAGAAAGTAGCAGCAACATTGATATCAAGCTTTAATGATGTGATGTGATTTGGCTTAAAAATCAAGTCAAGATGGTTATTTGCTAAGCTATTTAAGTAAGGATCCTTGTGCATGTTGGAGCCCAAGGCGGCGTTGAGCTTTTGAAAACTAGGAAATTGGGGTCTTACTTTGACCAAGGGCTTTGCGTATTTAATGTTATAAATATTCCTCTCTCGTATCGTCAGATGGGAAATGTTGCGGAGGGGGTCTTCGTGCCTTGTGTGTGTGCAGAAGGGGTGGATCTCATCAAGTGGAAAATGCCATCATCGAAAATGGCATCCAAGAGAGATTCTGAGTCTACGAATCGCCAAGGTATTCTTGTGCTAAAAATTTCATGTATTCTTGAGAGAAAGTTTTGTACGAAATTGTACGAGGCTAAATACTATAAAGTATTCAGGCACTTCAGGTAACAAATCCAGACAACAACAGTCATGAGCTTTTGAATGGAAGCATATGAAGTAATTCGTCCACTTCACTCCTTTGCTAACAATGAATTTGCAAAATTTTAGCGGGGTAAAACTCCTCAGAGCGTACGATCGAACCTGTGTCGTACGCCTTGCCAGACCCAGATGATGATACAAGAAGTAAAGTTCTGGTGACATATAAGCTCAAGGAAGAAATGCAACAAAGGAAGCAAGTCGATCTATAAGGACTGTGTAAAAGCATGAACCTCATGTCATGGGCTTCTCCAAGAGGGCGGAGAAGTACCACTCGTTCTTCTGCGGCCCCCGGTCGACCTTCCTCCCGGCGTTCCACCTCAGCTTCTTGAACCCGACCCGCTCCATCATCGGCACGTACGTCCCGTTCAGCTGCGGGCCTTCGCAGAAGAAGTGGTCGAGCCAGAACAGCCCGCCCGGCCTCAGCACCCGGTATATGTCGTACAGCGTGAACTCCAGCATCGTGTCCGGGATCCAGTTGCTCAGCACGTGCATGGAGTGCACGATGTCCAGCGTGTTCTCGAAGAAGGGCAGCCTCTGCGACACGCTCATGTGCATCGAGATGAGCCCTCGGGACGCGATGAAGCTGTTGAAGGGGCCGTCCAGGTTCATCGTGGTGGTCACGATGGTCACGTTGCGCTCCCTCATCCTGGCCGCGAACGTCCCGCTCCCACCCCCGATGTCCAGCCCGATGCGCACCGTCCCTCGTGGCCTGGTGGCCAGGACCTGGTCGATCCCGTAGTCGAGGATGCCGTTGTCGTACATCCAGCGGTGCTTTTCTCGACCTTCCAGGTCGAAGCAGTCCTTGCAGTCGAAGTAGCCGGGCTGCTTGTTGCGGTCGACGAGGCACTTGTAGCTCTTGCACGTGTACGCGTCCCACACCACGCTCGAGTCGTGCGGCGTCGTCCACAGGGACTGCGGGAACGGGGTCGGCTCCACGTACTTGGCCGGAGACTTCGGATGGCATCGCCGCCGCGGGAGCGGCTCGCACCCCTTCAGCAAGAAGCGCTGCGCGAACACGTCGTCCACGGGGCACTCGCCCCCGACCTCGTACGACATGTACTGGGCCAGCTCCTCCTTGAACCTCAGGCACGCGACCCCCACCGGCGGGTGCAGCATGTCGGACCCCATCCTGGGAGAGTAGCCGAGCGGGAGCTTGTGCGGGGCCACGGCCAGCTTCACCTCGCCCAGGAAATCATCACCGTCCTGCGGGCGGCCGCGGGAGCGGGCGAGCTCGGCGAGGAGGGCCTCGACGAGGGAGTTGGAGGAGGCGAGCTGGCGGTGCAGGTCGGCAACGCGGGAGTGGGTGGTGGCGAGCTGGGCGCGGGTGGAGTTGAGGTGGGCCAGGAGGGAGGAGTCCCAGGCGATGGGGAGGGAGAGGCGGCCGAGGTCGAGGCGAGAAGGTCCCGAGGCGAGGAAGTAGAAGGTGAGGAGGTTGGTGAGGAGGACGAGCGCCGCCATCTTGAGCTTGAACTTGAACGCGGCCGCCCTCGGAGACGGCGGGGGGTGGTAGTAGGACTGCTTCTTCGGACTGTCCGCAGCTCCCATCGCCGTCCCGATCGGTACGAATCTCTCTCCTTCTCTTCTCTTCTCTTCTCTTCTCCTTCTGACAGAAACGAGAGACAGTGAAGTGACAGTGCGAGGGAGGGGAAAGTGTAGTATTCAAGAGGGGAACGCAGGACGAGGCATTTAAGAAAGGGGAAAATCTTTGATGGATCCGGTGCACGGGACTTCGTTCATTGTGATCCGGCGCTCGGGGCGTGCGATCGGCTTTTATTAAAATGATAGAAAGGAAGAAAGACGGTGATGTATCCAAATAATAAAGAAAGAGAGAGATGGCCGTTCGTCATGGAAAATAAGTACGGCGGATCTCAATCTCGTTCGCTCCAATAAATGCAGTTGGTAGACCCAAATTTGTCAACCCTTCTCCTTGAATTCCTCCCTGGAGAGATACTCTTGTCATCTTATAGGTCTACACTCTCCCACCTCCTTTCCGAGTTCTCCCTGCGCTAGATTCATATTTCGGAGACATTTTTTTATGAGACCAGAGAAAATGAGTTTCTATATAGTTTCTACACCATGTGCCCCTTCACCCACAAAAATAAAAGAGATCTCTAGCATAACCGTATAACGGTACCATAGTTGAACGGGTCTCCTAATGATTTTTATATTTGTTTTGCCATTCATAAAATTTACGGTCAACATTCAACAGCGATACAGTTACAGGGTTATGCCATTATTTCTCAAAATACAAAGGGCGCGGGAGATGGTTGTCATTTCTTGATTTACTGCTGCTAAATCTCGTCTTCTCTCTCTCTCTCTCTCTCTCTCTCTCTCGGGGACGTTCAAGCTTTCTGAAGGATGGCAATGGAAGCCATGAAGACGAGGACCTCATCTGGAGATTCTGAGAAGTTCGATGAGGAATATGAGTGACTCGAGAGCGATGAGAGTGTTTTCATGCTCGTCGCCGCACTGCTTGGCACATTTGTAGGAAAATTGAGTATGAATCGTCCGAGCGTCCTTTGGCAACGCGATACCGGTTTCTCTGAGGCCATCATGACAGTCTTTGTTTCTTCCTTTTGTGTTGTCTTTCTCATTCTAAGTGGTCTCCCGTCAAGGAGACCATTTTTCATGGTGATTACGAGGGTGCTGCTGTATACGGCATTAATATCTTACGCATTCAGTTTTGCCCTTCTGGTAGGAGCCATCGCGCCCAAGGATATGGCCAACAATTTAGAAGTCAGCTTAAAGATGTGGGTGGGAGTGATGGTCGTCTTTTTGGTGGTGTTTCACACCATCAATGGTTGTTGAAGAACATTTTGATGGTCAATAAAGGAACCCAGGGAAGGAACATCTGCTGCCTAACGCCCTTGGCCCAAGGGTTCACTTATCTATATAATGACTCTTTCGTTCAATATGTTGTTATTGACTTAATATTTATCTATTATGAAGTTTCACTTTGCATTAAACATCATGCTTGGAGATGAGGACTGCCCCAAAGTCTCCACTTAAAATAAATTTTTCTTATACTATGACTTGATTGTAGTTGGTGGGAGCAAAACTTGGTAACTTGGTCTTCCTCCTCCCTTATCCAATCTCTGTTACGTCCCTGTCTTTGCATGTTTCGAGTAACGTATGCATCCATTTCTTTATTCTAGCCCAGTTCAGTAGAATGTTTCTTCGAAAACGACTAGAGGGTCGTTGACTCTGCTGGCTATCGTCATGGAGGTCATCGGTGTCGGCATGTACGAATTCCTTCGTTCGTCAACTCGTCGTTTTCTCTACCTTTTCTCCTTAATCTTCAACCCATGTTTCGGTGCTCATCTTCTCTTGTCTTGATTAATGAACTTCAAGCATTAGAGTGCCTAGTTGAGTACCCTGAACTTACATGATCAAATGTAAAGATATCCTATCAACTATCAGTTAGACAGTGAAAATAAGTTCTCTCATGTTTAGTTTGTTTTCAGTAGAAATATCACCATCATACATTGACTTTTCAATAAGTTAAGGGTTCTGTTTTCTTGCTCCCACTTCCTATTTTTGGTTGGTAGCATGGGAAGGTCGTGCGCTGTTGAAAGCAATGAAGAAGAAATATGGGTTTCCAGATTAAATACCATTGAAGGAGCAAATCAAACGAAAAGTAGAGTTTCATATCTGGTCAAGTCAAAATTGAGAACTTGATATGCTCTTACTAAAGGCTACATTTTCATCCATCATCATCACATACTAGAGATCAGGTCCAAAAAATCTGATATGGAAAAAACAACCAACATTTGAAGAAACAAATGAGGGAAGATCATATTGGCGCTAAAGGTGAGGTGAAGAGGTATACCATACCCAGCAAAACTTTCCTTGTGTGTTGGAAGTCCTGACATCATCGCATCAAACACAACCACCACCTTTACCTCTGTTATGGAAATGCATAGTAAGTACCAACTGAAAGAACTTTCACACACACACTAGTGCACATGCACGGAAATGTAAACATGCAGCAGCATGCCAGGGCTAAATGTAAACATGTGTCTGTTATGTCAATGTGTGTCCCTTTCATTCTCCAGATTAAATTGCACCGTAATCTTGGTATTTGCAGTTATTGAATTATGGCACATCTATCAAAGAAGTGCCTTGTGAGACAATCTTTAGCAAGTTGCAAGTCTAGGAAATGAGAGAGTAATTCAAGATCTCTAAGTGATATGTCAGCTGAGAAAATTAATGGCCATGCGAGGATCCCTTGAGGACTAGGATAAGTGAAACAAGGGGGGAAACGAAGGAACTTAGTCCCACTGCTAAACAGAGCTATACTGGTGGCAATTTCCACTAGGTCCATACGGAACCTGCTGAGTCAGAGTATTACTCTGCAGGTTTTGTCAAAGGGAAGTGGAAGTCGTTTCACTTTGGTAGAAATTTAAAAGTTACCACCTACAAAATGTAATCTTTAAGACCCTGCTTCAAAGACACTAAACCGAGAGTTGATCATGGCCTTTCTAGAGATGCAATGATATCATCATCAGAGTCCTCAAACTTCTTTCAGTTAAGGCCATCATCGCCTGGTCTACTCAGACCATAAAATTTCAGAAAAAAATGGCAAAATTAGTCTAGTTTATAAGACTTATCATACTGAACACTCAGAGAAGCAGTGCACAAACCTCAGAGCATGCTAAACGAAACTAGTTCATCGATCAACTTCTGCCAAGCAATATCTAGTCTGCCGCTCACAAAATGTTTCCTCAGCTTCGCCCAATAGCCACACACGTTATAACCATCCACAAGCAAGACGGGTACTGCACTTTTGATACCCTGATTCGTACTGTAATACAGTTCAGCAAGAGAACAGAACAGCCATTTCCAAAAGGCTGAAAGTTCTACAGAACAGGCCAAATTTCAAGAAAGGAACCTGGAAGGAATATTACTGGTAGAGGGCAAGGGTAGGATCCCCATAGAGCTCCATGTCATCATCCGGAACGTCTTCCTTCGGCAACTTCTTCCTGCGGCAGATGGTAGCGGGCTTAGGGATGCCAGAGTTTCTCTTCTGGAACTCCTGCGCAATTCTTACCACATGAGGCAAGAAAAGAGGACTGAGACACACTCACCCAAACGTTTCAACATCTCAAAGAAGATGCATACCTTCCACAGCCTCGGAAACTGCAAATTCTGCTTGACATTTGATGTGATTCTCGGAGGTGTCGAGTCGGAAGCCTATCAAGATAAACCTCATGAGGGCACTCTTAAGGAGATGTTATGGACGGGAAACCATAGCGGGTTTTATTATACTCTCTCTTCCAATCAGAATTGCATAGATGCCAGGTCAAAAGTTTCGTTTTTCATCTCCTTTTATCGCAGTTTGGATGTCCCGCTTTCTTAAATATGTCGACTTCTTGCTCTTTTTGCTTCTGTTTTGGCGTGCAAGATTGCGTAATTGAAACAATCGTGCAGCATTTCATGGTCATAGTCTGTATGAATTCGGTCATTGTAGTATAATGCGTTTGTTGCCACGACGCACATCAAACCGGGATTGCACGGATGCCGGACAATTGGGTACGGCTTCAAAGCATGGAAACGCAACCAAAAGGTCTCCCTCGAGGACTACCCACCACCACCTCTCGTGAAAAATAACGAAAGAAGCTGCAGAAGAAATGGCGAGGAACCGAACCTGGTGATAAGAAGAAGAAGAAGAGGAGGAGGAGGAGGAGGAGGGGGGCTTCTTCGTCTTGGCCATGACCACGACGAACTTGACGCGGGTCTCGCCCCCGCCGAGCCTCCTCCGGTGGAAGCACGCCGGCGAGGCATGGCCGCCGCTCAAGCCCGAGTACGAGCGCGACGAAAGAAGGGACGCCGCGAAGTGGGACGGCGGCGCCGGCGCCGGCGGCGAAGGAGAAGGAGAAGGAGAAGAAAAAGAAGAAGAAGAAGAAGATGTCGAGATCGCTTTCATGGACAGAGCCCACCAATCATCACGACGAAAGCTACGGATTTTGGGTTCTGAGGATGAGAATGGTGCGTTCGCAACGGGGGAGTCCTTGTCCTTGTCCTTCTTCCTTCTTCTGCTCTTTCTCTCCGCCACGTGTCCACGCTGACGGCGGCGACGGGCCCCACTTCCCTCTTCCTTCCTCGGTGTCGGAGTGGAAGGAAAAATGAGTGGTCGGAAATGCTCTCCCTCTCTCTCTCTCTCTCTCTCTCTCTCTCTTCACGCCGGAAAGAGTTAGCGGCGGCGAAGAAAAGAGGACAACAACGTTGTAAGACTCGGAATGCGGCTCGGATTATATATTCATTTTATTGGGAGCTAATCGTTTCGTTTAATATGACAAAAAAGTAATTATAAAATTCTCTCGAAGTTGAGTCGAATTGATATCATATTAATGGATTGAATCCAAATATTGGATTGTTAGATTTGATACTGTGGGATGGATTGGAACGAGATAAAAATGATTGGTTCGATAATTCGATTTTGTGAATTATGAAAATAAAATGGAATTATATTTGATCGTGAGAAAAAATGTCTCGATAAGTAAAAATTGAATGAAAATCAATGCAAGATTGAGAAATGTGGCATGCTCGTGTACAAGCTTTACCCATTCTAGCCCTTTGCAAGGCCAATATTATGAGTTGGATTTGCTAGTGTTGATTTTTTTATTTTATTTTTTTTTTGCATTCAAAAATAGTTCTTCGATATATATAAATAAGGTTGACTCACTTCACTACGATCCAAACAAAAAAAAAGGAAATTAGGCCACTAAAGTCCAGCTCTTGGACTCTTCCTCGCGCTGGTTTCCAAACCTCGTACCTCTTTTTTTTGGCGTTTTATGTGCTGCAACCCATATGGATTATTTCTTTTACTTTCCCCACTTAACAAAAGAGGACAAAATTGTAAAACTCGGAATGCGTCTCGGATTATATTGATTTTGGGAGCTTATCGCTTCGCTTAATATGGGAAAAAAGTATGATATTCTCAAAGCTAAGTTGGACCGATATCATATCAACAGATCAAATCCAAATTCATTATAATTGTCATATCATTGGCATTGCTATTTTATAATAGGACGGTAGAATTGATTGAATGAAACAAAATGATCATTTTGATACTTTGATTTGATGAATTCTAGGAATGAAATGAGATTGCAGTTGATTGCAAAAGAATATTTCATGGACAATGGAAATTGACTGAAAATCAATATAAAACTGGCACAAGATCGAAAAATGCAGCACGTTCATGTGCAAAAGCTTCACCCGTTTTATGATGAGTTGCATTTGCTGCTGCTAATTTTTTTTCACATTCAAACATAGTTCTTCGATACGTATAATTTGCTTTGAACACATTGCATGACCTTGAAAAAACACTAATCACACAAGACATGATAAAGTAAACCTTATTTATGTTTAACTCACTATTCTAGGACTCGAAATAAAACACTGGATTGGGCCATTAGAGCCCAACTATGTGGACTCTTCCTAGGTGCTAGTCTCATCCCCTTATCCATTTTGCGCATTTTTATGTGTTGAAACCCATTTGGAGTGTTCGTTTACTTTTTTTTTTTTTTGGTCAATCATACTCTATACCTATTCTACACTCACTCTCAGACTTTTGTCCTGCCTCTTGCAGGGCGTGGGAGTCGAAACCCACTCCTGAAACTTGCGAGTCCCCACCCCATCCCTCCTTAAGAAGGTGGGAGTTTGAACCCCTCACCTCCCCCTTCCATATTGGAAGAGTGGCCACTGGGACGAATCCCAGTGGTTAAATGTTCGTTTACTTTATCTACAGGCTTTTTTGATCAAAAAAGAAAAAGTCAAGCCGTCGTTTGCCCCACGAAATGATTATTTCACTTAGAGACAGCTAGTGAAGTTCTCGATTAAAAGAATCAAAGGAAAACAGTATACACATTTAAAATAAGGAATCCCATGATATTATTTGATATAATTTAATTGAGGAACTGGCTCCAAAAGGGTGGACCTCTGGACATTGCTTCCCCATCCTTAACCAAATCATTAGTTTGAGTTATTTAGTTAATTTTTTCTTCCGAAACTCAAAAAAAAATTAAACTAAAAAATAAATAGAAAACACATGGGAGAGTAGCCCCCTCCCTTCTGTGGCCACCACCCCATCACTAGTGGGGTGGGGGCAATGGCGGGCACCTGCGAGGTTGCTAGCTCCTGTGTATGTGAGGGCCGGCAACCCTCACTAATCAGAAGTGAGGACTAGCAAAACCTAGATGAGGATATTAAATAGTTCATTAGTGAAGAGTTCAAGTAATTTTACGCTATTTTTTAATAATTTAGATTTTTTTATATCTTTTACGGCGTCAAAAGGCATAATTTACAAAGGAGAAATATGTTTTTATGAGGAGTCCTTACGGCGTTCAAAAGGGCATAAATAGCTCCTCATAGCATCATCTTCTAATACTCATTCTCTTCTATCTTATTTGTCATTTTAGTCTTTAATTTGCTAAAATCGAAAGAAACAATTTCTCCGCTCGCCACTTGACACTCGCTTCACTCACTTTGGGTCACTCGTGTTGCTTGCCGCTCGATACTCGCCTGGTTTGTTGCTCCTTGCTCGATGCTCGACACTCACCCCACTCGACACTTGTCGCTTGCCTCTCTTAGCTGACCTCACTCGTTACTGAACTCATAGGGTCAGTTTAGTCCTCGCTCGCCTTTTCAGGGAGTACAAAAAATAAAATAAAAAATTATTGGTTGGTCCTGAGTTGACTTTAGAACCAGACCAAACCCATTGAGTCGATCTGGTTTTCGATTGGCTTTTTAGATAGTACAAAAAATGAAATAAATAAATTATCGATTGGTCTCGGGTTAACCCTAGAACCAAACCGAACCTACTAGGTCGGTTCAGTCCTCAGTCCTAAGTTCAATAAGGTTGGACCTTAGTCCCAAGAATTGATGACTAGCACTGTACAGGTTGGTTCTAAAATCAGGGAGTGGGCCGGCCCAACCCAGACCATGCTCACCCCTACTGTTATCTCTTTGGTTTTAAATTATTTAGGCCTTTTCCCGAAAAGATATTATGAACTTTTGAGTTGTGGGCATATCATCCTACACCTTGCTGTTGCATGTACCCATGTTTCTCATCCAAAGAAGGTTCAGCTGCGTCGGTTTTTCAAAACCTATTACAAGGATGGATGATTTAAATTATAAGAAATCTCAATGTAAGACTATTGCTTAGTCAGGTGCGTATTCTTTTGTATCGTTTCTCAATTTTGAATTACACCACAAAGGATTGGAAAAAACATCATCAAATATACCCATACCACTCTGACAACATTCCCCGAGTACAAGTCATTCTTATATATACTGTGGTAAAAATTGTCCGGCAAAATTAATCTTTGAGATGGGAAGATTAAATCTAGACCCAAGGTTACAACTATTTTTGGTGGCAATGATATTTTTTTTTAATAATATCTAGAGAGATTTATATAAATATTTACTTACAAATTATCACATTATTGTAACTCAAAATAGTCTAAGTATTCTAAATTGAAAAAGAAAGCTAGTCGCGTGACTTGCGGGTTTACTATTAATGAATAGACTAATGTTTTACATCGAATGAAAAATTAGCAATGATCATTGAGATGACGAAAGCATAAAATTATTGGAATATATATCCAAGAAAAATTACAAAAACGATCTTTGTATTATTGCCACTATTTAATTTTGGTCATCATACTTTATCTTGTGATAGATAGGGTCCATACAATATTCGCCAATTATCATTTTAGGAAAAATTTCCACGACCCACCAAGGAAACATGCTAACAGAGGCATGCAAGCGGCAGTAATATGGAATGAAAAAATAATTATGCAAAAGACATTACAAAATATTCCCCATATTACTATCGATGTTTAATTTTGGTTCTCGTACTTCATTTTACGACTAATTAGTCCTTACCCGACTTTTGATCCCAATTTCAGATATATCCTTCCAAATGCAGGCAGAAATTGGTCAATAAGGGCCCAATGAATATGCTAGTTGACACAATTTAAAGAAGTTATCAAAGATGAAAACTCACACATGAACCACCCACCAGGTGGCGCGGTTAACTTTGGGCCTCCTCCCCCCTCACGAAGGGGAGGGGTTCGAAACCCCAAAGACGTCGCGGGGTGACTTACCCAGTGGCACGTGTGTAGTGGCTAGCATGTGTCGCCCCCAGTGGTTTAACCACCGCCCACAACGGCGTAGCTGGCTTGGGCTCTTTCCCCCTCATTAAGGGGAGAAGTTCAAATCCCAAAGGCGTCGTTAGGGATTCTTGCAGGAGTACTTGTGGTGGTGGGTCCTGCGGTCGCTCCCCCGGGGTTTTGCTCGCCGCTGCTCGGCTTACGGGGTTCCACTGGGTCACCAAAAAAAAAAAAAAAAAAAACTCACACATGTGACCACCCACCCTGGGTGCGCGCGATTAGCTTTGGGCCTCCTCCCCTCACGAAGGGGAGGGGTTAAATCCCGGCGCGTCGCGGGGTGACTTACCTAGTGGCACGTGTGTGGTGGGTGGCTAGCACGTGTCGCCCCCGTGGTTTACTCGGCATCCGGCCGTGCGGAGTTCCCTGGATCACCAAAAAAAAAAAAAAAAAAAAAAAACTCACACATGTGATTCTAATATGATTATTCTTAAGTATCATTGCTTTTATTCACACTCATGACTATTGCCCATTTATCCTGGAATTAACATTTTAAGGAAGACAATTTGACCTAGTGTTGTAACTCTTTTGCTAGTCCAAATGGACTAAATTCTTGAAAGTAATACTTAAGGGTGATCATTTAGTGACAATTGCTCCCCCGGCATCGTCCCACACGGAAAGAAAGAGTGTAGAGCCCCGGCCCGACCTTTATCCCTTTTGATTGAACCATCTTGGCCTATAAGCCCATGTCCACGCCGGGGACGGGTAAAGCCTAGCGAACTAGCAAGGAGCACTGAGCAATGGGGGAGATGAGGGTGACTTCGCCCATGGTTAGGACCACACCATAGGCCGAAGTCCTTCCACAACAGGAGAAGGGTAGGGTAGCGTCCTCGTTGTCCGACTGGAATAGGAAAGGGAATTCTAAAGACACTAAAACAATGTTACCAGGTCAAGGCGTCTTAGGAACAAGTCATGTATCATTTTCTCATTATTTATGTTATTGGATTTTGGCATCAAATCTGTGCATTACAACGATCAATTGTTACTTATAATACTATGAACTACTTATGTGATATGCACTTTGTGTGGACATATATTGTAAACGCACCTTCCTATGTATCGATTTATATGTTGGACATGTGCTTATTAATAAACACATTTTGACATGTGTTTTTTATTCTTTTATTTTTTCTTAATCAGTATCACCAATTTTGGCATAATGTTATTTGGCCTTGTTATCAAGCGGGCATAGTAAGAATACTTGTTAAACCAGACATACGAAATGTGGCTGAAAGTTTAAACATCAAATCTTGCTGAAAAAGACCTATAATAGAAATTTTTGGTACTCGCACTATAGAAAAATCAGAAAAGAAGAGTTTGTATACATTTAGATTCATCACAATTTCAATTTTTATTTTTTTAGAAGTATATGAATTTCTTTATTCTATCTTATATTTTTTAATTGATATTTTCTTCAAATTTTAATGGCTAAGTGAAAACTAAATTTCATATCTTCCTATCCATATTTAAATTCTATTTGAATTGTAAGATCGAGAACAAAAGTTGTTGAACAATAAAATAACAAATTAAAGCTAATGAACTTCTCTCTTATTTGATTTTTTAAAATCAATTTCAAATTATGTGGATTTTATCTAATCTAATTTTCATCGTTTACTTTTTTATAAATGTATCTATTTTGACGGATACATGTTATATTTAGCTAACTGGATTTCCAAAGTCGCACACATCCTCTTCCAAGTACAGATGGATATGGATACAAATTATGTACTCTCTATTTGATAGATGATCAAACTACGAAGACTTCTAATTTACACACATTTTAAGCTTGGGACGTGCTCGATCTGTGGTGTTGGAACTTGGGGACTCCCCCTTTTCACTCCTTGCATCACCATTGTCTTAAAGCAAAGACACTAGTGAGAACCGGCCAACTAATTGAAGTCTTTTAAGTTCTGCAATTCACCAAGATCTTTTTGCATTTTCACAACGCAACGATCTATTCAAAAGCAAGATATATGAGGTTACCAGTCAAATGCAGCTTTCATTTTACAAAATCATTTATCGAGTCGATCATATGCAAAAAAAAAAAAAAAAAAACACGAAAGCTTCGCAGTCCGGAGTAAACTACGTATGCAGAGGGATGAAGAATTGCCCGAATTCAGCCGGAGCAGAATCGAGAGCAACGCAGCGGCACCAGGTAAGAGAAGCGACAAGGTGTGAACGTGGATTGTGGATTTTATGTGGGTCAGAGCTTAAATCCGAGTCCTCTATGACCAGCAACAGATCCGATCCTCGATGTAGCGGGCCGGTCCAGGCCCAAAAGCCCCTGCTTCATGGGAACGTTAAGAACAATTAGGCCCATACTAGTTGAAATTATATTTATGGCACGTGCTAATTTAATCGATTATCCATGGAGTGGGTGCCGGTTAATTACTATTGCATACAAACAAATCTAACGAGGATTTCAACTTTTATAATAAAAATCTTGAAGTAATGCTTATTTCTACTTTTCAGATATGTCATAGTGACGTACTATGATAAAATGGACAAAATTGTAATTTAAAAATAGTTAAGATATAATCCTCTAATTATCTTACTCACTAGTGTCGAGTTTAATATTATAATAACTTAAATTTTTTTCCTATATCGATTTTTTTTTTTTTTATCTAACTCTCTCCACACATTTAAATATATTCTTCATATGCATGTGCTGGCTTTTTTTTTTTTTTATTATAGGGGAATAAAGCAATTTTTTACATGAATTTAAGATCCTATATAACAATCGGTTTGATTCCTCATTTATTATCATGTAATGCAATAAAATACATAAAAATGCGGACATGACCATCATTGTAGTTCGGCCATGAACCATGGATGAGTAACTAGTGACATTGCGAGTGATGAATGAATGAAATTAGCAAATAATTTTGTTAAACCAATCTCCAAAGCACAATGGCAGTGATGATAATTATATGAGGAAGAACCTATAAATTATATTAAACTAACAACACGTGAATCCGAAATGAAAGAATACTAAATGAGGGTGTGCGATTCTTTTTTGCACACTCATTTCCCCTATTCTCTCTGGTCCAAAGGAAAAATTTGCCCTGTTTTTTCTAATTCACCATTTCTTAGTTCTATTTATCGGTAATGCAACTCCATGAGCTTTATCTTATCAATGCAACTCGATCCAAAGTGAAAGTGATAGACCTAAATGCACTCATAATTTAAACTGAAACTGGCACTCCAGCAAAAGGATTAAAGCTGCCTTATAGGGAAGGGGCTGGTGGAAACTTTCCAAGATGTGCTTAAACTAGCTCAAAATACTCTTAGATGGAGAGGACAATGCACCATAACAAACTCTATTCATCATCATAATTTATTCTACTATGTTATGCAAAGGGTGTTCAAGGCGATAATACAACAAGAGTTTCACATCCAACCCAACATTGGAAGGTTACCAAGGAAATCAAATACATATAAACAACACAAACTATCACCCCAATTAATCCTCAATTGGCGATGAACACAAATGTGGCTACCAACATTAGAACGCAGGCAACAAAAATCGGCCAAGGCAGGTCACCAAGTAGAACGCACATGAGGAGACCACATGTGACACATTGAAGAGTAACAACTATCACAGCAAAGGCAAATCTAAAACTTGGGTCAATATCTTGCCTTCCCATCTTTAAGATTAATTTCTGCCGAATGATTTTGATTGCTTCACAGATAAGCATAATGCTTGGTGCACTGGAAATGTTGGCTGGACCTATAGAGGTATGTATGTCCCTGATGAGCTGACGCAAAGCATTCTCAAGGGAATCAAGATCTTCGTTAACTTGAGTCAAATGATCTAACACGTTCCTTGGAATAAAAATCAGCAAATCACTTGTTAGACAATTGTCTTTCACATAAGCTCAAGCAATAAGAATCAAGAATAAGCATATCAATAGATTAACAAATGAACATATGAGCAACTCATGCCGTAGTTTTAGAATGAAATGATAAGAAGTACGGATTCACCTAATTTATATATAGTACAGATTTTTTTTTTTTTTTAAGGAAACAGCATACACGCAAAAAAATTATAAGAGATAGGAAGTTCTTTTGCATGAAAGGAAATGAAGACAGCACTCGCAGTCCTCCACGCTCACCTTCTTTCCAACCTCTTGATATTTAAAAAGACATGATAGTTCATATAAATTTCACTTTCCTCATACAAACTCACCTGCTGTTTTTATGGTATGCATACTTGAGAGGAATTTTTCCTGGTGTGAGTCCTACCGTAGTCAATTACCGAACGGATATCACTAAAATTTACCCATTTGCACAGAAAAAGGGTTGATAACTACAGTAGGCATTCGTACTTTTCTGACAGATTTACACCGAGTATACCCTGATATGAGCACAAGCCAACATGCTCTGTTTCTAGAGTCTAGTCATATGAACAGCGAGAACAATAACCTGGATCAATTAGCAAAATAAAAGAAGACAAAATCCGTGTGGTACGACATAACTACCGTAATCCAGGAAATGCGAGAAACGGGCCATTTTACATCCCCACCACATATGGCTTTAAGTACATGCTCTGTTCTGAGAAGAGCCCATTTCTGCTCTTTGAGAGTCATGAACATTGATAACAAAACCTGTCTCAAGCCTCAATCAACGAAAGGAAAAAAGTAGAGAAAAAAATCTGGATGTACAAAGTGGTGTTGTGATCGAATTCTCACAATCTAATCGGTGTTATGATCCAGTTCTCACAATCTAAGGCAAAGAACAAGCCATCTCTACTGACAAGTGAAAGACCCCCCATTGGGCTCTTAAGTATTGAACACTACGAGTTCAGAAGGCATCAACAAGTTCACCTGATTTACTTAAGAGTGACGGTTCCTCAAACAGTATTAGCGCGTGATGGAAAATACACAGCGAACATGATCAAAGATAAGAACAGAAAAGGATATCAAGATTTTGGCATTATTTTACTTGCAGTCCTCCAACTTACAGACGGAGCCTGGGCTGGTTAAGATACGTTTGAGGTGGACGAAGCTTACCTCCAACTACTGTGATCAGCTGGATTGTCGTTCGCCATTAACCTTCAACTTTGCGTCGCTAATCTCTCCCTTGCTTGGCTGAAAATGAGAACACTTTGGGGCTGTAGCAGACCTTGACTATAAAAAATTCCCTGGAGAGAGCTTTTCTTATTAAAAAACTCCGGAAATCGACTTGATAAGTGGATTTCCGGAGGTTCAATATGAATAATACCAAAGCATTACTCTTGGCTGTCATATCAAGTTGATTTCCGGAGGTTCAATATGAATAATACCAAGGTTCAATATGAATAACACCAAAGCATTACTCTTGGCTGTCATATCAAGTCGATTTTCGGAGGTTCAATATGAATAATACCAAGGTTCAATATGAATAACACCAAAGCATTACTCTTGGCTGTCATATCAAGTCGATTTCCGGAGGTTCAATATGAATAATACCAAAGCATTACTCTTGGCTGTCATATCAAGTCGATTTCCGGAGTTTTTTAAGATTCAAACGCTTTGTCTTAGACATCTCTTGAGTGTCATATCAATTTGATTTCCGGAGTTTTTTAATAAGAAAAGCTCACTCAATCCCCAAGATGTTCTAATAGGCGAGTTTTTGTAAGTGAGCCCACCTTAACCTGTTGAAACACGGACTAAGATTAAAGTTTTATGGGCCGTAATCTGATCTGGGCCATGTGAGATGGGTTGGTTTGAAAGGTCTAGTTACCCCTCTTACCAAAGAATCCAAATTGCTCTCTCTATGTTCGTTTTTTTTTTTTAATTGAATTGCTTATTATTTATCTATTTATTTTTTTGCCCTTTTTGTTATTATACAACTATCCCCCTTTAAAAATTAGCTCAATAATTAAAATGATAACGAGATTTTATCTACTTGTGATGAAATGAGAATGTAAATGGACTTAACTTAAAAAATAATAATTTAGAGATATTAATCGTGAACATTGACCTCGCACCTTGATATCGCTTGATGCACTTTTGAGCAGCTCACCATGATGATTAGTCTTTTTTCTTTATTTGGTTTGATTTTTGTTTTGTTTTATTTATTATTGGGGAATTCAATGAAGATAGAATAGGGTTTTTCATATAAATATGAAAAGCTCACTCCATGGACTTGTGATGGAGATGGAATAGATTTTTCATATAAATATGAAGAGCTCACTGCATGGACATCCAACGTTTGGTTTTTCATATTTATGTCATGGACCTAGAAATATGCACTTCGAATGCTACTATATGCTATAGAAGTGAGGTGGGAAATGAATTACAAGGATTTGATTTCCTGATAAAATAAAAGAAGATAGAACTCTTAATTATTAAAAACTTAATTGAACCGTATCTATTGATGTCCTCCGCGGTAGAGTTTAACCTTGGAGGTCAATGGTGTGAGTATTCTAACACGTTGGCCATGGTGTATGTTTGTTCTTTTTTCCCCTTTTTTTTTAGCTTAGTTATCGTGCATTCTTGTTAGAAAGTTTAATTTGTTTTTCCTATTCTTCTGTACTCGTTCCGCTCCTGCTTTCCTTCTTTAGCGAGAAAAATCAACGAGGAAGGAAACCGTAACTTTTCAATTTCTAATTTGGTTGCCGTCGCGTATATTTTTCAGTGACCAAATTGAGAGGGGGGGAAGCGAAATGTCCGCGAAAGTGGAGTTCGCCCTCAGCGGCAGCGCCTCGAAGACCTTGGCTTGCTCCGTCGCCTGCCTCTCCCGCGTCGGCAGCGACCTTCTACTTCCTCGCCTCAGGACCTTCTCGCCTCGACCTTTGCAACTGCATATTCTATTACAGCCCAACATCATTCTCACCTCTTTCTCTATCCATGCATCTGCACAAGATTCACCAGAGTAAACTATATCCACGCTGCAAAATATTGAACTTCAAGCATTAGAGCGCCTAGTTGAGTACCCTGAACTTACATGATCAAATGTAAAGGTATCCTATCAACTATCAGTTGGACAGTGAAAATAAGTTCTCTCAAGTTTAGTTTGTTTTCCATAGAAATATCACCATCATGCATTGACTTTTCAATAAGTTAAGGGTTCTGTTTTCTTGCTCTCACTTCCTATTTTTGGTTGGTAGCATGGCAAGGTCATGTGCTGTTGAAAGCAATGAAGAAGAAATATGGTTTTCCAGATTAAACACCATTGAAGGAGCAAATCAAACGAAAAGTAGAGTTTCATATCTGGTCAAGTCAAGATTGAGAATTTGAGATGCTCTTACTAAAGGCTACATTTTCATCCATCATCATCACATACTAGAGATCAGGTCCAAAAAATCTGATATGGAAAAAACAACCAACATTTGAAGAGACAAACGAGGGAAGATCATATTGGCACTAAAGGTGAGGTGAAGAGGTATACCATACCCAGCAAAACTTTCCTTGTGTGTCGGAAGTCCTGACATCATCGCATCAAACACAACCACCACCTTTACCTCTGTTATGGAAATGCATAATAAGTACCAACTGAAAGAACTTTCACACACACACGCACACACACACACACACTTGTGCACATGCACGGAAATGTAAACATGCAGCAGCATGCCAGGGCTAAATGTAAACATGTGTGTTATGTGAATGTGTGTCCCTTTCATTCTCCAGATTAAATTGCACCGTAATCATGGTATTTGCAGTTATTGAATTATGGCACATCTATCAAAGAAGTGCCTTGTGAGACAATCTTTAGCAAGTTGCAAGTCTAGGAAATGAGAGAGTAATTCAAGATCTCTAAGTGATATGTCAGCTGAGAAAATTAATGGCCATGCGAATATCCCTTGAGGACTAGGATAAGTGAAACAAGGGGGGAAACGAAGGAACTTAGTCCCACTGCTAAACAGAGCTATACTGGTGGCAATTTCCACTAGGTCCATACGAATCCTGCTGAGTCAGAGTATTACTCTGCAGGTTTTGTCAAAGGGAAGTGGAAGTCGTTTCACTTTGGTAGAAATTTAGAAGTTACCACCTACAAAATGTAATCTTTAAGACCCTGCTCCAAAGACACTAAACCGAGAGTTGATCATGGCCTTTCTAGAGATGCAATGATATCATCATCAGAGTCCTCAAACTTCTTTCAGTTAAGGCCATCATCGCCTGGTCTACTCAGACCATAAAATTTCAGAAAAAAATGGCAAAATTAGTCTAGTTTATAAGACTTATCATACTGAACACTCAGAGAAGCAGTGCACAAACCTCGGAGCATGCTAAACGAAACTAGTTCATCGATCAACTTCTGCCGACCAATATCTAGTCTGCCGCTCACAAAATGTTTCTTCAACTTCGCCCAATAGCCACACACGTTATAACCATCCACAAGCAAGACAGGTACTGCACTTTCTATACCCTGATTCGTACTGTAATACAGTTCAGCAAGAGAACAGAACAGCCATTTCCAAAAGGCTGAAAGTTCTACAGAACAGGCCAAATTTCAAGAAAGGAACCTGGAAGGAATATTACTGGTAGAGGGCAAGGGTAGGATCCCCATAGAGCTCCATGTCATCATCCGGAACGTCTTCCTTCGGCAACTTCTTCCTGCGGTAGCTGGTAGTGGGCTTAGGGATGCCAGAGTTTCTCTTCTGGAACTCCTGCGCAATTCTTACCACATAAGGCAAGAAAAGAGGACTGAGACACACTCACCCAAACGTTTCAACATCTCAAAGAAGATGCATACCTTCCACAGCCTCGGAAACTGCAAATTCTGCTTGACATTTGATGTGATTCTCGGAGGTGTCGAGTCGGAAGCCTATCAAGATAAACCTCATGAGGGCACTCTTAAGGAGATGTTATGGACGGGAAACCATAGCGGGTTTTATTATATTCTCTCTTCCAATCAGAATTGCATAGATGCCAGGTCAAAAAGTTTCGTTTTTCATCTCCTTTTATCGCAGTTTGGATGTCCCGCTTTCTTAAATATGTCGACTTCTTGCTCTTTTTGCTTCTGTTTTGGCGTGCAAGATTGCGTAATTGAAACAATCGTGCAGCATTTCATGGTCATAGTCTGTATGAATTCGGTCATTGTAGTATAATGCGTTTGTTGCCACGACGCACATCAAACCGGGATTGCACGGATGCCGGACAATTGGGTACGGCTTCAAAGCATGGAAACGCAACCAAAAGGTCTCCCTCGAGGACTACCCACCACCACCTCTCGTGAAAAATAACGAAAGAAGCTGCAGAAGAAATGGCGAGGAACCGAACCTGGTGATAAGAAGAAGAAGAAGAGGAGGAGGAGGAGGAGGAGGAGGAGGAGGGGGCTTCTTCGTCTTGGCCATGACCACGACGAACTTGACGCGGGTCTCGCCCCCGCCGAGCCTCCTCCGGTGGAAGCACGCCGGCGAGGCATGGCCGCCGCTCAAGCCCGAGTACGAGCGCGACGAAAGAAGGGACGCCGCGAAGTGGGACGGCGCCGGCGGCGCCGGCGGCGAAGGAGAAGAAGAAGAAGAAGAAGAAGAAGAAGAAGATGATGATGATGTCGAGATCGCTTTCATGGACAGAACCCACCAAACATCACGACGAAAGCTACGGATTTTGGGTTCTGCGGATGAGGATGGTGCGTTCGCAATGGAGGAGTCCTTTTTCTCTCTCCTTCTCTTTCTCTCCGCCACGTGTCCACGCTGACGGCGGCGACGGGCCCCACTTCCCTCTTCCTTCCTCGGTGTCGGAGTAGAAGGGAAAATGAGTGGTCGGAGTTGCTCTCTCTCTCTCTCTCTCTCTCTCTCTCTTCACGCCGGAAAGAGTTAGCGGCGGCGAAGAAAAGAGGACAACAACGTTGTAAGACTCGGAATGCGGCTCGGATTATATATTCATTTTATTGGGAGCTAATCGTTTCGTTTAATATGACAAAAAAATAATTATAAAATTCTCTCGAAGTTGAGTCGAATTGGTATCATATTAATGGATTGAATCGAAATATTGAATTGTTAGATTTGATACTGCGGGATGGATTGGAACGAGATAAAAATGATTGTTTCGATAATTCGGTTTTGTGAATTATTTAATCGTGAGAAAAAATGTCTCGATAAGTAAAAATTGAATGAAAATCAATGCAAGATTGAGAAACGTGGCATGCTCGTGTACAAGCTTTACCCATTCTAGCCCTTTGCAAGGTCAATCTTATAAGTTGGATTTGCTAGTGTTGATTTTTTTATTTTACTTTTTTGCATTCAAAAATAGTTCTTCGGTATATATAAATAAGGTTGACTCACTTCTCTACGATCCAAACAAAAAAAAAAAAAAAAAAAGGGAAAATTGGGCCACTAAAGTCCAGCTCTGCGGACCCTTCCTAGCGCTGGTTTCCAAACCTCCGTACCCCTTTTTTGGCGCTTTATGTGCTGCAACCCATATGGATTATTTCTTTTACTTTCCCCACTTAACAAAAGAGGACAACATTGTAAAACTCGGAATGCGTTGCGAATTATATTGATTTGGGGGCTTATCGTTTCGCTTAATATGGGAAAAAAGGACGATATTCTCAAAGCTAAGTTGGACCAATATCATATCAACAGATCGAATCCAAATTCATTATAATTGTCATATCATTGGCATTGCTATTTTATAATAGGACGGTAGAATTGATTGAAATGAAACAAAATGATCATTTTGATACTTTGATTTGATGAATTCTAGGAATGAAATGAGATTGCAGTTGATTGCAAAAGAATATTTCATGGACAATGGAAATTGACTGAAAATCAATATAAAACTGGCACAAGATCAAAAAATGCAGCACGTTCATGTGCAAGCTTCACCCGTTTTATGATGAGTTGCATTTGCTGCTGCTAATTTTTTTTCACATTCAAACATGGTTCTTCAATACGTATAATTTGCTTTGAACACATTGCATGAGCTTGAAAAAACACTAATCACACAAGACATGATAAAGTAAACCTTATTTATGTTTAACTCACTATTCTAGGACTCGAAATAAAACACTGGATTGAGCCATTAGAGCCCAACTCTGTGGACTCTTCCTAGGTGCTAGTCTCATCCCCTTATCCATTTTACGCATTTTTATGTGTTGAAACCCATTTGGATTGTTTGTTTACTTTACCTACAGGCTTTTTTGATCAAAAAAGAAAAAGTCAAGCCGTCGTTTGCCCCATGAAATGATTATTTCACCTAGAGACAGCTAGTGAAGTTCTCGATACAAAAAATCAAAGAAAACCTATACACATTTAAAATAAGGAATCCCATGATATTATTTGATATAATTTAATTGAGGAACTGGCTCCAAAAGGGTGGACCTCAGGACATTGCTTCCCCCTCCTTAACCAAATCATTAGATTGAGCTATTTAGTTAATTTTTTCTTACAAAACTCAAAAAAAATTAAACTAAAAAAAAAAAAAAAAGAAAACGCATGGGAGGGTAGCCCCCTCCCTTCTGTGGCCACCACCCCATCACTAGTGGGGTGGGGGCAATGGCTGGCACCCGCGAGGTTGATGGCACCTGTGTGTGTGAGGGCCGGCGACCCTCACTAATCAGAAATGAGGACTAGCAAGTCCTCGTTAAAGATGAGAGAGGTCCGAGGATGTTAAACGAGGGCAGCCAAGTTTGCACAAGGGCTAATGACCCTCTCCTACACCAAGGCGAGGGCGAGCAACCCTTATCTAGCTTTGGAGAGGGCCTATTGTCCGTCACCTTTGGTTTGCGAGAGTCATTGACCTTCCCTGAGACATAGGTGATCCTTGCCGGCCATCATTGCTAACTCAGTAGGCGACCACAAGTGGGAGAGAGCTCTTCTACCTTTGTTTTACATTTTTTGAAAAAAAAAATATTTTTAAATTTTTAATCTAATTTAATTTTAATTTAAATTGTATTTGGACGAAAATATCCCTAATTAATCGGAATTTTTTTACGGATAAATCTAGACCTTTATTTGAAATGGCAATAACTACTTCAAGCTATTTTTTAGATTGATATAATCAGTTTAAGTTGTTATTTGAAACAAACTTCACTTCAAATAATTATCTAAAATTATAAGGACATTTCGAAATCTCATTTGAAATTTTCGCCTAAAGTTATATGAATTTGAGGATTCTAGAGAGCTCATTTGAATAATATGGGGAATATTCATGTGTCAAATCCAAATCAAAACCATTCAATTTTGGATTCTGAAAATCCATCAACATAAAAATGGAAATCAATCTAAACTCCAATTAACGGGGAAAACTTTGATGGACCGGTGCATCCGGCTTCGTTCATTGTGATCCGGCGTTCGGGGCGTGCGATCAGCTTCTATTAAAATGATAGAGAGAAGAACAGAGGAAGAGATGGCGGTGGTCATCAAAAATAGGTACGGCGGATCTCAATCTCGTCGCTCCGCTACATGCATTTGCTAAACCCAAATTAGGAATTCAAGGAGGAGGGTTGATAAATTTGGGTTGTAACAGTATCACAGTTTGAATGAGGCCCCCCATGTTTTCCGTATTTGTTTTTTTTGCCGTTCATAAAATTTGTTACACGGTTTTACGATCCGCTATGACCATCATTCCTCTCCTTTTTCATCTCCCCCTCCCCCTCCTCTTTCCTATCTCTCTCGGCGAAATGGAAGCCATTACAAGATGTTTGGTCAATGAAGAACAGAGACCATTGATGCTCATAGGAGCGGTATTCACCTTATTTTCATTCAAGGTCGGCCTTGATCCACAATTTGTCACGATTTTCCTGCCTTCCGTTTGCACCGTGTCATTGCTGCTAATAGGCCTACCTTCGAGGCGTGCAATATTTCTCTTTACAACGAGGGTGCTACTCTATGTAGCCATTGTATCTTCGGCCTTCGCTTTTGTCCATGTGGTAAGAGCCACCGCACCGGAGTATTTGGCCAACGATGTAGAACGCTGGATGAAGATATGGGCGGGAGCGGTGATCGCGTTCTTGGTGGCGTATCATTCAATGGAATGGCTGCCAAACACTATTTTGACGATCAAAAAATGAGTCTCATCGGCAAGGAAGATCTGCTGCCCAGCCGTCAACATCACCTGATTCACCTATCTATATAATAAGTGTCCATTTAAGTTGATCTTTGATTCCATTAAATTCCTAAATAGTAAATGAATTTTAAATCTTGTCTTGCCTTAATTTCCTGGTTATGTCTCTTTAATCTGAAAACTGTATTGATATGGCGCCAGCATTGTGAAATTTATTTATGCGATTTGCCATTTCGGGCGTTCTTCAATGTGGCCTGTGCTACCAGGAGGAGAGGTTACTTCCTCTCCAAACAACTGCAACATGCTTTCGCCCTTCATTTCTGCACCTTCCACCTACGCAAAATGGCTTCCGAATTTGGTAACTTTCTTCGGACGGGTTCTGGTGTCCCATGCTCTGTCATCTTGTCACAATTCCTTCCTCGTACCATGTATTAATGGAAACTTTTAGTACATCCTGCGTTTCCATTCCAATCAAAACGAACATAATCGAATGACCCAGCGATGATCATTGATGAATACACCATATGTACATTTCTAAGTTCCCTATAGTAGGTATCGGTAATCTAATAAGTAATAAGTAAATAAGCATGGACATTTATCTTCAACCCATTGAACTTTTCAACTTCGACGCCCGAAGTGCAGTTTCCCCTAAAAAAAATATATGTATACTTCAAAGAGCCGACATTTTTCAGCCAAACAGGACATGAACGGTAGGCAGTCTTAGACTTGGAACTTAGCCATTAAAAAAAAAAAAAAAAAAAAAAAAAGCCCGTCTCGAGAAGTGCAAATAGATGTTGACTTCTCTAGTACGTACGTCGTTACAAAGAATGCCAACCAATTCTTAGAATTTCCAATCCGATTTGCACTCATTCTCCACGCAGTGGTAGCTTCTTCTCCAATAATCCGCTGGAATCCGAGTGTTCTATTACCACCATCCTTTGGCTTTTTACCCTGCAAAGTGCAACTCCACTTGCGTCTTCTCTGGAGAAGCAATTAAAGAATACATGAGAAGCCGACTTCTCCGGTATTTGGGCATTTGTACCAAACTCTTTCGTAGCCAGGGCTCGTGATGGTTCAAATACATGAATGCAAAGGAGTCAGCAATGCTTTGATCAAGTTCACAATCACGGAATAGGACAAATTAGGGGTGACTGGTTCAGAGTGATAAGGTTCCGGTGCTAAAACTTGAAACCTATCATGTTTTACTCGATTCCCAACTTTTAAATTTTAGAGCATACCATATTCACTTGGAACCAATTATGGAACTTGCCCAATTTTTGGGCCCAGTTTCAGAGTCTACTTGAGAACCTATTTTGTCTTTTTATTTCTTTTTTTAGTTCATTCTTTATAGCAAAATCATACAAGGCCATAGTAATGAAACAATTCAAATTAAAAAATAAACAACAGAAATCCTAATCCGCCAAAAACAACAATCCATAAGACATGTATACAGTCACATACAAATATAAACGATAAAAAGTTCAAACGTATAACATAAAACATAAATTTTAAAACTCCATTTCCCATTCATCCATAAAAGTTTAAGGTAAGAAGAAAGACCGGTGGGGAGTTTTGAGGATGGACAAAGGACGAAAGAATGCTGAGATTAATCACCCGCTGTTGCAGTGTAGAGGGTAGGGCTTGTGTTCTCCACCGCGGAGAACCAGGTTCGAAGCTCCTGCGAAACAGGAAGGCTGAAGCATTGCGTGGTGCCTTGCCCGGGGTGCGTGGGTGGTGGTTTCCTGCATGCCTCCCCAGGGTTTTACTCTCCGGCTGCCGGCCGAGTGGGGGTTCCCTGGGTCACCAAAAAAAAAAAAAAATTGCTGAAATTAGAATTTAGGGGAGAATAAAATTAAGATTTTGGTTTTTTAGCTTATAAAACCAATTTTGAAACCGATTTCCAAAAAGAGTGGTTTGGTCTCCCTGGTAGTTATTCACTCATAATCTATTTCCAGACTTATTACAACCAGTTAAAAAAATTTGGAATCTGTTCCCAAACCAATTACAAGGGGAACAATTCCCAGACCTATTTTTCAAACGATCCGGTCTGATTCCCAAATAAAACCGGTTTGGTTGCACACCTTTAGGACAGCAAAACCATCAATAGAGAATAGTAAGAGTTAGACGAGCCATAAAGCCTGTCGAAAGTCGAAACTATGCTAGCGCATCTTCGTCATCGTTCTATATTGTAAGGTAAAATTGACGATATTATCAACGAGGAAAGAAAATGCACTTTCGAGTCTTTGTATTACATCTCAAAATCACTTAAATTACTTGAAAAGAAGAAGAAAGAATTGAGATTTCCTTCGTCTTACTCTTCCCGATAATGCTTAGATAATTATGACAAAATCATCCGAACATACTAATCGAACTGCCAAAATAGAAACGTGTACTTCGAGATCGTAGAGAAAAACATTTAACGTAATTATCGGTTTAAAACAAAATAAATATGGGTATTTGATGGTTCAATGATTGATGTTGGGGACTCTTAAATGTCCATCACGAAAGCCCATGTAATAGTAATAGCCTTATGATATGGCTAAATGAGCATTAATGGCATGGGCATAATGCAATGCATGTCTAGGTAGCAGCTACTTTTATGAGAAAAGCACTAAGACCCTTTTTTAAATAAATAAATAAATAAATAATGAGGAGAGACACATTTTAGCAATCTGTAATCTTATGTGGCAAGTTTTAGGGCAACACTTAGAGAAGATTTGTAATAATATTTTAGATAAAAAGATAGATCAAGTTGTCAAATGAAGACCAAACTTGATCAGTGAGATTGGTCGAGACTCAAAATTCTCATCCAAGCCCCCATATGATTTTGTATATATGTTAATTCTCTCCTCTTCCATTTACATTCAGTTATTCTCTCCTCTTCTATTTACCTTCAGTTACCAAATTGTTAATGTGGGTGGTGGGTTTGCATTTTTACAAAAGATCCAATTACCAATCCATATAATTTCATTTTTATGTGTTCTTCATTGATCACCTTTGGAGGCATGCCCTCAAATAAATTTGTGACGAGATAATGAAGTCAAAGAAACCTAACTTGTGCAAGGATCTCCAAGTTCTGGCATTTGAAAAAACTCGACCACAAATCAACTGTGTCGACCAAATTTGAGTCTTTAAGTTGGGTTTGAAATCTTAGCAAGTTGAAGTTAGATATTTCTTTTGGAAGAGGATGACTAATATTGCATTTATGGACCAATATGTAAGTTAAAAATATCAGTTTGCAGAATCAGTTAGAAGCAATAGTGATCCTATATAGAAATATTTACATCAAGAAGTTAAAATTTATCGTCAAAATTGGTCCCACCTACTAATTATTTTGCTTATTTCGCATAATGGAATTCGTCATCTGAAAAAAAAAAAAAAAAAAAAAAAAAAAAAAAGAAAAGACGTTTTCTTACTTTACATCAAACAATTATTATGTCAAAGTCGTCTATTGTTCTTCAGCTAGGATGCTTCCGGTTACTAAAATTCCACGGTACCATTCGTGCTCACACAAGGCGAAAGCCCGAAACATATTCTATGATTTAATACGCTATGAACCTCGGGTTTAGAGAACTCTCGAACCTTTGTGACTGAATCAAATCACCTTAAGAAAGTGAGCAATGAAAATCTTACACATATTATAATCATCTTTTTTTTTTTTTTGGTAATGGTAAGTATAAAAGGTAAAGTTAAGTTATTAATTATAATCATCTTTGCTGTGGAGGAAGTTGCTGTGGAGGAAGTAGGAGAAATTCGGAAGACAGGTTTTGACTGCTTTCACCTATGAATTCGAAACAACTTTGAGATTAGTGCATTAAATAATCATGGTTCCCAGTTCTTCTCTCTTTGCGTGAAGCATGAAAGCGGTTGAAGCTGTGAAAACATCCCATACATCGGACATCAAAGGTTGGACTTTTGCATTTGTTACGTTATGTTGTGATCACTTTACCGTGGAGAAATACTTGAAATTAGAAGCTTACAAGTCAAGCAAGGATAGTCAATCAAGATGAGAGAGTGGCAAAGTCAAACCAAAAACAAATGAGAATCCTCTCCAGGACGCCTACAATGGATGTGGCTACTTTAAACCGACCCCTTTCCTATGAAGGCCTTCCTCATCTACTCCATCAAAAATTCGCCCGGTCGTCGGTTGTTGATCATCTAGCACCATCGATGGGTCATGTGGGTCCAGATTGAGCCCCTTCAATTGACAAGTCACATAATAATTTTCCTTCTTGACGTAAAAGAATATGCTAATGTCGCATGAAATTCTTGATTTTGTTGTCCATGTCGTGGACCTGTGTGCATGTTTGCCTGCGAGATATTGTGATGTAGAAGGAGGTTCGGCTTCTGAATTAAGGGAGAAAGATTCTAAGTTGTTTTTGTTCTTTGAATGGAACATGTCATTATTATGAGTGGTTTTCTTCGATCCCCTTCTAAGAATCGGTCCAAATACGTTGGAGTGGGCGTATATTTCGGGGTTTGGACTTATGAGGAACAATAGCTGGCCGTGGGCCTCCATGAATTTACACTTGGTGATCTCCCCTGCCTCTTGGGCCCTTGCCCAGGCATTGGGGCTCAAAAGCCTTCGGACTCTATGTTTTTCTGTCAATCTAGGCGGTTCAGCTCAAGATGGAGTTAGTGGGTACTTCTTGTTGATTATAGGACTAGGCCTGTTAAATGAGTTAGTTGTATTAAGCAAATCAATCATAAATGGGTGTAAATATAATATGAGTCTTAAATGGGTTATAAACAAATTTACAACTTATTTAGAACAAATCCACTTCCATGACTCTATTTTCATTTCTTATCCCCCTTAATCTCTCGCTTGCTCACTTCGCACTTTTATCTCAATTTGGATATTATTTTTTGTAGTGGGTTAAATATAGGGAGCAAGTCAAGTATATGTTGAATATGAGTCAGGTCGAATATAAATCACTAGGTTTGTATTGCACGAAAATGAATTTATTTGAGCTGACCTAACTCACTCGTTTGACGAGTCTATTTGTAGCAAGATGGAGGTTGTATTTCCAATGGTTGGTATAGTTGTTGAGTTTCATAAGACGCATGTTTGATTTTCTGAGGAATATGGATGTAGTGCTTAATTTGTGATAAGAGGTAATTGTGTCCAAAAATTCTTGTAGAGTGAGTAAAGGTGCAAGTGGAGTTTGCATTTGATAAGGTCCACGACCATGGCATGAGCTCTTGAGGGGCTGTAAGAAAGTAGCAACAACAGTAATATTAAGCTTTAATGATGTGATTGGGATTTAGTTTAAACATCAAGTCAACATGGACATTTGTTGAGCTATTTAAGTAAGGATCCTTTTGCACGTTGGAGCCCAAGGTGATGTTGGACTTTTTGAGTGTGGGAAGGAAGAGGACTAAAAACTAGCAAATTGGGGTCTGACTTTGACCAAGGGCTTTGCTTGTTTTATATTATAAATATTCCTCTCCTGTCTCGTCAGATGGTATGTGTCGCAGAGTGGGCCTTCGCGCCCTGAGTGTGTGAAAAAGGGGTGGATTACATCAAGTGGAAAATACCATCCGGAATGGCATCCAAGAGAAATTATGGGTTTATTCGCCGAGGTATACTTGTGCTGACTATTTAATGCGTTCTTCTGCAAGATTGGAAGAAAGTTTCCGCCGAAATTATATGTGAGGCTAAATACCTTAAAAGATTTTTTGATATAATTGGTGTTGAGATATACTAAGTGGAATGGAAATCCAGTCATACTGCTTGATTATAGTGGATTTTCTCATGCTTCTCTCCTACAATCTAGGTCAGATTGATCAAATGACATAAGTCCGGTGTCCAATTTTATTTTCTTGTCCCATTTACTAATGTGTTGGACAGCTTGTTTTCCATGGTAACTTACAAATATCTCACCTGGTCACTATATGAGCCATAAGTCTTTGAAACAAATCCAGACAACAATGGTCATGAGCTTTGGGACGGAAACGAAGGGCCCTTCAATCCCTCGCTAATGATGAATTGGCAAAATTTCAGCACAGTAAAACTCCTCGGAGCATACGGTCGAACCCGTGTCGTACGCCTTGCCTGCCTCAGAATCCAGATGAGGCAACAAGAAGTAACGTTGTGGTGACATCTAAGCTCAAAGAAGCGATGCAACAAAGGAAGCGAGTCGATCTGTGAGGACCGTGTGAAAGCATGAAACTCATGTAATGGGCTTCTCCAAGAGGGCGGAGAAGTACCACTCGTTCTTCTGCGGCCCCCGGTCGACCTTCCTCCCGGCGTTCCACCTCAGCTTCTTGAACCCGACCCGCTCCATCATCGGCACGTACGTCCTGTTCAGCTGCAGCCCCTCGCAGAGGAAGTGGTCGAGCCAAACAGCCCGCCCGGCCTCAGCACCCGGTATATGTCGTACAGCGCGAACTCCAGCATCGTGTCCGGGATCCAGTTGCTCAGCACGTGCATCGAGTGCACGATGTCCAGCGTGTTCTCGAAGAAGGGCAGCCTCTGCGACACGCTCATGTGCATCGAGATGAGCCCTCGGGACGCGATGAAGCTGCTGAAGGGGCCGTCCAGGTTCATCGCGGTGGTCACGATGGTCACGTCCCGCTCCCTCATCCTGGCCGCGAACGTCCCGCTCCCTCCCCCGATGTCTAGGCCAATCCGAATGGTGCCCGGTGGCCTGGTGGCCAGGACCTGGTCGATCCCGAAGTCGAGGATGCCGTTGTCGTACATCCAGCGGTGCGTCTCCCGGCCTTGCAGGTCGAAGCAGTCCTTGCAGTCCGTGAAGGGTGGTAGTAGGACTGCTTCTTCGGACTGTCCGCAGCTCTCATCGCCGTCCCGATCGGTACGAATCTCTCTCCTTCTCTTCTCTTCTCTTCTCTTCTCCTTCTGACAGAAACGAGAGACAGTGAAGCGACAGGGCTAGGGAGTGGTAAGTGTAAGTGTAGTGTATACAAGAGGGGAATGCAGGACGAGGCATTTAAGAAAGGGGAAATCTTTGATGGATCCGGTGCATGCGGCTTCGTTCATTGTGATCCGGCGTTCGGGGCGTGCGATCAGCTTCTATTAAAATGATGGAAAGAAGAAAAACGGTGATGTACCCAAATGATAAAGAAAGAGAGAGAAGCCGGTCGTCATTAAAAATAGGCACGGCCGATCTTAGTCTCGTCGCTCATCTAGATGCATTTTGCTAAACCCAAATTAGGAGATTCAAGAAGGATGGTTGAGAAATTTGGGTTGTAACAAACAGTATCACAGTTGGTCCTTTCTCTCTCGTCTATGCGAGCGCCCCCCTACACCTCCATGGTAGAGTCCCCTTCCATCAAACCCTAAAATCCCCATCTTAAACCATAATCGTCTGACCTCCTCTTTCCCCTTCTCTCTGTCGATAGTTCCTTTACTGTTTTTCTTGCATCTCATTGAAAAAACCCTAAAAAAAAAAAAAAAAAAAAAAAAAAAAAAGGTACTGCGAAGCTCTCTGGATCATTCGAACAGTAATATCTGGTCTTCATGGATTGAACGGCTTCGTCTTCGACAACCATCCAGGTTTGGCTTTCACTGATCTTTCTTCATACTCTTGTTTCCATCATGAACGGCTTCGTCTTCGACAACCATCCAGGTTTGGCTTTCACTGATCTTTCTTCATACTCCTATTTCCATGGCTCCTCGCCAAGAGATGCATATTTTGGCCCGAGCCTACTTCCCTTTGAGCTTGCTGTCTGGGCTTTTGTGAGTGATGCGAGAGGAAGGTTGGGTTATGTTGAAGAAAACTGATGGTGATGTCTATTCTCACTCCCCCCTGTACATCGACTGCATAAGCAAGATCCAGAGTTAGTAATCATGGCAAGTAAGGAGGAGAACGAAATGCGAGTGGCAGCCCTATGTAAGCGACTTGGGTACCTGTGGTCCGAAGATGACGTAGTAGAAGCTTCCCCTGAAATTTCTCCCCAAAAAAAGGAGGAATGTCGACGTATCCTCTTTGGCAAGCTATATTCCAGACCAAATATTAATTACCCTACTTTCATCTCAACCATGAAAAAAGCATGGAAATCAGAATCTGTTATTTGCACCCAAAAAGAACCCCGGACATTTTACCTTTGTGTTCCAAACAGTAGAGGAGAAAGAGAGGATCATGAAAAACTCACCCCAGTGCTTCTCTAATAATCTGCTGGTTTTACAACAGTGTGAGCCTGATATACCGGAACATTGCTATGAATTTAATCAAGCTGCCTTCTGGGTGCAAGTTGGAGGAATTCCCCCTAGCTGGAGAGTAGAAACTGTATTAAAAGATCTGGGAAGTAGGCTGGGTCAGGTATTGGAAGTACAACTAGACACACCTGGTAATTACCCTTCTAAGGGAGGCAGAGTGCGAGTCAATGTAGATCTGAAGACTCCTTTGAAATCAGGGGCGGTATTAGACATTGGCTCCAAATGGCTTTGGGTTGAATTCAAATATGAACGTCTTCCGCATTACTGTTATTCATGCAGAAGAATAGGCCATTATGCTTATGACTGTCCTGAAATCCCCTATGTGAAATCACCCTAGTCAGAAAACAAAATTGGCCCATATGGACCTTGGTTAAAAGCAGAGGCATGCAAACATAGTCCCTATTGGGATACTTTCTATGGCCAAATTGAAGAGGAGCTCGTTGTGGAAGAAACCATACCTGTCACATCCCCCCACCCAAACTGTATGGATATAGTTGTTCAAGAGGAAAACATTGCACAGCCAATGGGAGCCTACAGCAAAAGAAGATTCGATAGCTCTCATGGTACCGAGCCAAACATTGTACAAGAAATCCCTGCGAAAGACAACCGAGATAAAGGCAAACAGCCTCAATGCTCTGAAAACCAGAAACGAATTCTATCTAAGATGGGGAAATGTAGCAAGAAGTATATGAAGACACAGAAGGCAAAAAAGCAGAAGTGCCTACCTGAGCAAAACCTCATCCTTATTGATGATACTGAATTCTTGGAGACTCCTGTAAAGTTGATGCAAGATGGTCAAGAATGGGCTTTGGTGGCTAGCCCTAATAAGCCACCAAAGAAGCCATGAAAATCTTGAGCTGGAATTGTCAGGGGCTGGGCAACCCCCTGACAATCCAGGAACTAAAAGCCTTAACGGCTCGTGAAAGGCCCAGCTTAATATATCTTATGGAGACTAAAAACAAGGTAGCTATGGTGGAAAAAGTTTGTCAAAAGTTACAGTTCTCAAATCTCTTTCTTGTTAATCCAGATGGTTTGGCGGGGGGATTAGCACTCATGTGGCAACAGGACATTTTGTTGAAGGTGAAAACCAGCTCACAGCAGTATATTGATGTGGAGTGTACAGACCCAGATGGCAGACAAAAAATGCAAATTACCTTTATCCATGCATCTACTAATTTTAGTGAGAGACTCACCTTATGGCGACGGCTCGGGACTCTGAAACCACAAAGCTCTATCCCTTGGATCTGCATGGGAGATTTCAATGAAATCCTGTACATATGGGAGAAAGTTGGCAAAAAAGAAGCTGATAACAGTCGCATTGCAGCTTTCAGGCAAATGTTGAATGACCTAACTTTAATGGATGTTGACAGCCATGGATGCACATATACATGGGCTAACAACAGGGAAGGCGAGGCTTTGGTCAAAAAACGTCTAGATCGCGTCTTATGCACCTTAGAATGGCGAATTACCTTTAATGAAGCTGAAGTTCAAGCTCTCCTTGCCGTTGGCTCTAATCACAGTCCCCTGATTCTACGGCTCTACCCTGCTAACAGGAAATACAAACTTCAATTCAAAATGGAAGCTTACTGGACAGAACATGTGGAGTATGATCAAATTATCCAACAAACATGGAAGAAAATATCTACCAAACCACTCCCTTTCTCAGGGAAACTCCAAGAGATATCACAAATGCTGACCTAGTGGAGTAAAGAGACATTTGCCAACGCATCCATGCAAATAAAAGAGCTGAATAAGGCTTTAACAAAGCTAATGAATCATACAAACTAGCAAACCAGTAGGCAACAAAAACATAGCATCATTCAACAAATAGCGAAACTGAGAACACAAGAAGAGCAGTTCTGGGGCATAAGATCACGTATTAAATGGTTACAATGGGGAGACAAAAACACCAGATTTTTTCATGCATCTACTATTCAGTGCAGGCAGAGGAATAGAATTATCATGCTGCAAGTAGAAGGAAACAACTGGTGCAGAGACTCTGAAGCTATCAGAAATCATATCCAGGCTTTCTGTAGAAACTTATATACCACAGAAGGCCAAAGACAGTACCAACCTGTTCTCAACTAATGCCCCTCACCTATTACACCAATTATTAATGAAGATTTGATGGCACAACCTGAGTTAGAGGAACTTCAAGGTGCAGTTTTTCAGATGAGAGCTTTAAAAGCACCAGGACCAGACGGCTTAAGTGGATTATTCTACCAAAAATCCTGGGATATTCTAAAAACCGATCTGCTTCGGCTCACCCGAGATTTCTTCCAAACAGGCTCTTTTGATCCCTGGCTAAATCAAACTTACATCACCTTGATCCCAAAAATCAAAAGCCCTGAGAACATCAGCCAATACAGGCCTATTAGTCTTTGTAACTTCAATTATAAGATAATCTCAAAACTTCTTGCAAATCGACTAAAGAAGTGGCTGCCAGATATTATAGCACCAGAACAATGTGCTTTTGTTCAAGGAAGGCAAATCCAAGACAATATATTCATAGTGCAGGAAGTCTTGCACCAATTGAGAGTGAAGAAAAGGAAGAACAAACATCAGGCAATCCTAAAGCTCGATATGCAGAAAGCGTATGACAGGATTGAATGGGACTTCCTACGGGATTGTATGTTGCATATGGGGTTTTGCTCACAGTGGGTGACACTTATTATGCAGTGCATATCATCAGTTACTTTCAGTGTGAAGATAAATGGAGAGCCTACCCCCATTCTTTCACCCATCGAGGGGTCTCAGACAAGGGGACCCTTTATCACCCTACCTTTTCATCCTCATGTCAAATATGTTAACATGGTTAATGAACAAAGCAAGTAGAGATGGCAGCATAAAAGGAATACAATTAAACAGGTTCTGTCCGAAACTTACTCACTTGTTATTTGCGGATGATGTGATTTTCCTTTTGGATGGAACTACTCTGGAGTGTCAGAACTTAGCTATGATACTCAATCAATATTGTTATGCTTCGGGATAGGCGGTTAATTTAAACAAAGCTGGTGTGTATTTTAGTGCACATTGTCCCTTACCTCTACAAAGGAATATGGCCACAGCATTAAGGGTTCTTGTCATTGCAAAAACAGGGAAATACTTGGGTATACCTACAGATTGGGGTCAATCAAAAAAAGAATTATTTGCATGGATTTTAGCCAGGGTGAATTCAAAACTTGAAGGATGGAAGGAAAAACTGCTTACCAAGGCAGGTAAGGAGATCCTTATAAAAAGTGTTGTTCAATATATTCCCACATACGCAATGTCGGTATTTAAGTTACCCCTATCGATCTGCAAACCAATAGAAAAAAGGATTGCATCATTCTCGTGGCAAAAAGGGGATTCAAAAAAAGAAATTCATTGGAAGAACTGGGAGGTCCTGAACTTGAAAAGACGAAGGAGGGCTGGGGTTTAAAGATATAATTACCTTTAACCAAGCCATGTTAGGCAAGCAAGCATGGCGTCTCTCAACTACACCAGCAGCGTTGTGGAGTCAAGTAATGAAAGGGGTTTATTTCCCTTCAGGCAACCTCTGGACAGCATGCCAGGGCCATCGGCCCTCATGGGGATGGAGGAGTTTGTTACTTGGTCGCGACACAATCAATCAAAATATAAAATGGTCAGTTGGGGACAGCCAATCAATTCGCATTCAAGAAGATAAATGGCTATGCAGGGTATTATAGGGGGACAGAGTAACCAAATAGAGCCTACTATGGTATCCGAACTCATCAACAGTGATACCAGAGAATGGAAACAACAGCAAATCCAACAACTCTACCCAGAAAATTTTGCTAATGAGATCCTAGCAACCCAACTGAGCAGACAACCACAACCAGATTCTCTCATATGGACAGGCAACAAAGCAGGACAGTATTCTGTTAAAAGCGGCTATAACAGAGCTATTATTGAAGTTAAAAAACAAAGGTGTGATCGAGCCTCCTCCTCATATTACCCCCCATGTACCTTCTGGACAAAATCTGGAAGCTTCAAGTGCCTCCCAAAATCCAAACCTTTCTCTGGGCTCTTTGTCAAAATGCCCTTCCAACAACCGAGAATTTATACAAGCGCAAGGTTAGTCCGGATCCCTTGTGTCAGATCTGCAAAACAAAGGTCGAAACCGTTGAACACTTGTTATTTTTCTGTGAATGGACTAAAGGTGTTTGGGAAAACCCCCTCTTCAGCAGCCTTGGCTCCATAAGTAATATTAAGCACACGGATCAGTGGCTAAATGAGGTGTTGACAGAGAACCGAATCGTACCTGAACGAGAACACCTCGGCTGGATCCTCTGGAACATTTGGAAGGCACGGAACGGCTGGATTTTTCGAGCTAAGCCACCAAAATCTGCAGATCTATTGAATTTCGTACAAGATCAGGTCTCTAACAGCAGTAAAAAGCCAAACTCGAACAGCAAATACCCAAACCGAACCCCCAAACCGAACCCCCCTGCTCGATGGATACCACCTGACCGTGAGGAATTGAAGATGAATGTTGATGCTTCTTGGCTCCCAGGCGAATTTACCTGCTCAGTTGCTTGTGTTGTGCGCAACTCAGTCGGCAAGATGCTCGAGGGTTTCGTTTGTACTTCTAGGGTTTCCATGGCGCAAGAGGCAGAGTTGGAGGCGATCTTGAAGGCCCTTCTTTATATTAGAGATCTGCAAGCGTCGCATGTGGGCACAATTGAAGGTCAAAGACTTCGGTGGCTTTTGGAAAGTGACTGTCTTCTGGCGGTGGAACTTATAATGGTTTGGGCCGAAATGCCGTGGAACCTAAAAGACCTAGCCCATCGCTATAGAGAGGAGCTGAATCGGTGCAGCAACGTACGTCTCCTCTTCTGCCCTCGAGAAGGTAATCGTGCGGCTGATTGGATAGCACGCACGCATCGTGCCCACAAACTCCCTTTTAATTGGTATATTACCCCCCCTCTCCGTCATGGAATATCCTATGTTCGGATATGTTTCCGTTACTATCTTGTAAGCTCTTTGATAAGTGAAATATCAAGAACTTCCTTTTGACCAAAAAAAAAAAAAGTATCACAGTTTGAATGAGTCCCCCGTGTTTTCCGTATTTGTTTTGTCGTTCATGAAATTTGTGGCCAACTTTCGACCGTGATATCGTTACACAGTTATAGAATCGCGTATGACTTGTCATTCCTCTCCTTTTTCCTCTCCCCTTCCCCCTCTTCCTCCCTATCTCGCTTGCTCTCTCTCTCTCTCTCTCTCTCTCTCTCTCTCTCTCTCTCTCTCTCTCTCTCTCGCGGAAATGGAAGCCACTAAAAAATGTTTGGTCAATGAAGAACAGGGCCCACTGATGGTCGTAGGAGCGGCGTTGAGCGCATTTTCATTGAAGCTCGGCCTCGATCCACAATTTGTTGTACTTTCCGACTTCCCGGTTATCACATGGATTTTCCTCCCTTCCGTTTGCACCGTGTCATTGCTGCTAACGGGCCTCCCTTCGAGGTGCGCATTCTTTCTTTTTACAACAAGGGTGTTAATCCAGGTAGCCCTTCTCTTCCTTGCATTCACTTATGTCTCGTTGGTAAGAGCCAGGGAGCCCAAGTATCTCGCCGACAAGGTAGAACTCGGGATGAAGATTTGGGCGGCGGTGGTGATCCCGCTCTTGGTGGCGTTTCATACAATGACATGGCTGCCAAACACCATTTTCACGATCAAGAAATGAGTCTCACCGGTGAGGAAGATATGCTGCCGAGCTGTCGGCATCGTCCTGTTCTAAGTTCATGACTTGAATGATATTGAATTGATATTGTATTCTAAGTTTATGACTTCTTTTTATATGACCCTATAGAAGATATGGGCTTCGATTATGCTATATCACTTTGCTCGTCTACGGGGTCCCATTCTTAGGGCTTATCTGGTTCTTTAGGGAATGTAGAGAGCTCGTGCAAAATCTACAAATGAGATGAGATTAGTCTCATTCGGAAGTTGCTAATTGTGACCGGAATGCTTTGTTGGGAGAAATATTGTCATTGTGATATCAATCACGTACCATGAAGTACCTCATTTAGATGCCCATCATGATCATGCACTGTTACGGGAATATGAATTTGCACATTCCAAAGTACTAGTTACCTCTCACATCCTGAATCTTGTACAGCCGTTCAAAAGTTCCATTCCCAAAAGTCTCTGTCTTAGTGTTCTTATACTACCCACTAATCAAGGGAATTGGGAATGCCCACGACGACAACACACGCCAACGATCTCGTGAAGGGAGCATCGCGAGGGAAGGTTGAATCAACTTGGTGAGGTCCCGGCGTGTACGCACAAGACTCTTTTCCTCTCTCTTTCCCTTCCTTTCTTCTGCTTTTCTTTTTTCTTTTTTCTTTTTGGCCCCTTTTCCTTGTCTGTTTCCCGTGCGTCTCCGTCCCTCTTAATTGCCGAACGCCCGTCGCTCTGCTTGTTGACTAAGTCAACATTTTTCCCTTTTTATTGCTTTGTCTTTTTTTGGCTGCGTCCCAACCAAGGCCGACATCACACTAGCAATCCAACGTTTCTATACAGGCGTTTGATCAAAGTGTTTGTCGTACCCTTCCGTAGAGACTGGGCCGAGGCCCGGTGCCCATGCTCGAATCCCTAGCACCTCCAAAAATAAGTTGTAGTACAGGAAAATTACTTTGGAAATCCTTAGCCTCCTGCATGGAACATAATTAAATCCTTGAACTCTAAATTTTTGCGAGAAAATGCAATCAAATTCTCCTGGCCAATTGTGCTGCTAGGTTTTCAATACTTGGCACTCCAATCATTAATAATTGAAGGCTTGTGGGTGGAGGACTGGTGGGGCGTGGCATCAATTGGAGAAGAATGGGATATCCAATGAGGATAAAGATTAATACCACTTCATTTGATTCAAACACCAGCCATGCTACCAAGTTGTCGGAACACGTTGAAACATCACAAATTATTGGACTGATATGTAAGAAAAACTTGGCCAAGATCGACGCGGAGTTTTGATTGCATTTTCTCGTAAATGTTCAAGATTACATTGATTATCATTGACCTGTTAATATTGGATTGCATTCGTCATCAAAAAGTTTAGGACTTTCGGACCCCTGAAATCATAGGTAATTGTGCAATATTGATGAACTTTTTTTCTTTTTTGTCATAATTGGTAGAATGCTAGAGGTTGATGAGGTTAGGTTAATCACATGCTGTGATCCAAGACCATTCACTCATCCCCATGGGAACCCCACGACCTACAAAACCTAGGATAACTTGACATAGTCTTACCTAATGGCTGACTTTAGTGGCGATTTCTCATCAAGCGGAGCCTTCAACCAGCTGTTGAAAAGGTTTGTTCATGATAGACTTGACGAAGAAAAAGACCACTCTATAAGGCAAGAGTTCATGGAGGAACTAGTGCATCAGCAAAATTGTTGAGATGCATTGGGCGCATAATAAGCTCGTTTTATCATGGCCTGTGGATTCGACGAATTCCGCCAATCGAACGGTTCTGGTGTACTAGACTCTTTATGATATCGGTGTACCCAGGTGCGGTCCACCTTCGAGAAGGTCTGCCTCCCCTCTAAGCAAGATTAAAAGTCGTTAAAACTTGTAGCCAGGATAGCGCCAAAAGAGAGAACAGAGTTTTGCAGATATTCATTCAAAGCTTGGACCCTCACCCTAAAAGAAAAGCTTCAAGTGGTGAGTTCTTCCAACACTCTTTTATCAGACTTTGACTTGATCGGGCCAGTAGAAATTCCAACTTTAGTGTATAATTAGACTCGAAAAGCGATCCTGACAAGGTGGATCCTCCAGAAATGCCTCTCCATTCACTCAAGTTAGTGGCTGCTTTCCACAACTTTCAATTAGGAAATCATTTTTCAGCAGAAACTCATTGGATGTTGACTTTTGTTGGCTGCAACGTAAGTACTATTCAAAAGGAGCGTTGACACTACGCAACGGAAGTGGAAGAAAACTGTTCCCGTGGGTAGAAAACACGGTACGCGATGCGTATGCGACCCGCCCTGCTTTTCCTGGTGGATTTTGGCCTTGGAAAGGGAAAGGTCAATGGACGAATAAACTAAAAAGGGTGTTTTTAATTGTGTCTAAAGCAACCACTACTAGATGATGAACTGGGGTCCTTGACCTTATTATCTGTTTTCACATTGCGTGGGTCAAGTCCCCATGGTTACAGCTTACTCAGGAAGGACCACCTCACAGAGGAAACAGCCCTTCAATTCAGTACCTTGGCTTATTCTATTATGGTTTCTTGGAATTAAGAGGACAATCTAAAGCAATGTCCAGCTGCTGTCTTTGCATTTCTAAACAGGATGCAGGACGAGGTGCTGAAACTGCTGTCGCCCAGTGCGGTGAAAGCATAACCACAACTCTGGGTCTTCCACTATGGAAATATACCTATGTATGGACTCTTGGCATCAACTAACTTTAACATTCACTCCACACATTATACAAAGAGATACTATTGTATTAGGCCTCGGTGGCTACCAGTTTCCTAAGGTTTTCGATGATCATCACCAGCTTCGTGTTGATCCGGTTCACAAAGAACTTGGGCAACCATCCAGCAGGATCAAGCTGCAATAGGAAAAAGAAGTTATAAGCTGAAAAGGAAGGCGTTAATAGGAAGTGATGGGCAAGCTGTGATACTGAATCTTTGGCTTAGGTACTAGCATATTGGGAGCAATGACATTTATGTAAAGACTACCTGAACAACATATGTGACCACGCAGGAATCGTCAAGCTTCTCAACAACCCAACCTGACTGTAAAAGTAGCCCTCTTATCACATTGTTTTGCTTTGGGTGCAACCCAGCTGCTATTTCTTTTGGCAGCGAAGCCACTGCAACCACCTTCAATCCATATAAACCAATTAACTCCCGAATTGGCAAGAACCCTATTTTAAAGATTAGGGCAGAGGAAATTTCCATACTAGAGTGCCGTCCTCCATAGTCTCGCGGCGCTCATAGACAATGAACTCACGGTTTCTGAAGAGAGGCTTAGAATTATCTCCAAACCTGAGACGGATAATGCTAAGGTTATCTTCAACATCTTTTATGTACCGGGCTTCCACCAAATCAGGGTCCCATTGCTGGTTCAAACAAAATCAACATAGAAATTCCAGCCAATTGTGAATGTCATGAGAAAATGATGGTAAAAAATAGCAAATTAAAATCATGTGATAGATGGAGCAACAGTTCCTATCAAATCCTCAAGGGCTATGAGAAAGAGCATCTCTAGCTATTTGAGTCCATAGACAGAACTGAACTTTTCAATGTCGAAGTTCCAGTTGAAGACTTGCAAGCCCAGGATCCATTTAGCTTTGTGCTAGTTTTAAGTGATGGAGATTGTGTTACCTTGGCAGCGTCGATTGCGGTGGCAACAGTGATGAATTGGTGGGGCGAGAGGGACTTGAGGAGCCAGCGGCTGCGGAAGGTGTGAAGAGGACCGCTCCGGCGTTTCGATATCTCCACTCCGTCACTGTTCACCGTAACAACCTTCCACCCATCATTCCCAACTGAAGCTGACAGCAACTCCTGGATGCAGTTGTCACTTGCAAAGTGCACGTACCTTCTCAAGGACTCCTCACTTATGGACCTTGTTAAAGTTTTCAAGAACAGAGGCAAAGGCAGCAACAATTCAGAAAAGAGAAGCTTATCCAGAGAGAAAGAGACATGATGGTATACACTCCAGAGCGGAATGAAACAGTGAAACTAAAAGAGTGGGCTTTTGTGCTTTACCAGGATCTGGTACAAGGAGAAGGGCTGCTCATCTTTGGTGGCATCAATCAACTCCTATCGCCCCAGCCAACTCGTTTCTTCTCCTTTTGAAGATGTTCGATAGCTCAAACTATACCAACTCCTCAGGAGTGGTAGACTAATAGCCTTTTGCGTGTGTGTGTGTGTGAGAGAGAGAGAGAGAGAGAGAGAGAGAGATTGTGGTGGTATTATGTAACGCGAGAAATGGTGGGGATCTGGCTTTGTCATGTGCAGCAATCACACCTCAACTCAGATGCTGAACCCTTCCCCACTTCCCATTATCATTTTCGCACACTGGTCATCCTCCCTCCTTTTTGTAACCATCTTATATATTCTTTACATGCTATGTGCTTACCCCTCAAAAAAACATACAGAAAAATGAAAAAAAAAAAAAATTCTTAATATTCCTTATCATCGCTCTCACTGTCTCTCTCTATCGCTCTCCCTCTCTTCGCGCGCACGCACTCTCACAGATGACAGGTATGGATAAAAGACAGATTCCTCTGTTGCTAAAAGGCTAATGTGGGGAAAGATGGTGCACATGGAGTGCTGCTTTCTTTGGGCAAAACAGCCAGGAGATTGGCTGGGAGATGAAAAGCCCCCGAATTCCTGAGCCACATTTAAGCTGCTATGGCCCCTCCAACATGTGCCTTAGCTGCTGCCATTGACATCCCTCTCGACCAATTCGCATGAACCGATCAAATGACAGCATTGAAAGCTACAATCTATAATAAGTTGCGCACCAAAAAATTGATATGTACTCCTGACATTAACATTTCGCAAATTGTGACTGATTTTGTCGGTTCGCTGTACTTGTATTGAATCTTTTCTCCTGTAAGAATATAGAAGAATAATATCCTTTTCAATAATTCCGAGAGATGCACAAACATGGCCCCACTAGAAACATACCATCTTAGCACAGCGTTACAAGACAGTTGTACAAAATCATACTCAGTTTCCCGTCAGACATACACCAAAACGACAATCTGTTTCTTTACGTTCTTTGGAGGCACATGTTAGAAGCAGAGAACCCTGTTAATATTGCTATTGAATATTCATTCTCTGCAGATGCAGAATATTTATTCTGTACAAGTTCCAATCTTTTAGGCTACAATACAAGTTGCCCTTGCATGTGCAGCCAAAAGAGAGGCCATGATTTGGAAGAACACTTCGCAAAGAAGTTTAAACTTATGATTACAGAAGCACCTTTACTCGTTTGCTCAGAGGACCAAGGGATTAAACAAACGTAAAAACTGAAACACTGCGATTAGTTTAGTTTAGCAAAATAAAAAACGAAGAAAAACCCCTAACAATGTGATTGTCCTTGCAAGTAACCTCTTTCTTTGAGGCTCTCGACCGCATCTTTGATGGTGTCTTCAAGAGGCATGAAGGAAAACCCCAGATCGATCAATCTCTTTGCTGCATCTTCACACGCTGCCAAACCCGGATTGGTTTCTCCCGTAAATCTGTGCAACAAGAGTCATGATTGGGAATGCTGCCTTACATACAAGAAGAGAAAGCTACATCTAGATGACTTGATCAAGGGAAAAAGGGATTCAATGAAAAAGGTAAATAGACATTATCCAACGACATAATAAAGGGCATTAGTTGCACTCTGAAAGCTCCGAAGAAACCAAAATAAGGAATGATATTTAATTTATGTTGTCATTTGATCAGCAGAGGCATCATTACATCCCATTTGGTTCCTTATTGTATCAATATGCTGAATACATACATTTTATTTTCTTCCATTTGGTACAAAAACTCAAAAAGAAGGATCAGCTTTGTGAAATGCCAAATGTAAAGGACTTCACCAAATTACATAACCATCTGCTAGCTGTAGATTCTGCAATTATGCAGATAGATAAAAATTATGTTACCCCTCTAACCTGTTTTGGTTAAAACTAACGACAGCAATTAAGTAAAAGCCCTATCTACTATAGCACAAGCTCTGAAAGATGAATGATACTTTCTCAAACCCAATCAGGGGAAATGAGCACTTCAAGAAGCCTGAAGTATGTACAAGAAGCTAAAACAAGATCTTTAGTCAAGAATATGAACCGTACACTGTTATGATGCCAAAGGAGAGAATCTACGGAAAAAGCAAGCATGTGATAGACAATGTCCACATTAGACTCCCACCAATAAAACTATCATATACCAAAGTAGTGAGGACCCTATTGCCAGAAAGGAGCAGATACTGTGCACAAAGACTATCTTCCAATATACCAGATCCTTGGGAAAATAACAAAAGATTACTAAAGGAAATGTCAAATGACATTAGCAAATGGTAGTTGAGGCCAACAGATCATAGGAATCGTGACATGAACATGGACAAGATCATGTGTTAAAAGACATTTGGCCATCAAGCATGCCCTGTTTTGATATTCTGCTATACAGCTACTATTGCATGAAACCACCATGCAAGAAGTTCAAAGACAAAGCACCATTAATTAGAAAACCATCCTAGAAAGCTGTAGACTTTCACATACTCTTAAATCCTGAGCTTAGAGTTCTCAATTATGTCAGGGCATGTTTAGTTCAGCCTAACTAAAGTTAAAAATCACTCGCCAATATTGAACATATTATTCAAATTTCAAAAAATTAGATGTGAATTTATGTGTCAACATTAGCACTTTGTGAAAGTCTCAAATGTTTCAGATTTGCAAACAAAAATTAAAAATGCCTAAGCCACAATATATATATATATATATATATATATATATATATATATATATATGTATGTATGTATGTATGTATTTATGTATCCATATAAAATATGCTAATAGCCAAAATTGGATTATTTATGCCGAGTATACATGTACCATGTTCAGTTACTTGCAAAAATCAGACACCATGATACATATTTGTCACCAAATCTCAATCCGCCATTGCTTCCACAGCCTATCAAGATGCATGATGTTCGATTGGCAGGAATGATTGTAATTTCTAATGAGTACAACCACAGAGACATTGGAACTGGATAATTGATATAGGTACCCAACATATACCAAAAAGCAAACCATCAGAAGTTCCACCATCTTCCTTCACCAGACTATTTCCACAAAACTCATCACCATTCAGAGCAACTCAAGTGAAGTGCATTATGCTGTAAATGTGCAAGAGCGATGAACAACTAAAGAAAAATCTTACGGGGAACAAATGGACTTTGTGTATGCAGGATAGTAGATGCGGCAATCCACTACAATAGAATAATATGTTTCCTAATAGATTCAAACATTACCAATCATTCGCGTTGGTTCTTCACTAGAAGCATAGGCAAAGAGCTATAAGAAGGGTTCTTTAAAGATCAATCCTGCAACATTACAAGCTTTGGAGATGCAAACCTGTGGATAGGAAACTCAGGGAAGAGCTTCACGACCCTTTGAGCAAAATCACCAAACTGATAGATACCATTCGTGCAGAGATATCTACCAGACGCAGCCAGTGTCTCATACAACAAGACCTGTGCCCTGGCCACATCTCTAACATGTACGGCCCCGAGCCAGTGATATTCCTGATTATCCGTCGATCCCTGAAGCAGCTGCAGCAACACGGCACTGCTTGCGTTGAGACCCGGTTGCAGTAGAGGGCCAAGGCATGTGCTTGGATGTATCGCGACCACATCCAGTCCGTGCTTCTCCGCAAACTCCCACACCGCCTTCTCTGCCAGAGTTTTCGACACCGGATACCATTTCTACACAACAAAAGAAGGAAACCCAATTTGATGTGTGTCATGGCAACAGGTGCATCATACCAAGTAAAGAGTCGGACCAGTAAATTCTTCCACAGGAAGCCAATGACACAGGACCTGAAGCTCTAACAAATTCCGGGCGATGTTCCGAATGCAATAAATAGCAACAATGACTGAACTCATTCAGACTTACGACCATGAAATACTGCACAATTGTTTGAATTACACATTCTTGCACCCCAAAACAGAAAAAAAACAGCAAAAAGTCGACATTTTTAAGGAAGATGAACATTCGAACCGCGACAAAAAACGATAAAAAAAAACGAAACTTTATTGACCTGGCGACGCTTGCAGTAGTCAAGGTCGGTCCAGGAGGACTCGTCGAAGGGCTTGTGAGGAGGCCAACCGGGGTTGGGGACGAGGGCGGAGATGGAGGACGTGAGGACCACGCGCCTGACGCCGGCGCGCCTCGCCGCCTCGAGGACGTTGAGGGTGCCCTGGACGGCGGGGCGGAGGAGGTCGCGGTCGGGGTCGGCGGGGGCCTCGAGGGAGCAGGGGGACGCCACGTGGAAGACGCCGGCGCAGCCGTCGACGGCGCGGGCGACGGCGGCGTCGTCGAGGACGTCGGCCTCGGAGATGAGGAGGCGGGAGGGGGAGGCGCCCGGGAGGGCGCGGAGGTGGGAGGCGTCGGAGCCCGGGAGGACGGAGGCGCGGACGGCGGCGTAGCCGGAGTCGAGGAGGGCGCGGACCAGCCACGAGCCGATGAAGCCGTTGGCGCCGGTGACGACCACGGCTCCGCTTTTGGTCGGCTCCGGCTGCGGCTGCGGCTGCGGCTGCGGCTGCATGTGCTCGGCTGGCGCCGCCGTTGTACTTGTCATGGAGATGATGATGGGGCGTGCGATCGGGGGATGTGATGGGATCGCACTCGTACTTTGGAGTGCTGTGTGAGATTGATTTCCATTTTTTTAGGTTGATGGATTTTCAGAATCCAACATTGATTGGTTTTGATTTGGAATTGACACATGAATATCTCTTGTATTATTCAAATGAGCTCTTTCAAATTATGAAAATTGTAAATGAGATTTTGAAATATCCTTATAATCTTAAATAATAATTTAAAGTGAAACTTATTTCAAATAATAAATTAAAGTAATCATATCAATCTTAAATATATATAATAGTTATTGTTATTTCAAATAAAGACCTAACTTTATCCACAAAAAAAAAAAAAAAAAAAATCCGATTGATTAAGAATGTTTTCATCTAAATACAATTTAAATTTAAATTAGATTAAAATTTTAATAATATTAAAAAAAATAAAAACAGAGATAGGAAGGCTCTCTCTCACTTGTGGTCGCCAACTCATTGTTGGTGAGATATCAATGATGGCCGGCAGAGCCACTTATGCCTCAAGGAAGGTCAACCACCCTCGTAAACCAAAAGTGAGGGCCAATAGGGCCTTCTAGAGATGGGAGAGGCTGCCACCCTCTCCCAAATCTAGCTTAAGGGTCACTCGCCCTTGCCTTGGTGTAGGTGAGGGTCGCCAATGTTTATGCGAACTTGGCTGCCCTCGCCTAATGTCCTCGAATCACTCCCATCTTTGGCGAGGACTTGCTAGCCCTCCACTCTAATCAATGAGGATTGCTAGCCCTCTCACAAGTGCTAGTGACCTTGCAGGTGCCGGCCAAAAGGGAGGGGGGCTACCCTCCCATGTGTTTTATGTGTTTTTTTTTTTTTAGTTTAATTATTTTGAGTTTCGAAAGAAAAAATTAATTAAATAGCTCAATCTAATGATTTGATTAAGTATGGGGAAGCAACATCCCAAAGTCCACCCTTTTGGTACCACATTCCTCAATTAAATTATATCAAATAATATCATGGGATTCCTTATTTTAAATGTGTATATGGTTTTCGTTTGATTTTTTGAATTGAGAACTTCATTGCCTGTCTCTAGGTGAAATTATCATTTCATTGGGCAAACGACGACTTGACCTTTTCTTTTTTGATCAAAAAAGCCTTCTTCCAATTCAGTTAAGTAACTGACCAAAAAAAAAAAAAAAAAAAAAAATCAGTTAAGTAGGTAAAGTAAATGAACAATCCAAATGGGTTTCAACACATTAAAATGCCCAAAGGGGATGAGGGGATGGGGACTAGCACCTAGGAAGAGTCCACAGAGTTGGGCTTTAATGGCCCAATCTACTGTTTTATTTGGAGTCCTAAAATAGTGAGTCAAACATAAATAAGGTTTACTTTATAACGTCCTGTGTGATTAGTGCTTTTTCAAGCTCATGCAATGTGTTCAAATCAAATTATACATATCGAAGAACTATGCTTGAATGCGAAAAAAAAATTAGCAGCAGCGAAGCCAACTCATTAGAAAATGGGTGAAGCTTGCATACGAACATGCTGCATTTTTTTATCCTACGAGGGCTTTAGATTGATTTTCAGTCAATTTCCATTGTCCACGAACTATTCTTTTGCAATCGACTACAATCTCATTTCATTCCTAGAATTCATCAAATCAAAGTATCAGAATGATCATTCTGTTTCATTAGCAATTCTACCGTAACGAACATTATAAAATAGCAATGAGATGACAATTATAACGAACATTATGTTGATATGATATTGGTCTAACTTAGCTTTGAGAATATCATACTTTTTTCCCATATTAAGCGAAGCGATTAGCTCCCCACAAAATCAATATAGTCCGAGCCGCATTCCGAGTTTTAGAATGTTGTCCTTTTTGGTTAAGGGTGCGTTGGTAACATTTCTGTTTAAAAATTGTTTCTAATAGAAATAGAAAAAAAAAAAATGCTTTAGGGAACAATTTTTGAGCAAAAAACACGTTTGGTAAATGCTTAAATATAAAAAGAACAAAAACACGTTTGGTAAATTTATATAATTTTTTATTTCTTTTAATTTTTAAATATTTTTATTTTATTTCTTATTTTTCTTATTTTTCTTATTTATTTTTCCTTTTTTTTTTTTTTCTTCTTTTGGCCGGTGGCCTCGCCCGGCCACGGCGATACTCGCCTCGCCGAGGGCCGGCGACCTCGCCGCCGCAACGCTCCGGTGAGGTCGGCGGCCCTCGACGGCCGGTCGCCGGCCATGTCAAGGCCGTCAACCGGCCAAAGAAAAAGAAAGAAAAAAAAAAAGAAAAGAAAAAAGAGAAGAAAATGAAGGAGAGAGAAAAAATTGTTCTTAAATTTTGTTTCAAAAATAAGAAATAAAATTTTTTTATTTCTTATTTCGTTCCAAATGTATTTCGTAAACAAAAAAATAGATTTGGAACAAAAACGTAAACAAACGCGTTTTTATTCCTTTTTTGTTTCCTAGAATAAAAAAAAAAAAATTTATTTAAAAACAGAAATAAGAAATAAAAACAAACGCAGCCTGTGCTGAGACCCATATGAATTGTTTCTTTACTTATGCAGCCCCTTAAGTGGCTAAAGTAAAGAAACAATTCATATGGGTCTCAGCACATAAAAAACCCAAAAAGGGGCACGGAGGTTTGGAAACCAGCACCAGGAAGAGTCCGCAGAGCTGGACTTTAGTGGCCCAATCCACTTTTTTATTCTGGATCCTAAAGTGGTGAGTCAACCTTATTTATATATATCAAAGAACCATTTTTGAATGCCAAAGAAAAAGAAAAAATCAACTGTAGCAAATCCAACTCATTAGATTGGCCTTGCAGAGGGCTAGAATGGGAAAAGCCTGCACATGAGCATGCCACATCTCTCAATCTTGCATTTATTTTCATTCAATTTTTATTGCTCTCGACATTTTTCTCTCTCGATCAAATCCAATTCCATTTTATTCTCACGATTCACAAAATCAAAATATCGAAACAATCATTTTTATCTCGTTCCAATCCATCCCGCTGTATCAAATCTAATAATCTAATATTCGAATTCAATTCATTTATATGGTATCGGTTCGACTCAACTTTAAGAGAATTTTATAATTATTTTTTTCCATATTAAACGAAACGATTAGCTCCCAATAAAATGAATATAATTCGAGCCGCATTCTGCATCTTACAATGTTGTTGAGTGCGTTTGGAATTGACATTTCCAAGCCACTTTAGGCCTTCAAAGCCTTTGGGCTAAAAATGTGTGTTTGGCAAAATATTTTCTAAAGGTACTTGGCTAAAAGTTTGCTTTGTGAAGGCTAAAAGCCCAAGGCAGAGTGGGGGCTGCCTTGGGCTTTCAACATGCCGAAATGCTGAGATGAGGGGAAAAAAAGAAAAATTTCTTCTCAAATTATCCTTGTTGTTTTTTTGTTTTTCCGATTTTGCCCTCTCATTGTTGTCCTCTTCTTCCGTGAGTGGGTACTGTTCATCTTCTTCACGGATTCAACCGTGCCCGCACCGACCACTGTGCCGATAGCCCTCGACTGCAACAACACCACTCGTGCCGGTGACCCGCGAGCCCTCTTTACTCCATCGTCATTTCGTCGGCCCTGCCAACCATCGTCGCTATGCCTCCACCAGATCTGAACCCGAGCAGACCGTTGCCCCTTTCGCACCAAATCCCCTACAACAGATCGCGAAGCTCGCCGCGCCGATCTCACTCGACGACTGCGTCACCGTTGACTGCTGCTCGCCTCCGCGCAATGCCGTCGTCACTCAGCAGCTCGCGACCCAGCGCCTGAGGCCCTCACCGCTCGACTGTTGCTGTCCCGATCTCACTGCTTGAGTGTCCCAAAACTTGCAAATCTGAGCTCGCCTTCGCTCGATGCCGTCGCCGCCCAGCAACCCATGACCCAGCACCTGACTTCGTCATGCCGGTCGACGCTTCCACTCGTTGTTTGCAGGACCTCCGCCTTAGCAGCTCGCCTTCGTTGCGGCTCTGCCCACCGTCCTCCGCTTGGTCGCCAACCCCCACACTCTGCTGTGACGCTGCTTTTCTCCCTTTGCCGAAGCCCGACGCCATTGTGCCTTGGCACCACCGCCCGCGAGCGGTCGCAGGCGAGGTCCTCCCACGACCTCGATGCCCTGGATCTAGGTCGCGGCGGGGTCGCCAAAAGTCAAGGTAGCGTCGTGTGACCTCGTTGCCCCAAATCCGGGGTTGCCGTAGGTCACAATGGCGTCGTGTGAGCTCGGGCAACCTTTCCTGATGGTCTTTAGGGGTTGGCGGGGTTGCCGGAGGTCACGGCGGTGTCGTGTGACCTCGGGCGGCCTCTACCGGTGGTCTTTTGGGAGTCGCTTGACCTCGGGTAGCCCTCCCTAATCGTCTTCGAGGCTGCCTAAGTTGAATGTTGGCTGCCGGCGACAAATCTCGATTGCCAGTGGTCGCCTATCCTTGCCGATCAATTTTTTTATTTTTATTTTTTGATCACAAAAGTCCTTTATAAATGTAATTCTCCCAAACACCATTTTACTCACAAAGGACTTAACACAATTTACATTTTGAAAAACAAGACTTTTTCCAAAAGCCTTCCCCTTTTCTTCATCGCCGCTAACTCTTTCCGGCGTGAAGAGAGAGAGAGAGAACAATTCCGACCACTCATTTTCCCTTCCACTCCGACACCGAGGAAGGAAGAGGGAAGTGGGGCCGTCGCCGCCGTCAGCGTGGACACGTGGCGGAGAGACGTTGGTGGCTGCCGCACCAGTTTAGCCTTTGGTTCCCTCGTGTGCTCCTGCCAGCGCAGCCATGGAGTGAAAGAGCGGAAGAAGAAGGAGAAGGAGAAGGAGAACCCAAAAAGTCTGTAGCTTTCGTCGTGAAGATTGGTGGGTTCTGTCCATGAAAGCGATTTCGACATCATCTTCTCCTTCTCCTTCTCCTTCTCCTTCTCCTTCGCCGCCGCCGCCGCCGCCTTCCCACTTCGCGGCGTCCCTTCTTTCGTCGCGCTCGTACTCGAGCTTGAGCGGCGGCCATGCCTCGCCGGCGTGCTTCCACCGGAGGAGGCTCGGCGGGGGCGAGACCCGCGTCAAGTTCGTCGTGGTCATGGCCAAGAAGAAGAAGTCCCCCTCCCCTCCTCCTCCTCCTCTTCTTCTTCTTCTAATCACCAGGTTCGGTTCCTCGCCATTCCTTCTGCAGCTTCTTTCGTTATTTTTTTCACGAGAGGTGGTGGTGGGTACTGGGTAGTCCTCGAGGGAGACCTTTTGATTGCGTTTCCATGCTTTGAAGCCGTACCCAATTGTCTGGCATCTGTGCAATCCCGATTTGATGTGCGTCGTGGCAACAGACGCATTATACTACAATGACCGAATTCATACAGACTATGACCATGAAATGCTGCACGATTGTTTCAATTACGCAATCTTGCACGCCAAAACAGAAGCAAAAAGAGCAAAAAGTCTAACATAATTAAGGAAGGGGAACATCCAAACTGCGAGAAAAGGAGATAAAAAACGAAACTTTTTGACCTGGCATCTATGCAATTCTGATTCGAAGAGAGAATATAATACGACCCACTATGGTTTCCCGTCCAGAAAATCTCCTTTAGAGTGCCCTCATGAGGTTTATCTTGATAGGCTTCCGACTCGACACCTCCGAGAATCACATCAAATGTCAAGCAGAATTTGCAGTTTCTGAGGCTGTGGAAGGTATGCGTCTTCTTTGAGATGTTGAAACGGTTGGGCGGGTGTGTCTCAGTCCTCTTTTCTTGCCTCATGTGGTAAGAATTGCACAGGAGTTCCAGAAGAGAAACTCCAGCATCCCTAAGCCCGCTACCAGCTATCGAAGGAAGAAGTTGCTGAAGGAAGACCTTCCAGATGATGACTTGGAGCTCTACGGGGATCCTACCCTTGCCCTCTACCAGTAATACTCTTTCCAGGTTCCTTTCTTGAAATTTGGCCTGTTCTGTAGAACTTTCAGCCTTTTGGAAATGGCTGTTCTGTTCTCTTGCTGAACTGTATTACAGTACGAATCAGGGTATAGAAAGTGCAGTACCCGTCTTGCTTGTGGACGGTTATAACGTGTGTGGCTATTGGGCAAAGCTGAAGAAACATTTTGTGAGTGGCAGACTAGATATCGCTCGGCAGAAGTTGATCGATGAACTAGTTTCGTTTAGCATGCTCCGAGGTTTGTGCACTGCTCCTCTGAGTGTTCAGTATGATAAGTCTTATAAACTAGACTAATTTTGCCATTTTTAAAAAATTTTATGGTCTAAGTAGACCAGGTGATGATGGCCTTCACTGAAAAAAGTTTGAGGACTCTGATGATAATATCATTGCATCTCTAGAAAGGCCATGATCAACTCTCGGTTTAGTGTCTTTGAAGCAGGGTCTTAAAGATTACGTTTTGTAGGTGGTAACTTTTAAATTTCTACCAAAGTGAAACGACTTCCACTTCGCTTTGACAAAACCTGCAGAGTAATACTCTGACTCAGCAGGTTTCATATGGACCTAGTGGAAATTGCCACCAGTGTAGCTCTTTTTAGCAGTGGGACTAAGTTCCTTTGTTTCCCCCCTAGTTTCAGTTATCCTAGTCCTCAAGGGATCCTCGCATGGCCATTACTTTTCAGCTGACATATCACTTTGAGATCTTGAATTACTCTTTCATTTCCTAGACTTGCAACTTGCTAAAGATAGTCTCATAAGGCACTTCTTTGATGTTTGGGATTTTTACAAAGGTACAAAGTTCTAGATGTGCCATAATTCAATAACTGCAAATACCATGATTAAGTTGCAATTTAATCTGGAGAATGAAAGGGACACCCATTGACATAACAGACACAAGTTTACATTTAGCCCTGGCGTGCTGCTGCATGTTTACATTTCCGTGCATATGCACAAGTGTGTGTGTGTGTGTGTGTGTGTGTGTGTGTGCGCGCGTGTGAAAGTTCTTTCAGTTGGTACTTACTATGCATTTCCATAACAGAGGTAAAGGTGGTGGTTGTGTTTGATGCGATGATGTCAGGACTTCCAACACACAAGGAAAGTTTTGCTGGGTATGGTATACCTCTTCACCTCACCTTTAGCGCCAATATGATCTTCCCTCGTTTGTCTCTTCAAATTTTGGTTGTTTTTTCCATGTCAGATTTTTTACCTGATCTCTAGTATGTGATGATGATGGATGAAAATGTAGCCTTTTAGTAAGAGCATCTCAAATTCTCAATTTTGACTTGACCAGATATGAAACTCTACTTTTCGTTTGATTTGCTCCTTCAATGGTATTTAATCTGGAAACCCATATTTCTTCTTCATTGCTTTCAACAGCGCACGACCTTCCCATGCTACCAACCAAAAATAGGAAGTGAGAGCAAGAAAACAGAACCCTTAACTTATTGAAAAGTCAATGTATGATGGTGATATTTCTATGGAAAACAAACTAAACATGAGAGAACTTATTTTCACTGTCCAACTGATAGTTGATAGGATACCTTTACATTTGATCATGTAAGTTCAGGGTACTCAACTAGGCGCTTTAATGCTTGAAGTTCAATATTTTGCAGTGTGGATATAATTTACTCTGGTGAATCTTGTGCAGATGCATGGATAGAGAAAGAGGTGAGAATGATGTCAGGCTGTAATAGAAAATGCAGTTGCAAAGGTTACTGATATAGCATGCTTTTAACTTTGGCTGTGGGTGAAGCCATTGTTGAAATGCTTAGAAGTTACAGAGGTTCTGGAGTTATCATCTTATTTTTTAATCTACTGGTGATGAGCTATTATTTGTTCATTGGTGTTAAACACCATGCAGCATCAGTAAGATTATCATCTAGTATTCTGCTTTTTCTTTTTTTTATTCTTATTCTCATCTTTAGCGTTGACTCATTAGATCTATCAGGTGACGGTTCTAAAGGCTACCCTATCTGTCCTTGCTCTTTCTTCACAAAAGGTTTAAAGCATTATATCGTTTTTTGCAACAGGTTGTTGCCTTGAAGGAAGATGGGTGCCCCAGGGTTTGGGTTGTGACTTCGGATCGCTGTCAGCAGCAAGCAGCGTATGGAGCAGTATGTTTTCTTGTTGAGTTAGATTATTAAAAGATGTTTCAGGGGGCACACACAATTTCCTAAACAGACATGCCACGCATCCTTTCACACTTTAGATCATATTATCTTCCGTCAAAGCTACCACAAATCTATTGATTGCGTAATACTTGACGTTCACTTAGATACGGGATAATAAACAAATGGTCCTTAAACTTTGGTCAAATGTGCAATGTGCCTCTGAATTTTTAATTTGTTCGATGTGGTCCCTGAATTATCCCTAATGTTCAATGTAGTCCCTAAACTTTTATTTTGTTCGATGTAGTCCCTAGACATGCCAAAAGTCTAGGGAGTGCATCGAACAAATTAAAAGTTTAGGAACTACATTGCACATATAGTTTAGGGACTAAGTTGAACATGTATAAAAAATCCAGAGACTACGTGAACAAATAAAAAATTCAGAGACTACATTGCACGTTGGGTGACATTTCAGGAACCATATTGAACAAATTAAAAGTTCAATAACACATTGCAAAGTTTAGGGACCATTTGTGTCATTTTCCCTTTAAATGCAAATGCTTGAAGCTACTTTCTCTATAACTTGTCTATTGTTCACTTTCTAGTAGTCGAATAATTGCCTCAACTCTAATTAAGTAATAGATATCTTGTTATGAAAATCGTGGGACCACATAGGAGGAAAAATCAGTTGAGCCCTTTGGCTATAATTAATTATTCAGTTCAGCTTTTTAACTTTGTTTTGCCAAATTGGCCTTCTACTCGTGAGTTTACTCTAACAATGTCCTCTATAAATGCACGTCTCAATAGCAAAATTGCCAGTAATATGCTAACAAAAGTGATTGACTTCTCACAAAGCTGAACAACCTACTTCCATCAAAGTAACGATAGGAGTGCTCGATGAAAGTAGAGAGTACCAGGGTTATGTGGTTGAGATCAATGGAGGAACAAATGTAATGGGAAAATCAAAGTAATGGTAGGAGTGCTTGATGAAAAATTGCTTTAAATACTATAGAAAGTTTAAAGGAGGTAGAATGATAGGTGATGGGAACAGATTTACGTTATTGAGCTTAGGTGATCCAGTCTGAAGGATAAAGGGAAAATAGTCATGCATTTCCATTTAGTGTTATGACGAGTTCTCACAACTTAGTTTGATTCTATGATTTTCAGAGCAATGTCCATCACTTGGTTTGTGATTCTTCCATCTCTCCATTTTTTTCAAACACTAAGGGTCTTAGGATATGTCCAAAAATGCAGCTGCACAGTGAGCGCAAATCAATTCAACTTTACTTTTGGCTTTTGCTAAGCGATATGTCTAGACTTTATAGAAGTTGTAAATCATGTCAATGACATCACTGAACTAAATCACCAAAAGTTGGCACAGTAGTAGTATGGGCTGAATCAAACAACGATTGAATAACAATGCATGCACTCATGAGCTTTATCCAAGTGCAGACTAGAGGTTAGCTCGTGATTTTCTCACCAATGCATTATGTATCCTGTGAGTTCCATTGTAGGTGTCATTATTCACTTCTCTTAGCAACTCTCGGACCTTTAGTTTTACCACAAATATGAAGTGCTCAAATTTATCTGACAATATACTATTTCTTCTTCATTTAAACCTTAGCCTTAAATTTTTGTGTTTGTTGTTTGAAGTTTCTTTAACTATCAAGTATCAATTTTTACAAGATCCGTGTTAATTTCCTGTGCTGATGTATTTCAAAACTCATTCTTGTCTGCTAGCCTCAGTTTTTTTTTTTTTTGAAAGCATGGATGTTTGATATTGGCTGATGGTTTAATCTATGAAGAGAACTCTCAGCTTGCGGTTCATGAGCTTGCGGTTAAAACATGCAGCTTTTTCTTTCATATAATATGGCCTCTCTGTCATATCAGATGTTTATTTTTACAGTACTGCAGGCACGGTTTAGCATTTCCTATTCTATGAATTCTCTGATAGTTTACTGTGATATTTTTAGGGAGCCTTCATATGGAGTTGCAAAGCATTAGTTTCTGAGGTAAGATAATAAAATTGCCCACCTACTTGGTGTGAATTGTTCTGCCTGAAGCTCGTCTAATGCGGTGTCAACCAGAGTTTTTAATTCTTTTTCATCTGCCCCTCTCTTTCAGCACATTAAATTGATGAACTGGGAGCCTCAGACGTGAATCTAGGGTGAAACTTGACTCTGATAGGATGTTACAATGTCCAACCCAAAAGCTTGAGTTTATAGGTGGAGAGAGACCACATAAATATAAGGCCCATTGCATCTGCCATATACAAGTAATATAGGAAACTTTAACACTCCCCATCAACAATCTTTGGACATTTATCTGTTCCTCCAAAAGCCTAAGCCTAAGTGCTCTGAAACTGGTTAACAATACATATCTACCATGGTTGGAAGACTCCCCCCTTACGTGCAAGTCAAAGTCAACTTGCAAAGTATTGGAAGTGGATGTAAATCAATAGCATTGAAGATAATTGGAGAATCTATAGGAGTAACAAGTGAACTGAATGTGAGAGAGAGTTAGGATTTAAATGTGTGGCTGGTGCTCAAAGCATAAGAGTCCAGGAAATTGGTAAGATATATTTGAAGTGTATGTCTTGTCAAGAAAAGGCTGAAGTGGGCCTGGACTTTTTAGTGTCAAATAGCTTAAAATATGGTCCTTTATCTCGCAATTGGATCATCAGATTTGCTGCTAATGGCTTAAACCATGTGGTCAAACTTTTCCTGGTATGATGGACTAACCTCACTCATCCATCAATGAATGGAATGCTTGCTTCTTGAACGTTACGCTTGGGAACATATATAGTGGCCTAGTGACTCTCACTCCAGTAGGTCACATGGTGCGTGGCTTTTGAAGGATTTCTGAGCTTCACAATCTAGTAGAGGATATTGTTAAAATGGAAGTGCCAGCTTTTAATTAAATGATGCACCTTCTTACTCGTTTATCCTGGCTTGGAATTGGTTGTGTGGAACAAGTTTACGAAGTGGGATCACTGTACACAGTGCTATGCCTTCTCATTACTCGCTTTACCTGTTACATGTCTCTGAAAAGATTTTCCATGGAGTTGCTTGTCATTTGAACTTGCAATTCATTAGAAAAGTGGCAGGATATATTTTGTCAGCCAAGCAAATAAGATGAAAATCTAAATCTTAAAGAAACGCCTTGAATATTGGACTTGATGTTTTTGTTGAAATTTAAGGCATCGGCTATGCATTTATTTGCAGTTTGTGCTGTTTTATGGTGTATCTACTCAATTATTCTTTGATTAAAGTAGAAAGACTTTGTTATGCAAAACTAATTTGTCGAGGTTCACCAAAAAACTATTTCTCAATCATATGATCTAATTGCAGATCAAAACATCTCTTAAGGAAGTGGAGAGGATGCTTCAGGAACAAAGGTATATGCAATGAACGGAAACTTCATTTGAACTTTTTCTATCACCTGCATAATCCCAGATTCTGAAGTTGAACTGTATTGATGGCAACTCATGGCTTCTTATGTTGTTAAGATACAGTGTTAGTCTAGTTATCCGCTTCTCCTGCCCGACAACATCCAAAAGTCTTTTGGCATTCGGCTTAGAACCTGACCTTCAGCAAATACCTTGAGGACTATCACAAATATAACTTCTAATCCAACTAAAATGGAGTCAGTTGAGATGGCACCCCATCACTGTCTACTTTTCACCTCTAACAGTCACGTCTTGTGTGGTTGATATGCATCATGCCTCCACTTATCATATACTATTTTTACTTTTGGTGTAAATGATCCAATTGAGTATAATGGTTTATCTTTGAACTCGCAAACTTATAGTGTTGACCTTGTAATTTGCTTGTTGGTGACTTGTGCTCTGGTCAGGTTCTCTAGTTTGTCCCGTATTTTTGCAGTCCTACAGCCTCCTGGATTTTTTATTTGTTGAGACTTCTTTTACTTTATCCTATTACTCTGTCCAAATTAAGGGTGATTCAAGCTCAATCATAGAGCTCCAGTCTACCCAAGATTCTATAGGGTCCGTTGGGGTGACTTATACATTTTACTTTTTGCTAATTCTAAATTTTGCATATTGGGCACTTTTGACTTTTTCTAAACCCAAAAATCTTAAAATTTTCACAATATTCAAATTTTGACACATGAATTCACATATAATTTTTCATAATTTTCTGAAATTTGAATACTATTTTAAATTTTGAGGGGTTTGAGTCTAAACAAATAGGCCCATAATTTGTCATACTATACATTGGATTGTTCTTACGAAACTTTGTTCAGAAAGCAATTGATGTGAAACAAACAATGCGAAGCTTGACTACTGAGGAAAGCACATTTAAGTACTTTTCTCATGTACATTTCAAGTGCAAAATAATCTTTACCGGTAGGCATAGAGATTCCTTAGAAAACTCTGTTCATGAATTAAACTAGAAATGTTCTCGTCTCCTATTCTATTTACTTTCTTTCACTTTGCTAGGACAAGTTCTTTTCAAGGAAAGCTGTTGAAGCACAATCTTGATTCGGAAGTCGTAGATGCACTCAAGGATCTGAGGAAACAGCTCTCTGAAAATGAATTAAGGAATAGCTGAGCAGGTCCCATTTTCAAATCCTCATCTTCATGGGTCCTTGTCTGCTTAGAGTTGTGTTGTCTGGACGCATTTGATCAAAAAGTGATTGTTCTCTTTCAGGTTCATTCGAAGAGCATGCTCCATTTTTGGCCCATTGACAATCTATAGCTTTTGGCTTATTAACCGTTTTGTGCTTACCAGAAGAGGAGCTAGTACGAGGAGTTCTATGGCCGATATAATGGGGAGGAACTGTTGTAATTGAGAAATTGCTTGCTTCTTGTGATGGGCCTGGGCCATTGGCAAAAATTTCAGGACCAGCAAGTGGGTTGTACAAAAGCTTGGATCCCAGAGGAATCTCCACTAGAATGCTGGGTCTCTACATCTTTTACCAAAGAGAAAAGGGAGAAGGCTGTGCAATACTTGAGTTAGGAAAACGAACAAGGTTGAGAGATTGAAAAGATGGGACTGAGTGATAGAAACATGAACAATTCTCTTACTAGGAGAGACGAATCTATATGTACAGAGATACCATGCCAATTTACGAAACTCACAGCTATGGACCAGTTCTTTGTAGCTCTTGAAAATCTCTGTGGAGCTATAAATTTCAAGGCACCATCTTCTATATGTTTAATTTCTACTAAGCAAGTGTCATTGTTGAACTTAAAATATGCGGAATGGAGTAATTGTGCATATTTCGATATATCATAATAAACATTACGTTAGCTTATATATAGGCTTTATGAGGGATCTATTGAAAGTAACATATATCAATATATTGCACAATTGTGCATGGATAGTCAATATTAATATCATAATTATCTCTAACATAGGATAATATTTTATAGAAAATCTTTAAAAATTTCTAATATAATGTCGCTAACGATTAATATATTGCCTGCCGACACGGTAAGCATTCCCCCCCGAAGTCATTTACGATCATGATGGATCGAAAGATAAGACAAATCAATGCAGACTAGCTTTCGATTTCAAGATTATTCTCAAATTGTTCATACTTGAGGCAAGACATGTGCCGAACGTCCGTCTTCTACAGGCCCGGGTTTTGTTCTCGCTTCACCGCCATTCTGCATGTATCCAGGTAAGGAGAAAGCAATCATGTCCTGGCGACTCGCGCGCATCGCGTTAGCAATCTCTTACCAATCGGTAGAGGGACAGTAGGAGCACACGATGAATGTCGCAAAACCTTCCAAATGCGCATCGCGTTGGTCAAGGTCGATGCTCGAGTGATGCCCCCGAAAGGAGAGCATTGGGCCACGACGTTCGTGGACCTGGTCCGGCTGTAAAGCTCGTCAAGGTCGAGTCCAGCCGCGTAAAACATCCTTGAAATACGGAGACAGCATAGGGGAAGCCACACGAGAATACAGCTAAAAAGGGTGCCGAGTTGGGTTCCTCCCCATTCTACCTGTCGTGTTATTAAATGCAAGATCTCTCTCTCTCTCTCTCTTTCTCTCTCTCTCTCTTCTGGTCTCTACTGTACATTCACGTAAGCGTGGGGAGGATGATGGGGGAGCGCGTGTTTGCTTCCTTCTCTCTCTTCCTTTTGGAGGTATTACGGAAGTCGTCGTCCCCTCCCTCGATCCCGAGAATTGAATGCCACCGCTGATGGAGTTAAAAGATGTTGGGGAGGGGGGGAGTGCCTTGTTTGACTTGTCAGACTCTTTGAAGCCGTGGCGGCCCCCCCATTCATTCGCCAGTCTTCCGTGGGACCATTTCTCTCCTTTGTGATAATAATGCACATGAGTTGGACTCCCACGTTTACTTTCCCTCCCCCTGTCTTTTTGGGTTTTCTCTAGGACTTGAGGAGAAGCAAAAATGTTTGGGATATTTGTATTACAATGAGCAAATTTAGGGTTTTCAGTGACATAAGGAAAAGTTTGGAATATTTATATCATGGTGGGCATGATTTATAGATATTTTTTGTGATATTAACCCTTTCTCTATTCAAATATTGCATGACTTGTACAACAAGCGTCGCATGGAAGATTTACACTAGAAGCCTCAACTCCTCCAGTCCTGGAGCTATGTAGGAACTTGTGATTTGTGGCTGGAGTCTTTGGCGGTCGTGAAAACTCATCTCATCTCCCTAATTCGAAACGACGCGTTTAATTGCTTCTGCTCATGTTATTTTGTAAATAGGATTCGGGGAGCTTATGCTCACTTTGATTGAAATTCAGTTAGTGATGTACTAGTAACTTTTTACGCGCTAAATCTGGTCTTCTCCTCACCTCGTCAAAGACAAATCATTTACATTAATGCTTTGCTTGAAAAGATTGGGGAAAATAAAAATGGGAGAGAAAATTGGGAAAATTCTTGGAGGGTTCTCTACTAAAGTGCCGCATGATTTGGACAACAACTGTCACATGCAAGACTTACCCAGTTTTAGAATTGCAATTTGTGGCCGGCATCTTAGTCGTCGTGAAAACTCACCTCATCTTCGTAATTTGAATTGTGACCGGAATCTTAGTCGTCGCGAAAACTCAACAACGGTCTCATCTTCCTAATTCGAAATGACGCGTTTAATTGCTTCCATTCATGTTATTTTGTATATAGGACTTGGGGACTTTATGCTCACTTTGATTGAAATTCAGTTAGTGATGTACTAGTAACTTTTTATGCGCTAAATCAGGTCTTCTCCTCACCTCGTCAAAGACAAATCATTTACATTAATGCTTTGTTTGAAAAGATTGGCGAAAATAAAAATGGGAGAGAAAGTTGGGAAAATTCTTAAGGGTGTTCTCTACTAAAGTGCTGCATGATTTGGACAACAACGGTCACATGGAAGCCTTACCCAGTTTTAGACTTGCGATTTGTGGCCGGAGTCTTAGTCGTTGCGAAAACTCACCGCATCTTCCTAATTCGAAATGACGCGTTTAATTGCTTCCACTCAAGTTATTTTGTAAATAGGATTTGGGGACTTTATGCTCACTTTGATTGAAATTCAGTTAGTGATGTACTCGTAACTTTTGCACGTGAAATTAGGTCTTCTCCTCACCTTGTCAAAGACAAACCATTTACATTAATGCTTTGTTTGAAAAGATTGAGGAAAGAAAAATGGGAGAGAGAGAGAAGGGAAAATTCTTAAAGTTCCCTCTCTTTTACTGCCACAATATTTCAAAAATTTGCTCAACTTTTCACCCACTTCCTCTACTTTTCCGAACATAGCATGGGTACTACTTTGAGACTCAATTTGATTCAGAATGATCATTATTCTTTAATCAGAGTTATTTCAGAAATTTTCTTTATTTATTTCCCGTTATGTTAGAAAACTTATTTGTTTATCTAAGAAGTTGTTAATTGATAGAATTAGGGTTTAGTTTCCGTTTACGTGATAAGAACTGGCTTAAAAACTTTATCATATTCACTTTTATTACATGATTGAACCGAGATTGAAAATTGTTCCCCAAGCTCCTCTCTGATTTTTCTCTGGATTCTTCTTATTTCTCCATCAAATTTCTTTTGAATTTTTCTCTTCATCCATTTCTTCGGTTATTCATGTGCGTTCTGCATCAGTTTCATAGTAGAGCAAACTCATGATGAGAGCAAGCGATATTTTGCATAAGTGTATTACTGAAACTTCTGAATCTATTTCTTATGCTTATCCTAGCAAAATCAAGATCGAAATGAGAATAATTCTATAGAAAATCACATTCCTTTTCCTTTGGAAAATCATATACTCGAAATGCCTATCAATGTTAGTCGATCACTGATGATGAGAAGCCGTCTTTTATCTTCGAGGTACCCTCAAGAGCCACCAATATACCCATAGGTTTGCTCACAGGTAAGCCAGCCTCGTTTAGCTTGCATACCAAAGCCCCATCTTCCCTGTCTAATCTCAGACTGGAATGAAGCTTCAAATGGGTGAGTTTCAGCAATATCAGCTTGAGCCGAAGGGGCATCTGGACCATGCATTCGTCAGCTTGACATGTGCCGAGACCGACGATCGATTTCACACTCTTCACGAAGCATTCGATGAGGCGATCGCGCTCCTATTTTCCATGATCTTTTTCTGGCTCAAGACCCCATTAATTATTTTCCATCGTATACGCGTACTTGGAAAAAACAGTTTGGACAAGACAAACAGTCAAACGCACCCCACGGATACACCAGCTTCACCGACCGAATCACAAATGTAAACGTACGAAACCATTGTATGGAACATGCTGCTGTTGTACTGATTCGACTGACTGGCCAGTCGGTTGGCTGTGCATCGACGGGCAGTTCACGAGATATCTGCCCTCCTTATTAAGTGGGGGGGGGGACTCACAGAAACCAACCAGACATCCAAACAACACCACCGTTTCATTTAATAGGCCGAGTCAGACGGTCAAGAGACAGTCAGAGTCTCTCGGTCAGACGGTCCTCTGTCTGTCTTCAATGGGAGATTGACCATGACCCCACCATTCCAGAGCATGATTTAATCACTCAGCGGTGGATGCGGACGTGCTCATCTGTGCTTGCGCTTGGAGGAGAAATGCCAATGCAAATGGGGCCAGTCGGGAGAGATGCATAAAGTGTGGCCATTTCCGCAATTAAGAGTCGGCACAAATCATGAGCCACTGACTTCAGCTAACTCCCAAACGAAGTTTGGACGCCTCGTCTCTCCGCGCAGCTCCCATACGACATGAGGCCAAAAGGAGGGTCTCTGATAAATCCCATAACTGGCCAAGCCTTGCGGTTGGTCTCTGGGTGGCCATTAATGAATAAGACATGGATTTTTCAGAAGATGCTTTTGGATCAGGAGGTGGGGCTTGGGCGGTTCCGTCCCCGTACCTGTGGACCTGAGGGATGGATCGACGTGCATGTGTTCGTGTCAAACTGCATTATTTCTAGCTAACTCTGCCTTTCGCTTGCTCGTCTCTCGAATGATCAAATCTTTTCCTTGGGTGCTAAAACATGGTATGGTCTATTGATCATGGTTGGGATGATATTGGTCTATAGAAACAGTGATTTTCTTGAAAGCTCTGGTGTTTTCATTTTACAGAGTAGCAACTATAAGAAAGAATCTTTACCAAAAAAAAAAACTATAAGAAAGAATCTAGTCTATATGAAAACATGTTCTCATTCTCCTGATTTCGTTAACTAAGAAGAATCTGATGTAAGTTCTTACTGGCTATGCAAGTGTAGGGAAACAAGGAAATAGTGATGCACAGCTCATTATCCAAGCTTTTAATGCTGGCATCAATCGGTTTAGGGAAGGCCTAGACAGCTAGTTTGAACACACATGAGTTCTAGTCAATTCATCACCTAAATATGGCGATTCTCATCACAGAACTCATTCGATGGGACGATCTTACAGTTTTGTTACCAAACAAAATTTCTTCTTTCCGTGTTGGTGGAATACTAAATAGTTGAGGTGTTAAAAAGCTATTGGTAAAGAAATGAGAAAATTACCAAAAAAGTCTCAAATCTATTGTTCTTTTGTCAATTCAAATCTAATTGTATTAATTTAATTCTAAACCTTTCAATTATGTCAATTTAGTCTTAAACCTTTTAACAATTTGCCAATATAGTCAATATTAGCGATTTCTTAATAAAATTGGCCTGATGAATTACACTGATAAATTATCAAAAGGTTTAGGACTCAACTTACCAAATTGAAATGAACTGACATAAATGTCATAGATTTAAGACTTTTTTTTGATAATTTTCCTTAAAAAAAATTATCAACACTTGATTTCCCAAAAACTTATTTACGACTTACCAACATTTTCATGGCCATACCACCTACTGCGGTGGCGCAGTTGGCTTGAGCTTTGTGCCTCCCATGAAAGGTGCCAAGTTCGAATCCCAGCTGCGTTACTTGATGACTTAACCACTGGTGTGAGTATGGTGGCTAGCTTGCGTCAGCCCCAAGTTCTTCCCGTCGACTGTCGGCTTTCGGGGTTTCCAAATATACCACCAAAAAAAAAAAAAAAAAAACATTTTCATGGCCATTCCTAGTATCTCTTTTTGGAAGTTTGCAATTCATCATTTTTTTCTCAACTTTTAGTAATATATACTTGTTTTTCCAGTTAACACCTTATATTTATGAACTTCTATAGGAATTTGCCTTTCTTAATTTGAGGGACTTACTAAATTTTTTTGTGTACTAGTTTAGATCACCAACTCTCATTTGGGTTATTTACCATAGTCTATTTTTTTTTTTAATTTATGAATTTGTATAGTTTATCATTCTATTGCAAATGCCTTATTTTTATCAATTCTTATGCGAATTTACCAACATTTATTTGTGTGGCTTCCTTACTTTTCTCCTTTTAGATTACCAACCAGTCTTGATTTAATGATTATCAACATATTTGAGTTGCTTATCAGTGTTATTCCGTTAAAATTTGATAATTTTTCTATTAAGTCATAAACTTTCGCTTACTTTACTTATCAACCTGTTAAATTTACCACATCTTTTTAGAAATTACCAACCTTAATTGAAGTGATTGCCAATGTTTTCCCAATTAAGTTACCAACTTTTATTTGAGTTAGCTACTAAAGTTTGTTTATTTATTTTTTAATCATCAGGTCCTCTTATCTCTCACAAAAAAAAAAAAAAAAAAAAAAATCATCATACTTTCACCAACTTTTATTTAACTTGTTTACCCATGTCTTAAATTTACCAAATATTCTTCAAAATGGAAAATTTACCATCTATGATAAAAATATATTAACCTTATGTTAAAAGACTCACCAATTTTTCAATAATGAAGGTTGTGTTTGTTTCACATAAAGCTTAATAATAAGGGAAAAATACTTTCCTGGAAAGTATTATGAATATGATTTGTTTTCCTTTATTTGGTGATGTATAATTGAAAATGTTTTTCACTATTTGGATTCCATTATAAAATGATTTCACACTTTGTCTCAACCAAAACAAAAATCAATCTTTTTAATTTTTATTTTAAAAACTTTGAGGTTTAAATTATTTTTATTTTTATTTTCTATTTCTCTTCTTTCTTTTTATTTCCTTTTTTTCTTCTTTTCCTTCTTGTTCTCCTTCACTCCTTTGCTTCCTTGTGCCATCCTTTCTGCTTCCTTTGGTAGTTCGTTCCTAGTTGACTAATGAGGGGCGAGTTTGAGCTTTCGCTAGAGGCCGAGTTTGAGCTGTCGCCAGAGGCCACAAACTTGTTGATTTGGCAACACTTGACGCACACCATTGGAGGCCATGAGCTTGCCCGATTTGGCAAGGCCAGAGCTTGCTGGCCATCACCATGGTGACGGATGGAGAAGAAAAGGAAAAAGAAAAAGGAAGAAAAGAAAAGAATAAAAAATTCAATTTTTTAAAAAAATTAAAATTTGATTTTTTTTTTTTTAAATTATAGTTTTATAACAACAATTGTTTATAAGCCAACCACCAAATCTAAGCTTTGGCAGATCTAAAAATGCTTTCTAGTTCTTTTAAAGGGGAAATCATTTTCTTAAATTTAAGCTTTGGTAGAAAACTTTTTCTGTTAACTAAGAAAATGATTTCCGTTGACTCATTTTCTTGCGCGAATCAAACACGAAAAATGAGAAAAATTCTTTCCCTAAAAATGTATTCCGTGAAACAAACACATTCTAAATTACCACCTAGTCTTAGTTTAGCAACCTTCATTTGACCTACATATCGATATATATATATTTATTATATTGATATTTCAATTGATTTGTCTCTTTCATTTGCCTATTTATCAACCCCTTTTTTTATGATGATTATTACCAATTCATATTTGAATTAGTCACCAACGTTTATTTGATTTTTCATTCATATTACCAAGTTATCTTGATATTTTTACAAATTTTTATTTAACTTTCCTATCAATGATTTAAATTTACCAACTATTATATGAAAGTACCAACCTTTACCTAATGACTAACCAACTTAATATGCGATTAAGTAACTCAATAAAAGAATTGGTAAAATTTAAAAAACCAAGTAAGCGTCGGTGACTAACGCAAATTGATAACCCACAATTAGTCAAAAATCGAATCAGAGAAAATTTTTCTAAGGGGATATCATGCTCAAGTCAGGCTATCCTAGAATCATGCAAAATTAGGTTTCTTGCTAGGCTGGATAGCCAAAGTTGGTGGTTCTCTAATTAAGGGAGTATGAAAACTCTGCACTGCGCTTGTGATCCCATCAAACTTTGATAGAGCTGGAAAATCATTACTAAATTTGTGTATTTTCTTTAACTTTTATCATGGCCGTGAAGGAAACGAATGTTGCACCTTTCTGGACTTCACTGTACTTGACCATCCACGTGTCATGATTTCATCACGTTCCTTCTAAGGATATGATATACACTCACGTCTTTAGCATCATAATATATTATCATATATTGCAAATATGTGAATATTCCTATTTTATATATTTTGCTGCAAGCTACGCATGCATATACTTAGATACAACCCTTGCCCGTTTTGATCCTTGGCCCTCACAAATAGCCTTTGGAATTGCGTTCTCTAGATTCTTCCTCGGTTTGTGGTTGGACGTAAACGTCACGCATTAAAAGCATAAAGCTGAACATTGTCCTTTTGCATTAGCGGACAAATCAAGAGATTTTTCGTTTTCCCCTTTGCGAGCCCCATAGACCGTCACGAGGAGAGCAAAATCAGAGAGCGCCATCAAAAAGGTGCCAAAAACCCTAATTGGCCAGAAAGAGATGGCGACGATTATGGGGTGAATAAAAACAAAATGAGGCCTGCTCCGGGATGAAGAAGATTGGATGGACGGCTCGATTTAACACAAGTTGTATGTGCAGGACTGTCCATGTCAACGAGGGTCGGCGATCATCTCATCTGATCCTAACCCAACTTGACCTTGATCTCTCTCCGTCTCTCTGTAAAAAGGGTGTGTGTGGGGGTTAGTGTATTTGGATGATCTTGGAGCATTAAATGGCGATTAGATGGGCTGGTTTGTGGTGTGGTGTGGTGTGATGCAAGATACGGCTACATGGTCACATGCACGTCCACATTCAAATCCCAAATTGACGTAATGGACGCATGCAAGAGGGGAGGGGTCGACGAACCGCCAAAATGGTCCAGTCCACCCAACAGATCCCGTGGGAGATAACCAAGCACCAGACTCTCACCCACACATCAATATCAAACCAGAGACATCGACTGGTGTACATGCTTCTTTCTTCGTCGTCTTCTCGATCACCGTCTTCTTCTTCGTCCTCTTCAACCATCTAGATTATGCGAATTAGGTGGCCCCCGCGGTGCAGCTCTCCTCCACCTCCCCGGAGATATTTTCGCTGGGCAGGAAGGACGAGGTGATGAAGCTTCGTTGCAGTGTAACGCACGGCATCTAACGGACTGGTGTGGGAACATTCATTGAAGAGGTCTCAGGTTCCTAGGTTTCTATCTGTTCCGCTTTTAGCTTTGGTCTCTCTCTCTCTCTCTCTCTCTCTCTCTCTCTCTCTCTCTCTCGTGAATTGCCAAGAGAGAAAGTGAATCTCATGCAGTGCTTAAAGTATTTAGATAATCTCAGTCACATCTTTAAAGGTAAGCGACAATCTGTACGTACTGTACATTATAAGTGAAGTCAAAAAGAAACCATCTCAAGAGATCGTATCAGGTGTTCCCTTTTTTATTGCTTTCCGTATCTCCTTTTCCATTTCTTACACCTGTATCTCGGTGTCTTGCAATGAATAAGGAAATTTAATCATTGATATATCTCAAGTCTAATTGGCGATCCTCTTACGTCTTTGTATCTACTACATATATTATTTTTGATTGTTGTCTGGACCCGATAGTCCAAGAGATTTTCTTCAAATCTGCTACACAATATAACTTTTGCGCATTGTGCTGAAGTTCATCCCTCTAATCTAATTAAAAAGCAAGCCATCATCCTGAAATTAGGCGATCGGGAGAAACTATTTCAATGTACCGTGTTGTGCTTTGAGCCATTTTAAGTATACTGAAACATTGCACATTTCTTCATTTACTGAATAATATGATATTTTCACAAGCTGATGGGTTGCCATCTACAATATCATACCCTAAACCTTAAATAATTCTGAAATAACCCTTAGCCCATAACCCTAAATAACTCCTAAACCTTAAACTCTAAGCCATTAACTTCGGGTGGTATTGTGAAATTGATCGTTGCATCTGTAGTCCACCAATCGAATGAGACGCGGAGAGGATGGTTAAATGGAAATTTCGCGGCAGCAAGAGCGACGGTTCTGGTGGGAGAAAAACACGAAGGTCAACTAGGGTCCAATTTAAAGAAAATTCTCAACAAATTGCAACTTGAAAGCAAAATAACGAGGGGACCAAACAAATCTAGGGAATATGACTGTGTACAAGCCTAGAAGAATCAAAATCCTTTCCCACCAAGCCTGAACTTTCTAGCCCTAGTGGACTTCGGACTTTTAGCCATGACATTTTATGGCGTGATGCTATGTATTCGTCGCTGGTCCCTGTTCTAGTAGCTTTAAACTTTTAAAGGAATTTTCTTTTCCATGACAGTTGGAAAGAGGTAAAAAAGTTCTTGAGTCCTCCAAGAACCTAATCAACACCTTTCTGAATGCAAGTGCAAATTGCCCTGCGTTCCTATATGCTTCCATTTAACACTTATGAAAAGTTGGCTTTGTGATCGATCATAAATAGTGTCGATGGTTAAAAAAAAAAAAAAATGCCCCTATGCCGTAATTACAATATTTACATTTAATTATTATATAAATGGGTCCTTAGACACTCATTAATAATCCTTATATCAATGAATCACGCAATTCCTTTTCTAGGCTCTTCATTGTTAATATAAAATAAATATGGAATTAGATGTTCTCCTAAATGGGTATATGAAATTTACAAATCACCAATATTGAAAGGCAGTGAATAATCAACCTCGTTTATTTTAATATGTAGACTAATATAAAACTAGCAAAAGGATCAATCTAGATGCCTTCATATATTGGATTAAACTTATAAATAGAGTGCGCCACACTCAACTCTGAGATTGAATTATAACATAGTGGAAATGCGATCAACGTCATCTTCTTCTAGCGTACGGAGTTTGTCCTATTATAATGTTTTCCTATTACACCAAGAATCCATCTAACGTTTAAACTTTTCATTTAAGCCAAACAATGAAGATTCTGGAAATTTCATTACTTTCTAGTTATAAAATTTTTTAAATATATCAAAAACCTGATTAGGTTATTTTGATTTTGTTTGTGCATCCTGAACGATTTAGTAAGTTAAGCTATTGGATATGATACTTTGTAATGTACAAAAATCAGTTGAAGCTTTTGGATTGACGGAGTTTTTTAGTAGCTGTAATCTTGGTTGAATGCTACCATTATGCCAAGATCATTGCTTGGAGTGGATGAACATTCAACCATATACTATTCTCTCTCTCTCTCTCTCTCTCTCTCTCTTTCTAGAGTTGGGAGTCTCTACATAGTTCCAGTAGTAATGACAACTTTTCAGTGGGCGAGAATGTAGCAAGATCGATCAGAATCAGAGTAGAACCGGTCCTTACAAGTGGTCGGTCGTGACATGTGACCCTAACGACAACGATGTCCCTATTATCTACCGAATTGACCGCCATTCATCTAGTAATCATTCTAGGGTTTCGTCTACGAAGAAAAGTCAAATGTGCTGAGCCTCGTATGACATAGTACAAGTTTTAACGGGGGTGGGTAAGATAATGCACGAAAACTTGCTTCTTTAAGCTTGTAGAAGCAACACAAACCTAATTTTTTTTTTTTTTTTTTTTGTGCTTTCAGATGGCCAATCATCTAATAATCATATTGGTGAGCAAATCTCATCACCAACACATCCTAACTTGCCCCTTAAAGCGTGATATCAGTCACTGTGCTTCTTGCTGACTTGCCATTTTTGTGATCTCCCGTATCATCTTCTCTACATCGTTTCTCTCTTTGTTTTCTACCATATTTCTAGTGAATACACACCTAATCAAGCAAAAGAAGACTGAAGCAATATTTAATTTATTAGCGACCATTTTTTTAACGGTAGAGATGTCATTCTCGTTGAAAATGCTCTCATTTCATGCACGCTCATAGAAATGAATGGTGAAGTGATGCTTCCTGATCACTGCTAGACTCTTAAAAAATAAATAAAATGATTGAAGAGATAGAAACCCCTAGAAGGTCGTTTGTTTGATGCGGGTGTATTCCAACACCAACGGCTTAGTTACTTTGCAAATAAGAATCACCGGCTTTTCTTTTTACAGAGGCAAAACAAAATATAATTTATTTACAGTGAAGCCCTGTCATTCCTTTTAACGTTTATATGAAAATCTTGGAAAAAAGTTTAATTTGTGTGAGCAAGGTAAGCAAATTTGTCAACTAAAATCCGTCAATTTATAACAAGCCGAGTCTAAATAGAAGTACAAATTAGCATAATTAGTTGCGTTCTATGCATGAAAAAGGATTTAAAAGTTCAAAGTCATGTCTCCAACATGCTTTATTTTCATAATACGTTACTCTATAATGTCGAAAGTCGAAAAAGGAAAATCAGCCAAAAAATCCTAAAACCTATTGTATGGCTACCAATTCACTTCCAAATCTTTTAATTGTGCCAATTTAGTCCTAAAAATTTTAACAATTTGCTAGTTTAGTCCTAAATCATTTGATGATTTGCTAATGTAGTCTTTTCGGCCAATTATCCAAACAATAGATTTAGGATTAAATTGAAAAATTTTCAAAAGGTTTAGGACCATACAATTGAAATGTTTAGTTTTGAATTGGCATATCGTCAAAAGGCTTAGGACTAAAGTGGCACAATTGAAAGATTTAGATTTGAATTAGCTGTCGTAAAATAGGTTTTAGAACTTTCTGGACAAATATCCCAAAGTCAAAAGATAAAACTAAAAAATTTAGTAATCCACCAGCACCACAAACGGAAACCTTGGTCATCTTTGGATTCCAGATGAGGACCCATACTTGTTGATGATGCTTTCAAGTCTCTCCAAACAATAAGACACGGTTTGGCTTTTACACAACAAATCAAGCACGCTAGCCTGTACAAGACAGAAACCCAGTTGGACAAATAGCCATTTGAGGACGAGAGGGAGGGAGAGTTCATTTTCATATGGGAATTAGGGACATACAGGATTGGAGGATGATACAAAGCGAGAGAGAAAAAAGAGTTCCATTAATGCAAAAAGAAGCCGTTTGCCTTTAAGCCGAGATTGTGCGGTGCTCAAGAGTCAAATTATTGAAATATTACCTATTAAAAAAAAGATATTTTTCCGAGAAAAACAAGACTTGAAAGAGATATGGTTGGAAATAAGACAACAAAAGAAGAGGAGCCCTGTTTTCATTTTGTCTTTTTTTATGAAAGAGAGAATGGTCACGGGTTTCATTTGACTCTCTCTCTCTCTCTCTCTCTCTCTTCTCTCTCTCTCTCTCTGGCCTGGCATCACTCAAAACCAATTTTTACTCCTTTTGTCCAATTCAGCTACCCCACCAATTTATTTATTTTTATGTTGTTTTATCTTCTTTCAACTTTGGCTTCCTTAGAAGCCACACATCACATCGTTCACCACCATCTATCTATACCAACCATATAATTTCCACCCGAATCGAATTAATACATTTTTTTAGAGAAGTAGGTAATTTTTCTAATCACAATCCCTTAACATTTTGAATAACCAAAATTAGGGAGCCAATTGGTGACATGTGCGTTAAACATGCAACTTATTATATTGGTATAGCATTTGTCATCATGCTCGCTTTGCTTTTTGACAACTAAATCTCACTTTTTTCGGCAGAAGAACATGCCGCGATGGACTTAAATTGCACCTGCACCCCACGTGTGCTCTTACCCAAATGACAACAAAATTAGGTTGTTAATTAATTAAGTAGTCTCATTTTATCATTCAATATATCATCAGGAAAATTACCAAAAAAGTCAAAAATTTATTACATTTGTACTAATTTAATCATAAATTTTTAAATTTGGCCAATTTAGTCCTAAACTTTTTGATAATTTGCAAATTATATCATCCATCTATCACATTGCAAATCAAGAGCGCGTGTTAACGGCAAAGGTGCCAAAAAGTACATTTTATCTTTTTCTCCTGAAAAAAATTAAAATAAATTTTCATCCTACTGCAAATGGCTTTGAATGGCTATTTTGATATATTTGACAAGTTTGAGATGTTAAATGTTAGATAAAAGTAACATCGGGATCAAATATTAAAAGCAATAGTTCAGCAAAATGCTAAAAGCAAAAAGACTATCCAAATAAAAAGAAAAAAGGAGGCCAGGAAGATTGTTGTGTAGCACATTATGCAATTGATGAAGGTAAAAATTACACGTTAGAAAAAAATCTAAGGACGTGTATGATAACTATTTTGTTTTTTTTTTTTTTTTTATTTTTTTATTTCCAAGAATAAGCTTGGAATAAAAATCCATTTGATTTTTTTATTTTATTTCTAGAACACATTTTTTTAGTTTAGAGATAGGCTTGGAAAAAAAAATAAGAAGTAAAAATTTATACTTTTCTATTTCTTGAACAAAAATAAGAAACAAACTCTTCTCATTGCTTGCCTTCACTATTAGCTAGTTCCCCATTTGCTGCTACTCATCGTGTGCTGCTAACCCTTGGCCGCCGTCAGCCACTGGGAGGGAGAAATTTTGTATTGTTATCAAATACGTATTTTTGCTTAGGAACTTGTCTAGGCTGAAAAAAATTTATAAGCATAATGGTTATCATTCATGTCCTAAATGTCATTCTTCATTTTTTTTAATAATACACGAAATTAATGTTTTTATTTTTAAAAAAAATGTTACACTCAGTACGACTGATTTGCAAAATTAATTTACTAAATAGTGTGTCAGATTTATTTGCTTTTAAATGTGGTCCACTTGATTAAAGGGTTACTCACATATTGGCAAAATCACTTAATAAACCAATGTATGTTTAATCTCTAATATTTACAAGTAAAGTGATGCACGCTTAACCTGCAAAGAAAGACCCTCAATATACATGTAGGTGAAGACTAAGAGGCACATAATCTGTCTGACAAAGGCAACAAAATAAGCATATAGTTCAAAAACCTAGCAAACCCTGTCAAATTGAAAATAACTCTAGATCGTATGTGTTCTTTGCAATCCATTATAAAATGCCTCAATCATTTTAATCACAATTTTTTTTTGAAAAAATAATAATCCTAATTGTCTCTTTATATAACAAAGAAAAGCTCAGAAGGCGATTTTAACCTCATATTTTTCTTGAAAGTTCCATGAAATGCCAATGAAGAATTGTTGTGGTACTACTAAATGAAGGAGAAATAATAATTCAACCGTAAATTGTATCTGTAACCCTTCAAATTATGATTACTTAGATTTCTAGCACTATTCGTGTTCTAGAAATCTAGCCTTTGTGTAAAACCTAAATATCCTAGTTATATAAAAAATGAATTATTCTAGAATTTTAAACCTATCAGATAATAGATTGCATATCAAATGTTGATATGATTTCTATTAGGATTAATACCCTAAAAAAACCCCAAACTGGTACATTTGTAACAAATTTACCACAAATTAATTTTTTGACCACAAAAAACCCTAAATTGGTACACCTTTAACAAATTTACCCCAAATAAGTACACTTGTGACAAATTCACCTTATGTTAGTTTTCGTTAATTTTACTGTTAAATTACTAAGTTAAATGACACATGACAATTGATTAGTATAGTAATTTGAGATTTTATTCTTTATTTGTCACATTTATATAATTTTTGTGATTTTTTGTGATATTAATCCAATTTAACGGAAGATATATTTGTCGCAAATGTACAAGTTTAGGATTTTTGGTGGTCAAATTAATTAGTTTGGGGTAAATTTGTCATAAGTATGCTAGTTTGGGGTTTTTTTATGGTCACCGGGATAAATATCATAGGTATACCAGTTTGGGATTTTTCATGGTTAAAAAATTAATTTGGGATAAATTTGTTACACGTATACTAGTTTGGGGTTTTTCAGGATATTAACATTTTCTATTATCTCTCATGTCAGAGAAAACTTGAACTTGAGTTTTTCATCGGATTCTTATATAATGAAGCAAAATGCTTCAAATGTTCATAGACTTTAGAACCATATCCTCCAGGTTATTAAAGTTTTTTTTTTCTTTTTCTGATAGACCTTTTCGATTAATCGTTTCAAAATTGACTGTATATCTTTTTGCTAAATATACATTTGCATTTTTGCTAAGACAACCATTCAATTCTCTAGAAAATTATCAAAAAAGTCAAATTTATTGCAGTTGTGTAAATTCAATTCTAAATTCTTTTGACTAATTTAGTCCTAAACTTTTTGACAATATATCAACTCAGTCATTCCATTAAATTTTGGCAAGAAATTGCTAATATGGATGCTAGTCATCTTGTGTGACACTGCCAATGCTGATGTGAACAATTTTTGTAATTTTTTTAAATAATTAAATTTATTATTATTTTTAAATAGGCCTCCCCATAGGCGAGGTGCAAAGGCATTAGGCAAGGCCATTGCAACCTCCCTGATCACAAGTGCCGATTGCTGGCAGGGCTATGAAGGCCTTGCAGCCTTGCTAGCTATTGTTGAGAGTGCAAAGGCCCTCATTAGACTTGGGGGAGGTATTTGCAGTCCTGCTGGCCATGGGCAAGACGTCCCTCCTCTAGGGCGAGGCCTTCACAATTGGCAAGGTTGTTGGTGACCCTTGTCGGCACAATGAAACAAAAAGTAAAGAGAAAAATGAAAAAAGAAAAAGAATTCAAAAATTCAAAAAAATAAAAAGTTCATTTTAAAAAAAAAAATTACAAAAAATGTATACATTAGTGCTGGTCGTATCACATAGAATGGCTGGTGTTCACATCAGCGATTTTCGACTAAAATTGACATAAATGATTGAATTAACAAATTTTCAAAAGATTTAAAACTAAATTAGTCAAAGTGATAAATATCATAGATATACCAGTTTGAGGATTTTCATAGTTAAAAAATTAGTTTGGGATAAATTTGTCACACGTATACTAGTTTGGGGTTTTTCAGGATATTAACTTTTTCTATTATCTCCCATGTCAGAGAAAACTTGAACTTGAGTTTTTCATCGGATTCTTATCTAATGAAGCAAAATGCTTCAAATGTTCATAGACTTTGGAACCATATCCTCCAGGTTATTAAAGTTTTTTTTTTTTTTTTTTTTCGGATAGACCTTTTTGATTAATTGTTTCAAAATTGACTGTATCTTTTTGCTAAATATACATTTGCATTTTTGCTAAGACAACCATTCAATTCTCTAGAAAATTATCAAAAAAGTCAAACTTATTGCACTTGTGTAAATTCATTTCTAAATTCTTTTGACTAATTTAGTCCTAAACTTTTTGACAATATATCAATTCAGTCATTCCATTAAATTTTGGCAAGAAATTGCTAATATGGATGTCAGTCATCTTGTGTGACACTGTCAATGCTGATGTGAACAATTTTTGTAATTTTTTTTAAATAATTAAATTTATTATTATTTTTAAATAGGCCTTCCCATAGGCGAGGTGCAAAGGCATTGGGCAAGGCCATTGCAACCTCCCCAATCACAAGTGCCGATTGCTGGCAGGGCTATGAAGGCCTTGAAGCCTTGCTAGCTATCGCTGAGAGTGCAAAGGCCCTCATTAGACTTGGGGGAGGTATTTGCAGTCCTACCGGCCATGGGCAAGACGTCCCTCCTCTAGGGCGAGGCCTTCACAATTGGCAAGGTTGTTGGCGACCCTTGCCTTCATAATGAAACAAAAAGTAAAGAGAAAAATGAAAAAAGAAAAAGAATTCAAAAATTCAAAAAAAATAAAAAGTTCATTTTAAAAAAAATTACAAAAACTGTATACATTAGTGCTGGTCGTATCACATAGAATGGATGGTGTTCACATCAGCAATTTTCGACTAAAATTGACCTAAATGACTGAATTAACAAATTTTCAAAAGATTTAAAACTAAATTAGTCAAAGTGATAAATATCATAGATATACCAGTTTGGGATTTTTCATGATTAAAAAATTAGTTTGGAATAAATTTGTCACACGTATACTAGTTTGGGGTTTTCAAGATATTAACCTTTTCTATTATCTCCCATGTCAGAGAAAACTTGAACTTGAGTCTTTCATCGAATTCTTATCTAATGAAGCAAAATGCTTCAAATGTTCATAGACTTTGGAACCATATCCTCCAGGTTATTAAAGTTTTTTTTTTCTTTTTCCGATAGACCTTTTCGATTAATTGTTTCAAAATTGACTGTATATCTTTTTGCTAAATATACATTTGCATTTTTGCTAAGACAACCATTCAATTCTCTAGAAAATTATCAAAAAAGTCAAACTTATTGCACTTGTGTAAATTCATTTCTAAATTCTTTTGACTAATTTAGTCCTAAACTTTTTGATAATATATCAACTTAGTCATTCCATTAAATTTTGGCAAGAAATTGCTAATATGGATGTCAATCATCTTGTGTGACACTGTCAATGCTGATGTGAACAATTTTTGTAATTTTTTTAAATAATTAAATTTATTATTATTTTTAAATAGGCCTCCCCATAGGCGAGGTGCAAAGGCATTGGGCAAGGCCATTGCAACCTCCCCGATCACAAGTGCCGATTGCTGGCAGGGCTATGAAGGCCTTGTAGCCTTGCTAGCTATCGCTGAGAGTGCAAAGGCCCTCATTAGACTTGGGGGAGGTATTTGCAGTCCTGCCGGCCATGGGCAAGACGTCCCTCCTCCAGGGTGAGGCCTTCACAATTGGCAAGGTTGTTGGTGACCCTTGCCGGCACAATGAAACAAAAAGTAAAGAGAAAAATGAAAAAAGAAAAAGAATTCAAAAATTCAAAAAAATAAAAAGTTCATTTTAAAAAAAAAATTACAAAAACTATATACATTAGTGCTGGCCGTATCACATAGAATGGTTGGTGTTCACATAAGCGATTTTCAACTAAAATTGACCTAAATGACTGAATTAACAAATTTTCAAAAGAGTTAGAATTAAATTAGTCAAAGTGATAATTACCCTCACAAAATCAAAGCAAAACTCAAGGTTAGAGCTAAACCTAATCATGAGCCAGAGACCAATTCGCCTAGTTAGACTTGCATGAGCCAAAAGGCTCAAAGGGCAATGGTAGGTGAATTTTGGACAAGGCTATTAAGTTAGAAATCCCGACCCAGGGTTACCTTGTCCGACAAAATTATACATCAATTTCATGAAGGATTGGCTGGATTGGACAACAAGTTAAGCTCAACATTAGGTCCGGCTCAAGCACACCTAGTTATCTCTTGCCAGGGTATAATAAACCAGACAAAATGGATCATATACCCATTTTTAACCCATATTTGATAGGTTGTATTGTTATATGTATTAATTATATTCAGTAAGTAGGTCATAAATGAGTTTAGAATGATAAAACCCAAAATAATATAGGTGCTAAATATGTTCACAACTTACTTTGACCCAGCCTATCTCTATGATTCTCTTTGGCCTACACTCGATCTTCCACTCATTAACTCCATGCTTTTACCTCAATTTGTATATATGTTTTCCTAGGTTAAATTAAATATGAAAGTGTTTTAATAATATGAGTCAGGTCGGATATATATCACTAAATTTGTATTGTATGAAAATGGACCAAAACAGATTAAATGGGTTTTAATAGCATAATTTTATTATATTTACAGAGCTCAACACATTACTTCTAGAAAAAGTTAACTTAGGTATCGGATGTACAACCAACTTAAAATATCCACTTGTTAGCACTTAACTCATTACATATCACTCGAGTGATATCCCGCCAATAATGCCACTTGTAATTCTATATTCTCTCCCATTTCACTTTTAGTTATCAAACAAACGCATCTTATTAAATTGTGGGTAGATTGACAGTTTGATGTGTGATTTTATTAACAGAAAGCCATATATGTATATTATATATATCACCAGCTTAACTGTGTTAGCTTATCGTCTATTCTTAAAAAAAAAAAAAAAAGAATTAAGTAGTCCAATATTATAAATGGATGGTGTGGAGTGTGATATGGTAGTAGTGGGAATGAGGAAGAAGGGTCCAAGGCTACCGCTAAGGAGATGAGGTCATACCGTCCTCTCTCTTGAGATGTCATTTTCTCATCTTAAACGCTCTTATTAACGCGTAGGGCCTGAAAGCTATGTAGATCTTTCTCTCTCTCCTCTCTCTCTCTTTCTCTCTCTCCTCTGTCTGTCTGTCTGTCTGTCTCTCTCCTCTCTGTCCTTCTCCTTCTTCTTCTTCTTTTGTTCTTAGAGAGTCAAACGATCTGCACAGAGAGAGAGAGAGAGAGAGAGAGAGAGAGAGAGAGAGAGATTACCAATTTCATCTGTACTAGGATTTTAACCACTCTCTTATCTTGCTAATACCTATTTCTTCATATATCACCCTAAGATCCGTACACTTGCCCATGGTATAAATTAGAGCGGAAACTTCGCCAAACAAGAGATGCTGATGATGGTGATGAGGAATGGTTACTCAGCGAGCTCCTCTTAGCTATATAGAAAGCTTTTAGTGATTTTTATGGCAATTGCTGCAATCATGAGCCACGAAGACACCAGCGACACCAACAACACCGCCAAAGACGATCATGAGCATGACATGGTGATGCCCGGATTCCGCTTCCACCCCACCGAGGAAGAGCTCGTGGAGTTCTACCTTCGCCGTAAGGTCGAGGGCAAGCGCTTCAACGTGGAACTCATTACCTTCCTTGATCTTTATCGCTACGACCCTTGGGAGCTTCCTGGTATTCACTTTAACGCTAGTCAGTCAATTGATATCTTTCTTTATATGGTATCTTTGATTCCAGCAGTTCTCTTTTCATACAAAAGCATCAAGATCCGATGCTTAATCTTATCGGTTTTCTCCAAAGGCTCGCGTTGACCCTTTTATGGGTTCTGTTTTTCCAAATTAGCCTTGGCCGCAATTGGAGAGAAAGAGTGGTTTTTCTACGTGCCCCGTGACCGCAAGTACCGGAATGGCGATCGGCCGAACCGCGTGACCACATCGGGCTATTGGAAGGCGACGGGAGCTGACCGGATGATTCGAGGTGAGAACTCCCGTTCGATCGGGCTGAAGAAAACCCTTGTCTTCTACTCCGGCAAGGCTCCCAAAGGGATCCGAACCAGCTGGATTATGAACGAGTACCGCTTGCCGCAGCACGAGACCGAACGCTATCAAAAGGTGTCAACCATCTCCATTCTCTTTTGGTTCTTCACAATCAGATCAATCATATAACACAAAAGAGATGTTTCCGAAGCTTTAAAGTATGTATGTCTTTTGACCATGCAAGGAAGCAAAGTCTCTAGCTAAAGATTCAATCACTTCTTCTTTGCCCTCCTTTTCATTTTCAGCTAAGTGACTCCTTTTTCACTTAGCCCAAGAATTGAAATTGAACAATCTTTTATGAAGTTAGAATATCTCTACTTAACCCTAGCACCGGGACTCATAGGATTCCGAATTATTGATTATGCAATATGGCTTTTCCGATAGTGTAAATAGGGTATTCAAAATTTCTGCACAAATTTCAAGAAGGAACTCATCACCTTTAAATCAGTTCACCAACTCATTAAGACCTTGCAGATTCAATATCCTTCTCTGCAGTGAATGTCGGAGAAAAATTTGCGCAGCAGTCCTTCCTATCTCACCTTGAAATTGGCTGCTCTCGTGGTCTCTTACTACAATAACTTCTCTCATCTCTAACCCGTGAACACTCATGTCCTTCCTTTATGTTCCTTTGTTTTCCTTTTTCGATATTTTGCAGGCCGAAATATCATTATGTCGAGTGTACAAGAGATCTGGAGTTGAAGACCACCCATCACTCCCTCGGACGCTTCCGACGCGAGCGTCTTCTTCTTCCTCTTCAAGATCGAGAGGAATTATCTCGTCATCCGATCAGAATAAGAATCACCACAACATGAGCATTAGTGGCCAGAGTCTCCAATTGCACGCGAATGCTTTCGACAGATTCCAAGCGTTCATGGGAGGCGGAGGAGGGGGACAATTATCATCGCATTCACCTCAAAACAACGATCAAGCCGATGGAAGCAGCAGCTCTGATGTCACAACAACACTTGGCCTCTCAAAACAAAATGTCAGTAATGCATACTACCCAATTCCTCCGATCTCGGCCACAGCGCAGCTTGCGCTAATGGAAGAAGACGGGATGGCTAATTTCTACCACCAACTCCACTCGTCGAAGCAGGCCGCTACTCCGAGCAGCGTCTCTTTGGTTTTTCCCCACTTGTTTCCCAGTTCATCTTCAACGAATGCTGCGGATGATCTCCATAGACTAGTTAACTACCCACAAGCAGCTTCGTTTAATCAGCAGCAACAACACCCACAGTTACAACAGTATTACCCGTCTCAGTATTCACAGTTCCAAGGGTTGCTGCTTCCACAATCATCATCGTCATCATCATTGTCTCAAAATCCGACGCTGAACAAGCTTCCAAGCCCGCTTCAGACTCCCTTTTCTGACAGACTGTGGGAGTGGAATCCAGTCCCAGATGCAAACAGAGAGTACAGCGACAACAACAATCCTCCCTTCAGTAGTGCATAATTAGTTAATGATCTGCAGAAATATTACAGACTCAATTATTACTGTTGATCAAGCTCTGATTGATAGACTTCGACCTTTAGTAACTACTCTGATGATATAATTAAGCTTTTGATCGATACTGGTTTCTGATACTTATGGATGTAACATTGTTATTGAACTTGTACTAGCTAGTTAGGGTTTGGGTTTAGTTGGAGGGTTTCTATCAGAATTCCATTTCATTTAACATCATTCCTCTCACTATAATGCCTCTTGTTTCAGCCTGGTTAGTTTAATCACCACGAAATTTGCGTTCTCATTGCATTTCAAGCAAGAAGGGTTTCATTGATGCTCACTCCATAAAAGCTGTGTGGAACTCCATCTTGTTTTGTTGCAGTGAAAATTCATGTGGCCGGTGAATCCCGTCATTGTGAAGAGCTCAAGGGAATGTCATTTTCAAGGTTAGTATCGATGGTGATAACATAAATATGGACCGAATGCAATAATATTTCAGCTTATGGCTTGTATGTGCACTAATCAAGATAATTTAATCTGATGTTTGAGGTTACTGTCTCTCTCGTGTGTGCGTGTGGAAGTTGCAACTATAATAATTGTCCACGGACTAGACAGTGAGAATTGCATGCTACTGACAACAATAGAATAATGCTAGGTTAGGAAATCCACCATAGGGAGTACTCTTTCTTGCTGCTGGACGTAATTCACTCGTTCAAACTTCCTTGGGCGCTCTTTTTCATCACTTAGGTAGATTAATATCGTAAAACAGCCTTAGCCAAGCATCGCTCCGATACCCTTTTGATATCTATGCATACACGTGAGGTTGCATATTCTTTTCTTCCCTCATCATCCCCACATGCAATTTAACTCACACACTTTATTTTACAGTATAATCGTATCATAAAGCAATTGTATAATGTAAGGAATTTGATTGGATATTGAAGAAATTAATTTATCGAAAAGCCTACATATCAATTTTGTGGAGCAGTCAGAAACGAAGTTATCCTTTCGTGGCTAGGCTCTTCTTCTCTTTTTCATGCGATTGCAGTTCAATCTCATTAATCTTTTCTTCAACTTTCATTCGTTTTTTATTTCTTTATGTACCATTACGAATGCGCTGTTCATGGTAAAGAAATGTACTCGAAAGTGAACTTCATCTCTGCTAGTGTAGTGCACTCACTTGCGATACTTTGGACTTCAATTGTCCATCATTTCTGCGAAAATATGATGTCTCGCAATGTGAAACCTGTAATTTACACTCAATGGAGAAAATATTGATCCTGCTCGATGAACAAAGCTTGAAGTTATCTATTCTTTTTTTATTTGATCGAAGAAGTTGGACGCACTATGGTTGGAACTTAGAAATTCTTAAAATCACTTAGTACTCCCCTTCACCAATTCTTTTTATTCCTTTTTTCCACATACATGCAGTTTGAAAAAGGAAATGGACATTCTTATATATGTATGTATCAACTGATTAGTTCGTAGATCTTGTGGATTTAGAATGTGAATCTTTTTCACTTATCCTTCTTTATCTAATGTTAATAAATTAATATCTTTCGCAATGTAAGTGAAATTAGGGTTTTTAAACTTTCCATGGTTATATGATTTCTTTCTCTCTTTTTTTCAAAAGTGTGAAGGGATAACAAAGCAAACAAAGCTGAAACGCAAAAACACCCTTGATATTATTATTTTTTTTTAAAATGAAATTCCGATGAAATATATATGCTTTAATTGAGACTGTCGAAGTAGCTGCTTATTCATGTCGACAATCTCCTTTTTGTCAAAGCTTTTTCTAAACTCGCCTAATCTAGACGTAATATATATTCTTGAGACTAATTATATGTTGAAATGCAAATGCATTATGTATATATACACACAAGAGGTGGTTGAAGTAAGAACTATGTTGCGATTATTTTCTTTATATGTTTTCCTCCATCGAAGGCATTTGGACATTGGACAGTGTTTTTATCGGACTCTTTCAAAAGAAATTAATTCCAGCTGAAACTATGCGCTAAATTATTTGGTGAATGTAACTCATACTGAACATATTAGATAGGGAAATGACATCAAAAGAGTCATAATATTTGTACGGCATGTAATTCGGTACCATAATTTTCAATCAATCACTTAAGCATCATTATATGTATATACTCACACAACTTTCTTCGACAACACATTACCCCAAACGCCTCCTCAGCTATTTCTGCAAGCCCGATTCCTTTTTGAGTGTGCCCCGGAATTTGCATTCCTTCTCAATTCTGGCTGTCATCCTCCGCACTGCTATGCCTTTTCCTCTCTCCATGGCGTCATCAACTGAATAAGCGATACTGGTGCGTCGATATTTTGAGATTCAATCATGTCCAAGCTATTCTAATTAGACTTTTGAGCCCATAATACGAATAATATCCACCTTTGTCTCGGGGAAGAGCCCATTTTTATTGAGAAGACCGTGAACCGTTCCTCCCAGTTCTGCTCCCTCCATTGTTTTTTTTTTTTTTTTTTTTTTTTTTTTTTAATGAAGTAAAGGGTTCACGATGTCTTTCTATATTTTTTAAAGATATCATTTACCTGACAAGTCAAGTCGGATGAATTTATATTAAATCAATGCCACATAAATTTCTAGGCAATACATCACTTAAGTGAATGATTTTTAAAAATTATGATGCTTAAGTGATTACATGAGAAGTCGGGACCTTAAAATGAAAATTATACGAAACTTATAACATTGTTGTTGTCGTTTCCCCCATTAAAGACCAATACAGTGCTCGTAAAAAATGTGGGTTCATTCCTCATGCTGAGTCGAATAAATGGCGGGAAGTTCCACCAAAAGTTTGGGCACCCAATAATGAGCTTTAGCTATTGAATATCTTGAGTTAACTAAAAATGAAAACTTCTTTATACCATACTAAATATGCAATTCCAATTATATAAATCCACATGATTCCAAATAAGCGCATGAGAACTCCAATACACCATCTACAGAAGATCATCGAGAGAAAGTTCAAGGCTGAGCTTATTAACATGTTAAGCCCGAGTTATCAGCCAAGTACGTATATTGATTGCCTTACTCTAGATTTATTTTTTTTGGAACATGAGACTCTATATTACAAAAATACATATTTTCTGCCAGCTTAAGGTCGGGGTTAACTCAAACTATGAAATCATATTTAGCATAAAATTTTCCTAGGAATAGTCTCAAGCTGGCTACTCATCCCGTATGAAACTCATCAGCTAATAATTTCCAAAGCAAGAGAGGATTTAACATTCTAGGGCATGACTCTAAATCCGCTTGCATGCTCTATATATCACATCATAGGGTTTTAGTTGACTCTAGAGAGGTCCTTGCTTAGGAGGGGAATGACAATGCATTGAGACCTATGTAGTCATTATCACTGCTAGGTAGAGGCTTATAGCCCTCTCTTTTATTCCTAAAAAGATGTGAATTGTATAGCTATATAATGTCCTTTTACCTTCCAGTTCACTCCAAATGTGAATGTTCTGACTTTGTGATATTCAGTGAAGGCGACATATAGAAGGAGGAAACGAGTGTAATAGAGTTGATAAAAGCATCATTTGCCCAGTTGCACTGGCATTGACATCTGGCAATTTGCAAGCGACCACCTATGTTAATCGCAATCTTCAAGAAGATTTTTAGACGAAGAGCAACGGAAGAGGATGGCATGCTTAGGTGAAGTGGTGGATGAGGAAGAAAGTAGACTAATAAGCTCAAAGTTGCAGTTGCAGATGGAGAGGGCTCTTAGTGGCAAGACTGAAATATCAAATGTGAAGTGAAGGAGAAGATGAGCCGTAGTGAAGGTATTATTTGGCCATTTAAACAACCAAGTTGACTCTCTTAACATTCAATGACACCGTTCCTTTGGGAATTTGTGTGGCTGTTAAATATCTTATCCTGTATGGTGTGCAAATGAAATGTGCTTAGGGATCTCATCCGTTGTAGTATTTGATTGAATGTGTACAGGGTGAGTAGAAGATTCTGATACGTCTCATCTTGTTAAAACCACACTGCAGCTGAGGAGTTTTAATTTAGACATTAGCAAAACCGCACATGAGGTAACCTTCAACGACGGGCTCGCACTAACACATTCTCAAGAAAAGCATTTTTGGGACAGAGCTAGATTTCAAGGCTTGTAACTTTCCTAACTCTAGTAACATCAGTTGAAAAAATTCACCGGTTGTATGACTATGAATGCTTCTTTGCTCAATTTGTGAGCAATGATATGCTCTACTTGGAAGCAACGTCATAGAACAATCTCCAAGTGGATTGTTTGAAAGAAAACCAAAAAAGGTGGAAAGTAGTAGTCACCAGAAAGACCATATGTGATTCCTCGATTTGATTGGCCTGATTTATGAATCTCCTTATACTTCTCAACTGTAAGAACGATGCTCTTGTCCAATATCTCCTGCTTCTCCAGCCCTCAAGCAATTGCAATCAGCGGACCTGTACGTAGATTTTACAAATTAACCCATTCGGAAGCACAAACTGTCTCCGGAATCATCATCAAAACTGCTCACATGCGTCCCAGAGGATTTCCTTTGCCCATAATTGCTGCTTCCTTCATCAGGGCCATCTCCTATAGCAGCACCACTCCCATCTGTTTGTGTCCTGGCATCATCATCAGAGTTGTTCACATATGTTCGAGAAGATTTACTTTGAGCATAACTGCTGCTTCTATCATTGTGGCCATCTTCTATGGCAGTACCAATCCCATCTTTTTGTGCCCTGGATTCATCAACAGAGCTATTCACATGCGTTCCAGAGGATTTTCTTTGCCCAAAACTGCTGCTTCCATCATTGTGGTCATCTTCTATAGCAACACCATTATCATCTTTAGTCCCCTGGAATCATCAACAGAGCTATTCACATACATTACAAAAAATTTACTTTGCCCATAACTGCTGCTTCCATCATTGTCGCCATCTTCTATAGGAGCACCGCTCTCATCTTTTAGTGCCCCGGAATCATCATCGAAGCTATTCACATATTGTGACATCCTGACTTTCGACTCTACCTCGATTAAATGAAATGAGCTTTTCATTGACGCGCCTATGGTCATTTTTTTCAGAGTTGATCACTCATGTGATAACTCATCTATCAGGTGAAGCCGTTAAGGGATACAAACGTGACAGACTTGAGAATTCAATCAAAAATTGACTACTCGACCATGCTAATCAGCAAGGGTCAATACGGCATCGTTATAATCAATTAAAGACCGGAAATAGGTCAATTCAATATAATCACGTAATTAAATTGTGGGTGGTTCCACTTGACTGCAAAATTCGCGTCGAATGGCACTAAACCGATTTTTCTATCGATTCTGTATCTGGTGCCATAATTGAAATCTTGAGATTTTACGACAACCAAGAGTCATCGATGAGTTGAAGAGGCATAAACGTGAATCGAGTATTGTCGACCACGGGTCAAATGCGATAAAATCCCTAAAAGCTACCTATAAGGTTAGGTCACGCTAAAATCGCGTCCGGTTGATTTTAACCACGAAATTGAATTCGGTTTTAGGAATCGAAAGTTCAAGCATGTCATGATTTATTTTTAGGACCTCGTCTCATCTTTTGAGAATTTTTCGGCGAGCTTGGAATTTTGGCGGAAAATTGGAATTCGGCAAAATTAAATCAAGAAAATTCGGAGGGGCATTTTTAAGTGGATTTTTGGCCTTCAAAGTGAGTCGGTTTGTGAGGAAACCATAGAATTCCATATGAGCACTTTAGTTGGTATTTTTGGAGACCAATTTGGTTTATTTAGTGAGGAATTAGATGGAGATTCAATGAAAATTCATAGGTCTGCTGGGCTGCTGCTATTTGGCCTTCAATTTGGCTTGTTTGAGAAGTTTTAAGAGGGAAAATTGGCTACTGGATGAGGCTTGGACTTTGGGGGCTTGTTCATCATCACATTGATATTTTGCTTGCAACCTCATTGGCTCAAGGCTTGAATTTCTCTCCCCTGGTCCCCCTCTCTCTTCCCTCTCTCCTCCTTCCCCCTCTTGGTCGACCAGCCCCACCTTCCCTTGTAGAACACTCCTTCTTCGGCACTTCATCTTCTTCATTTTTCATTCCCTCTTTGTGTTGTTGCTGCCATCCCCTACACGAAACAGCTAGTTTAGCCGAGCCGCTCAATCCAGCAGAGCCGGTTGACAGCCTGCCTGCTCGATCCACCACCCCGTCCGCGCCTCTGCCGTCCTCGAGCCTGCTGGTCCAGCTTGCTCATTTGCCAGTTTAGCCACTCGACCAGCAACTTCGACCGAACCGCCTGTAAGCTGCCATTGTCCACATGGCCTCGTTGGTCCTAGCAGCACCGTTGGCCACCGGCCCAAGCCGAACCACCTTAGCCCCTCAATCCAGTTCAGTCCTGAATCGGTTCTTCTAGCTCCAAGTCGTGAGTTGCAAGGCCTTTTTCAGCCATTTCCAAGCCTCCTTTGGTGTTGCCGTAGGCCCGGGTCTTGGTCGCCGTCGCGCCGCCGTCATCGAGGATCCATTATCTCACTAAACTAGTGAGCTAGGGGGGTTAATTACATTTAGGGGGAGATTGGTTTAGGTTTAATTAGGCTTAAAGTTAAATTAGTTAGTGTAAGTATTTAGTTGGTTAATTTAGTTAGACAATTAGGTGGTTAGATAGAGTAGCTAGTAGCCTAATTAGATTAGGATGATTACACAAGCTAGATTAGTTAATTAGTTCAATTAAGTTGGGTAGATTAGCTTATGTAGATTAATTAAGGGTTTAATTTAGATAATTTGCAATTTATTTAATTAAATGCAATTTATATAATTAATTATTAATTAACGTAAATTATGCCGAGATAACCCGTTATCACAATTTTATGCTAATCGACGTGCTTGTGTTGGTTTGTGCAATTGATTGCTAATTTATGCAATTGGGTGCTTGGTGATGATTTTTAATTATCATTTCAAAAATATGAATTTTGGTATTTAATTAGAAAAATAGTGGGTGTCGATTTTTTACACCGACAATGTTTTAATACTATATAAAATAGTGGAATTTTAAAATGCAAGAATATCACGCTTTATGGTTTGATTTGACTGTGTGACCACGCACAATTATTTTATCGGATGTTTTTAATATGAAGAAAATAGGCCAAGTACATTATTTGAAATTGATGCATTTGAGTGCAAAGCACGATATCATTAGCCAAGATTGGATGTGTGTGTAATCACTATCGGAATTCGTCACTCAATGAAAGTTGGGGGTAATGCTCCTTCGGGAATGCCCCATGTTAACAGATGCTGGTCGCAGTGGAGACTGGGCCGATGCTCCTTTGAGAATACCGTCTAGATGTAGACATTGCTGTACCTGACAAAGCAGGACGACGCTCAGTTATGTTGGATTACCGCTAACTGTTGAGTTGGCCGTGGCCGTTGTGTCATAATTAATTGGGACACGCTTGAGTGATTGAAATAGCCGCGCCTGATTATGGGGCGAAATTGTGTGATACGGAATGGGACGTGTCATAACGATTTGACCTTATAATTAGGACCCCTATGATTGATTGATATATGATTTGAGGTGTTCCAATTAATGGTCTACGCTTACTGCACTCATATATGATATATGTGATGTACTAACGTGTAGGGAGGTGTTGAGGCGAGGTAAGTCTTATATGGTGCTTGTCTAGGCTACCTCTAGGTGAATTCTCCTCCTAATAAGGGTTTAGGGTGTGGACTCGTTGAGACTTTGTCTTACCCAGTCGTGGTTTAAAATTTTTAGGTCCTTAGATGGAGGTATGTTATGTACGTTATGGGGTCCTGCAGGAGATGGACTTTCAGCACTCATATTTCCCTATTCCCGAGACCAACCTGACTCGTGAGTTAGTTGAGTCCACGGTCCGGGTCAAGGAGGGCCTACCTCACTGGGTACCTCATCGCTTCAGAGTGTGGTTCATTAACTTTCCTAAGAGGGCTCGGGAGGGTCCCATATAAGGTTTTGACGGACCTCTCACTGAGACTGGGGAGTAAGAAATAAGGCATCCTATGGATATCGACACCCCTGATGGTGTTGTGGAGGACCTAAAGCCCATGATTGGAGAGTTCAAAGCTTAGGTGGCTCAGTAGCTCTTCTTGAGATAGACCTCCTGTATATAAACCGTAGGTTTGACCTGGCTGTATATGAAGTGTGTTTTATGAAAAATGTGCTAGCATATTTTATTATCCCATATGTTTGATTGTTGTTTGGAGATTGTTTAATTCACTTCCACATTTGCATAAAATAAAAAGGGTCGGCGATGTGTCTTGGGAACATCGCATTTTAATTGACCACCGAGGGGTGTACGCTTGCCCGGGGTTCGGGATGTGACACATACATTTCAGAGGATTTATTTTGACCATAACTGTTGCTTCCATCATTGTGGCCATCTTCCATAGTAGCACCACTCTCATCTTTATGTGGAGAGGGCATGTTCACGATTGAGCAAGACCCAGGTTTCTTTAAAGGATCATTCATAAACCAACAGTTAACATGACAAATTTTACCATCATCATGACAGATTGATCTTTGGATGCACCAAACTCCATCACAGTTTCGTAGACTATAGGTAGTTCATTTATCCTTTGGAAAAGCTCCTCCCTGCAAGTAGAAGTATCGAAATAGATCAATGCTTACTGTTAAATTAATGTCTCGAGTTTGAATTCAGATGACAATTTGTTAAATTGAATTTTATTGATATAGATTTTCTAAGTTGAAGAAACTTCGTCGGTCTCCGCGAAGGATAACAAAAAAAGGAAATAAAAAGAAGATGCGAATTTCTTCTTTTCTACGGAAGCTTGCCGAAGGTTGTTATCCAGGTGGGGCCCAAAAATCAAGACCTTGACTTTTGGACACACGCACACACACAATATTCATGCCTGAGTTTCCTTTTTCGCCAATGGAAATTAAAGGGTGGCCTTTGCACATGAAACAAAAGTAGGTGGGCCCAAAAGTCAAGACTTTGACTTTTGGGCATAGACATATAAAAGGGATGTGGAGCTCTACGTAGAAGAAAAAAAGCCGTCGAAGCTCTACGAAAGCAGAGAAAGAAAAAGGAGCCGCAAGCTGCACAAGTCAAGCTGATGAGAACCAGCTTGAACGCGCGGTAATTTTTGTGCCATGAGTTTATGTCCAAGTAAGTTGTTTATTTATAAATACTTTGAGTTTTGGATTAAGGCTACATTTGGTTCAGTATTTGCAATGGGTTTTGATGGGTATAATATATATGTATATATATATATATATATATATGTATTATTTTATTTTTTTGAAAATTGAACTAAACCCTTCGCCGGACGACAAAGGGCTATGGCCTCCGGCGAGCGATTTGGCGCCGATGAACAGGTTGTTGGCCGAGGTCGCCCAAGGTTGGGCGACCTCCGGCAAGGGTCGCGCGATTTAGCCAAGGACCGTCAGAGATCGCCCGACCTCGGGCAACCCTCGGCGAACGCAACCCTCGGCGAGGGTCGCCGGAGGTTGCCCAACCTATGGTGACCTCAGCCGACGACCGCCGGCACCTAATCTGGCTCGCCGGTGGCCATAGCCCTCGCCAGACCGGTGAAACGCTACCTCCTTTTTCAATTAAAAAAAAAAAGAAATAAACAGGGGCAAAATCGGAAATATGAAAAATTAGTGAGGGTAGTTTTGGAAGAGAACAAATAACTTTAGCATTCAGGTGGAATGCTTTGAAAGTCCAAAGCTAGTCCCTACTAGCTTTGGGCTTTCAGTTCAGTATTTTGAAGGCAAGTTGAAAGCTGAAAGCTAGCAAAAAAATTGAACCAAACAGTCCAGCGTTTCCCCAAGGGGCTTTCAGGGCTAAAAGCCCCTTGGAAATGCTAAACCAAACGCAACCTAAATGTAGGTGTGGGAAATACTCGAGTGTGTAAGCGATTGTAAACTTTGATTCTCCGATTATAATGGATTATTTGTCGCCAGCTCTCCCCGTGGACGTAGGTACCCATACTAGGACCGAACCACGTAAATTTCTGGTGTCCTTATTATTTCTTGTTTATTTCTTTGGTAATTTCATGTTAACATAAATTAAAAGATCTTATCGTTTTCGCATATTATATTCCAACACTCACAATGTTCAAAATTAGTACAAAGTCAATGGTCATTTGTTGCCCAAACTGAAGGAACGCGTTTGGCCCTAAACAATCTCCACCAGCTAATGGGTTTTTATCAATTTCACCCCAGGCTAAAGTTGTGCTAGGAAGTTCAATCTAAAGATACTCAACGGAGAGTTAGTGCTCAGACCTATCTTAAAGAAGGGACTAAAACTTGACATATTACCCTTCCAAATGCGATGATTAACTCACTATTATAAACTTCAAACGTCATGCTCAAAAGTGCTCACTAAATGGTGCAAGAATAACATATCAATCACCAAACAACATCATCGATTACGTCACCTTCACTCAATATAAAATGCATTGACAAACTCAATGGTACACTGTGACTCGCTTTTTCTCAAAATCAAGAGCAAAACTAAGTCATGGGGAGGCCTTGAGAGAAATATATGGAGCATATGAATACAAGGGCTTGTTATGGGGACAACAGTGGAGCGGGAAGAACTTTAAACACCACTATGGGAAATCAAACAATAAACGAATGATAAGCTCAAGAAGGCAAGCCAACTAATACAAATCAATTATGTCAAAGACAATGCATTAAAACTTATTTTGAACAATCACATGAAGAAGGATATTAGCTGCAAGTAAATCACCATAAGAGCATCATGTGGAGAGGGACATTTGTAATTACGATGAGATCTCTCTATGCAAAATGGTGCAAAATGGACATCATCCTAGGGCATTTGGTTCTGGCATCACTACTCAACTATGAGATTCGCAATATAGACAAATCTAAGAAAAGTCTTCCTGCATTCATTCTAAATGATCGTTGACCATGTGCATAATAACGCCAGTCTTAATTGGCAAATACTTGGTCAGCGAGCTAATTGAAAGCGGCAGATATGCTGGGGAATCAGTTGTCTCACCTGTCCCTCTTCGGTAAACTGCGTACATCAAAATACCAACGCAAATGTGAGCAACCACAAATCACAGCGGGCTGCAAAAAACAAAGATTCATGGCTGAGCGACTCAAGAAGCTTATCAGAGCAAGCCCATGATTCTAGCTCGAAAAACAAAATGAAGTGCACGTGCATCACTCTATGTGCTATACAGAGAGGGAGAGAGAGAGAGGGAGAGGGAGAGGGAGAGAGGGACAAAGAGAGCACAGACTAGTCGAAAGAGCCTTGAGAATCCCATAGTCGTCCCCTCTCTCACTCTCCTCCACCCACGAACCCAGAAAAGAAAAGAAGATTTTTGAGGGTTTTTTTCGCTAATGTTGTTCCTTTCAACTCAAGAGTCAAAATCAAAAAGCTCATCGAAGGATTAACCCCAAAAAAAAGAAAGGGTCATCGAATCAATCACAAAGACTCTGCCTTTCGAGCTTTCAAAATTTTGGAGGGAAAGGCCGTTTTCTTCTGTTATGACTCTTGTGTGAGCCAACTTGTCACCATTTTCTTTTCCCTTTTATGATTGGAAGTTTTCTTCTTGTTACATTGATTTCTCTTTCACAACACCTCTCTCTCTCTCTCTCTCTCTCTCTCTCTCTCTCTCTCTCTCTCATTTGCACGGCCCTAATCGTTGTTCTTCTTAATTAACATGAGAAAGGATCTCAATAACTCTAATCTCCCAATCAACATTTCTTCACACACTACAAAAAATATCATACATTTAGCATTTGTAGTAATTTCCATAAAATGATTTTTTGAACTTTCATGTGTTTGTTTTCTTATAAGTAGAAAATCAAGGAAGAAGGCTTCACCATCAAGAAAAACAATCACTTCTAAAATTAAGGAAAATGATTTCTCCAATGATTTTCCTAAGTTCACTTTTCATATGCACACTCCCTCAATCCATCTACTCTCTCTCTCCTCCCAGCCTACTAGTCTTCGCTCTTCTTCGGCACTAAGTTTAATGCATTTTCTTCTCTCCATAGCAAACTCCACTCAAGTTTTTCCGTCTTCTCTTCAAATTAATTCTTAATATTAGATTCAATCACATGTAAGTGCTCAATTTATTGTAGGTCTGTCGGACTAAATGGATACCCCCGTCTTCAATCCTACAATGACATTTCTCTGTTCTTTCCTTTTCTTTTCTTTTTTCAGTTTCAATGCTTACTGTGGTGTCACTCTTTGATTACTTTTTTGGAATGGAGGACCATTCGTGAATGAAGTTTTGAGGACTGAGAGATCAAGTTTGCAACTATTTGCGTTTTCTATTTTTTGGCATTTCTTTTAGATTGCTTTATTTTAATAAAATAAAAAAAAATTAAAATTTATAGTTCGTATATTAGTAATTTCTTAGATAAGGATTTTCAAAATCATCTTAGTATCTGATATTAGGAAAAAAAAAAATATAACTATGACAAAGAGAATAAGTTTTTAATGTAAAATTTGAATATCAAAAATGTTTCCCATCTTACTTTTAAGGATGCCACCAAACAACTGAAAATCCGCCATTTTTCTCCATCAAAAGTATTATGTGAAGCAAATGCATACCAAAGAGAATGTTAAACAATCAGACTTATCTAATGAAAATTTTTCAATATACAACATTTCACGAATCGGGTCATGAATCGAGTGGGTACACACTAAAAACTACCTATAAATGTAATCTCCGCTTTGGGAATGTTAAGCACAACTTCTTCACATGTTAAAGCACATGTTTGTTAATTTTCAGTGTACATTAACCTTGATTTTATAAGTACTCTGAAATGACTGCTAACAACTTAACTTATGTTTCCCATTTCTCAATTACATTACAAAAAGATACCAGCTTGACAGCTTCCTCTCTCTCTCTCTCTCTCTCTCTCTGCGCGATGGAAACCAGTAAGTGCAGGAATACACTCAGACGTCATTGTACTTTTTCTCCTTTTAGAGTGGTCATGTCCACTCTCTAATGTTCACTTAGGTTGCTCAGCATCTTTCTATTTGCCAGTTACCAAAAAGGTCGAAATAATCTGCACAGGGGAATACCTAAGCTGCCTCCGGATCATGTGATCCCATCCGCATTAGCAAAAACTTTTTGCCATATAAGTATACTAGAGGGATCAGAAGCACAATAGTTCATAAGTTGCAAGCGAAGGACGCGAAATAAGGAGGAAGTCTCCATCGTCCAAGGAAAATTAATAGAAGATGATCAATCAATTATTGCAGTTGATCAAAGTCCTTGCTTGCTGTCTTGTTGATAAGAAGAGTAAGTTCAGTCTGTAAGAACATCACTGACCCATTCTTGAAATGAATTTTTGCCCTTGGGGACAATGATAACATCCTCAGGCACATTACCCGGCAACCAGAAAAAGGAACAGCGGTCATTAAAATCTCAAAGTCACTAGAATTCCACAGGAGAAATAGCTCTAAAGTCTTAAGGGTTGCTTTTGGAACTGCTCAAAGTAAAATTGCAATTCTTGCTTGCACAAGGCCCTTCCCAGCAATCAAACTCGAGCCCTCTTTCGGCTGCAGTTAGGACATGTGTACCTTTTCATGAGCCCAGCAATTTCGGGCGTCATATCCACACAAGCTCCATGATACCATGTTTTGCACGCATCGCAGAAGATCCAGAACTCATCACCTTCACATATTAGCCCGCAAGATCCACAGGGTATATCATCTTCTTCATCCTCCTGCGCTTCTTGAGGCTGCACTATGACTTGGGATTGTCGTGCATGCTGTGTGAAGGGAAGCATCCAAATATCAATTTTCATTCGATTCAAAAGAGCATATCAGTGAACGTTGAAGTGAAACTATTTGAGCTTGAGAATTATTTTTACCATCCTCTCTCCAGATATGGCTTGGCTGTCGCTTCTGCTGGTGGCTGGGCACTCTTGGTAGAATTGTTTAACAACTTCTAGTACCGTCGGGAGATCATTTATCTTGTTGAAAAGCGTCTCCCTGCAATTTTTCAGATGCCACAAATCAATATCGTCTACGAGGTTCCCTTCAAGTGCCAAGATTCAGTCCAAGAATCAACTCCATTTAGTCAGATCATTCAAGGACCTCATAAGTTCCGTCCAACAAGAAAACTACCATAGTATGCTTTCGTTGGTTTCACCCTGGGCCATAGTTTGGCCACTGGATTGTCAGTCAGAATTCACAAAGAAAGATCAGCCAAAGATCCAACTCAATGAGTACATTCACTAAATTCAACTACACCTCGCGACAGATAGCTTCGGCACACACTTACATCCAGCACGAGAACAGTTATGAAGGGAAAAGGAAAAATCATTTCAATATGAGACTGGAAATCTTGAAGACGATCCCCTGACATGACTTGAACTCGAATTATGAAGGCACATCACCCGCATTAACGTTTTAATTTGAGGTGAGACGAGCAAATTGATAAAGAGTCAATCACAGCATATCGGAGTCAATTGTGGCAAACAAATGTTCATGCAAAGATTCCCCCAATGAATAGAATTTAACCATGAATGGACAGTGATATATGTTCAACGGTTCAGATGATCCATGTGAATTTCCATTTAAACTCATCATCAAAATGCAACGAGTTCAGAAAGATTACCCAGAGCAGCACAGGAAAGTAAAGCAATAATGTAATGAAGAGACTAGCAACCCAACAATGAGGTTATATTACTGGAAAGAAACAAAATACTGAAAACCATTAAAGCTCATGCTGGTTACATACGACGTTATCATCAGATGCAAGAAACAAGTTCTCGAATAATTCCCTGGCAAGAACTACAAGCTCTGTGATGCAAATACTCGGCGACTAATACCTCTGTTTCTTCCCGAAACGAAAGTTTGAGGCAATGCTGAAAGCCACAGCAATCAACCAAGAATCACTATGTGCTGCAACAGTCTGAAGCCACTGGTCCAACAATGTCTCAGCTTTCCCAAAGTTAACTCCCAACGTTGGCTCATGAAGATCAGGGGGAACCATCTCCATGGGGGGTCTAAGTTCCCATGTCCCATCTGGAAGCCCATACAGACACATGGGCTCTTCCTCTGAAGGTAGAAAAACACAAATCATCAGCACTGTCAATGTGCAACATATGTGAACTTACACAATGCCCCTGCTGATTTCGAAGCTCCAATTAAACCCGGATGGGCTAGAGAATACTGAAATCCTCTTTTGACCTGATATTTGGCGTTCATGTATGGTTTACATTTGTAGATATAATACTGTGTGTTAGAAGGAAAAGATGGAAGAGGTAAATTAATGAAGAGTAGCTCTAATTATGATCAAATCTAAACAATCAGGCATCAATTATCATCAGATACATTTCCCGCACATAGTAATTTCAATGGGACATTAGCAATAAACTGTTAAACCCCTGGAGACTAGACTAGATTTGCAAGCATGAGTTTTGATCAGAACATCGGTACATGAAACCAATGCAAGGCAGATAAGATATGGTGTAGACAGAGTAAGAGAGAATCCGAGTATCACCGCTCAATAATATGAACCATTTATGCCACATTCCCTGGCTTGTACAATAATAACGATCAAGTGGGGTCTCTTATCAATAATCCATCAATGACATCAAGACTCCAAAGTCAATGTCTCGGCATGTTCCGAAGCACTTCCTCTGTCCGACTATGTAGATGGCCGGTTTGGTAGATCAGCCATCAAAAGATCACAAGTAATATCTGATGATATCACCTTCCATTTGAATTTCTTAGTATGATGAAATATTTTGGGCCCACGACCTAAACATGAAATCAGAATATAGACAGATAGGGAAGCACGATCCATCCGAGATTTCGTGAAACGAATGGAAAAAATAAAATAAACAACAAAGCAAACCCATAAATGAGAACCAATTGACTGTCAAAACATAGGTGTACATATTCGAAAAGGAAGGAAGAAAGCAAGATCCATTCAGAGAGAGAGATTAACCTGGATTGCATTGTTGGTAAAAAAGTTCAGCATCTGTCAAGATCCAAAGGAAAAGAAAAAGAAGATCCTTGTCAGAAAAATCAATATTGAAAATTTAAACACACGAAGATCCTTGTGCGAAAGAGAGAGAGTACCGGTGGTGAGGGCCCTTATAATGCCGGCCCGGCGACCTTTGAAATGGCGAAGCAACTCCTGCACTGATAGCCTGCCGTTCGCCATAATTCCACACTCAACAAAAATAAAAAAGGTGGACTCGGGCAGGCTATTGCTATCGCTTGCTTCGCTCCCGAGGTTTTGATGGTCTCTCTCTCTCAAATTGGGCCAAAAGAAAAGCAGAATTCGCGGCAAGAACAGCAAAGAAACAGAGTGATGGAGCACCAGGGTTTTCTCTGGCACTTTTTAATTCTTGGAGCCAAAGAAGGGAAGTCATGCCGTTAGTTTCCGTTAATGGCCTACCTACTATGTTAGGCTGCTTCTTATCCTTTATACACCCTTCTTACATGCATAAACCTTCGCATACATCATTAAACTTGATGTCGCAGGTATCTTTATCGACTTGCGTTTGCATCTGACCATATCTATATCTGTATCTATATCTATACCATTTATTAAATTGCCTTTTAATGGCATGTGGTTCTGAGAGCTTAACACGCATCATGATAATTTTCACATTATGTTGTTTACTTCTACTTTGCTGACAGAAATTTCTCGAACAGCTTTTCTTTCGAGTTAGCTGGCTGTACATGTAAGATACCAACCAAACATAGAATACACAATCTCCTCGCTCATCTTTCATCGATTCATGTTCTTAATATTCTTACGCGTTATTCGTTTCTTTTTCTGGAACGCTTTTATTTATTTTCCGATTAGTCATACCTTTTCCTTGTAGGCTTATCAACATCTCTTGATTGTAATTTACCAATATATCGCTGAACTGGTAGACGTTATTAATCCGATATCGATACATCATCCGCCACAACCAGAATCCTCTTTCTCTCTCTCTGTGCTTAGATATATGATCATGATCTTGACAGATGCAAGCTCCATGATCTTGATAGGAGGATGAGCGTGTGACTAGCCTTAATGGAGGTAGAAGATGACAATGCATGCAATCGAGGGGAGGGAAGGAGAGAATAGTATTCTGCATCGTCGAATCGTTAGCGAGATGATGAAGTCAAGGACGGAGTTCGTGGTGATCTAGATATTAGGGTTTCTATATTTCTTGGCAGGGCTTTATTCAGTCATTCAGCATGAGTAATTTTCTCTGCAGATGCAAATTAGGGGTCTTGACAGAAAGGGTTCTGACCGATGAAGATTGAGGATGGTGCTCGTTGTTGGTTTAAACTTGTATGATTTCTCCCGCTAAAATTGAAAAGTTACCAACTAAGCAGTGGATCGGATGTTTTGCGCCATGAGTCTATTCGGACCAGTGAATCTGGTCGGTCTCGTATGTAAAATTTGGTGGATCCCACTAAGTAACATTTTTTTTTTTTTTTTTTTGGTCAAAACAAACCGGTTTCATTCGTCGAGGAGTAAAGATAGAATAAATTTGACAAGAGCCTAAACGTAGTAGATTCCAAAAGAGTTGAGTTGGCTGGCCAATTAGCGGGAAAGGGATCCTTTTTGAGATCCCACCAAGTATATCATCGACCCTCATACGCCGAATGAATTATGATCTAACCTTTGTCCTTATTAGCCACGATTCGATTTTAGATCTTCATTTTGCATTTTGATTTTAAATTGGCACAATCTTATGTTTTACAACCCTTGAAACTCTAATTAAAGATCCACAGCACATGGGCATCAAACAAATACCTGTTGTTATTGAGAATTTAATGGGCGGCTTATAAATTGGAAAATGAACTAGGCATATGAAAACATTATAAGTGTGTTTGTTTCACAAAAAAAATCAATAATATGTAAAATATTTTCCCAAAAATGATTTCTTGTATCATTTACAAATGTAAATGAACCAAAAATATTTTTTATCAATCACAGACATATATAACTATAAATTGTTATCAATAATAAAAATATATTTTATTGATATTATTTCAAATGGTATGAGCAATGGTTTTTAGGAAAAAAATAATTCTGGAGAGATGAAACACTGGCAGAATTTTCCAACCAAGCTGGCTCTCGAAATGGGCTTTTTTTTTTAATCAATTCTTATCGTCTTTGTTGAGCCCACGCGCAGACTGAGATTCTTATGGGCCTGAGGTCATTTGCCAATTAAGAGTGGGCTCCATGGGCCAAACAGCGAAATTAAGCTTGGGTCACACGATTTAGCTAGGGCCGAAAGCCCAAAAAAAATTCAGGTCTCAACAATTATCCCTGGAGCAAACGATGGAACAAAAAGCCATTCTGCTTTCCGATCCCATGAGTTTAATAGCCATTATGCAAATCCACCTTTGTCAATTAAAGTTCATGTCTTACATAGTCGCAGTGGGGACAATAAGCAATGGCAAATTCAGAATTAAGAAAGAGAGTCGAAAATCATATTTTACATTTCATCACGTGCTCTTTTTCCCTCGAGATCTCATAAACGATCAGCAATTACACCGTGTGCAATTAGCTAATCGTAAGACAATCATTACTTACAGGTATTTGAGGGCGTTCATGCCAGCAAGATCGAGCAAAGGACCAGTTAGCCTATTGTTGGAAAGAAGACTAAAAAGAAGACCAGTAAATTTAGGAGACTGATTATAGTGACACGCAGTAGAAAACAGTGAAATGACACGACCAGAACTATGTTTAGCTTACGGTTGAGGTTTCCAGGGACTGTACACTTAAAAAGTTCCTGTCAAAGCGTCTGTGACCATTGAAATAGATTAAACACTGATCTGAAGTGCAATGAGCATTAGGTCAAAAAGAGCATCTTCTCTTCTGTCTTACAGCTAGTCAAGTTGAAATGCACATCATTCACTTCATGGGCAATTTAATCTCGTTTACCATCTTGCAGCTTCTGGGTCACTAGCCTCGTAATTGGAGGAGCCCCCCTACTCTATCCCGTGTACTTCAGTTTATCTAAGCTCGGCACCGGTCCCGATTTTGCCTTATAGAATGGCTGTTCACCCACGAGGAGATGGTGTCGTTCACGCATCACCAGAAGGAGATATGTAGGTTCGTTCTCTCGCCACCTTTCCTTTCCCATGAGCATTGCGTCCACTCGCCACTAGCTTCATGTTAGCGGTAAATTTAGCGGTAAAGCCGGTCGACTACGAGTTATATACGCTTTGGATGGTTCTATCTCTCTATGCACTTTGAGCAGTGTCAGGAAAATTGCGTCCTTGTTTCCTCTCCACTTCCTCTCGTAATCTCTTCTTTATCGAAAGGAAAGGCTAGATCGCGCCCTGGTCACTGCTGCTCGATCATTGGAATAAAGCATGTTTTCTTCTGCCCTAAGCAGATTGTTTGAATGGTAGGATCCTGAAAAAGCTTCCCTTAATCCACAATTCCCATGTCTAAGATTGAAGATATCCATCATTTAGTTATGTCTCTTCTCTTAGACAATTTTGGTAAGACATTGAATCGATAATTTGCCCACGATGTACGTCGTATCAGGCAAGAAATTTCCTCATAAACTTTGGAAACGGAGAGAAGGTTGAAATGGAAATCGAGAATGTAGAGGACATACCATAATATTATTAAGGGGCTAAGTTTTATTGTTCCTGTCACTGTGACATATGTCACATTTCCATTTAGTAGCCATATGGAAATAGGGAAAGATAGTTGTTCATGGATATCAAAAAATAAACTTTTATCATAGATAATGTGGTCATTAGCACATGAATTAATTATCCATACATCATTCAATATTGACGTCATCAAGCAATAAGATGTATCTAAAAAACTTGCGATTTTGTCAGAAGTATCCAATTTCTTCAAGGCCTTCATGAGTTACTAATATTGATCATCGGTAATTAGCTAATGAGCTTTATCATTATATTGGCCAATGACCTGATAAACAGTTTCAAATTTTTTTCCTTTTTCCTTTTTTCCTTTATCTTCGGGCTTTCCATGTAATTTCTAGCAAGTGTCAATTGTAAGTAATCGCAAAATAATTTTCCCTTGCCTTTGAAATTCGGCCCACTAAGCCTAGATGACGTGGCCAAATGGGAGCTGCTAGATGGTATGAAATTATGGACCTACATAGCGTGATAAGGCCTATCCGATCCAGCTACTGAAAAAATTGATCAGGAGCCATCTGATCGCATGAGAAGATATAAGCCATCTATTCTAGGGTTCTTGAAGCTTCCATCTTCTTCCTCAGCTAACCCTAGAGCAATCCGCCTCTTTCCTTCTTTGTGAGTTCTAATTATCGTCGCTCGTTGGTCAAGAGTCGCTCAAGCAGCAAGCAAGATGCTCTCCCCGGCCTTGGCATATTTTGGCTAGGTGAGATGTTGGCTCTCCTCTTGCATGGCGAGCTCGCATATTCGAGTGAATGAGGATGCCGAATCCATGGCAAAAATATGAGATAAAAAATGAAAGGTAAGAGTCGTTTAAAATTAAGAGAAATACGGTGAATTTTTCCCATTCCTTAATTGCTTATTGCAAGGTCGATTTCCAGCCCTCCAAGCTTTTCTTCGGCTACCTCTAACTTATTCTAAAGCGCCGAAAGTTTGTTGAAAATTGCTATAATCGACATATTTCCTTGCTTCAATTTGGAAATTGCTTGGGTTATTGTAGAGCTGTTAAATGGGTGGGTCGGGTCGGGTCGGGTTTGGGTTGGGTCATTAATGGGTTGACCCAAATTGACCCATTAACCCATTTATAACCCATTTTATGTCTAATGTAAATTTTTCGACCCATACCCGAACCGACCCATACTCAATCCATACCCGACCCGACCTATATTAATAAAATATTTTCATATTTAACCAAATTTAGGAAAACTTATTCTTACATTTTTTTAAAGATTATACTACTAAAAAACTTCAAAGCAATACAAATCCAATCAATAATTTTTCAATTTTTTATAATTTTTCAAAAAAAAAATATTTCTTATATATATTTAAAAACTAAAATAGTTTTATACATTGGACAATTTTTATAATTTTTAAAATAATTATTTTAAAAATCGAATTTTAATTATTTATATTTTTATTAAAAATATAATTTTAATTATTTATATTTTTATTAAAAATCTAATTTTAATTATGTTTATTTGTTAAAAAATTAAATTTTTAATTATTTTTATTTTTATTTTTTAAATATAATTTTTAATTTTCTTTTTCTTTTTTCTTTTTGTTCTTCTTCTTTGGCCGGCCGCCGGCCACGGCGATAGCCGGCGGGCCGGCCACAAGCGAGCCTCGAGCTCGCGACTCACCGACGCCGGCGAGCTCACGGCTCGCCCGGTTCGGCGAGCTTGAGCTCGCCCCTCGGGATCCGGCGAGGCTCGCCGGCATCGGGCGAGCTCGAGCTCGCCCCTCATCGGATCTAGCGAGGCTCGAGCCTCACTCGACGCCGGTGAGTTCGAGTCTTGCCAGATCGACGAGGCTCGAGCCTCGCCAGGCATCGGCGGCGAGGCCTCCGCCTCACCAGATCCAGCGAGCTCAAGCTCGCTCGACACCGGTGAGCTCGAGGCTCGCTTGGCCGGTCGCCGGCCATCACCGTGCCGGCGATAGGAGGAAGAAGAAAGAAAAAAAAAAGAAAGAAAAAAGGAAAAAGAAAAAAATAATTATAATTTCGATTTTTATAAAAAAAAAAATTTGTAAAGTTAAAGAGACGAGAGAGAGATGGTGAGGTTTTGAGTGAAAATAAATGGGTTCATTTTTAATGGGTTGATAAATGGGTCATAAACGGGTCAGAGAGCTGACCCATTTAAAACCCATATATCTTAGTCTTGACCCATTAAAACCCATTAAGGGTACTTTATGAAATAAAGTTTGACCCATTAATGACTCATTTAACCATAAATGGGTCCATAAATGGGTTGCACAACCCATTTAACAGCTCTAGGTTATTGAAAATAACTTCGTCCAATCTAATCTTTCATACATCTCTTTGATGTTCTCCCGCATAGTCCACGAGTCCTCTGTCAGTGGTAGCTTGGCTGTAATATCTAAAGATATGCAATTCCCAGTCCAAATTCGGACAAGCCAATTACATTTTCTCCAAATTCGCACTAGGTGTTCATCGGTCAAAACGGGGACAGATCAATCGAGGAAACCTTCCTTGTCCTTCTTTGACGAGGGCCCGCTGGATTGCCTATTACCATGTTGAGTAGTTTTCTACCCCGGTGAGTTGATGGGTAATAAGCTGGAATTCGGGTCCATCAGCGGTGGAAGTGTAAAGAGGGTGGGTCACCAAGCTCCGATCGGCCAGTCGATGGCCGAGATCAAATACGGTAAGAAACAGAGTTGTGGAAACGAGTAGGTATTTCCACCCAAACTCGGCACCCTCGGATTCAAATGTTTGACCCAAATGAGAAATCCACGATCCAGTGGATGGGCTTGCCCCGACCATGGTGGTGGGCCTCCATTGGACTGATGTTGCTCTCCATGATCTTGTTGCCACGAAGAAACATGGGCCGGCCCATAAAATAATGGCCCAAATGGTATCTGGATAGGCAGCCATTAGATGGACTGCCCTATCATGGGTGGGCCCAAAATGGTCTAGCTCATGATTGGCTGTCCCTGATTTGGCAGGGCCTGGAAAGGAAGCCACTGGATGGGCGAAGTCTAAACAAGTTGTTCCTGATTCACGGTTTCTTCAGCAGATTGGTTGTCTTCTGCCACGTTTTCTCGCAAGTTTGGTTTCTCCGGAGTTCTTTCCTCAGAGGTTGAAGAACAATCTTTGGTCACGGTGTCGGTAAGGATAAAAAATTTGTGATTAATGACGTTCAAAAACTGATTCCTGCACCATAGTGCTAACCTTGTTTTGCATATTAGTTTTTCTGCAACAACAAAGGAGGAAAAAAAATCGGGAGGACAATCAAGGATGTGCAGAAGCTAGGCCAAAGAATGGAGGCTTTGATATCATGACATGAAATGAGAAATAGAAAGTGGGGGAATTCGTATTTTGTATTTCACTAGTATTCTCAATGTACATTGTTCGATATATAGCATACAATGTGAGAAATAAAAGGAAAGAGTATTTCCTAAGAAGATTAAAGGAAATTGAACCTAATCCTAGATTGATATCTCAATCAATTACAATCCCTGATTAATGCAATAAATCAATTATCCTTTCAAGCATATCTTCCAACATTCATCAGTATGGTGTCAAATTTCTTTTTAAGTTTTGTGTATCATCTCCTAGAAGTGAGATAATGTTACGCAAGCTAGTCTCTTGGACAGAGACATGTATTCCCTCTCCTTGATAGGTTGAGGTTTTAATGTTAAAAAATATCTTTTATGAAAATATATGCAAATCTCCTAGTGTTTTAGGTTATGTTGTGGTCATTTTTAGATAGTTAATTTTGGATAGTTTTATTTTTACGTATTTATAAGTGCTTATTTTTTAAAAAAAATTACATAACTATAGTTTTTATTTTTTTAATTGTTCTATTTTTATATAGAAAAAGAATGAACTATGCTTTCGGTATTAATTTCCTTTGATCTTGGGATGAAACATTTTATGCTTCTCCTTGATAGTTGTCAATCTTTTCTCTCGTTAGAGGTAGCAGTTTATTCGTTGCTAATTTTCCAACATTTTCCAAATAAAAAAGAAATATCTAATGAAGACTTATATCTTGTTTGAAGATTCTCATCCCTCATTATTAATCTCATAACATCAACTAATGAGACGGGATTGTCACGGAGCCAGTTGTACGCATAATACTCAGGAAGCCACAAGCTAAGTAGCATCGACATATGACACGGACACACGACACGATACAACACGACACGCCAATACGTCATTTTTCAAAAATAGAGAATTTTGATATGTTGAAACACATTATATATTAAATAAAAAAATGTATTTTTAATTAATTTGATTCAAATTCATAAATAAATATTCATAGTGACCAAACAATATGTTTCTATTCATAAGAAATTCGAAAGACATTTCATAGTTAATACGTACTCATATTTGGGAATATGTTTCTAACTTTAATAAAAATTATTGATGAAATTATTGACTAACAAAAACTTAGAATCATCTTTACCAAAAAAAAAAAAAAAAAAAAAACTTAGAATCAACTTATTTATATAAATTATGATCTTCTATAATGACTAAAATTTATCATTATTTAACATTGAATATTTTAAATTTTTGAAATCACTTTTTAGCCTTATTTATTTATTTTTTAAAAATAAAATCCTGTCGCCTAGTTTCTCCTTCGATCGATGAAATTAATGACTAACAAAAAATTAGAATCAACTTATTCATATAAATTTATGATTTTCTATAATGACCAAAATTGGCGCAGCTGACTTTGGCTCCTCCCCTCATGAGGGGAGGGGTTAAACCCGCGCGTCGCGGGGTGACTTACCCAGAAGACGTGTCGCCCCCAGTGATTTACTCCCGCATCCGTAGTGTGGGGTTCACGGTCACAAAAAAAAAAATGACCATATTTAACATTTAATATTTTAATTTTTTGAAATAACTTTTTAACCTTACTTATTTATTTATTTTAACCCCAAAAATATTTCCCTCCCGCGTTTCTCTCTGCGCAACCCCACCATACCACGGAAGCAAAACCGCCAGCCCAATCGCGTGTCAAGGCTGTCATTTGCCTGTCATTTTCCTTGACAATTGAAGTCATCCCCCACACGCCACTGTCTACATCAGAATCCCCATTTTGAAAATTTTAGCTACTCTTCTTGAAGTCATCCTCCAAGCCGCCCTCTATAACAGAATCCCCATTTTAAATTTTTTTTTGTAACTCAGAAAACTCCGCACGACCGAAATAAATCCTAAGGTGATATTTAAATAGGAGAACCCACCACCCCCAATGTCACACTTAAGTCCTCAAGCGACAGTAAGGGGATTTGAACTCCTCCCCTTACGTTAGGGAGAGAGAGCCCATTTTAAAATTTTATGTACTCTTCTGGCTAAAACCCTCCTCCGCGGCCTCCTCTTCCTCCTCCTCGCTTTGATTCTCTTCATCTTGAACTCTGCTCTCTCGCCTCATCGCAATCACTCGCCACCTCGCCTTCGACCCTCCCTCCTTCGCAGCCATAGCCTCGCCTCCCCTCCGATCCTCCATCGTGACATCGCAGTCGTGGCTCTCCTCCTTACAGTTATGACGCCGCTGTCGCTCTTGGCCTTGTCTTCGCTCTCTCACTCTTGCCTCCACTCTCTATCACCTTCTTCAACAATTTTCTCTCCCTTTGCATTTGCAGACCCGCCCCAAAAATCACTATGCCTCTCGCAATTCTGGACATACGTGTCGGAAAGAATTGACCACGTCTCGATGTGTGTTTAAGGGGGTGTCTGACACGATACGGAAGCTCCTAAAACGTGTCCAGCCACGCTTAAAACGAGCCCATCTTATGGACAGGAAATAAGATAGATTCCATACTCCATAGCCAGAGTTCGTTCGTCTGAGATGAAAAAGGCCATTTTTTCCCCCATTTCCATACCACATCTGCCCTCATAAGTCATCTTACACTAAGCCAAAATCAAACGAGCATGGAGGAGCAAAGCGTGCTACCGCTGCTATTCATCATTTCCCTTGTAATCATCTACTTGACTCGAAAGTTAATCGCAAGGGAGCCCGACCAAAACCTGCCTCCAAGCCCCCCCTCTCTCCCCATGATCGGCCACCTCCACCACCTCAAGAAGCCCGTCCACCGCACCCTCCTCGCCCTCTCCCGGACCTACGGCCCCATCATCTCCTTCAGCATCGGCGCCCGTCGCTTCGTCGTCGTCTCTTCCAGGTCTCTCGCCGATGAATGCTTCACCCAGAACGACGTCGTCCTTGCTAACCGCCCCCGGTTCCTCCTGGGCGAGTACATCACCTACAACTACACCAACCTCGGATCCGCTCCCTACGGCGACCACTGGCGCAACCTCCGCCGCATCGGCGCTGCCGAGATCTTCTCCCCACGCCGCCTCGACGAGTCGCTCGGCATCCGGAGAGACGAGGTGAGGTGCCTCCTCCGGAGACTGCTCGGGCGAGCCGAGGGGCCGGCGGCCGGCGGCTTCGCGAGGGTGGAGCTGAAGGCCGCTTTCGCCGAGCTGACGTTCAACGTGATGATGAGGATCACGGCGGGGAAGAGGTACTACGGGGAGGACGTGAGCGACGTGGAGGAAGCGAGAGCGTTCCAGGAGATGGTCGAGGAGGTCTTCAAATACGCGGGGGCGGCGTATCCAGGGGATTTTCTGCCGGTGCTCAGATGGGTTGGTTACCAGGGGTTTGAGAAGAGGGCGGCCCAGCTCGGGAAGACGATGGACAGGTTCCTGCAGGGCTTGGTCGACGAGCATAGGACGAAGAAGAAGGAGGTGGAGTGCGACGAGAAGAAGGAGAAGAGCATGATCGAGCACCTCCTCTCCTTGCAGGCGTCGGATCCGGAGTACTACACGGACGACATCATCAAGGGGTTCGTGCAGGTGTTCACTCTCTGTCTGTCTCGCTTCGCTTTACTTTTTCTTTCTTGATTTTGTTCTTTTTAATACTTGATCTTGAAAAATGTTAAGCACACGAAGACGGCATTAACGATCACATCCAACCAGACCCACTGCAACCCCGCTGTCAACCTCTTTGGTCAGCCAACAGTTGGCACATTTGATTTTTGGGAAATGAGAAGGTGACGGCACCGTCACTCCTTGGAGGAGAACTGGGGATCCCGTTTGGTGGGTCCCACCAAGTGGAATTCAATAAATAAATAAAAAAGTAGAAAAAGATACTTATTATAATCATCATCGACATGGAATACCTTTACTTAGAATTTTAGAAAGAAGGGTTTAAAGACAAAACAAATGTTAGACTTCTATTAACAACAACTCTATGATTAAACGTTTTTCACACTTGTTTCAACAACGAACAAAATGGATACAATTGTCAAAATAAAGAGTTGAATACCCAATTTACATAATTTAAAGCATTAATAAATCTTGCTTGAGCAATCGCAATCCAAATTAACTCAATAATCAAAATTATGATCATCTCATAACTAAAAATTTAAGTATATTGGATTTGTTTGATTAAAATTTTTTACCTCGATGCTTTTTTCTTTATACAAACCCACTTTATTACCATGCTAGCCAACTTTCAATTTTTTCTCTTATTCGGTAATTCTTAGAAATTTCTTTAAATTAGGTAAAAATGCATGTGAGGGTTGCTAATTTGACTTTTATTATATTTAGAATTAGTGGAAAATGTTTTCACGAGTACTTCACTAAAGAATTGAGTTTTATATTTAAGTACTTATACAAAGCATTAAGTGGGAGACGGTGACGTCAGTCAAGATGGTATATTAGCATTCTAGTAAGATTGGTTAGACAATCGATATATTCTATATTAGCTAATTCGCACACAATTGACATTTCAAAAATCAAATAAAATCATACGTGCGCGCGCATATATATATATATGGATTATTGTGCATTAAACATGTGGGAGGTTTTGCAATTGGTGTTTGTCATTGATGTTCTTATATCTATCGTCGTCGTCGTCGTCGTAATAATATGTGGGTTTTTTGTGGATCAATGATGTGGGAGGTTTTGCAATAAGTGTTCTTCATTAAAGATTTTTTTTTTTTATATCATCAGCATCGTGATCACATCATCATCTTATCTTATATATAACTTTTTACTATAAACTCTTAAATCTAATATATATATCTTGTCAAGCACCATTAGGGCACTAATTATTTAACGTGACGAACTTCTTGAGTGTTAGTGTGATCCGCTTATTTAAATACCCATCAATAGACTAAATTGTCACTTGCTATAACGATTTGAAATGCCTAACATTAGTCTTATAGTTGACTTGGTTGCAGTCTAACATTATTGTCTATTGCAAGTTTCCCAACCATTACAATGTTTGTTTACTCTAATATGTTTGATCTCTACTACAGCCAAAACATTAATACCTATTTAGAATTTACTTCCTATTAATAACAATCATAGCCAAGCCATAATAGTTGTTCCCCAAGATGTGGGATGATTATAAAAAAAAAAATCCTTTATTTATTGTACATATGCCAATTTAATTATAAACCATTCAATTTGGCCAATTTAGACTTAAACCTTCTGAAGATTTGCTGATATGATCCTTTCAATCAGTTTTGATTAGAAATCGCTAACATATATGTTGGTCATCTTACGTGACACAATAGATATTTTTCTTTACAAATTTGGCCCTTGCCCTATTTGTGGCCAGCAAGGCTTCGGCCGAGGGTCATGACCCCCTTGCTAGCCACAATGAAAAGCAAAGAAAGAAAATAAAATAAAAAATTATGAAAATTGTTTATATTAACGCCTATCGTGCCACATAGGGTTGTAAATGTCCACATCAGCTATTTTCAGTCAAAGTTGGCTAGAATAACAATATTAATATATTGTCAAAAAGCTTCGGAGTAAATTGATTAAATTGAAAGATTTAAAACTAAATTAACATTTGTACAATATGTTTATGACTTTTTTGGTACTTTTTCCCCAAAATGTCCATGTGTCTCTTCACGCTCTCGCTCTACCAATGGTAATGATTGAAAATTACTAAACCGATCACTATAATAATAATCATAATAATGATAGAATTTATATATTAATGATAATTATATAATATTTGGTAAAAATGATTGTTTCATGAAAGTTAATTTTTGTTTATTATGACTAATGTATCCAAACTTAACCCTAACCATGAGTAAATCGTTTATTTAGGTAAAAAAAAAAAATCACTCTTATACTTTCAATACAACTTAATAATAAGTGTAATTATTGATTATTTGATCAAATGTCGTATGCGAATATCTAATGTTCCATAATTAAAATTTTATTAATAATATAATACCTACTGCAATTCTAATCCGTTTAATCAATATTTTATAATAGTTTTATAGTGACTCTATGTTTACTCTGAATTAATACTATTATTTTGTCGTTATAATCAATACTTTATTAACATAGAATGATATAGTTATTTCTATATCATGCTTATCAATATTCACATGCATTTTAATAATGTCATTACTGAAAATACATTATGGGGTGTATTACGCCCATGATTGATTATTAAGGTTATTTAAATTAATATTCGATGGAATTCTGACTTAAGGAGTTGTGGATATTCTGATGCTATAAGGTTCTTATTGCATACGCTATAATTGATATTAAGTAGTGTGATGGATATTATGCTACTATAATCAAAATATATAACCTCACACCGGCGCACACACATCTGAAACTACTGTGGCAAGTGTTGACCTCTAGTATTATCATCTTCATAATCTTGATATATCCTTTAACCAGCCTTGTTATGTGAAGCTTAATTCACGGCATTAACTTGAAATATTTTTGAATGATCAGTCAATCCTGTTTGCTGGAATTGACACAGCGGCATCCACAATGGAGTGGGCACTCGCCAATCTGCTTAACCATCCTACTATCTTGAATAAAGTGAAAGCAGAGGTTGATTCCCAAATTGATCAGAACCGTTTAATTGATGAATCGGATCTTTCAAGACTGCCTTATCTTCTGAATATTATCTCAGAGACACTTCGATTATATCCGCCGGCCCCACTCCTCCTACCACATTGCTCGTCCGATGATTGCATAGTAGGAGGCTTCAGTGTGCCACGTGGCACAATTGTACTAGTCAATGCTTGGGCCATTCACAGGGACCCCGAACAGTGGTCCGAACCGACGAGCTTCAAGCCTGAAAGATTTGAAAGCGGTGACGATAAAGTGAATAGGTTGGCAATACCTTTTGGATTGGGGAGGAGAGCATGCCCTGGTGCATCCTTAGCTCATAAAATGATGGGCCTGACTTTGGGTTCACTCATCCAATGCTTTGAGTGGAAGAGGATCGGCGACCAGGACGTCGACATGGCTGAAGTTGAAGGGCTGACAATGCACAGGGAAAAGCCATTGGAAGCATTGTGCAGACCACGTGAGATCATGGACAAAATTCTCTCTGAATCATCTCGTAATGTCTGAAAGCGGCTCAATTCATGTTAGTAATTTGGTTTGCAATATGACAATAATGTGCGAGCTTTGCTCCCTATGTGTGTTGTGAACCCTTCATGGCGGCAAGCTTTTAAGAATAATAATTTACAAGACGATACTGCAATGCAGGTCAAATGTTCAAAATTAGCTCCTCCTTTTATTTTGCCTGTTTTCCTGTTAATTTTCCCTGCATTCTTTTTTGTTTGCAGTGATCATGTTTGCGTAGCATGAAAAGAAGCACTGGTAGAGTTTGAAGCTAATTATGCTTACAGAGAAGTGAGAAATCCAAGTACAGCAGGATCTTCTGAATTTTAAAGGCTGTTTAACTTGTTGAACAGGACAGTCTGGATTTTCACATCTGTTATGCTCGTGGGGAATTTTGTAAGGAATTATGGAGTGGGCAATTGCCAATTTGCTCAACCATTCTAGCATCTTGAAAAAGGTAAAAGCAGAGAGATTGATTTCTGAATTGACCAGAGCCGTTTGAATAATGAATTGGATCTTTGGAAACTACCTTATATTCTAAATATATCTGAGAAACCTTTTGATTACATACGCGAATCCACTTCTCCTACTCAATTACTTATATTTGACGATTGCATAATAGGAGGCTTCAGCATACCGCGTGCTAGGATTGTACTAGTCAATGCTGGAGACATTCACAGAGACCTCGAACATTGGTCCGATCCCCTGAAAGATTTGAAAGTGGTGATGATGGACTTTGTATTAGTGAGAAGGGCATGCGCTGGTGCAACTTTGGCTCATAAATTGCTGGGCTTGACTTTTGGTTTACTGATTCAGTGCTTTGAGTGGAAGAGGATCAGTGAAGAGGAAGTCGAAATGGTTGGGGTCGAAGCACTGCTGACAGTGCACAGGGAAAGCCATTGAAAGCACTCTATAGACGATGTAAGATCACTGGCAAAAATTCTCTCTAAATCATCTAGTAATGTCTGAAGTGGCCCACTTAAGGTTAATAGCTTGGTTATAGCGTGCGAGCATTGATCGCTTTGCGCGTTGTGCACCGTTTCCTGATGGCAAGCTTTCGAGATGAACAGTTTACAAGATGATACTATAATACGGCCAAATGATTTATAATTAGTTCTTCCTCTTATTTTGCCTGTTTTCCTGTTATTTATTCCTGCGTTCTTTTTTTGTTTTGTTTTTCGTGATCATCTTTACATAGCATAAAATGGAGCAATTAGTGGAGTTTAATATGTGTACAGAGAACTGCGAAATCCAAGTACGACAGGATTTTTTGAATTGTACAGCTCTTATGCTTCCGGGGATTTTGAAAGGCAGAAAAAATTATCACTTTGACATTAGTTTTGCTTGTCCTTAGGAATACGCTCTCGGAAACTACCCTGCCCCCGTCAGGAATAATAATCTCTGGAAAAGCTTATCCTTAAAAGCTAATAACTACCTTTCAAGATTTAAAAGACATATAAACCTACACGCATCATCATGGGGTACTATCAATCATTTAGGAAAAAAGAAAAAGTTCATGTTGAAGTAGTTTCAATTCAATTTTGTTCATATTTTCAATAGTCATTTCGCGTGAATCCAAGCAATAGAAAAATCTACATAATCTTGGTATCATGGTAATGTTTTTACGACAGGAATCTCGCCATTATTGCCTTATATCACGCCTTGAATGCTCCTTGCCCTTTTTGTTCTGTTCTCTCCACTATATAAAACATTGATTTCTTAATATATGTTCATGGAGATGGAGGAACCTAGGAAGCCTATGCAGATGGCATTGGATTTTCAGAACGATCCGAGATAGTCTGAGCGGCCGACCGCTTACCATAGCAACGTCATTCTCGACCATTGAGAACTCATTTTCCAGTTCCGGACGGCTGTTTTGTTACGTTTTCTCATGGAAAGAGTGATAGGAGCATTGCTCGAAACCGTCGGTTGGCAACCAATCTCTCTCTCTCACTCTTTCGTTCGGCTTATCAAACCATGCATGCTTCACATAAGTGTCTTGATAACATCTTCTGTCATTGCTTATGGTCTCTTTTGAAATTGCTTAAATGTCATGTCGAACTCTCGTGCAAGCTGGGGCAAAAAGAATGCGACGGAAATGCTATTGTGTAGCATGCATGATTTGATGTTTTGAGAAGTCAGGTTCAGTTCTAATTCATGACTCATGGTTTCGCATTTCATTTCTTTTTCTCTTGGGCATTGAAATCATGCGTGCTTCACATTAGCATCTCTGTCACAGGTTGTCATATGAACGTTAATGCAATTTGAAATGACTCAAATCCAATTGCGACTGAAATCGAGGTGACTATAGACGTTTGTGGTAGGCAAAAGGTATATACACAAATATGTTTAATATTTCGGAAGAACTTTCTTGTCTGAATCAAGAGAACAGAACGTGTTGATAACAACGCTACTCGAGATGAAAATGTTGCTTGGCATAAAGTCATTTCGAGTTCTCATACTAGCAATGGCAACAAGAATACGAGGGAAATGCCAATGTGTAACATGCGTGGTTTGGTGCATAACGATATGGGTTTCGATCAATGCTCCAATTTTTACTTAGGATCAACAATTTGTCCGTGTGCATTGTTTTAGCTGTCCATTCATGTATAGCCAAAGGCAAAATGTATTCCCAAAATCCCTCTCTCTATCATTCTCTTCTTAGATTTTCCTATTTTAACATTTTAGTTATCTCAGTGTACTTCATGCTCTTTGATTTTATTGTAAAGATTGAAAATATTTTCTTGTTTTGTCCTTTGACGTACGGGTATCTAAGTTCAAATCCAACCTTTTTGTAACATTGTTCAATTAGTAATGTTTCTGTCCAAAATGATCACTATAGAAGCGTTTCGTTGGGCATAAGCGTGTGTGCCAATGTAATTTGCAATACGTACATTTGTTATGTACACATCTCTATATCATTAAAATGGGTCGATTGACCACAACACAAGGGACAGCGGGTTCCAATGCCACTTGCCCATCTACCTAATCTCAAGCTCCATTTAAGAAAAATGAATAATTTGGAAATCATTTCTCTAAAAATAATCATTTGCATCATTTACAAAAATGAACATACAAAAATATTTGCATTGTCTGAAAAATATTTATACATATATTGTCGTTAATAAGAATTTTATTCTTCATCGAATAATTATTTTGATCAAAATAAATGATCATTTTATGGAAAATATTTTAAAAATCATTTATTTTACGCGAAACAAATGTAGCCTCACTTCATGTTCCACTTTCAAGCTTTATTTCCTTTACTTTTGATCTCCTCCTGATCCGCCTGGCCCGGCCGATTCATGTTTTCCTCTATGAGCTTACGTTTTTATTTTCTAATTTTAAATCTTCTATCTAAGAAAAGATAATATTCGCCATTCTGAATTATTTCTCAGCACACAAATCACTACTTTGTACGATGAAATTCTATAAATCTACACTTCTCACTTTTAGAATCCAGGGAAAAAATAATACATAAAATAGAGTAAGGGAAGGGTGATTTTTTTTTTCTTTGTGATTTTAACTTATAAGAGATTTTTTTTCTTTGTGATTTTAACTTATAAGATTAAGTCATTTTATTCCACGGAATATATACTATGACTTATAAATTGAATTATTCCAAATTACGAATCTTGAAATTTCTGAGAGATGGGTGCGATTTCCCCTCCTCGAGGAACGGAACGCATTAATGCTTAATCATACAGGATTCCCCTTTTAGAATGCGAGGCATGATTAGTGTTAAAAAACTAATGGCATCATATGTTCAACTTTATTCGAACATGCACAAACCTACTGAGTGAATATGCTTCGCATGCTCCCCAATGAGGTGAATGATTGCACAAGAATCTCCTTTTAATAAATTAAAAAGATTGCTATAGAGAAAACATGACTTTATACGGTTGGCATTGATTTAAATATTTTTTCACTAATGCGGATGTGGACGGTCATGACCTATGTGAGAAGAGGCCTTGGGTGAGGGCCACAACCCTTGCCTCGCCAATAGACGGCGATGACCAAGAAAGAAGAAAAATACTAAAAAAAAAAAAAAATTGTCCATGTCAGCATTGTTACATCATGTAGGACAGTTAGCATCTACATTGATTATTTTTAATTAAAAGATTTGTGGCTAAATTAACCAAATTAAAACATTTATAATTAAGTTGGCATCAATACACTAAGTTTAGAATTTAAAAAAAAAAAAATAATTTTCCCTCACTTATTATTATGCATGAATCCTTTCGCAATCACGTACGCCAAAAGAAACTCTACACTAGCCTAATCACTATAGGATAAATTCCTTTCTTATAATTTTGGATTAATGTCACAAAAAATCTTAAATTGAAAATTGATGAACTTGTACTATATTTATTTTAAATTAATTTTCACATCTCAAAAAGTCAGTTGAGTGCTCAAAAAATCTCCATCCACTGTTAGGTCTTTGAAGGAAAAGAGGAGATGATGACGACGAAGGAGGAGGAATAATTAGGGCACCACTAGGAATCCCACCACAGCTTGTCAAAAGCGATTTACGTTTTCCCTTAGGCAATCTGTTGTAAGACCAGCATAATATACACATTTCACGTGTCGAACTATTTGATGAAGCATAGAAGCGAAAATGATTATACATGTAGCGCGACGTGGGATTTCTCTAAATCCAACTTATATTTTTAACAACATATGGCGATATTCAGAAACCCATGCTATTTTCACCCTATGGATATCTAAATCAACCCCATTTTCATCAAAATGACAAAATCGTCCTCAATTTTTCATTTGCAATTTAAAGTGGCTTGCCAAACTCCTCCTTTTTCTATTTTTTTTTTGTTCTTTTGAGAAATAGTTATTATAATTAAGTATTACATATATTTTGATTTTTTTTGTGTATTAAAGGAAAAGTACACCCAACCGCGGGTAGCTGCGTTAGTTGAGAGTCCCCTCTCATTGCTAAGGTCGAGAGTTTGAAACCCTCATTTGTTAATGCATTATAAGTGGGGAGTCATGGTGTTGAAGTCCTGTGCTAGTCTCCCTCGAGATATAGTCATCTGTACTAGGCATTCCATGTGCTATAGGGAGAATAGCACAGGACTCCAACACCATGTGATGGAAAGATTGAGGACGGCATTCTCTTTATTGACGTGCAAAGCAATGCGATGTTTCCCAAAGAAAACTTAGATGCAGCAAAAGGCGGGTTCAGGTGGAATGAAGAAAAGAACAGGTTAGGGTTTTGTAGATGAAATAGGTAAGGATTCTAAGGGGGAAATGTGATTTTTGGGTAATGGCTGAGTTGATTTGCCATGATTTCACAAAAAAAAAACAGTGTAGACTAGATGAAATGGGTTAGGGTTTTGGATTTTCAGTGTCTACCCATAGGTAGAAGAAGCTCTCCTGCGAGAGAGAAAGAAGCTTTCCTACGACTTTGCGTAGTAGAACGGTTCTTTTTGAGCGGGGGGTTCTGGGGAGACGTGCCCCCGGGGCTTTCCATGTGGTGGGCGGGGTATGGGCTATCTGTCCGCCACGTGGCGTTATCTTTTTTTTTTTGGGGGGGGATTTTGGATTGGGGACTGGGAAAAAGTCAACCGCGTTTCCTTTCTTGGCCCAGCGATTGGACATTATCTTTTTTTCTTTTTTTAAATTGAATTGGTTTGGGGCTAAACTTTCCTTAATGGAGTAATTCAAATAGGGCGGCGCTATTTCCACCTGCTACTGCACATGATTATGTACACTAATGTTTCATAAAAAAAAAAAAAAGACAAAGCATATAAAACGTTATAGGAATATTTATATGTACGTTTACTTCGATGCACTAAAGACTAAACTATGTAAAATTCTTAATTACAGTAATTAGATCCCAAAGGAATAAATAAAAATAGAAAAAAGGAGGAGTGTGGCCAACTGGCTTCCACTTTAAATTGTGATGGAAAGATTGAGGACGACTTTCTCTTTTTGCGTAAAATTGAGGTGGATTTAGTGATTGATAGGGTGGAAATGTCCAATTGCTGGGCCAAGAAAGGAAACGCGGTTGACTTTTTCCCAGTCCCCAGTCCAAAATCCCCAAAAAAAAAAAGATAACACCACATGGCGGACGGACAGCCCATACCCCGCCCGCCACATGGAAAGCCCCGGGGGCACATCTCCTAGAACCCCCCGCTCAAAAAGAACTGTTCAACTCCGCGAAGTCGTAGGAAAGCTTCTTTATCTCTCGCAAGAGAGCTTCTTCTACCTATGGGTCGACACTGAAAATCCAAAACCCTAACCCATTTCATCTAGTCTACACTGTTTTTTTTGTGAAATCATGGCAAATCAACTCAGCCATTACCCAAAAATCACATTTCCCCCTTAGAATCATTACCTATTTCATCTACAAAAGCCTAACCTGTTCTTTTCTTCATTCCACCTGAATCCGCCTTTTGCTGCATCTAAGTTTTCTTTGGGAAACATCGCATTGCTTTGTTGATCCTCCTTCTTTTCGCCCACCCTATTTTGTTTTGGTCTTTAGCAAGCCTTTGGTCTCAGCATTGTTCTATGCTCTTTTCATGGAGGATATGGAAGAATCTGAAGTTCTCCTTGCTGCCCTCTGCAAGCAAATGGGAAAGCTGTGGCCAAAGCACAAGATCACCACAGTTGATGATGAAGTAACCCCAGAGAAGATTGAAGAATGCCGACTATCTTTGATCGGCCAATTGTATCGGAATCCAAAGGTGAACATCCAAGCATTTCAGAGCACAATGCGACGCGTATGGAAAATGGAAAATGTAGAGATATCCCCATTAGCGCCAGGTATTTTCGAGTTTAGATTTGGGTCGGAAATAAATAGGGATAGGGTTCTTCACCAAGGTCCCTAGTCTTTTGCGAATAACTTACTCTTACTGAATTTATGGGAGCCTAATATACCTCTGGCTTGTTACAACTTTAAAACCTGTGAGTTTTGGGTGCACATACATGGTCTATTGATTGAATGGATCTCGGAGAAAGTGATAGCTAAGGTGGCCGGGGAAATTGGTAGTGTCTTGGAAGTCAAAATTGAATCTAAGGTATATATGTCCTACAAGATAGGGAAAGCCAGGGTAAATATAGACCTTACAAATCCTCTGCTCTTAGGGTCAATATTCAGCAACAGGGGAAAGCAACTATGGCTGGATTTTCGCTATGAAAGACTGCCTCATTATTGTTACTCATGCGGGAAGGTAGGACATTACTCTCAAAACTGTGCAGAGGTTCCTTATAATGAGGATAAATCTAGAAACACGAAAGAGCTATCCTTTGGCCCATGGTTGAAAGCAAAAGTTAATGAAGCAGCCCTTATTGGGATATTTTTTTTTTATGGAAAATCTATAGAGGAATTGAGGGAAGACGAAGTCATACCTAAAACACCAATGGATGCAGCGGCGATTGTGGTGTATAAGGGCTCACCAATAGATTTGCAAAAAACCAGCACCAGCAGGGCAACTGAACGTGGAAAGGCAAAGCTGAAGGATCCTATGGTTTGGGAAGAGAACATGGATGAGCAGCACTATTCATTGAAATTAAGAGGAGTTTCCCTCGAGGGCATCCAACCAGATTCTATGGAAGATCGAAACCTGAAAGTCTGCAAAAAAAAATGAAATTGCACGTCAATAAAAAACAGAAGCGTTACTCTCCCTATGTAGTGCAGAACTCAAATAATGAAATATTAGATGCAACTCAATTGCTGGAGACGCCTATTCAAACATGGGAAGAAGCGCAACTATGAGCTCTGGTGGCTGGTCCTAATAAGCCACTGGGTTATACATGAAACTTATATGCTGGAATTGTTAGGATTTAGGCTCACCCCTGACAATTCAATCGCTATGAGCCTTGGTAGCTCAAGAAAAGCCTATGGTTATGTGCTTATTGGAAACAAAGAATAGTGAAGATGTGGTTAAAAGAATGCAGAAGAGACTCAAGTTTCCGCATCGGTTCACTGTAAATCCTAGAGGCTTGGCGGGGGGTTTAGCACTTTTCTGGAATGAACAGGTTACCATTTCCATTATATCTACCACTATGTCTTATATTGACTTAATCTGCCATTTGGAAGAGACAAAACAGAGAATGAGGGTTACTTTTGTTTATGCACCAACTGATTTTCAGCAAAGAGTCCAGTTGTGGGAGGAAATTTATCAGATGACCAGGCTGAACTGGGATCCGTGGCTGTGTGTTTGGGACTTTAATGAAATCTTATATCAGTGGGAAAAGGTAGGAGGAAGAGTGGCTGAATACTACAGCTGTAAGGCCTTCCAAGACTTTATTAATGAATGTGGACTCATGGACCTAGAAGGAAGGGTTGTGCCTATACCTAGGCAAACAACAGAGATGGGGATGAATTGATTAGGAAGAGGTTGGATCGAGCTTTGTGCAGTATGGATTGGAGAGTTTCTTTCCCCTCAGCGGAAGTCTTTGCCTTACCAGCTATCGGGTCGGATCATAGCCTTATTTTATTAAACCTGTTCCCCCAACAGATCAAATGCAAAAAAGAATTTAAATTTGAAGTTTTTTGGGTAGATGATGAGGAGTATGAACATATTGTCTTGGACGCTTGGAAATCTTTTGGAGGGGAGACTGTACCTCTATCAATCAGATTAAAAAAGGTGGCCGATAAGCTGATGAGCCGAATTAGAAGAAAGTTTTAGAATGCAGAAAAACAAATCTCAGTACTGAAAATAGAGATGCAGGCCATAACAAATCATTCTACCTCACATGATGACACATACAAGATGAATTGGCTAAAAATGGAGATAGAGAAGCTATGGAGACAGGAAGAAATATATTGGGGCATGAGATCCAGGATAAATTGGCTTAAATGGGGAGATAAAGACTCTAAATATTTCCATGCAACCACAGTGCAATGGCGTCAAAGAAATAGAATAGTAATGCTCCAAAATGACCAAAATGAATGGTGTCCAGACCCCATGCAATTAAAGGAGATGACAACCAAGTATTTCCAAGAGTTATATACTTCAACAGGGCAAAGAAACTTCCAACTAGTCATAGATCAAATCTCATGCATAGCCAATGAGGAGATGAATCACAGCCTAACTGCAGATGTAACGCTATAAGAGGTAACTACAACAATCTTTCAATTAGGGGCTCTCAAAACCCCTAGGCTGGATGGCTTGTGTGGAAAATTCTATCAACATCACTAGCCGGATATTCAGGAAGAAGTTTCACAGAGGTGACATCTTTTTTTAACTCAGGAAAACTCAACCTTGAACTGAATCAAACCTACATTACCCTCATACCAAAAGTACGTAATTCGGAGAGGTTGAAATAGTTTCTCCCTATCAACCTTTGTAACTTTGCTTATAAAATTATCTCAAAAATCATGGCAAATTGACTTAAACAGTGGCTGCCTGAATTTATAGCAAAGGAGCAAAGTGCATTTGTAAGTGGGAGACAAATATAAGACAATATGCTAGTTGTGCAGGAAGTACTTCATCAGCTACATATTAGGAAACGGAAAAAAAAAAATGTCATGCGGTGCTGAAGCTTGATATGAAGAAAGCATATGATCGTGTCCAATAGGATTTCCTCAGAGCAAGCATGCAAAAAATGGGATTCTGTGATATATGGGTCTCCTGGGTCATGGAATGTGTTTCTACAGTGTCATTCATGGTTAAGGTAAATGGCGAACCTTCAGAGTCTTTTAACCCAACTCACGGATAAGACAAGGTGACCCTCTATCTCCATATCTATTTATTATTGTGGTGAATGTTCTATCTATGTTGTTGAAAAGAGAAATGGAGAATGGCAGCATTAAGGGAATTAAACTCAATAAATATTGCCCCTCACTATCTCATCTACTATTTGCGGATGATTTAATTCTATTCTTGGAAAGCAAGTTAGTCGAATGTCAAAATGTAGCAATGACCCTACATCAATATTGCTTTGCATCTGGACAAGTTATCAATTTAAACAAATCTGGGATGCTTTTTAGTAAAGACTGTCCAAGAGCATTGAGAAGTAACTTGACTAGAGAAATGAGGGTATCGGAGCTGGAAAAGACAGGGAAATATCTCGGAATACCTTCTGATTGGGGCGGATCTAAGAAGCAAATGTTTGATTGGATTCTTGCAAGAGTTAACATGAAACTTGAGGGCTGGAAAGAGAATTTTTTATCAAAGGCAGGGAAGAAATTCTCCTTAAAATGGTGGTTCAAGCTCTACCGCAATATGCAATGTCAATTTTCAAGATTCCTTTATCTATTTGCCAAGCCATTGAACGGAAAATAGCATCTTTTTGGTGGAAAAACAACGAGAACGGAGCTTGTTTGCATTGGAAAAACTGGGACACTCTTAAGTCTAGAAAGGATGAAGGTGGGCTAGGCTTCCGAGATCTAATTAAATTCAATGAGGCATTATTGGGTCGGCAAGCTTGGAGGTTAATGCAGAATTCAACTTCTCTCTGGAGCCGACTTTTCAAGGCCTATATTTCCCCTACATAAATCTACTACATGCTGAAAAAGATTCCAGGCCATCCTGGGGTTGGCAAAGTCTAATCTTGGGTAGAAATGCTATCAGCTCCCTATCGTAGTGGGTTGTTGGAAATGGTGAAAAAATAAGTATTAGAAATGATCAATGGTTACCAAGAGGATTAATAGGAGGCCCTGCCAATAGAGATGACCCAACACAGGTTTCAGAACTTATAAACAGAGATTTTGCTACGTGGAAGGAAGACAAGATACAACATCTATTCGACCACGAAGTCAGTAACAAAATTCTAGCACTTCACCTTAACCCCCAGTTTCCGGAGGACAAACTAATATGGAAGCCAACCAAAACAGGGCAATTCTCAGTCAAGAGTGCATAAAATCAATTCAAAGCACAAGCAGCAAAGCAGCAGCAGCATTAGGCCTCATCATCATATCGAACATCAAGATCATTTTGGAACAAAATATGGCATGCCCAACTTTCGCCTAAAGTGCGATTTTTCCTATGGCAAATTTGCCAAAATGCCTTAGCAACAAAAGAAAACTTGTATCGCAGACATATCACACTTGAGCCAACATGCATGATCTGCAACAGAAATCCAGAATCAATCGAGCACCTCTTTCTCCTTTGTCCATGGACGCACCAAATGTGGGAGGCTGTTGATGTGAAAATCCAGAAAGAAGGTCAGGGGATAAATCGAATAGAGGAATGGCTGGCCAAATTTAAGCATACCTCCATCTCTTTTGAACGACTCACTTTCTTACTATGGCAAATCTGGAAATCCCGCAATGACTAGTGTTTTAGAGCAAAACCAATGAGCCCGCAGCATATCATTACCTCAGCACAAGCCATGGAAGATAACTTTAACAGGTGGGCGAGTAAAGAGAGCAAACAAACTCATGCGCAGCAACACCCACCTCAAAGTGCGACGCCTCAATCGACCTAGACTTCGCTCACTTTAATGCACGGCATGCCGCAAGCTTGGCGTAATATACAACAAACCCAGCCTTAGCCCGATCCTCCTACGAGCTATCACATGCCACCAACAGATCCTCCTCCGAACAGACCCCTGTTAAACCCCCACTTCGACGGATCTGCCTTCAATGGACCCTCCTCCTCCTCCGAGCCTCAACTCGGTTCGAACAGAGCTACCACCCATGGTTATCTCCCATTAGATGGGATTTTCCACCAAATCAGGCACCTTCAAACGCGACGCCCCCTGTGTACTCGGCAAAAAGCTTCACCACTGACAGATCTATAGCCGTGCCTCAACTCGCCTTCGATAGACCCCCATCCGAGCCACCAATTGTCTCGAAAATGATGATTCCCTTGCCCAACCCACTTCGACCTGAGGATATCCAAACAAACAGTGCCCCTCCAAACGAAACACCCTGCAACACAAATTTCACTGCACGAAAGCTGCTGCAACGCAAGATCTGCCTTAGATCTGCAACCCTCCGAATGGTTCCCCTCACATCTGGACTCCTCCAGCAAAGGGTGTGCTAAAGGCCAATGTGGATGGTTCCTTTCTTTCGAAAACAGGGGAAGCGGCCGTGGCGTGTGTATGCAGAGACAACAGAGGAGTTCTCATTAACGGATTTGTGCGCACGGTCCGAGTGTCTTCAGCTCTTCAAGCGGAAGCACAAGCTCTTTTGCAAACCCTAAAGTACTTTGAGGGAAAAGAGGAACAAGAGATAGAAGTGGAGTCAGATAGCACGGAACTGGTGAAGTCTTTGGAGGAAAGTAATTTGGTCTCGTGGGATATCGACATGTTGTTCAAAGAACTCAAAGCATGTGCGAAGTCTTTTACACGGTTAAAAATAAAACACTACCGACGAGAATGCAACACCATCGCAGACTGGGTTTGTAAGGCCCACAGAAGAAAAGTCCTCCCAGCTAATTGGGTTTCTTATCCTTCTTCTTGTCTTCTAGACTTATTATGTACTAAAGCTACCCTTATATAAATGAATGCATATCATCTTTTTCGACCAAAAAAAAAAAAAAAAAAACTCCACGAAGTCATCAACCCTCGTACACCAAATGAATTATGATCTAACCTTTGTCCTTATTAGCCATGATTCGATTTTAGATCTTCATTTTGCATTTTGATTTTAAATTGGCACAATCTTATGTTTACAACCCTTGGAACTCTAATTAAAGATCCACAGCACATGGGCATCAAACAAATACTTGTTGTTATTGAGAATTTAATGGGTTGCTTATAAATTGGAAATAGGCTTATGAAAACATTATAAGTGTGTTTGTTTCGTAAAAAATAAATAATATGTAAATTATTTTCTCAAAAATGATTTCTTGTATCATTTTCAAATGTAAATGAACGAAAAATATATTTATCATTCACAGACATATACAAATAATGGAAATATATTTTGTTGATATTATTTCAAATGCTAAGAGCAATGGTTTTTAGGAAAAAAATCATTTTGGAGAGATGAAAGGGCTGGCAGAATTTTCCAACCAAGCTGGCTCTCGAAATGGGCTTTTGTTTTTTTTTAATTATCAATTCTTATCGTCTTTGTTGAGCCCACGCGCAGACTGAGATTCTTATGGGCCTGAGGTCATTTGCCAATTAAGAGTGGGCTCTTCTATGGGTCAAACAGCGAAATTAAGCTTGGGGCACACGATTTAACTAGGACCGAAAGCCCAAAAAACTTCAGGTCTCAACAATTATCCCCGGAGCAAAAAAGCCATTCTGCTTTCCGATCCCATGAGTTTAATAGCCATTCTGCAAATCCACCTTTATCAGTTAAAGTTCATGTCTTACATAGTCGCAGTGGGACAATAAGCAATGGCGAATTCAAAATTAAGAGGTTAATACCTTGAAAAACCCCAAACCTGGTACACTCGCGACAAATTTACCCCGAATTATTTTTTTGACTACCAAAACCCTAAACTGGTAAATCTTTGACAAATTTATCCCAAACCGATACACTTGTGACAAATTTACCCTCTGCTATTTTTATTAAATTTTAATTAAGTTAAATGACACGTGACAGTTGACCTAGGTAAACCAATGTGGGATTTTACACTCCGTTTGTCACAATTTACAATTTTTGTGATTTTTTTGTGGTATTAATTTAATTTAACGGAGGGTATAATTGTTACAAATTGACCAGTTTGGGGTTTTTTATGGTCAAATAAATTAATTTGGGGTAAATTTGTCATAAATATATAAGTTTAGGGTTTTTTTATGGTCGATCGGGTAAATTTGTCATAGGTGTACCGGTTTGGGGTTTTTTATGGTCAAAAAAATAGTTTGGGGTAAATTTGTCACATGTGTACTGGGTTTGGGGTTTTTCGGTATTAACCCAAATTAAAAAAGAGAGTCAAAAAATTATATTTCAAATTTCATCACATGCTCTTTTTCCCTCGAGAACTCATAAACAATCAACAATTACAGCGTGTGCGATTAGCTAATTGTAAGACAATTATTACTTACCGGTAGTTGAGGGCGTTCATGCCAGCAAGGTCGAGCAACGGACCAGTTAGCCTATTGATGGAAAGAAGACTAAAAAAAAAAAGTAGACCAGTAAATTTAGGAGACTGGTGATAGTAATATGCACTAGAAAAGAAATAAATTACACGAACATAATTATTTTTCGCTCACAGTTCTTGAACAGATGTAAAATCTGTTGAGATTTCCGGGGACTCCACTACTTAAAACATATTTACCGCCGCCACGAACAGGATCATGACGCAGACCCACGCCTTGATCATCGTGTCAATTTGGTGCCCAACATCTCCGGGGGCGGTGGCCCGTACCACCTGGCCGTAAGTCAGGGCGGAGCAAAGCAGGGCGGTGCACATGAGCCAAAACGTGATCCACCTCCAGATCTCTCTTTTGGACGGGAGGCCGCTGAGCAGCGTTACCAGGGCGGCGAGGGAAGAGATCAAGGTCGCCGTGCTGACGGTGTCGGCGGATCGCAAGGCGGGCCGTGGATCCACCATGACCGTCCTTGCATTGTTGGCCAGCATGGCCGTGAGGAACATGAAGGAAAGGTGTCCACCCCTAAGCGAATTGAGTTTCCGAGCGTTGGCATGTCGCCAGGTCCTCAGCGCGTCCATTTCCTCCTGTAACTAAAGACCATGAACGTCTCACATAGAGGAGAGTTGTTAGCGTGGAACGAGGAACGACAGCCACACGGGGATGCCCCCCGAACGCCCCCGTCCCGAACCAATCGCTCCTTTCACGTACATCAACAAGGAAATCCCCATTGGATAGAACGGTCCAAAGAGGGGCCCGAGGGGATGCTGACCAGTGTCGTCGGCCCCCTTGGTTTGTGGGTGTCGAATTCGATTCTCTCGATTTTGTGCCTAATTTAAGGAAATTTTAGCCGCAACAATGGTCAATTTCGTTGAGCAAATTGGTCTATAATAAACCGACGACGGTTGTCCGCAAGGAATTAGATTTTCACGACCACTCAATTTTCGGTCACCAGAAGTATCAGTAGCGGCATCTCAGTTGACTATAACATGCAGAGGTTGATATTGAATGTTCAATTCGGTATTTTTTTTTTATCATGTTTTCGACGATTGAATGCAAATTAAAGTTATTAAAATTCTAGGATTTCCGCAGCCTGAATTTACTACTTCAAACCGGCAACGAGGCCTAGCTTTGCAACGTACAAATTCTTATGAATACCTACTAAACTTAAAGCTCCGTTTATTTCATAAAAAATGAATAATTTAAAACAAAATTTCCTAAAAAGATCACTTATATCGTTCGCGAAAATGAATGAATAAAAAAAAAATTTCATCATCTACAAAATATCGAAACTTAAATTGTTGTTTATAATAAAAATATTTTCTTGGCTAATTAATTCAAGTATTGTAAGTCATCATTTTTAGGAAAATATCCTCCAAATCATTTATTTTCTATGAAAGAAATAGAGCGTAAATATAATGAGTCAACTCATCTTATCCTTCTATGGGTTTTCACTTCCACGTTGATGTTAAGAAAAGTTATCACTTCAATAGAAGAAATGTGATATTAAATCAAGTAAGTGGATTCATTTTAATCAAATAATGAATATGACACGAACATTAATATTTTAGGTAAAATAAATAAATGAACAAAATAATTAGCTTCGTGCATAAAAATATCAAAGAAAATATTAGACATGAGGTTTTCTCTAATTAGCGAAGTTTACATAACGATGCAAAGCAAAATTAAAAACACACACACACACACACATATATATATGTATATATTTTGCTGTAATTCATTATTAATTATACTAGTGCTATAACTATTAATTATATCAATCTCCCTGAAGTAATACTTTTTCCATCTGGATGGTTTCATTTTGTGTTATTACCAATTTGGCAAAAAGAAAAATTGCTGTTGAGATTCCTGGGGTGGCCCACGATTGTTAGCACGATATTTTGCAAATTTACTACGTTGATTTCATTCCGTTTGAAATTCCCACGATCTGATCCACCATAATCGATCATTTAGGAAAAAAAGAAAAGGTTTATGTTTTAGTAGTTTCAGTTCAAATTTGTTCATATTTTCAATAATCATTTCGCGTGAATCCAAGCAATAGAAAAATCTACATAATCTTGGTTTCATGGCAATGTTTTTACGACAGGAATCTCGCCATTATTGCCTTATATCACGCCTTGAATGCTCCTTGCCCTTTTTGTTCTGTTCTCTCCACTACATAAAACAGTTGATTTCTTCATATATGTTCATGGGGATGGAGCAACCCGGGAAGCCTATGGAGATGGCAGTGAATTTTGACAACGATCCGAGATAGTCTGAGCAGCCGATGGCTTACTAGTACAACGTTCAAGATATAGCGACGCCATTCTCGACCATTGAGAACACATTTTCCGGTTCCGAACCAGTGTTTTATTACGTTTTCTCATGGAAAAGAGTGATCGGAGCATTGCTCGAAACCATCGGTTGGCAACCGATCTGTCTCTCTCTCACCCTTTTGTTTGGTGTATCAAACCATGCATGCTTCACATAAGCATCTCGATAACATTTTTTTTGTCATTGCTTATAATCTCTATTGAGATTGCTTAAATGTCATGTCAAACTGTCGTACGAGTTGTGGCAAAAAGAATGCAATGGAAATGCTAATGTGTAGCATGCATGATTTGGTGTTTTGAGAAGTCGGGTTCGGTGCTAATTCGTGACTCATGGTTTCAAATTTCATTCCTTTTTCTCTTGGGCATTGAAATCATGCATACTTCACATTAGCATCTCCGTCACAGATTGTTCGTTATAGGATATGAACGATGATACAATCCAAAATGACTCAAATTGAACTAGGACCTAGATTGATGTGACAATCAACAGTTTGTCTATGTGCATTGGTCTAGCTGTCCATTCATGTATAGCCAAAGGCAGGATGTATTCCCAAAGTCCCTCTCTCTGTCATTCTCTTCTTGTATATCCCCATTTTAACGTACTAGTTATCTCAATGTACTTCACGGTCTTTGATTTTATTCTAAAGATAAAAAATATTTTCTTGTTTTATCCTTTAATGTACGGGCATCTAAGTTCAAATTCGACATTTTTGTAACATTGTTCAATTAGTAAGGTTTATGTCCAAAATGATTACTATAGAAGCGTTTTGTTGGGCATAAGTGTGTGGCTATGTAATTTGCAATACGTACATTTGTTATGTACACATCTCTATATCATTAAAATGGTCGATTGACCAAAAAATAGGGGAGAGCGGGTTCCAATGCCACTTGCCCATTTACCTAATCTCAAGCTCCATTTGTTTAGTGGAAAAATAAATAATTTAAAAATCGCTTTTCTTAAAATAATCATTTGCATCGCTTACAAAAATAAATGAATAAAAAAATTTGCATTGTCCGAAAAAATTTATACATATATTGTCATCAATAATTAATATATTTTTCATTGAATAATTATTTTGATCAAAATAAACAATCATTTTAAAGAAAATATTTTAAAAATTGTTTATTTTACGCATTTCTTGTTCCACTTTCAGGCTTTATTTCCTTTACTTTTGATCTCTTTCTGATCGGTTCGGCCTGGCCCAGCCGCCCATTCACGTATTCCTCTATGAGCTGACGTTTTTATTTTCTAATTTTAAATCTACCTATTTAGGAAAAAATTAATATGCAACATTCTGAATTATTTTCTCAGCACACAAATCACTACTTTGTAGGACGAAATTCTATAAATCTGCACTTCTCACTTTTAGAATCCAAGGAGAAAATAATACATAAAATAGAGCAAGTGAAGGGTGATTTTTTTTTTTTTTTTTTGTAATTTTAACCTATAAGATTAAGTCATTTTATTCGACGGAATATATACCATGACTTATAAATTGTAATCATTCCAAATTACGAATCTTTGAAATTTCCGAGAGATGGTGCGATTTCTCATCTCGAGGAACGGAACGCATTATTCCTTAATTATACAGGATTCCCATGTTAGTTTGCGAGGCATGATTAGTATTCAAAAATTAATGGCATCATATGTTCAACTTTATTCCAACATGCGCAAACCTACTGAATGAATATGATTCGCATGCTACCCAATGAGGTGAATGATTGCACAAGAATCTCCCTTTAATTAATTAAAAAGATTGCCCTAGAGAAAACGTGACTTTATATTGAATAATTTTTTTGCTAACGTGGATGTCGACCATCCTGGCCCATGTGAGAGGCTTTAGGCGAGGACCACGACCTCGCCAATAGACAGCAATGGCAAACAAAGAAAAAAAATTGAAAAATATTTATGTTGACATCGTTATGTCATGTAAAATAGACAGCATCTATATTGATGATTTTCAACCAATAGGTTTTGAACTAAATTGATCAAATTAAAAGATTTATGATTGAATTGACCTTAATACATTGGATTTAGGATTTTTTGGGATAATTTTCCCTCACTAATTATTATGCATGAATCCTTTCACAATCATGTACATCAAAAGAAACTCTACACTAGCCTAATCACTATAAGATAAATTCCTTTCTTATAATTTTGGATTAACGTCACAAAAAATCTTAAATTAAAAATTGATGAACCCGTACTATATTTATTTTAAATTGATTTTCACGAGTGCTCAAAAAATCTCCATCCATCGTTAGGTCTTAAAAGGAAAAGAGGAGATGATGATGACGAAAAAAGAAGGAATAATTAGTGTACCACTAGGAATCCCACCACAGCTTGTCAAAGCGATCTACGTTTTCCTTTAAGCAACCAGTTATAAGACCAACGCAATATACACATATTGCGTGTAGAACTATTTTACCAAGCATAGAAGTGGGGATGATTATACATGTATCAAACGACGTGGAATTTTCTCTAAATCCAACTTGTGTTTTTTATGACATATGGCGATATTCAGAAACCCATGCTATTGCCAAACTCCTCCTTTCTCTATTTTTTTTTTAAAATTCTTTTGAGAATTAGTTATTATAATTAAGTATTACATATATTTTGATTTTTTTTGTGTATTAAAGGAAAAGTACATCCAGTCGTGGACAATTGCGTTAGTTGAGTCCTTTCTCATCGCTATGGTCGAGAGTTCGAAATCCGCGTTTGCTAATGCATTGTGAGGGGCATGGTGTTGGGATATTATACTAATTTCCCCCAAGGTATAATGGTCTGTACTAGGCGTTCCATGCTTTGTAGGTGTAAGGGGGCCCGACAAATCATCGGTTATCAAAAAAAGAAGGAAAAGTACGTATAAATATTCCTATAACATTTTATGTGTTTGTCTTTTTCATGAAAACTAGATGGACTTAGTCGTATGTAACAGGTAGAAGTAGCATCACCCCATCTAAATTAGCCCATTTAAGGGAGGTTTAGTCAAAACAAATAGTGATATTCAAAGGCCGGCACTATTTCCACCCTATCAATAACTGAATCCACCTCAATTTTACCAAAATGAGAAAGCCGTCCTCAATCTTTCCATCGCCATTTTAAAGTGGATGGCCAGTTGGCCACACTCCTCCTTTTTCCTATTTTTATTTATTCCTTTGGGATTTGATTACTATAATTAAGAATTTCACATATTTTAGTCTTTAGTGTATCGGAGAAAAAGTACATATAAATATTCCTATAACGTTTTACATGCTTTGTCTTTTTTATGAAATCTCGGTGGATTTAATCATGCGTAGCAAGTGGAAATGGTACTGTCCTATTTTACCAAAAAGAGAAAATCGTCCTCAATTTTTCCATTGCAATTTAAAGTGGATGGCCACACTCCTCCTTTTTTCTATTTTTATTTATTTTTTTAGGATCTAATTACTACAATTAAGAATTTCACATATTTTAGTCTTTAGTATATCATAAGAAAAGCACATATAAATATTCCTTTAACGTTTTACATGCTTTGTCTTTTTTGTGAAATCTCAATGGACTTAATCATGTGTAGCAAGTGGAAATAGCACTGCCCTATTTTACCAAAAAGAGAAAATCGTCCTCAAATTTTCCATTGCAATTTAAAGTGGATGGCCACGCTCCTCCTTTTTTTTTTCTATCTTTATTTATTCTTTTGGGATCTTATTACTACAATTAAGAATTGGGAAAAAGCCATGAAAAATTCCAAAATTTGCCCCGAGTGACACATTTACCCCAAACTTTTTTTTTTTGACACCAAAACCCCGAGCTTTTGTTGTGTGACACATTTATCCCAAAATTGTAGGGCATTTTGGTCTTTTCATTTTTAAATTTTTTTTTCTTTTTTTTCTTCTCTCTTCCCTCCGTCGGCTGGTCGGCGGAGGGAAGCCGGCGAGGGTGGCCCTCACCGACATCGGGCGAGGATAGCCCTCGCCTGATCTGGGAAGGGCAGCCCTTGCCCGACGTAGGTGAGGGATATTGGCGAGGGCGACCCTCGCCCGACGCCGGCGAGGGCGACCCTTGTTGGACGCCGGCTTCCCTCCGCCCGGCTCCGCCATGGCCGGCGGAGGGAAGAAGAAGAAAAAAAAAAAAAGGAAAAGGAAAAAATAGAAACTAAAAAGATAAAAATGCCCTTATATGGTAAATGTGTCACGGTTTGAAAAGTTTAGAATTTTTCACGGCACAAAAAAAAAATTATGGATAAATGTGTCACTCGAGGCACATTTCGGGGTTTTTCATGGCTTTTTCCCTTAAGAATTTCACATATTTTAGTCTTTAGTGTATCATAAGAAAAGCACATATAAATATTCCTTTAACGTTTTACATGCTTTATTCTTTTTATGAAATCTCATTGGACTTAATCATGCGTAGCAAGTAGAAAAAGCGCTGCCCTATTTTATCAAAAAGAGAAAATCATCCTCAATTTTTCCACTGCAATTTAAAGTGGATGGCCATGCTCCTCCTTTTTTCTATCTTTATTTATTCTTTTGGGATCTGATCACTATAATTAAGAATTTCGCACTAAAAGTACGTATAAATATTTCTATAACGTACTTATCCATCTGCCATGGCGTAATTGGGCTTTGGGCCTTCCCCTCACAAAGGGGAGGGGTTTGAAACCTCGCGGGGTGACTCCAGTGGCACGGTGAACTTGCGAAGGCGCGTGTGTGATGGGGTTGCTTCGTGTCGCCCAGTAGTTTCTTTCCGCATCCCGTGTGCGGGGTTTCTGGGTCCAAAAAAAAAATATTTCTATAACGTCTTACATGTTTTGTCTTTTTTATGAGACATCCGTGGACACAATCATGTGCAGTAGATGATGGAAATAGCGCCGCCTTATTTGAATTACTTTATTAAGGAAAGTTTAGCCCCAAACCAATTCAATTTAAAAAAAAAAAAAAAAAAAGAGAGAATGTCCGATCGCTGGGCCAAGAAAGGAAACCCAGTTGACTTTTTCCCAGTCCCAGTCCAAAATCCCCAAAAAAAAAAAAGATAACGCCACGTGGTGAACGGACAGCCCATACCCCGCCCGCCACGTGGAAAGCCCCGGGGGCACGTCTCCCCAGAACCCCCCGCTCAAAAAGAACCGTTCAACTCCCAAAGTCGCCGTTCGCGGCTCCTTCCTCCCCTCCTTCCTTCTCCGACCCGAGCTCCGAAGCGAAAATCCCGAACCCGAACCACCACCACCGCCACCTCCGTACCTCCGAGGTGCGACAATGGCGGACGGCGCCGGCGCGTGCGGCTCGGTGGAGGAGTTCCTGGCGGAGTGCGAGCGGTCGGGGACGCCGCGTACGCCGCCTTCCGGAAGGTGCTGGAGCGCCTCGAGGACCCGGCCACCCGGGCCGGGGCGCGGGCCTTCCTGTCCGACCTCCAGCGGCGGCTCGGCTCCCTGCCGCCCGCCGCCGAGCAGTGCTTCGACCGGTTCCACTTCCAGATCGAGGAGATCGTCCTCGACCAGTACCAAGGTAGAGTTCTCGTCTCTTCTCGTCGTCTCGTCCGGAGCCGCCGGTGCGGCGCGGGTGTTGGAAGCCTCCGATGAGGGAGTTTTTTCTGAATGCGATGATGGATCGTAATCTGAATCGGCGAATGGCGCTGAATCGATCGAAATGTCGCTTTCGTGGATCGGAGCTTTTTTTTTTCTTGATTTCTTGTGCGAGTGTGGAGAGGAAAGAACCGATGAGCTGCGACGGCATCGCTCTAAAGTTGATCTTTGTTTTGTTCTTTGGATTTCTTGTGCGAATGCGAAGAGAAAAGACGGATGAGCTGCGACGGCATCGCTCCAAAGTCGATCGTTTTTTTTTTTTTTTTTTTTTTATTTCTTGTGCGAATGTGAAGAGGAAAGACCGATGAGCTGCGACGGTCGCTCCAAAGTTGATCTTTTTTTTTTTTTTTGATTTCTTGTGCGAATGTGAAGTGGAAGGACCGATGAGCTGCGACGGCATCGCTCCAAAGTTGACTCTTTTTTTTTTTGGTCGCTTTTATGTTGAGGTTCGATTCGGAGGGAGACGATGCGGAGAGATGAAGTCAGCTTTTGAAAAACTATGTGTGGTGCACGGATTAGTTGTCTGTTGTTTTCACAAGAAAAAAAAAAGGTGAATTAGGATTGAAGTGTTAAGTGTACTTAGTCGGACTCGTCTTGGATGAAAACAGTTCAAACTGCTAGATCATTAGATATGGTGTCTTGTTTCTGCCCAATGCGGAAGCAGAAATTTTTATGAATATAGTCGATTTAGGAGAGGACGCCATTTTCTTGGCTAGTGAATATGAGCACCCTTTCGATTCGTCCTGAAATATACTAAACCATAGATAGCTAGCTGTAAGCATGAAAAGAAGTGGAGCCAATTTCGTGGCAGTCCGCAGGCTAATTTTGATGTGTGAATTGGGCGAAATCCCCATCAAGGCGTGGGTGAGAGACCATATGGTACTGCAACGGGCTAATAGTGTTTACCCATTTCTCTTTTGTAGCTACCCACGGTGGAAACGGAACAGATCAGGGTAAGCATTCCCTTTGACCGAGCACAGCACTGGCTCCACTTTCCCAGTGCTAGTTGATGATTAGAAGACGAAAATGAAGATATATTTTCCAAAATTTCTGCAGGATCAGAGAAGCTTTCTTTGATATTTTAGTTTATGGAAGACTGATGACTTAAGGGAGAGATATATTTTGGTACCTCAGCATATAAATTTTCCTTTCGCTCTTTCTTCACCTCAAATGTAATCACATTTTCATAGTGTTAGAACCAAATCAGGTCTATCATGAAGCTCCGTACATATACATTCCAAACTAATAAGTAAAATTGTAGCATTTTCTTGATGTATCAGCCTTCCAAACTTTACTATCTCTGTGTCTAACTCTTGCTTTCAGGATATACTATAACAGGAGTGGTCAGTTACGTAGAACTTATGCTGATCATCAATGGAATTGAAACTAGTTCTGATTCCCAAGGAGCAGTATTCATAGATAACCAGTTACTTTTCTGGATAATTAGGATTTCTGGGAGCACCAAGTATTTATATGTAACTTGTTACTCTTCCAGATTATTAGGATTTCATGGAGCACCAAGTGGTTTACCACTTATCATCTTTCTGTGAAGTCAGCTCCACTAGACAATTTTTGCAGGTTATCAGGGAAGGAAGAAGCTGACAATGATGATAATTCCTAGCATTTTTGTCCCAGAAGACTGGTCATTCACCTTTTATGAAGGACTAAATAGACATCAAGATTCAATCTTCAAGGATAAGACTGTTGCTGAGCTTGGCTGTGGCAATGGGTGGATTACTATTGCAACTGCTGCAAAATGGTCACCCATGAAGGTGATTTTCTTTTCTTCCAGCATACTTCATACGGAGAGTTCTCCTTTTTGCTATTCTTGTTATATTTGGATTTTAGAATGCACTTGTAGATGTTCTAGCTTCTAGGATCCCAGATTAACTTTTAAAAGCAAAAGAAGTTGGTTTATATGTGTCGATGTTGCTGCAAAATATCCTTGTGATGTGTTAGCGTAGTTTTTGGTCCTCTTTGTTCAGAAGTTTCAGTTACAATCCAATCTGAAGTTTGTCTATGATTGTAATGCAGGTGTATGGTCTTGATATTAATCCTAGAGCAGTGAAGATTTCTTGGATAAACTTATATCTGAATGCTTTGGATGAGAAGGGTCAACCTATATATGACAGTGAGGGGAAAACTTTGTTGGACAGAGTGGAGTTTCACGAATCTGATCTACTATCTTATTGTAGAGATAACAATATCAAACTTGAACGGATCGTCGGATGCATACCTCAGGTTCTGTTACAAGTGACAGTTTGTAGTTCTTTCAATGTTAATAACATGTCCTAACAGCTATTATTTCCTCTTACTCCTCTTTACATTAGAGATGCATTTGTTTTGTGGAAAATGAATAATTTCGATAATATTTCCTAAATTGATTGCTTGTATCTCTTACAAAAGTGAATGTGCAAAAAAATATTTTTATCATCCATGGAAATGTTTAGACATAAGTTGTTGTTGTGACTAATTATTTTAAGCAATATAAGCAATTACTTCTAGGAATGTTTTCCATATTATTCATTTTCCATGAAACAAATGAGGCCTCGGTTTCATTTAGCTGAGCAGTTGTAGTTATTGTGAATTTGGCGTGTGCATAATTGAGTGACACTGTCAGAATCCAACCTCTTTTGCTTTCCTTGTGCAGATCCTCAATCCCAATCCTGATGCTATGTCTAAGATGATAACGGAAAATGCAAGCGAGGAATTCTTGCACTCCTTGAGTAACTATTGTGCTCTTCAGGTTCATTTAGATTTCATGCTATATGCTTTTACATCTACCGCAAATTCAAATTTAACTGCATAATGAAACTATAGTTCTAAGTTTATGGTCTTTTTGCTGGGAAAACTTGCTTGTTTACCTCATCTACATATTGGCAGTTTAGCTGCATTGAGTTTAACGTTCCATATTTACTTCAAAATATCAAACGTCTCCTGATTTCTTTGGGTGATTAAGAGAACAGAAGTAGTCTACTGTTTGTTATCTTCATATTGGTTCCTTAAGTAGCTTTTACCTTTGTTGCCCTTGAAGAAAATAAAAAAAATCATGCCCGATAATTTTGATGTTGTTCTAGTGGAAACCCATCGTGGTGAAAAGCCATGGTTTAGGCCCCCTTTGGTAATTAATTGCAAAGAATGGGCTAGTTTCTTGGCTAAAAATCATCCTCTAAGATGCTTGATCAATGTTGAATTTGCTGATTTTCAGCGTGCTTATCCTTTGTAGTAGCATGTCCCCATATAGGTACTCCATCAGTAGCATCCCTGCTATTTGTGTCCTATCAATCTTCTATTAACATGTTTTGGGTAGCATTTCGGAAGGATTGAGGAGACAACTTGAACACAATTCACCGCAATTGCAAGTTACTGAGAGAAATTTAATGTCTGCATGACATGAACATGAATGACTACAAATTGACACCTGAAAATATTTTGACCTATCTTGTTGAAAATCTTATTAATATCACATGGGTCAAATTTTGAGCTATTTATTCAATGACGCAAAACAAAATGAAATTCCACATGAGCATGGTGACACAACAGAAATTGCCATCCTTTATTCAGAACAGGTTACAATATGAGGAAGAAGTTCATGAGCCAGTCCTTTTCTTGTCTTGATATACATTACCCTCTCTCTCTCTCTCTCTCTCTCTCTCTCTCTCTCTCTCACACATGCGGCACATGCATGCGCGCGCGCGAGCACACTATCAAGTGAACAGAAGCTTAGTGTTTCTCTTTATTTTCAGTTAAACAATAACCACTCAGTGCCTGACATAAATTTATGCTTTTGTCCTTCCTATTTCTATTCTTTTAAGCCTGTTAGTCTTTGCTTTTACCTAACTTTATCTGAACATTAGCTTAGTTTTAGTTTGAAACTTTTAGCGGACCACTTCCCATCCAGCTTTCAGTTGAAGAGTTGGTATTTTCTTTCATTCAACTGAATTTTGTACTTGTTCTTACGTAATCATTCCAAATATTTTCATTGTAGAGTTAATTTTCTTTTCACTATGTTTATGTAAAAATTTAAATGCTTGTTGGTGCATTTCACGCCTTAAAGTGCTGCTCATACAGATAGTTACCTAGGCTATATCATGTTGTTTTTGAGTCCATATATTTGTTTACTTTTCCTTGACTTTCTTGACCCAGCTTGTGCCGTAGGTAAGAACCATGTCCCTAACTCCTTTACATGTTTCTTATTTTAGGGCTTTGTTGAGGATCAATTTGGGTTAGGTTTAATTGCTAGGGCAGTTGAGGAAGGAATTGCTGTTATCAAACCAGCAGGCATAATGATATTCAACATGGGAGGTCGTCCTGGGCAAGCTGTCTGTAGACGTTTATTTGAGCGTCGTGGTTTCCGTATCAACAAGCTTTGGCAAACTAAAGTATTACAGGCAAGTCATAACAACCGCATGGAAACCTCAATATGGCTTCATTTTACTATATTCCATTCATTCAATATCCTTTGGTGTCATTGACATGAGAGATGGTGTTTCTAGTATACCTAAGATGAACTTCTTTTGAATGGTTGTTGTTACAGGCTGCTGACACAGATATATCAGCCTTAGTTGAGATTGAAAAAAATAGCCCTCATCGTTTTGAATTCTTTATGGGGCTTGCCAGTGATCAGCCTATTTGTGCACGGACAGCATGGGCATATGGAAGGGCTGGTGGCCGTATATCTCATGCATTATCAGTATATAGTTGTCAACTACGTCAACCAAATGAGGTATGTCTGGTTCATGCTCTTTTATCCTGCAATTTTGGCATTTGAATCTCATAAATTTTCATTTGCATAAACTCCAGGTAAAGACAATCTTTGAATTTCTGAAGAATGGATTTCACGATGTCAGCAGTTCTCTTGACTTATCTTTTGAAGATGATTCTGTTGCTGATGAGAAGATTCCTTTCCTAGCTTATCTTGCTAGTACTTTGAAAGAGAGTTCATACTTTCCTTATGAACCACCAGCAGGAAGCAAAAGATTCCGTAATCTAATTGCAGGCTTCATGAAAACATACCACCATATTCCACTCAATGCTGATGTAAGTCGTTTAATATTATCTTTCATCTAGTCAAAACTGTTTCTCGACAGTCCTCGCTAGAAGCTTGTCTTCTTTGTCCTCTTTGATTCTGCTAAATTCGAGTGACAACAATCTCTCAAAATGTTTTGACTACTCAGAGTAAAGAAATCGTGGTTTTATTATGTCCTTTTTGGCTGATATTTGTTGTGAGGTTTTGCCAATGTTTCTCATCAACTGGATGGCACACTGGCTAATTCTCGATCCATTTTTTGTCCTGTGCTGAAGAAAAACTATGTAGAGAAGAGATATATGTTCTTTCTAAATGTTCACTTTAGTCTAGAGTCATCCTATCTTTCCTTTCTTGTTTAACTGTACATATTTTTACTCCTAGCAACATTGATAGACTTAAATAACATGTATTCATACTAAAATATATAAGTTTCTGACCGTGTTTGTTTTTTTCAACTCTGATTCCAGAACGTTGTCATCTTTCCTACGAGGGGTGCTGCTATTGAGAATGCTCTTCGCCTGTTCTCGCCTCGCCTCGCAATTGTCGATGAACATCTGACAACAAACCTGCCAAGGAAGTGGTTAACATCATTGGTGATGGAGGTAATGATGCATATGCCTGATGCCATGCGTCTTTGCAGCAGTTGTTTACTCTGATGTTTTACTAGTGTAACCCCAATATAATGAGATCATTGAGGGAAAAGTTACTGATCTTAGATGGTTTGAATTTTTTGCAACTTAAGCAAGTGCCATACGTGTTTCTCATTATAATAGACTCAAACATGTCTATCTGCCCTAGGGAGTAGCATCCTTGGAGCATTACTTTGGCCTATTATATCTTATTCGAAGGAGATATCCAGTATAACTCTTCTATAGCTTCATATAGAATGATTTTGAACTATAATTTTTTTTGCCAAACTATTGCAGTCCGATTTTGCTACTACGCGTCTTATTAATCCAGCACAGGAATTCATGAGAAAACCATCCCCCGATCCTCAATAATTAAAAGCAATATCCACCAGCTATGGTTCCAATTAAATGACCAGAATTTTATTTTTAATTGCCGCTAAAATTTCCTTTCCATGTACAATCAGATGCACGTTATGGACCTTCCCACATATCTGTCTTGACTCCTTTTTCATGGCCATACTTCCTCCTCTCCTCCACCCTACTTATATCTTATAACTCTCCCTTAATAGAAGACTGATGCTGTGATGAAGGTGTAAAGCATTACACGTGGGTGAAGGAATTGTTGAGTCTCAACAATTCCATAAATAGGTAAAAAGAAATGTCGGTATTCACAGTTGAGAACTTTGTCTCTGAGGCTCTTTTAACAAATTGAAGTTAAGTGTGCCCCTTCTCTCAAAGCTTAAGAAGTTATTTAATTGTGTAAAATACATCTTCACACATTTATTTGGGGCAACTGGGACCTCCTTTCAATTGATCAATTTCTTCTTAAATCCATTTTGTGCAAACATGGTTAAAATTGAATTTCAATATATCGAGTGACTCACCATATTTTTGTAAGTTACTTCTCTCTGTAAGTTTAGCAGTTGAAAATTTCATTTTGTATGATATCAAGGACTTAAAATGTTCAGAAATTTGTAAATACTGACATTTAAAGTTGTAATCATTTGTACAATTTGTTATGTAGACACCTTTGACATACGTAAGTTGACCCAGATGGAGGCTTTTGCCATTTAATTGCCTTATAAAAGGGCATAATTGTAACAAATGAGAATTACAAGTCGTCCAAAAAATTATCAACTTTATCTGTTTGAACAGACGCCAGTTGGGACCTCCTTTTGAAATACTTCATTTTTTCTTGTCATAAGTTATATTTTTCTTATTTCTATAGGATGCAGAAGCTAAAGATCCTTTGGAGGATGAAATTACAGTAATTGAAGCACCAAATCAATCAGATTTGATGATAGAGCTGATAAAAAGGTTGAAGCCCCAGGTGGTCATCACTGGGATGGCTCAATTTGAGTCTGTCACAACTTCAGCTTTTCAGCATCTGTTAGATATTACAAGAGACATAGGATCGCGTCTTTTTTTAGATATATCTGAGCACTTTGAGCTATCAAGTCTTCCAGCATCCAATGGAGTCCTAAAATATCTTGCCGGAAACCCTTTGCCTGCACATGCAGCAATCATATGTGGGCTTGTGAAAAATCAGGTGAGTGAAGTACATCTTTTAAAGTGAATTAATGTTCATTTTGTTCATGGTGGCTCTTTTTTTATCGTTAAATCTGTTCTTGCAGAATTAAATGGGACTGTGAGATAACTTGAAGTCATACTTGTATATTCAATTTGGTGCTTGCGATGATATGGCTATTGCAATAATTACTTATTTCAAAGTATTGATTTTGGCTGCATGCTTGGTAGGTTTATAAGGACTTGGAAGTAGCTTTTGTCATTTCAGAAGAACAGTCCATCTTCAAGGTGTTGTCGCAGACAGTTGAATTACTAGAAGGGAATACTGCAGCAATTAATCAAAACTATTATGGTTGTCTTTTTCATGAGCTTTTGGCTTTCCAACTTGCAGACCGGCGTCGACATTCGGAGGTTTGTTTGCACTTTTCATGTTTTCTTCAGCATAGTATTATGTCCTTGTGTAACAGTTGAAAAGCAAATTTGATATTGCTGGGACAATTATCAACTTCTCACAAAGCTTTGAAAAGAATCTCCTGGTCAGATAATTCTCAGCTAATAAACTTACTTTCAATTTCTGTTAGATAGGAGTTCTGACCAAAAAACGATGTTCTCTCAAGGCTATCTACTTGTCCCTGGCCAGAGAACTTGGCAAACTTTTATAACACAAAATGAAGCAAAACTTTCTTGAATAAGTTCCAGTTTACATCATCTCTTTTCCTCTTTGGTACTTATGAACACGGGTCATAAAATGCTGCATCATGGTCAAGTTTGTTGCACGGGCAGATTTTGTGAAAAATAGCAATTATTGATGGCCACTATTTTTGGGCTTCCAGCTTGCCATGGATATTTTTATCGTCTCACATACAACTCTCTTTCTGCATTGGGCACACTATGTGCTAGATAATCCTATAATCTTTATAGCAGTTCATTGATGTAGGTAGTAGGCTATTTTTGGTTCTTTTAAAGTAAGTTTTTGATGTGAATATGTCCTTCAGAGGGAAGCACAAAAGCCCACGTCAGTTGATACAATTGGAATTGCGAATTCAGCTATCTCAGTCCTTAATGACTCTGAGTTGTCTATTAGCGAGGATCAAGGCTCTTCTTTGATTCATATGGACGTGGATCAGAGCTTCTTACACGTGCCTTCTCCAGTAAAGGCAGCTATTTTTGAAAGTTTTGCACGACAGAACATGTCAGAGGCTGAGCTGGATGTCGGACCGAATATTAGACAACATATTAAGAGCGAGTATGGGTTTCCAACAGATAGTAGCACAGAACTTATCTATGCTAACAGCTCGTTGTCTTTGTTCAATAAGTTGGTCCTCTGTTGCATTCAAGAGGGTGGGACCTTATGCTTCCCGGCTGGCTCAAACGGGAACTACATCTCTGCTGCTAAATTTTTGAAGGCAAATATCGTGACTGTCCCTACGCAATCTGCGGAGGGGTTCAAGTTGACTGAGAAGTCAATTAGTGAAGTGCTTGAGACCGTGAAGCAACCATGGGTTTACATATGCGGCCCGACAATCAGTCCTACTGGCTTGCTTTACAGCAATCATGAGATTGAAAAGATATTATCTGCATGTGAAAAGTTTGGTGCAAGAGTTATTATTGACACCTCCTTCTCAGGATTGGAGTTTGGTTCTGATGGTTGGGGTGGTTGGGATCTTGCAAATAGTTTGTCAAAGTTAAATTCCTCCAGCAATCCAGCTTTTTCTGTGTGTCTGCTTGGGGGACTGTCATTTAAGTTGCTTACTGGAGCATTGAAGTTCGGCTTTCTGGCTTTCAACCGGCCAAATATGGTTGATGCATTCCACAGCTTTCCAGGATTAAGCAAACCTCATGGCACTGTCAAGTATGCCATTAAGAAGTTGTTGGGTCTGAGGGAGCGAAAAGCAGGGGAACTAATGGATGCTGTTGCCACCCATATAGAAATGTTGAAGAGTAGATCGAAGCGACTGAAGGAGGTAATAATCCTTTTCTCTGCAGGAAGCTTTCCATTTACTATGTCATGGCTTTTGCTATTTTCAGATCCAGTCGTAAATCCGGTTATAATTAAGGGAGTTGCAGAAATGGTAATGGATGTTCGTGTGCTTGGTTTGACGTTTAAACTCCATGCCAGAGTGGGATTCCACTATGAAACATGAAAAGGGGCTCACTTGGGCGTAACTGTATTATAATTTCCTCTCATTCTAATTAGTGCAACTCTTTTAACAGTTCCGTCTCTGCCATAATGGAAGTTCTGTTCCATATGCTATGATAAGTAACAAACACTCACTATTCAATAGTAAAAGTCGAAAGAATAGTTTGTTGGGCACTTAACAGGTGGCTACATTTACTATATAACTCAAGGCCCCTTTCGAGTTGGGAGTGGCGAATTTGTGGCTCATATATGGTACAATGGGCTTTGTCCATTTTGTAGTTGCAATGATGGGCGTTTTGTTGAAATGCTCATCTCTACCCAGAATAGCTCATCCATAAGGAATGAATTGAGATCTGTAATTGTAGTTGCCTTTGGTCTCTACTCTATTTCCTAAGAGCACTAGAAATAGTTGGACCAGGTTGAACAACTCCTTGTCCAGCTACGATCTATTTTTCAACGTGATACGTGACTATGAGCTGAACTTGTAGTAGAGATTTTGTTTCCCTCATTTAGAACGCTCTCCATTTGGTGACATATGGCTTTATGTCTGCTAATGGCGCATTGTTATTGCTAATTAGTGTTGTGCAGACCATTAAGGCTTTAAATCAGCTAGTTTTGCATGGTGCTGATGTGGATGTGTTTCGTTTTACTTCTCATGCTATATCCTTTACTTTGTGGTACGTGGCAGACGCTTGAGAAGAACGGTTGGGATGTTCTAGAGCCTTGTGCTGGTCTTTCGATGGTGGCAAAGCCTTCTGCTTACCTTGACAAGACTCTCTCCATCAAGCCTACTCCTAAAGATGGTGTCTGCACAGGAGAGGGATCTACATATGACATCAAGATAGACAACTCTAACATTAGGGAAGCATTGCTCAGAAGCAGCGGTTTATGCATAAACAGCAGTTCGTGGACTGGGATTCCCGGCTACTGCCGCTTCACAATCGCCTTGGATGAGGATGAATTTGACCAGGCTTTGGGTTGCATAGTCAAGTTTGGAAGCGCTGTCAGTAGCTGAGCAAACGATGCAACGTGCCATGTGTGATCTAGTTTAAACACTGCTTGCCCTTCATTCTGTGTTCCTGTCTTAATAAGCCCGTGCTGTTTGGAAACTCTACCTGAGTTTCCCCTGAAATCCAGAGCATCGTGAAATGCTTCTTGCACGAACATTACAGGAAAATGTCATTTGTCTGCAATGACGGTGAAATGTTTGCACATGGTTAGATTGCGCTTTCCCTGCGGTTATGATAGTTTTTTGGTTTTATGAATTTGTCTGCCACTCCTTGTTCTGTGTATTATGTGGAGAGCGTTATCCAGAGGGTATGCCAAGAGGAATTCGATCTGCATCTAATTCAAGTGGTTGTAGCAACTGGACATTTCGCTTAGTAAAGCATCTAATCTTTCATGAAATCTCGATATTTTGGGTAGAAAGATGAGTTATATCTTTCAAGTTACAAAATTAAGAAAAATTAATGTCATAAATCTACAATACCAATCTAATCACTAACTTAAATATAAGACAATTCTCTAAGAGGTTGCGAGTAAGATGTAATATCTGAATGCTTCGTGCTATGCTAACATCAGCAATCATATCAGCAGGTTAATTATCTTTTTCAAAAATGTGGTGAATTTTGAACTCATAATGAGAGCTCAATAATCTTATGATATTCTTAAGTAATGTTGAATCAGTATGTATTTTTTTTCTGAGTTAATAAGTTCGGTAATGATTTTAGAGTACATATCAATGACGGGTCATATCTTATGAGAAGAAAACCTCAGATCTGTATGCCCTTTTTTTTTTTGGGGATCTGTTGATGAGGATGAGGGAAGAGTTTTCTAGAACTGCCAAGAAGCCATGGAGTGTCTCTAGAAGCATGCAGACAACTCTCCGTTTCTCCCTGCGCGCAGAACAATCCAGACAACTCCCCCGCCTATATAACCACCTCTCACCGCTTTCTGTTCAACCTGCACAGATTTCACGTCGACAAGCCTCTGCAATTCAAGAGACTCGCCTCGTCTTCATTGCTCACTCAATCCTCATTCCATGACCATGGCCAAAATGGCAATCCTACCGCCGCTCGCAGTCGCGGTCGCCCTCATCTTCTTCTCGTCCCTTGCTACTTCAGCCACTGCGCTCGTCCCGTACTCGAGGTCATCGCTTTGGGACCTCATGTCTCTCCCCGACGACCCTTTCCGGGTCCTCGAACACACTCCGCTCTCCCTCCCCAAGGGCTTGCCCGATGCCGACACTCCCCTGCCCCTCCTGGCGCGTGCTGACTGGAAGGAGACGGCGACTGCCCATGTCATCGCGCTCGACCTCCCCGGGATGAAGACGGAGGACGTCAAGATCGAAGTCGAGGACAACCGGGTCGTCCGGATCAGCGGAGAGAGGAAGGTCGAGGACAAGGAAGGGGACAAGTGGCACCGGGCCGAGAGGGGGAGCGGCAAGTTCTGGAGGCAGTTCAGGTTGCCCGCGAACGCCGACCTGGACAACATCAAGGCTCGGCTGGAGGACGGCGTCCTCAGGCTCACCATCCCCAAGCTCGGCGACGACAGGAAGAGGCAGCCTAAGGTGATTCCGATCGCCGAGTCGGAGTCAGAGCCGTCTTCGCCACACGTCAAGAAGGCCGACATGTGAAGAGCTCCAGAATGGTCTCTCAGTTTCAACCGCTACGAGGAATAATGTTTTTGTGTTGGATGAACCAGATGTTTGGATTTATGGTTGATGACGTGTATAAGGTATAAATCATTTGTCAAAGATTGTATTCCCAGTAATGAGAGTCGAACAAAGTCTGTTCTGAACCAGGCCTGCAAAATCAAATGCTTTCTCTAAGGTTTCTCCTGTGATTGTAAGAACTAAAAGAAGGAGACCACAAGAAATTCCAGTGCCAAATCCAAAGATGAAAAGCAAAAGGAAGAACCCCCAAGAAGGTGAAACGTTCGCAAGAAATCAATAGATATTACGAGCGCATGCAAGAGTTATTTACCAAAAACTTAGTCCATGTAGCAGAAAAGAAAAGGTAGGCACATGATCGAAGAAATTGGCGTTTCCCTTCGAGAAGATGATAATCTTAAATGACTCTTTTTTTTTATTGAAAGATTAACCCAATCCAAACATTTGTGCCATTGTCGGAAATTAGCGTTTTCACCTCTGATGTCTAGACAGATGACATCGAGAGTGTGCAGGTAGCTCCTTATGTTTCTCTTTTAAGATTTTCCCTGCTAAAAATATGATGAGCTCATTTCTGGGATTGCACTCACAGACAATGGAGTTCAGTTCATCCGTGTTAGGTCCAAAGATCCTGCCTGTTAATCATTTTGGGAACAGCACGCTGAGTATTTCACTCTTCCCTTCATAAAAGTTTCGGCTCCTCGATTGAGAGCAAACCAATTAAGATCTAGCTTTTCCGTGGGCGCCGCAATGCTACTATAATCCTCGGATCAATCCCCGGATAGAGACATTGTTATCGGCTGGGATCTCTATGTTGGATTTTTGTGAAACCACTGCCAACTGTTCTAAAAGCTTTAAGTTGTTAGATGGAGGCGTGGTTTATTATTTAAACATTCTAACACTCCCCTTCACACTTAGTTTGGTCTTTTTGCCTAGTATTAAGTGTGGAAATTTAATTGGGGAGGCAAATAGGGGCCTGGAAGATTTGAACTCAGGACTTACTTGCTCTGATACCATGTTAGATTTTTGTGAAACCACTGCCAACTGTTCTAAAAGCTTAAGCTGTTAGATGGAGGCGTGATTTATTATTTAAACATTCTAACAGTCTAGACCAAATTGCCAAATTAAGAACACAGTGTTAGCCATTCCGTATGTTCTGGTCTCACCAAAAGTGAGCCAAAGCGCTGCTACCTCTGCTGTACGGTCATGATTTGTCTTGAAATATGAGGGCCGTGGTCTGCGGGCATTTCTTAATGTGTGTCTGTGGGAATGAACCAGGAACTCTCTGCCCAAGCATTAGATATTTCGCAGTTTTGGTCATCAGAAAGAAGAAAACAACCAAAGATTTCTGAGGGGGACAGTATGAGGACCCTTTTCAAAGCATGTGAAGGATAAAAAAAAGAAACTATTGACACACTATTAATCGAGAGCAAACATAGCCTAGCGATTTTATTTGATTTAAATTAAAGAGTTGTCATAATCATGACCATCTTACCATATCGCTTTTCTTTAGATATATTCATCTCATTACAAGTTGGAAGAAAGGATAATCGAGTATAAATTTGTAGGTTAGTTCAAGAGCTCTGCACAAGCCCGGCTCTTTCAACTTGCTTGCAACAGTCGCCAATTGAACATGAAGCAAGCTTCTGCTCTTTAAGCGTATAATATTCTTGTTTTGTGAAACTCATAACAACCAACACTTTAGACCCCAATTACTTGCCTTATCTGGTCTACTTAGTTGCCTATTTTAATTAATGACATTTTACACTTTTTTAATTAATAAATGGTGTGTTTTGGCTATATTGAGAGTGGAAACAGAGGCACTCTATATGAAATTGAAAGATGATCTTGAATAATTAGCAAATGAAGGAGATAAAAAATATATTGATTTTGCTTTCAAGGAGATTATGCATAAATAGCTTGCCCACCATTTCCACATCAAGTCGATGGCAATTATTTGAAGATCCTGACGAATTTAGGAAAGCTATCGAGAAAGGGAAAGTTACATTTTTGTGCTTTAATATTTCTTATTAATTCATAGCGTGTACTTATTATGGCCGAACTTGTTTGAATACGATGCTCATTTGTCAACTAATGTCGCGATTCCCATCGTTCGTATCCTCGACATGTGACGGGAAAATCGCTGTCTCGTGGCTTGCTGATCGTTCTTGTTCCAATTAAAAGTGTTCTATGCGAACAGAGTCGAGTTTCGAATATGAACTCTGTGGTGAAGGGGTGCGAGATCTGCATGGTCATGTGCAAAGAATCGAGCGTCAGAATCGCCATTGATCTTCCTAGGGTGCTGTTCTCTTCCTCATGGTCTCGTGATGCGTGCACAAGAGGTGGAAAATTTCAGGAAATGTGACTTTTCTGATGCTGTGGTTTTCATTTCGTATCCCATACTTAGATGGCTCGTTGACGGAGTGAGATAGCTTGGAATGGATATATTTGGGGTACATTCGTTTCCGGATAAAGTCTCCTATTTTGTTTTCACTAACTAAAAGAATCAAAATAAAAAAATAATAATGAAAATTGTAGAAAAATGCAAGTCTCGGTTAGACAGTTCCGTTTTAAGGATAATTTCATTTGATTGATGTCCTTCGTGTTTAGGGAGTCATATCTCTTTAATCTTGAAATAAATTGAAATTTTAGATTGTGTCTTTCTTAGATGAAATGGATGAAGAAAATAAAAAAATGAAAATAAATGATATGATAATTTATATTAGGATTACATCCACGGATCACTTCTACGTATGTTTGTTTAGGCTTGTGTTTGTCCTGAGGCTTGTTAATGAGACAATGAATATTCATTATTCAACACCATATTGGGTTAAATTCTCGGACTTTACTTTCCGTATTACTTATTTTCGATGCCTTGATTATGGGCTTGGCTTATTAGGTGATGTTTTCGTTTACTATGTTTTGATTATGTGATTTAAATCTAAAAGCAGTCATTGCCATGAGGATTTGACCACATTGTTTTCTTCAAATATATTTACGGTCATTGCAAGTTGCAAGATAGAATGCTCATGTTTAAATTTGCTGGCCGATTCGAGGGCTTTGCTTGCACCTAGCTCTTTTAGCTTTGCCTACATCAGTTGCGGACGAGACATGATAAGAAAGCTTTCATTTTCTAGGCATACACCAATATGTGATCCTCATATCCACCGACATAGCGACCTTAAATTTAGATCAAATCTTTCTAATGGTCTAGCTTTTGAGGCCTATAAGCACAACACGAATGTCATTTTCTAGCACAGTCAAATCCTATATGACCGATTCGGTTTGTTTCTATTAGCTTGACATAGTCAGCTAGAGATAGATAAACATTGTGAGGATGAATTAGCTCCTAACACTTAGTCTAACGACGCTTTATGGAATCTGAATCAAAGAGAACAACACAGTCGTGCTATTAGATTTAGCTCATAGATTAGGACTCGGACCTTGAAAATCTCATGATGAGCAGTTTAAGCTTTTGTCCGTCTCCAAACTCCGTGCTGAAATTAACGTGAGTAGGAACTGCTAGGAACTTCGCAAACTTACAAAGCTGAGGACGCGTAGGTGAATGCAATTCATCCCCCAAGACTTCAAGCTCAGACCAAAACGTCATGACCATAGCTGGCGTCTTCCACTTTCATCCATACAAATCCACAAAGCATTCGGCGCCAATGGCGGATATTCTATCTTGGACATGCTTTTTATCAAATACGATTTCACATATTTATTCTAGCCCTTTGATAACCAAACCATTCATTACATTTTTCCAATTTCACATACCAGATAATTGCAACATTCGACATTCTCAAATATTTTCACCATCTTGTCTCATGAGCCTCTTTGGATTTCCCATGTGAAAAATAAACCCGCGATTTTAATAAGCCTACGACACTTGATTTTGAATTTAAAATGAAGAAGGACATAACATAATGCAGAAAACCGGAGAGAAAAAGAATGAATAAAAGCATATGTATACCACAATGATGACCCATCTTGTGATTCCGCTCTCACAAGCTTTTTCACTCTGAAGTGTGTCAGAGAGCATGACCTTGAAGAGATGGAGTGTCTCCAGCACGAAACATAAATTTTATTTCTCATTGATATAACGAAATTTAGGACAACTAAAATCATTTGATCATGTTGTCGTTAAATGATTTGATTTTTAAATATCTCGAAAAAATCAATAATATTTTGAAAAAAGTACGAGATATTGATGGAGAATTAGATACCTACAAATTCATAAATCCGTATTTATTGTTAAATCTGATTCAAACAAAGTATAAATATATCACGTGGCAAACCCATCCAAGAGATGAAACAGCCGCGTTTTAGGGTTTAGCATGTTGAGTTGAGAATTGAAAATAAGGTATCCTGGAATTTTTTTTTCTCTTTTTGATTGATTTGGATCGAATTATCATTATTGATAGTTATATTACCATCTTATTCAACGTTTCGGTTATGCTAGGTAGGTAATTTCCATTCAAAGAAACGGTGTATGTGAATAATATATCTAAATAAAGATTCCATATAGTAAATGCTCATATATCTTTTCCGGGATAATTGATTAAATGGTTATGTTTTAACATCAACAAGATCACAATCACTCAGTTAGCCGAGACAAGATGAGTAACCTTAGGTTTATGGATGTATTTAAACATAAATTGTAGCTGACGGTCTTGCTGCAACTGGAGCAATTACTTGAGATCATCAACAAGAATGAGCTTGCACTTGAGCCTTATGGCTATAAACTATGAAGCATTGACACTCTTTAAGAGTTTTTGTGTCGTGTCGAACATTTCGACACGTGTTCAACACTCTCTAACACTCTTTGATACTCTTGGACACTCTCCGACACTCGGTCAACACGTGTCGGAAAATTCGGCACTTGATCAATTTTTTCGACACTCTCCGACACTCGAGTCGGAATTTTGATATACGAATTTCCGACACGTGATTCCGATATTGAGGTTAATTTTAAAAATTCAATAAATGAGAAGTCAATATATATATATATATATATATATATATATAAAACACAATAATAAAAATAATAAATGGAGAAAAAAAGAAAAATCTAATTTTCCTTTCTCTTATGGCTCCCACTTTCCGTGAAACATAATTCACTCTTTAAGTTCTTTTTATCCTCTTCCAACATATCTAACATGCAAGTTCAAAATATGGATTACTTGTTTTTTCTTCAAATTTGTGAATTATTATAATAGAGTTGAATTTGTTAATTGAAACAATAAATGATATTAATAAATGGCGGATTAATTTTTAGTGTATTTTCATTCTAGGTTTTTTTTAATTATTTATGAATTTAATTAAAATTAATTTAAAATGATAATTTATTATGTATAAATAAAAATATATATTTAATATAACGAGTCCCCATGTGTCGGAATTCTCCGTTTTTAAGAAACAACGTGTCGGCGTGTTGTGTCGTGTCGTATTGTGTGTCGCATGTCGTGTTGGTGCTATGTAGGCTATAAATCATAGGCTCGGCTTGACATACGTTTGAAGAATGGATTCACAATCTCAAACGGTCGAGTAGAATTGCATTCTTCGCTTGCAGTCAGAGTAATCCTAGTAACTCACAACATCATAGCAACTTGTTAGGTTTACACACAATCTAAAAATGATAAGATTGCAAAGAGCTCCAGATAGAGAACAAAGACAAAATGACATATGCGGTATATTGGTTTGAATTAATATACGGCATAGAGTGATACTTCCTGTGTTCATCTCGATTCAACCTAAATCAGGTGCTCACCAGCATTACTGAAGATGGAGACTTGGAACAACCCATTGTTCCCTTTCAATGAGCTCAAACACAGACATCTCCTTTACTCAGACGAGTTTCTCTTGCAGACGTCGGCCAACCACCGGAGAAGTTCACGGTGCAATATTGTTGACAGGTGCCGAGCCGCACCGGCCCCGATCTATTTGAATTCTAAGTGCTGCAATTTGCCCATTTTCGACACGTCTATCTCCATGAATTTGCAATGAATGATCCTCCCATGTAGATAATTTTCCAGTTTATTGGGTCGTTCCAGGTTCAGTTTGGATAATTTTTCATAGGCATATCAGTTCAATGTTTCCAATGGTTTCAAACCTATCACTTGAATCGACACACACGGACATAAAGAATATATTACGATTACTTGTTCTGATTGCCTTTTTACCTAGTTCCAATACTTGGTCAATAAAATGGTCGATTAACCATGTACACCTCAGCTAAATAACATTTCATGTCCTTTCTTATTTGAGATATGTCGGTGATGAATGGAGATCGGAGCGGTACCACTTTTTAATTTCATAACAAGAGATTGCCAAATCGCGATTTGGAAGAAGGGATACTCTCAAATTCTCTAGCTTTTTCAAGGGCAGTAGGAGGCCTTGGATGAGCAAAACAATGAAAAACCCTCTGAGCAGGGCTCACTTGACATTTAGGTTGTTTGGTCTGAGCTATGGTAAGGAAAGGAGAAATGTCATGAGCACTTCTGTAAAATATTTCGAGTTACAACGAAATGATTTAGCAAGCTCTTCGTATTAGACATAAGTACTATCTACAATTTGGGCCACCCAAATCAATGCCATCAATCAACTTACCAAAAGGTTATCATCAAATTTTTAAGAATTTGAAAAGTGACTAAGAATAGCATGTCATGTGCACATACACAACTTATAAAATGGCAAGTCACAACGAAATTCTGTTACTCTTTGACGTTCGAAGCTTAGTCCCTAAGCATCTTTATTTTAAAGGTTGCATCAGTATGAAACTCACAAATTGTAAAAGGAATTCAACATGTTGGAAGGCTGATAAGAAGGTAAATGCAATTTATCCATTAGTTTCAAACATAGCGAGGAACCCTCTGAATCTTCAAGGTCCATGAGGTCTTCAGATTCTCCCCATTTTCTCGAAAGGAATTCGCTCTCTGATATTTCAACACTGCTAGAAGGATAATGCATCTATATAAGCACTTTTGTCAAATATAATTGCATGAGAATTAGAGTTTCACCCATATTTAAAAAACTATCAATTGACCATGAGCGATGTTATGGTGCATAAAATTTCCACATCCCTTCTAGAACTAAAACACGTCACCTTTGACAGACATTCTTTTGTAATACAAAACCAGGTTCAGTAACCTGGAACCAGGGCAAGTGCTGAACTAGAGATCCTTTCCGAGGAGGCAATGATAAAAGCATAACCAGCTCATGAGAGATACCCAAAGTAGAAAATGTGTGCAGGACTTCTAATCACAAACATCCAATGCATGGAAGTGGCCAGGCCTAGAAATGATAAGATTGTAACAAGCTCAGAAAAGAACGCAGTTACAAATATAAGTGCACTCTCGTCCGGTTCATCACAATAGAATAGCAGCATAAATTGCTTTTAACTAGTATATGGCCTAAAGTGACACTTCTGATGTTCATCCCATTCAACCTAAACATCGTCCCTATCAGTGAGCTCAAACATGCAGACATCCCCTTCACTCGAGACAAGTTTCACATACAAACTTGGAGCCACCAACACAGAAGTTTGCTACATTGCAATGTCGATAGGTCCTGATGGTCACTGCTACCTAAGAGTCCCAATTTGCTAGTTTTCTTGACAGTATGTCTTTATAAATTCACAAGGAACAGTCTGCCCATGAAGACATCTGACCAGCTGATATATGACAAGGCATGGGATGGAAGCATAAACTGAAGAGAAAAGGCATATAACATGCGCACTTATGCTAGTATTTGCTAATTTCTGGAGTCCATATTAGCAGTCTAAATGGCTTGATGAGATAGTCTCTAATCAAAACTTGCAATCTCAAATCAAAATATCGCAATCTTGTGCTCTAAGACTTGACAATAAGTACTTGTAATCAGTATGGAGACATGCATGGGTTAGGTGAATATCCAAGTCACCACTCTTGCATTGCAATATGCATCGAACAAACATGTAAAGCTGCACCTAGGGTCCTAGATGGTTACAAATACACAAAAAGGAAGTAATCTTCTTTTCCCTGGCAATAAAGAAGTAATCACCTTTGCTTCTTTTCATAGCACCCAGGCGGTGGGACTAATTTTTGAGGTCTAGGGCCGCACTACCTTCCCTCCATTTCCAATTGCAAGTTTGGACCTGCTTGCATAGTAGCTCTCGTAAGTGTTGCGTGCTGTTGCAGTGAGCTCAGTCATCCCAAGCATAGGCCTGATGCAGTAGTTATGGCTCAAGCTGGACATTTCGTGTCGCCTCTTCTTCCCAAGCCTAGGCAGCCAGATAAAGTACCAAGTAGTCATCTTTGGGAGGAATTTATACCTAAACTTGAAATCATTAAATTCTCAACTTATAGTTGTTATTGCCTTTTTACCCTTTGACCTTGTCTCCACCCCCACCTGTCACTAGGTTATTTCCTAATTACTGTTCGACTTATTGCTTTTCCCTAGTCCCTTTACGCAGTTTTTAAGATGCCTATTTTACTCATATAACCATGAACACTTCAAGGAAGATAATATATCTTGTGGTTTCTATAAAAAGCAAATTAATGTGGGAAAAATTGCACAGTCAGGCGCATATATAGAATAGGTGGCATTCATAATTGACATATGCCAGTTATGAATGGAGATCTGAGCCTTACCGCCACTTCTAACTTAAGAAAGAAAAGGGATACTCTGATTTGAATTCTCTAGCTTTCTCAAGGGTAGTAAGAGGACTCGGACACTTGGAACCATGAAAAAGCTGCTCAGGCGGGCTCATTGGACATTTTTAGACTGTCTGTTCTGACCTGCACAAAAAAGAAGAAGAGAGTTCTGATAAGACTGTAAGCAAGTTGAGAAAGAGAAGCAAAGCTAAAAGTAAGTGCACTTGCAATTGATTTGTCATAGCTGAATAAAGGAGGCATGAATTACTTTGAACTAACGCTTCCAATGTTCATCTCAATGAACCTAAGTGAGGTCCTTACTAGCATAAATGGAGATGGAGAGTGACCATAAAATCATCCCTTCAATGAGCTCAAACACGCAAGCATCCCCTTCATATAGAAAAGCTTCTCTCACAAACGCGGGCCAACCAGCTGGTTAATGAGGTTGATAGGTCTTGAGCTGCACCAAGCAGGGATTTGTTCAAATACCTAAGATTCGGAATTTGCTAGTTCTTCTGAATGTCTCTTTATGAATTCGCAAGGAATACTGCCAATATAGTATGATGCGGAAAAGAATAAATACAAACAAAAAATAGACAGAAAAGGGCAAACAAAATGTAAATATACGCTAGTATTTACTAGTTTCAGGTAATTTAGTTAGCAGTCTTAACTGGGTAATAGAAGTTTCAATCCCAATTTGCAACTTGAAGTTAAAATTTTGTAATACAGTGCTTGTAGACTCTGCAATAGTGTACATAATTTTTGAAATCTCATGGCAATGCTTCAGGAGTTGGTAATCTTATGAATCCATAAATTAAAAAAAATGAAATTTCAAAATCAAAACTGCCCCGGTTTTACACATAAAGCCATGAACGCTTCAAATAAAAAAAAAAAAATCCAATGTGATTCCTATGAAAAACCAAAGGGAAAGATGTAGAAGGCATCATGGTTGAGCTATAATAATTATGAAAGGACATAGGGGCCTTACTGCAGTTCTATCCTTAATAATGGTGGCCACATCACCAATTTCAAAAATGGATACTCCAATTCAAATTTTGTAGTTTTTTCAACAACAGTGGGAGGCTGCGGAGATGTGGGACCATGCAAAGCCTGCTCATGGGGGCTCACTCTGACATTTAGATTGTTTAGTCTAACCTGCACAAAAAAAAAAGGAGAGTTTTCATAGGTACTGCTTTCAACCTTATATCGAGTTACAACGATCTACAAATCAATACCCATGATCATGTTATTAACATTTAAATGTTCTTCACGTTAGACATAACACATTAGCTACACTTGGCATCTCCTAAATCGTAATGTCACCCATCAATATACAAAAGCTTGTTAGGAAAATGTCTCAACTTTTGAGAGAGACCTAAGAAAAAGAATGTGATGTTGTGCAGATAAGCGTAACTTAGAAACCAACAAGTGACACCTCTGAATTCTCATGATAAGCATTTCAGGTTATAATTTTCCTTTGATATTGAAGCACATCCTTTTCGGTTCATTTAGATTTGGGATGCAGCATTAATGAGGGAGCATCTGAAATATTGTGAAACTCACAAACCCAACGAGAATGGAAAAAGTACACTTGATTGATTCACCAAGACTAAACAAAGGAGATATAAAAGATGAAAACTAAATTTATTTTGGATGAGCCAAAATCACACTTCCAGAGTACATTTCAATCAATGTAAACCAAGTCCTTACTGGCACTAGTGGAAATGTAGACTCTGAACACACATCCTCCTTATTAATGAGCTTGAACACACAAACATCTCCTACATGCAGATGAGCTTCTCTAGCAAATGTGGGCCAACCAGAAGAAAAAAAGCCCCCTCGTCCACATCCATGGCCCCCGAGCTTCACCATCCACGACTCGTCTGAATATTTAAGAGTCACAATTTGCTTGTTTTCCTGAATATGTTGCCTGATGAATTGAACAGAAGCAGTCTCCCCATTTACATGGTTGAAAACCAACTTATGGTGAAGAAAGACCAAAACATAAGCATACACTAATGAGAGAATCTAATCACACAGTATGAATTTAAGGCAGTAGTTGCTAGTTTCAGGAGTTTAAATTGACAATAAACCATATAATGATAATAAACAATCTCAACGTGCAACCCAAAGTCAAATGTCAAAATATACGGTCCTGGAGTGCAATAGGGTACATAACCAGAAAAGGCCTTCCATGTCCTATAAAAATATTTGAAACCATGAATTTCAACCACACGGACCACAAGTGCAGGGGAAAAGGCAAAGACATCAATGACTTGAACATGGATGGAAGTGAAAATTTTAATCTAAATTGTTCAATTCTTTCAAGCGCAGCTCAAATTTGATCAAACTAATGATTCAATTTGACAAAGAAAACTCATCTTTTTTTCTTAAATATCTGATTGATGCAACAAAATAACAGTATCTCCTATTTGACATTAAAATTATTCATCATCAGATCCACAATGAAAGTTCAGAATCATAACTAGCCACCCCCTTATCTTTCAGGTCTTCCCCTTTAGTCATGGAGGTAGCAACATTCTTTGCAATTTACTTATCCGTATCAACTAGTCTCCTTGTGTGATTTACATATATATTCTACTTTTATAGCATTGATAACATTGTCAAATTTTCCCATATAAGAGGACTTGGATATAAATTCTTAACACTTGCCTCAGCAATTCTTTCCAAAACATCTATCCACAAAAAAGGAGACAATTGTTATCTTTCCGAACCTCGACCACCAGCTTATGTCCCAATAAGTGTCATTTCATTCTTTTCCCTACTTCAATTACTCCATTGTTAAGATTTTATAATTGGTTTTAAACATATACCCAGGAACAGTTCAACGAAAATAACATGTTATGTGGTTTATACATTAAGTCAACTTGGAATACACTAGACTATAAGTCATACTTAACATAACAGGGCCTCATCACCACCTTTGGAAAAAGGATGCTCCGTTTGAAATTTGTTGGCCGATTTAAGAGCAGTGAGAGGCCTTGGGTGTGGGGACAATAAAAAAACCAGCTCAGGATGCCTCAATCTGCTAACTGTTTGGTCTTCCCTGTACTTGAAAAAGAACAACTTCACTGACAGTTTATGCACACTTCATTAATTAGACTTGCCATGAAAACATTCAGGATTGGAAGTTTATATTATCCCCCACATTGTGACGTAAACAATCAAGATTAAAACAAAAGCTTCTTAGAAACTATTCTAGAATCCGAAAAGAATGACAAAAAGAGAGTTACACGAGCAGAAACAAGACATGTTAAACCGCAAGTCATCCCTCCAAATTGTCGTGATGATGAACATGGGGTAATCAGTGACTCCTTCATATTTTGACAAGGCATGGAATTCTCTGAATTTTCAAGTTCCACCATATCATCTCCATCGATGATGAGCTCAAACACAGAAATCTCTTAATAGGGCAATAAAATTGCTAGGTTGAGGAACTCACGCTTTTAGACTCTAATGTGGAACGAATTTGGAAGAACAGAGCCCTTAGCTGAAGAAGAAGAAGAAGAAGAAGAAGAAGAAGAAGAAGGCGAGGATTGAGGAAGATCTCCCTCCACAAAACCAACTTCTGACTTCAACTAATTCACGCGCAACGAGACCCAAAGATCAGAAGAAACGTGAACTTACGAGTTTGCCGGGTTCAAGTGGAGGACTTAACTGTCCAGAATTCTGTGCTTACTTCAAGTTCCCCCCAGTTTTGCTCCCGATGGAGAGAGAGAGAGAGAGAGGGGGGGTCTCTGGCGTCGAGAAGGAGATGGAGCCCTGCTTTGCTTCCTGTTGTTTAGTGATGGAGGAGGCGAGATCGATTGATAGGGTTGATGATGCTGATCTGACGTATCAATAATAGAAATGTTACAAAAATAAAAATTGAAAAACTTACGACGCTGCCAAAAAAAAAAAAAAAAGTAAAAATAATGGATGAGAGAATGACATCAATTGAATCTTTACCTGTTCTATGTGAATTCGTTTATGCCGATAACTTTTGTATGGTTGTATTGAGATCATCACCCTCCTTCCAATCCCCATATTGCCACTCGTATTCAAACAGAGACACCTGATATAGTTTTGGTGTGCTTAGCGTATCCTTAGAAAATGTCTTCATTTTCGGGCACTCTTCCACTATAATATTAAACAACATGGGAACGTGAAGATGCAACCTGGGATGGAGGAGAAGCATTCTAGGCTTGGCAGATGTTGGAGTGTCAACCAACTTAGTTTCCCAAAAGAAATCACATTTCCTTTTCCGTTTCCATCGTTTGCCACTACTTCTTTCATTCTTTCACATCCTATTATAGTCATCCAAGTGAGATTCACCAAATTTGTAACCATTGAAGCTGTTACTAGATGTACCAATCCGGAGGAATTCTTCACCTCTAAATTCATCAAATTCTGGAATGATGTCACAGTTGGAAATATTGTTGTCAAACAGGGACAATCCCAAACCTCAAATGTCTCGATGCACTGAAGAATTTTCGACACTAAAGAGTCTTCTCTCCACACACTCTTTAGGTTGTGTAGCTTGTTTAACTTAAGTTCTCTTAAATTTTCAAGCATCAAATGTTTTCCCTCGTCAACAAGCCCTTCATCAAGGAATATATCTTCAAAGGAGCTACAAAAGACCTCAAGGCTTTGTAGATTCTGAAATCTCTCTAGGAATCTAATCTAGGAGGAAATACGGCCTTTTCATCATGAAAGCATGCCAATGTTAGTGCTTTTGGCTTGCCAAAGAAGTCCTCGGGAAATTTTCCATCTTGTATCATCTGAATATTTTTATCGACTAATGAAAGTCTTTCTAACATGGGAAAGTCCTGTCAAATTGCCAATACAATAAGAGAAGTAAATTCAACAAAGTTCAGCAATACATCATGTGTTGTAAAAGGTAAACCTAATTCAAATAATTTTCATGGAAGGTGGCCATCTTCTTATAGTTAATTAAATCTAAGATCTTTGCATACAAGTCTCAAGCTTTTGAAAGTCTCAAATAGAGGTTGGTATGGTTAAGTTGATATTCCTTGTCAATAAAAATCTGTCATCTCTGGAATTTTATGTAACGAGAAGCACTCATAATATTACTAAAATGTATGGGGTCCACAAACTAACAAATGTGCTTAAGAAACGAGAAATGTCATGTTTTGTCTTCAAACTCATAGGCAAGGGGTTTTAAGTTTTCTATAGTATCATAATAGGACGACAAGACGACTATGCAGTAGATAGGTGTATTAAAGAATATATTAGAAAATAGTGCATTAAGGTACTAATGTTATTTTTGTTTTAAAAGAATTGTTTTAATTGATCTTTTTAGAGTTTGTAGAAGATGAAATAGAGAAGAGAAGTTTAAATGCACAATACATGTCAACAATGGAGAGGACCTCAAGTGAAATTCTCATTAATTTGCCCAAGGAGCAACATTATATTAGATTGGGAATATATTGTGTTATCAATAGAAAACTATCAATATTTTTGTAATTCTAGGTAATGGAATATCTTATGGATGTCCATAAATGAAAGTATATGTAAAATATTAGAAATATCTTCATGTTGTCGACAAAGTAATAGGCAAGGGAGATCATGTTTTCTATAGCATTATAACATGACATGATTATGCAATGGCAAAGAGATTAGTGAGTGCTTCAAAGAACAAAGTAGAAACTAGGGAGAACAGCTATAATCATACCCTCTCAAATGAAGAGTGTGCTTCTTGGTCTAAAAGGTGTTGTTGATCACCTCTTTGAGCCCAACTATTCATGGATGTTGCAAAGGACAACATGTTTAGTTTGTCACAGTGAGTCACTCGTAATTCCTCCAAGAATGGCCAATTCAAAGTGGGCAGGTTAGGATAGAATCTCCGGAGTTGTGGCATATCATGTAATACTAGGAAGGTTAGTTTCGGGAAAAGAACTTGAGCAGTATTGAAGTGTGGAGTGCCATCTCCACTAGAGACTATTCTCTCGATGCCACAAGACTCCACTTGAAGTCTCATAAGTTCGGTTAGACTCGTAGCCACCCAATGCGGAAACAGATTTTCGAGGCTCTTACAATTGTTGGCATCCACTACTTGTAAACAATCAAACGTGAGAGTTTCTTGAGGATTGTTGGTCCATATATTGCTTAAATTGTCCATATGGGAGATAACCATTGACTCAAGCTTAGGAAATTGTACCTGCCATATTGAAAGAAAAATGACCCATTGAATGTGATTACATTGAGTTAAGACCTCAAAGAAGGAACTTCCAAACTTCCCTCCTCTCACAAATAATGAGAATTCAAGAACTTGTTAGTGACATAGATAGGGAAGCTGATTGATGCTTTCAATTCAGTTGATTAATGACTAAGGTCAAGTATATTGCATTACAACACCATGAAATCATAAACACATTTACAATCAATAATACACTGAGCATCGGCTTTTTAGTGGCTTAATTGACATTTAATATTAGGAGCGCCTTATCCCTTTGATTTTTGGAAAGTTGCCATGATGAATTCTTGGATTCTCCAACTTTCATACAATTCGTGAGATTTGTTTGCACCAATCATTATCAAAGTTGCTTGCATTGGTCTTTTGATAATGCAACATTAGATAAGGTAAGAATTTCTTAGATTTTTTTTTTTTTTTTTTTTTTGTTTCAAGGTGAACATGCATAACAATTGGAGGAAAAAAAAAAAGGCTAGGGCTTGGTGATGCCAGTCAACTAAAGGGTATGAATAATGCGTGCAAAGAATTTAAGTAGCGTATGTATCCATGAAGGCACGAATGAAGCTGAAGCTAAGGCTCAACATGATTTCCTCCACCTATTTGAACACAGCTACTTATTCAACAATAATACTAATTGCAAATATTACTTATGAATCTTCAAATTAACAAAGTTCACTAATGAGAAGCATCATGGAAAATTGTTAGCAAACGAGAGAACAAAAAAACTTTAATTGTTTACAAATTTTTTCTTTAATATGTGCAAAAAATTTTTGTATTGAAAGAAAATAAATTTGTAACAAGCACAGACAACATAACAACTTCAATAAATATCGTATGTTATGATCCCCGAAAAAGCAAATCGAGTAAATTTACAAGTTTCCACATTGAAAAGATTCGGATCCAAATCAAGATTTAGTGGACCATTAATACATTACTTAAAATAATATTTATTCCCTTTTGTGGTGGGTTAGTGATCCAACCGTTGGCAAAAATTGGTTGTGTAAGGCGAAACAAATTTCTTATCCTTGATTAATGCCTTCTTTTCAGGATTTTTTTTTTTTGCCCAAGATGGAAAAACGGAAGTCGATGTTTTATTGCACTAAAAAAGTGCGGAAATGATGCATGCAAAGCACCGTTCTATTTCCAAATTCCAATTGCTGGCATTCCATTCATTGTTACTTCCATTTGACAAGATGATTTCTTTGAAAACAAAAGTATTGGATGAAGAAAAAGAGGACAAACCTGTGGAGTGAAAAGCAAAGGGGTGCCATGGTCAATACCCACCGAAGCTTGCCAAGTCAAACTTCTCATCTTGGGGCAATGGGCAATGGTAAGATATTCCATTGTGGGACAATCCAGCATATGATTCTTCCCCGATAAGAAACTAGTTAAATTGGGCAAGTGTTTCAATTTTATAATCCAAAGCTTTGAGAATGTAATCTTCTCCACTGCGCTTCCCGGTCCTTCTTCATCTACGATCACTCCTTCCATCTGACCACACTCCCTTATTTCCATTGATTGTATATTGGCAAGGCACCGAGCCATCGATGGAACAAAAGCATGTCTCAAGTTGCTGCATTTATAAAGGGTTAGAGAATATAGAGAATTGAAGCACATCATTCCTTGGAGATCTTTGTTCCATAGTTGCCTCAACTTTGGTAGATTAATCAAATTTATAAACCATAGCTGAGGCAACACCTGAGTGCTTTCCACAACATCAAGCCCCTCAAGATCGAATATTTCTTCCAAAGACTCGCAATCAACCCACTTGCAAGCTTCTCATTTCTTCTAAAGCAAGCATCAATTTGGATGGAATAGCGTTAATAAATGATGGACATTTATCCACCATTAGTGTTTGTAATTGCCAAGATGACTTGATGGGATTCAGTTCACTGTGCCATTTTCTAATCAACTCGGGGAACTCAAATAGTCGCATAAACTCAATCCCAACAAAGGCAGCCTATCAAAAATGCATCATTAAATGTAAAATTCTAGTTAGCAAAAAAGCAATTACTCGGTTGGTGATAAAAAAAAAAATGCAATTGCACATAATTTAGTAACAGATGCATACCATTTCTTTGCACATATTTTCAAGGGTGATGTTGAGGTTTCCCTCCCAAAAATACTGGTACTTCGTTGGTCCATACAATTTCTTCAAATCTACTTGTACTCTCTCCAACTTTGGCGCCTCTATTGGTCCTTTGGAGAAAAACTTCATGTTGGGACATTCATTCACAATGACATCTTCCAAGAGAGGGAATATCAAAGTGTACCCACCTGAGCTGAAGCATCTCAACTTTGTCAACCCATCAAGCTCCATATACTTCAATTGATTGAAAGCCACTACACGCCCCTCCTCACCTTCCTCATCACTAATGACTTTTGTCAATATTTTACACTTACTTATCCTCAATTTTGTGAGTGCCACCAAATTTTCAACTATTATCGGTGTGAACAAATTTGATAAGCCATCACAATGTGACATATGTAGGGTCTGTAGATGTCGAATATATCCTAAAAAGGGTAATGTTACTTTTAGCTCGTGACTTGTGCCTTCCATGGCTGTCTCATTACTGCTTGGCTCTTCTAGATAGGATTCACATACAACTAACTCTTCCAAGTTGGTTAAACTCTCAACAAAATGACATATGGACATTAAAGATTCCTTGGAGAGATGACAAAGCTTAAGAACTCTAAGCTTGCAAAAGAACTCTTCATCATGAAAATGTCCATGCCATATCTCCATCTGTTTGGATAAATCCAATTTTAACTCTTGGAGATTAGGGAATGTGCCCTGAGAAAATAGCCAAATTAGAACCTAAAGCCAGCTTAATTAAAAGAGTATTCATGTATTATTACATAAGTCCTATATATTGCACACAATAATTGCATTTTAAAATGTTGAGTCTCATGTGATTCAACGGAAAGAAATGTGCCCTCATGAACCAAATATTATCACTGATTTTTTATATTTGACTTGTATCCATATTTGAACTTAAATAAGCCCTTATATTCACATTTGTAAAAATATATCCCTTGTGAAATTAACTTATGCATCAAATACAATCACAATTGCACAAATTTCGGTGATTAATGTCAATAATAATGTCCCATCTTTTCATTTTTAGCATAACATCGGTGACCTTTGTAGGGTTCAAATTAGATAACACACTCGTGCCATGGTAAGATCACACCACATGCCACATGTTTTCAATCTTTATGGTGCTTAGAAGAGAGCTAAATGATCAGAATTAGCCTAAATCTTTTTCAAAAGGGGGATCAATGAGGATGCATTTGATACATCAATCATTGACAAGAATGTTTTGTCAATACATGAAGATCATATGATGTTTCAATGTTGTAATACTTCTATGGATTTAAGGAGATCTTATTTCCCATAAAGAAAAAGGAGAGTCATATAGTTCACATCTTCATATATAGAGCTACTTGTGTGAGATGTTTGGCTGCGACCTTTATCATCACTTCAAATTTTGACCATCTAAGCAAAACAAATAATCTTGGTCATACCTTTTCTATCAAGAAGAGAGGTTGTTTATCAAGTGGCATCTCATTCTCAAGTTGCGAAGCAAATATCTCCACTTTGTTACAACCATGGACCTCCAAGGTCTTCAATGCTGGCCAGCGTAAAGCATGTGTTCCAGTATAGATGCACTTCAACTCTATTAGATGCTTAAGCTTGAGGGAGGTTAACTTTGGGAACACAAACTGGGGAACTAGTCCTTCTTCCTTCTCAATGAGTTCTGTAATGCCACAATCATTGATCTCCAAATCCTCAAGTTGGATTATATCTTTGGCTACTGAAGTTGGAAACAAAGAGGTAAGGCTCTCACATCTAAAAATGCTAATAGAACATAAACATTGGAATTTATCTTGATAGTGGAGTTCCTTATCCCATACATACTTTAGCTTTGGTAATTTAAATAACTTTAGCTCTTTTAACGGAAAACAAGAAGTGGGATGTCTATCTAGAGGATTCAATGGCTGAAGTTCAAAAACAACTTCAAGCAAACCGCAGTCTTCTAACTTCAAACTTTCCAAGCTCAAGAGCCGTCCTAGAATGCAAGAAGAAACAAGGTTCACTAGCTTATGACATTGATTCACACAAACGGATTTTAGATTGTGGAAAGATTCCGCAGCAACTTGATTGTCCCATATCTTCTTGATGTTATCTATGTCCTTGATATCTAATGTCTCCAAGCTAGGAAAGGCAACCTGCAGTATTTGCTCACAAAATTGTTGATTTTGTTAAATTATGAATTCATGAATTTCCAAGATGTAAATATAGATGAGTAAATTTTGAATTTATAGAATCGGTGATTCTGTTTTAAGTTGCACAAAAGGAAAATTAAATAAATAAAAGTTAGTAAAAAAATCTCCATACTAATGCCAATGACTCTAGGATGAGAAGGCTATTGGAATTACTAGCGACAAAACAAAAAGTAGGAGGAATTCTGACCCGATTTATTGACAATGGGCAAAATGGTAATTTGGATATGCTCATACAACAATCATGTAGATATAATCACATTAGTCTCTCATAAATCGCTTAAGAACAAGGAAGAATATATTTAAAGAAACAAGAGCACGTCCAAAGGGTAATCAATGTTAGAACTTAGAAAACAATGAATTGGAGTAAAAGAAAATATATTTAAAAGAATATTAGCATTAAAAGAAAATGATGGAAGAGGTTGAGATTAAAAAGCCAATAAATCATGCATCATATGTTGCACTACAGTAGAAGGTTTGACTTTATCTAATACCGAATGCCTTAAATGAATATTGTATCACTCTAAACCAGTTAAAAGTGAGGCTAAGAGAAAGCAATTAAAAAAGGAATTGCTTGGGTCAAATGAACAAATCTTAGTTACCTCATTCCACACTTGAAACAACTAAATATACTTAATTGATTGAAATTTCCTTTTAAAATTTATTAATTTTCTTTCGATGCTAGAAGATCCGATAGTTATATACCAATGACAAATCAAATACTTATACTCAAGTCAAATGATAGAACACAATACCAAATATCTCATTATAATAGATTAAAAGTATCTAAGAAAGTCAACGTATTAATCCTAAGAAAGGGCCCATTTTTACAGCTTATTTGGCTGCATAAACAACATTTTCGGTGAACAGCCTCTATTGCTTTTAGTTTAGTGGAAGTGGACCCGCCTATAAATTACTCTGTTTCATTTTCCCATGGAACGTTCTTCCGCTTTCCACTCGAGAAATATATTTATTTCTTTAACGAGAGTTTTATAAGAATGGTCATGCAATTCATGTAAAAACTAAAAGGGCTTATTTCCAAAGCCTTAGACCCTAGAGTTCTTGCTCATTTTGGCGACGGAGAGGGCTCAGATTCCTTTCGCTAGTGCAAATTGCAATTAAGAGAGAGCAAAGCTTCCTTCAATCAGGAAAAAAAAAAAGAGATCTTGTAAGTGCAAATGAAGTCAAGTGAGCATCTTAGAGGCTCTTCATCTCCAGCCTCTTGAGCTTTGCTGCTCACTTTCCTCTCAATTGTTTCTTCAATTTCTTTCAAGATACATGTGTGCAATGTCTAAGCTGTACATGTGAGGTTGCTGAGAGTTTAAAGTTTTTTGTGAATTTGAAAAGCTTTTAGAGATCCTGTTCAGCAGTTGTATTACATGTTCATGCTTTGTTCATGTATCACAAGAGGAAGATCAACCATTATGGAAATTATTTCCAGAGAAATTAGAAGTAAGAAACTACTACTCATACATGTTGCCAACTCTCCACATTTATGCTTGTACACTACTTTTCTTTTTAAAATTATTTTGATCAAAGTACACTTTGTAAGCAATTTAGTTGGTTTTTATTTTGACTATGTTTTATTTCTGGTATATTTAACATTTTGACATAATGTTAATCACATACCTCTTCATTGAAAAGTGTAGTGGAGTGTGATTTGATGCAGTCTTGAGTTTGAGCTTCTTGTGAATCTGTCATTAGTTTTTCATTGGATGAAAAGAATATCATCATTTTTATTGCAAAACTGAATATATCTAAAAGAACATCTTTAGTGATGAAAGAATAAATCAAACTTACACTTTCCACAAGAGAAGCACATCAAACTTCCAAATTATATAATTCTAAATCAATTAACATCGGGAATGCCAAAGTTTCTGATCTTTCCATTCCCAGCCCTTCTTCCTCCATAATGATTGCCTCCATCTTCTCACAACACAACACGCTTAGTTTTTTAGTTGTGCGAAAGATTTAACCATGGATGGGAAAACATAAACCTGAAGTTATCGATTCCATAAATTTCTAATGTTTCCAATCTCGGAAAGGCAACCTGCGGAATTCACTTATGAGATTGGTGATTTCGTAAAATCTTGAACTCATGAACTTTCAAGATGTGAATATAGATGAGTGCCAAGGGGAATGGGGATTATTAAGTTGCACAAAGAGGAAAAAGGAATAAAATCGACAAAAAAAAAAAAAAAAAAAAAAAGGAGTGAAAAAATCTCCATACTAGCGGAATATCCAGCCTTTCCTTGGGAAAATAACTTTGCATTGTGAAGCTTAATTTGTTTAGTAAGCAAGTTTTATGCCACCTAAAAAAATTTCTCCTTCAACAATAATTTCAACCTCAAGTTATGACCCAAAGTTCAAATGATATACATGGCCAGTGTCTAATGAGAACAATGGCAAAGTTAAAAGCCCCAAACACTAGCTTGATTAAGAAAACCAAAGCCGCAAAGGCTCTTTCCAAGAATTTCCCGATCTTGTTCCATTATCTTTGAAAGCTAGCCTCAACAAGGAAGAAGAACAGTCATACTTAAGCGCGCTAGCATGTTGAACCCACTTAAATTTTCACAACTCCTTGTTTATGGGAAACAAACATATTGCAGGAGTCTATAGTTCCACCATCAACTTTAGTGACAAGTGCATCATTATAAAAGGGCAATCTTATCTAGTAAATAAAATACCCACGGCAATTTTTCTCTGTATAAAATAGCCATGCACTTTTCTTAGTTGGGCAATTGTTTATCCTTAGATTACTAACTTTTCTTTAATGTTAGTAAATCACTATCAACAACCAATTTAATAGAATATCAAACACTCTATTTGTGATGCTAAAAGTATCTATGAATATATCTATACAAACTATATGCTAGCATGAGTATGCACAAAACTCTGTGTTTGTGACGCAAAAAAGTATGTATGAATATATCTATGCAAACTATATGCTAACATGAGCATGCACAAAACTATGTACTCTTATAATTACAACGGGGAAGAAGAATAGTCATGCTAAAGCACACTAGCATGTGGGACCCAAAACTTAAATTTCCACCATTCTTGATTGATGGGGAAAACTAACATACTGTAGGAGTCTATAGCCCCACCATCAACTTCAATGATAATTGTGCTATTATAAAAGGGCAATCTTGTCTGGTTAATGAAATAGCCGTGGCAATTTTTGTTGGACAAAATAGCCATGTGCTTTCCTTAACTGGCCAATTTTTGTTCATGCTTTGTGCAGGTACCATAGGAGATGTTGAACCATCTTTATGGAAACTATATCCAAAGAAATCAAAAGTAAGAAATTGCAACTCATACATGTCTGGCAACTCTAAACACCTATGCTTGCATGCCACTTAATTTCTTCGAAATTTTTTTAACCAAAATATACTTTGCAGGTAGTTTTAGTTAGTTTTCATTTTGGCTATGCTTTGTTTCCAATATATTTAATACTTTGACATTTCATGTACCTCTTGATTGAAGAGTGCAGTGAAGCGTGA